>CM042242.1:62152534-63352534 GCA_023566225.1 Romanogobio albipinnatus | reverse complement strand
CTCACTCACTAACTCATTCACTCACTCACTCAACTCCTCACTCACTCAACTCAACTACTCACTCACTCACTCACTCACTCACTCAACTCCTCACTCACTCACTCACTCACTCACTCACTCACTCACTCAACTCCTCACTCACTCACTCAACTCCTCACTCACTCACTCACTCACTCAACTCAACTACTCACTCACTCACTCACTCACTCACTCACTCACTCACTCACTCAACTCAACTACTCACTCACTCAACTCCTCACTCACTCACTCAACTCCTCACTCACTCACTCAACTCCTCACTCACTCACTCACTCACTCACTCAACTCCTCACTCACTCACTCACTCACTCACTCACTCAACTCAACTACTCACTCACTAACTCACTAACTCACTCAACTCCTCACTCACTCACTCAACTCCTCACTCACTCAACTCAACTACTAACTCACTCACTCACTCACTCACTCACTCACTCAACTCCTCACTCACTCACTCACTCACTCAACTCCTCACTCACTCACTCAACTCCTCACTCACTCACTCAACTCCTCACTCACTCACTCACTCACTCACTCACTCACTCACTCACTCACTCACTCACTCACTCAACTCCTCACTCACTCACTCACTCACTCAACTCCTCACTCACTCACTCAACTCCTCACTCACTCACTCAACTCCTCACTCACTCACTCACTCACTCACTCACTCACTCACTCACTCACTCACCTACTCACTCACTCACTCACTAACTCACTCAACTCCTCACTCACTCACTCACTCACTCAACTCCTCACTCACTCACTCAACTCAACTACTCACTCACTCACTCAACTCCTCACTCACTCACTCACTCACTCACTCACTCACTCAACTCCTCACTTACTCACTCACTCACTCAACTCCTCACTCACTCACTCACTCACTCAACTCCTCACTCACTCACTCACTCACTCACTCACTCACTCACTCACTCACTCACTCACTCACTCACTCACTCACTCACTCTTTTTAATACTAAATATCTAGTAATATATTAGGTTAAATATTTTCAAAACCCACAGACAGACCTAAAAGGTGACCAATAATAAAATTAAACAAAAAAATTTAAATGACAGAATATGGAGATGCAAGGTTTCCAGCCGAATAAATGCATTACTTGTAAACAAATCATAAGTCCTATAGGTTTTGTGCATTTACATTTGGTTGATGATGTTACAAACCCCCATTTCCGCTTCTTTTCAGCAGAGTCCTGAACGGTTGCCAGGGCATTGCTATGTGGTTGCTAGGGTGTACTTAGCTTTTTCTAGGGTGATCTGAGTGGTTGCTAATAGCCTAAGGAAAAAGAGTCTATTTGATATTCTGGTCCGTTGATAGCAGATTTAATCTAATCTCGTTTTCTTTGACCAAGTGATTGTCATCTGAAAAAAATACCACACCTCTCCTCAACAAGCCACATGATTGTAACACAAATGAGGCATACATGGGCATATCAAAATGTAATAATTCAGGTAAGGGGTTTCTTGTTTTCTAACCCAGAATTTGTAAAATAGTGAGAATGACTCTGCCCAGCAAGCATCACTATTAAATTAATCAGTTTATTATTAAGCCCAGCTTCCACTCCACTCCAAAACCAACCACACCTGCAGTCATTTAATATTCACACTGCGAGTCTGAGCGCTGAACTAATGCTAGCTGCCTTTCTCTGGCAATCTGCAGAGAGTTGCACATAGCAACTATTTCAGCATTCGGTTCTACTCGTCAAGTGGCACGGTGCAAAGTGAAGCAAGGCTTGATTAGGTCTGCTCCTCTAGATCTGTCATTACAGAACACACTCGCACACACATTCATTGGGGAGAGAAGTAAGAGCTCTACACTAGCGGAAGCTGTCAGTCTGAGAGTGTCTACACGTCGCAGATTGAAAAGGGTTATAAGCGCTCTCAGTGCACACATACACACCTCCATCCGCTCCATTGATTGGACCTGTCATGTCATTAGTCTGCTGGTTTGGAGTTTCTCACGCTTCTTCGGTTATTGACCAGGCTGAGTGTGTTAGTGTATAGGGTATCATACATAGATACAAGTTGTAATTTGTCTTAAATATGTTATACAGTGAATGGGGTTTATAATGTCAATGGCATTTTTTGCCTGTGGCAGTGGGTATACAAGGGAACGAATGCAGTACATTAAACACAATCTAGAGTAACATGAAATCATGAGGTGAAGCAGTAGTTTCCATGTCATTAGTTACACTATTGTATGTATTATGTATACAAAGGGTTATTTCCAGAGCTTGACATTTTTTGACAACACTGTGGCTAGTGGTTTTCCAAAGTTACTAGCCACTGGCCACAAACACATTAAACTGCGTTAAACTTACACATGCGTTTTCTTTCTCAACTGTTTACGTTCACTTAAAACAGAATTGATGACTGACATTATTTTGTGTGTATTTAACCGTATAAGCGCAATAAGCAGCAAAAACTTCAGTACCGAGAGGCGGCTTTATGTGCGCGCACTATGGATGTGTGAGCAAAATCTGCGGAGATTAGTAAATTTATGCTTAATATGCGCAATCCCACATGAAATTCAAGCCCTGTAACACCAGCAGAACCTGATTTCACCAAGTGCAATATATTCCTGGAGTAACATCTTTGTTGATCCTGGAACAACATTCCAATCAACCAATCAGATTTGAGAGACCAGTTTAGAGTTTATGTCAAGTTTATGCTAAGAACCAGGGTTGGGTGCTTCTATATCAGAGTTGAATATATCTCATCCCTCTGAATGAGAGAAAACGCAGCTGGTATCGCGTATCTATTCTGCTGAAAATTATTATTGAAAGTGTTTCAGATATTTCAGATTGAAAATCAATATTTTTGACAACACTACATTGCACTTTTCAGATGCCTTTTTAAAAGACTACAATTGAAAAATGTGTATGTGAAATTCAACGCGTTTCAAAGTGGCTAGTAGGAGTGACTGTATTACACGCCACTGCTGAAATCCACACGCAGGGCGGGTTTTAATATCAAGGTTACAACCACTGTTTATTTCACTCAAACATGTCATTAGCTATGTTTCCATCCAACTGTTTAATGCAAATTTTGGGACAGCACATATAAAAACGCTGGATGAAAAGACCAAGATGCACATTCTAAAAATGTGAATAAAAAAAGTTTGTGCTCAACTGAGGCAGATCATTTTTTGTATCCGTTAAGAAGACATGCGCATAAACTACATTGGACACACATTTACCAAATAAATCCCTCGATGCGCAACAATAAACTCACGTGACTTTGCCTCAACAGAGGATGTGACTGGATGACTGACTGGACTAACCAGCAAACTCGACCAGCATCTCAAATGTTGGTTTGGTCAGTCTGAAATGCCCGAGTCTGTCATCAGAATGATTTGGTATAATGACCTCCCAGAAGTGTCTCTCATGATTGTGCTCCCAAACACCAGGCATCTGAACGCAAGATAACATGAAAGTGTTTTATTGTGTTGCATCTGTGTGATGAGGCGCTTGAGACGGTTTATGATGTTCCATTTTTATAACAGATATTTTGCAGCAATTCGCTGGAAGAGACGAAACAGTAAACAGTGCTTTGTTCAAAAAAACAAAAACAAAAAAAATTTTTTTTGCAAAATACTGCGAATACTGTAAGTTAAATTCACAGCTTTGGATGGGAACAAGGTTATTGTCTATCTTGACAGTTAAAACCTATATGATTTTGTTCCCTTGAAACAGAAATAGATATGTAGTAAAACTGTCAAGGCTGCTCTTTTCAGTACAAGAGCCGATATACTATAGGCCTATGTGAGAATTTTTAAATGTGGGTTGGGTATAAGAAGGGAAAGATATCTTTTTGGCTCTTAATGTGTATTGTGAACAAGCATGCAATTTACAGAAGTGTAAAATACATTATTCAGTGAATGATAACTTTTAAAATCTCTTTTTGGGTTTGATGGAAGAAAATGATTATACATGTTTCAAACCACATGAGGCTGCAGGCATTTTGTTTTTGGTTAAACTAACCCTGTAAAATAAATATGTTGTTATTCACTGCATTAAGATTTTAAATCAAAGCTGGATTTTTGATTATTGTATGGCATTTCCCCTTAGACAATTCCAAGCAAATATGCAGTACACACACAAATATAGATTTCTCAACAGATCAATTCAGTCTCATTTTCAGTATGAGATTTTATGGTTTCGAGCACAGAGAGAACAGAAAAAAGGTATTCTGTCCTAAGGGCAGAATGGAGAACGTAATACATCTGAAGTATTAATATTGTTCTCATATAATTTAATGTACACTGAACAAAATTATTAACGCAACACTTTTGTTTTTGCCCCCATTTTTCATGAGCTGAACTCAAAGATCTCAGACTTTTTCTATGTACACAAAAGGCCTATTTCTCTCAAGTATTGTTCACAAATCTGTCTAAATCTGTGTTAGTGAGCACTTCTCCTTTGCCGAGATAATCCATCCACCTCACTGGTGTGGCATAACAAGATGCTGATTAGACAGAATGATTATTGCACAGGTGTGCCTTAGGCTGGCCACAATAAAAGGCCACTCTAAAATGTTTCCCTTCTCATTTTAATTTTAGTTAAATTATTAGTAATTTTTGTTTTTTCATTTTTTTTAATATCTAGTTTTTCCTAGGTTTTAGTTTTTCATTTTCGTTTTTTTCGAACTTCAAATTAAACAAAATGAAAATGAGAAATTTTGCCTTTGCAAGTAGCTGAAATAAAATAAGTTTAAGCTCTTTTTATATATACATTTTATTTTATTTAAGTTTATTTAAGTAATGAACATGTTTCAGTTAATGGTCACATGACATGCAAGTAAACAAATAAAAAACATTTTAGTGAGTGTTTTATTTTCATAAATTGAACTTAATTATTTACATTTTAGTGATTTAAGCATATCCTTTGTCCTTTTTACATGTTAAGGTGAATATGATTTGGCATACCACATATGAGGGTTTAGCACAGAATATGTAAAAAAAAAGGGGGAAATTTAATAAATTCACAATACATTTAAAAATAGATTAGCCATAGAACTATACAAGATTTTTGTCAGCCTCCTGAACATGATTCAGTAATTCAGAGCAACTCAACTGTAACTACTGCCGTCTTTAAAATGTTCACTCTTTCTATTTCTCTTTCATCTGTTTTCCATTGATGCACTGACCTTGCTCGCTTCCCACCTTGACAGCAAATGTGTGTGTGTGTGTGTGGTGGGTTGGGTTGGGGGGTATTGGGGGGGGGCAGGTCTCACACTTTAAATTGTGTGTGTGTGTTAAGATGGATCACTGAAGTGTCCAGCACTTAAATTGCCTGTTTATTTCTAGCCACCTCATCATTTCCACTGGGAAGTGATAGCTGGCAGTGTGTGCAGTCGAGTGAGAGTGTGTGGGGGTCTCTCTTTTTTGAAGGGGGATGTTAGAAGGGGTTTGATTAAGCTGAGTGTTTTTTTAACAGCGTGTGTTGGAAAGATCCGACAAGAAAATGCTGAAAAGCATTGAAGCATGATGAAAATGACTGTGTGTGTGTGAGGTATTTCCTATGTTAGAGACCAAACGTCCCCAAAAAGATAATATAACCTGCCATTTTTGACCCTTGAGAAACTTTAGTAGATAGATATATGTTTTTAGCATATTAATGCTGTCACATAACAAATCTGCTTCAAAGGTCAAATTAAATTAATTTCTAATTACAACATTGAAAAAGAAATGTAAAGCCTGTACACATACTAGAAATTGTGAATATAAATGATTGGGAATCATGTAAAAACACTTTTTATGTATCTATTATAACTTTTATGTCATTTTGGTTGCTTGGCTGTTTCCTTATAAAGGTCCAGAAATTAGTTTTTCTCCAGGTGCTTTTTGTAATTATATGATGACCAGCCAATCGCTGCATTGCTGATCGTGGTTTCAAGTGTCGATGCATCTGCCCTCTTCGGGGAAAGCAAGAACGGGCAGTAATCTCAGACAATGTAATCCAGAAATTTTAATCCAATCCACAAATTTGTTTGAACAAGCAAATTAGCCAGAGATCAGTTCTCACGATTAGAAGATCTGGCATCTGTCAGATCATCTCGGATGTATTAAGCGAGGTACGAAGAACAGACCCCAGGTCTTTTTGACCAACCAGTTTAGCTCCTTAACAGCACTGCCATGCTAAAAGAATTTGATGAGAAATACTTCATCATATTGCAATCTCTGACATTTGATTGCAAATCTGATTGCATAGTCTAAGCCTCAGAGCTACAGTGTTTACACGTTTCATGGGAATCAACCTGCGAATGGCTTAATTCAAGCTGCATGTGCATATTAAAATGGGATGGAAAGAACAAATTGTGCACATCAAAAAAATTACACACTTCACCTTTAAAAGCGTCTCATTTATGTTTTTTATTTCCCCAAAAGAACTACCACACCTTTTTTTCTTTCTGCCTATTTTTCTTTTTCATTCAGAAATAATGTTGTCATGAAAACTTCTCACATTCTTTTACACTTTTCCCTTTTAAAATTTCTTTTCATATTGCTTTTGACCTTTTTTTCTCCGTTCTCTAAATGAGTCACACCGAAGCTCGTCTCTTCCAGCATCTGTAAAAATGAGAGACAGACAGAACTCAGAAATAAACGTAGAAGGCTCAAAATGACACCATTATTAACAAAGGGAATCAAGAGAAATGGAATAGAAAGAGGATTCACAGATGATGAATCCAACCCTCCTCCTTCCTGTCTGTATCTGCCTTTTATTCGGTCTCATTTGGCCGATTTTGCCGCGTCGCTGTGGAGGTGCTTGAGCAGAGCTCTTTAAACAGAAGTGTGGTGTCTCATCTTGCTCTTCTCTGTGCTGTGTTGTGCTGTTCTCCTCAGATCTCTCTCTACCTCTCTCTGAATGACTATTATGCCTCAGTGGATTAAGAGTCTGGTCACGTCACCCTGTATGTGTTTATGTGTGTGGCGTCCAATCATTTCAGGTTACTGCACTTTCCGTTCCTCCCACGGCTAATTAATATCAAACTGCATTCCAGTAACAGCAACGCGGCTCTGGTTTACCTGTGTGTGTGCATGTGGGCGGGTGAAGAAATCATTTTTTTTTTTTGGAATTGGTAGGGAATTATTGACATGGAAATTAAAGTAACCCTGTTATGGTTTTTCGAATATTCCCTTTCATGCAGTGTGTAATACTGCTGTTTGTGAATGTAAAAGTTCTGCAAAGTTGTAAAGTCGAAAGTGCATGATAAATAAAGTTATTGTCTCCCAAAAGAAAGAATCGACTCTGAACCACTTAAACGATACGTCTGTATTTCAAATCCCACTGCGTTGCAGTTCTACGTCACTTGAAATACACTCACCTAAAGGATTATTAGGAACACCTGTTCAATTTCTCATTAATGCAATTATCTAATCAACCAATCACATGGCAGTTGCTTCAATGCATTTAGGGGTGTGGTCCTGGTCAAGACAATCTCCTGAACTCCAAACTGAATGTCAGAATTGGAAAGAAAGGTGATTTAAGCAATTTTGAGCGTGGCATGGTTGTTGGTGCCAGACGGGCCGGTCTGAGTATTTCACAATCTGCTCAGTTACTGGGATTTTCACGCACAACCATTTCTAGGGTTTACAAAGAATGGTGTGGAAAGGGAAAAACATCCAGTATGTGGCAGTCCTGTAGGCGAAAATGCCTTGTTGATGCTAGAGGTCAGAGGAGAATGGGCCGACTGATTCAAGCTGATAGAAGAGCAACTTTGACTGAAATAACCACTCGTTACAACCGAGGTATGCAGCAAAGCATTTGTGAAGCTACAACACGCACAACCTTGAGGCGGATGAGCTACAACAGCAGAAGACCCCACCGGGTACCACTCATCTCCACTACAAATAGGAAAAAGAGGCTACAATTTGCACAAGCTCACCAAAATTGGACAGTTGAAGACTGGAAAAATGTTGCCTGGTCTGATGAGTCTCGATTTCTGTGGAGACATTCAGATGGTAGAGTCAGAATTTGGCGTAAACAGAATGAGACCATGGATCCATCATGCCTTGTTACCACTGTGCAGGCTGCTGGTGGTGGTGTAATGGTGTGGGGGATGTTTTCTTGGCACACTTTAGGCCCCTTAGTGCCAATTGGGCATCGCTTAAATGCCACTGCCTACCTGAGCATTGTTTCTGACCATGTCCGTCCCTTTATGACCACCATGTACCCATCCTCTGATGGCTACTTCCAGCAGGATAATGCACCATGTCACAAAGCTCGAATCATTTCAAATTGGTTTCTTGAACATCACAATGAGTTCACTGTACTAAAATGGCCCCCACAGTCACCAGATCTCAACCCAATAGAGCATCTTTGGGATGTGGTGGAACGGGAGCTTCGTGCCCTGGATGTGCATCCCACAAATCTCCATCAACTGCAAGATGCTATCCTATCAATATGGGCCAACATTTCTAAAGAATGCTTTCAGCACCTTGTTGAATCAATGCCACGTAGAATTAAGGCAGTTCTGAAGGCGAAAGGGGGTCAAACACAGCAATTTGACCAGCCCTCAAACGTCATTTTATTGACGACTGCTTCTCTGTTCAATGCGAGATTCATAAAGCGCTTGCTCATGAAAGATGGGTCAATACTCAGTTTATTTGGACCAGCTTGCTCCTCTGAATCACGACCTGTAAGTATGAATAATTATTGATGTATATATTTTCTATATGTTCAAAATACATAGTTTTGTGTTTTATATTGTGTAAGTTTCCAGCTAACCGGCTAACTCATATTATTACTGTCTTACTGAATACTTCTGCTGATCAGCTGTGGGCTACTTTTACCTAAAACTGTGTCTGTTAATGCAGATTGACTGTCGTTGTACTACTTTGAGTAAAGATAAATGATTGATTGTTTTACAAATATTTATGTTACATCAGTCATTCATGTTAGTTCTCGGCTAACGTATGCGCTGTTATTAGCCGCCTTTCCACCGCAGGAACTTTCCCCAGGAACTACGAACTTTGGGGTGGTACTCAGTGTGTTTCGAGCGCAGGAACCAGGGTTTAAATGAAGTTCCGGGTGAATATTTCCCCCTCCGAAAGTCCCTGCTCGCGAGGTAGTACTTTTTCAAAGTTCAGGAACTTTCGGGGGTGGGACTTGGGCGCTGAACATGCTGATCGGTTGAGCTCACGCAACATTTTATTTAAACCGCCATTTTTAAAAGTCTTTAGCGAGGTTCGTTCTGCTTTCAGTAAATATCAGTCTTGCTCTTTCTGTCTGATGGCGTGCGTTCATCTCAGCAATCTCACGGTCAATGTCCATAATAGCTGATAACATGTTGTCTTATTTAAAATCTAGCTTTACGAGCTTTCAGAATACGCTTTAGTATCAGTGCTCGTCTCTTTTCCACCGTTTTGTTAATTACCTCTTTAGTAAATCAATATAACCAGCAAAAGCAGCACAGCTTGCATCTCCTCCATTGTTATTGTTGCAGACAGTATCGCACAAAAATTATTACTGTCCGTCGGTGACTGGGAGGAACAGTCGCGCGCATTCCCACGTCTCTGGACTAATTTGCCTAATCTTCACGGTACTTTAGACCGCAGTGGAAACGCAGACAGTAGCAGGTCTGGGGGAAAAAAGTTCCTGTAAAAAAAGTTCCTGGTACAAATTGTTCCGGGTAATTTTGGTGGAAACGGGGCTATTGTTACAGTTTCCGCATGTGCACTGCAATAAATTAGAAATTTACACGTGGGTTTGTGGATGGACATACACTTGTTAATGCTGATGGTGAGGAATTACAGTTGCAACATCTCATAATGTACCTCAAAATTAGTAGTATATTGCAGAGAATCGTCCTGCTCAAGTCGTCCTTGTGATGGAGGTTTGGGTTGAATAACTAGTTCTTCCAGTGTTTAAAAAAAAAAATCAACATCATCGTTACTGTCTTTACAGTGTGTAAAATCACTGAGCTTTAGGAAGCCTCCGGAGCTGAAGTTCAGTTATGGTAATGGGAGTTTAGCTTCCAAAACACGCGCTGTAAGCGGTAGACCAATCACAATAGACTGGGCCATCTGGCCAATCAGAGCAGAGTAGGCTTGTGGAAAGGAGGGATTTAGAGAGACTGAATCATCGGATGAGTCGTTTGAGAATCATTGAAAAATGTGATGATGTGCAATGTATATTATGAAAGTGTTTTTTGACCTTTGATGCGTGTAAACCTGCTGTAGGAGACCTCCAAAACTAAATGAGGAAACTTTAAAACAGCATAATAGGGGCACTTTAAAATAAGTTATATATTGCATTAAAAAAAATGGAAAGCATCATACAGACATAATCCTAAATTAAATTTTGTATAACAAAATACTACTTATTGTAAGTACACTTTTAATGTGTAAGAGGGATTTGTGATGTTAGCTGGAAAGTCATTCCAGAGACAGAGCAACTTACAAATTACATTTTGAAAGATCGGCGAGCCACATTTCTATATACTTGGAACAACAGGCACTTATGAATTATTCACAATAACACCAGAGAAGCATATTAAGAAAGTATATAGAGTAGATTTTGTGATTAGATTTTCAAACTCTGAATGGTCCTAAAATATGCTTCATTTCATTTGTGCAAAATTAGGACTGCTTTATAATGAACCTCTTTATAATGAAGCAATGTCAAATTTAATATATACATTACCTGCAGTGTTAACCTTTATTTCGGTAAAACTTTACCATATGGGCGCCCTAATATGCATTAATTCATGCTTAACTAATGGGTTATACTGTATAATCATGTATGAGTTAATGTATGACTCATGAAGAACTAAACCATTTATTAATGATTACTGCCTCAGCAACTAATGAAGATTCTATATGATTAATAGATTAAGTAATCAATAAATTATTAGTTAAATGTGTCATATTGCATTAATTCCCTAATAACATTATATTAACTAATAGTGTAAATTAACGTGTTAATTACCACAATGGCTCAAAGCCATGCATTTCAATGAATGACTAATAGTCACATGACTATTAACTAATTCAAAATTAATTCAAAAGCCATAACCACAATGACATATTACTTAACAATTAGTTAATAGTCATGTGCCTCAACAAGTAAAGTCATAACAAAATTATACGTTTGCAATTCATTAGCTAATGATTAATTAAAGCAGACAACTGGAAGTTGAAATGCATGGCTTTGACCCATTGTGGTAATTAATATATGAATTTACATTATTAGGGAATTAATACTTGATGTCATATTTAATTAATAGCAATTCATATATTACTAAATCTATTAATCATAGACTCTTCATTTGTTGCTGATGCAGTAATCATTAATAAATGGTTTAGTTCTTCATGAGTCATACATTAACTTGTGATTATTTGTGCATTAGTTAAGCATGAATTAATGCATATTAGTGCACCCGTATTGTGAAGTGTTACCTTTATTTCTTTCTTTTGATTTGCAGGCCAAAAAGTGGCCTTGAATTTTTGTAAGACTCTTCGCAGTAGATGTTTCGGCCCCACTTTATATTAGGTGTCCTTAACTACTATGTACTTACATTAAAAAATAAGTGCAATGTACTTACTGTGTTTACAGTCCCCTCCAAAAGTATTGGAACAGTGAGGACTATTCCTTTATTTCTTCTGTAGACTGAAAACATTTGGGTTTGACATCAAACAATTTATATGAGACAAAAGATCAACATTTCAGCTTTTATTTCCAGGTATTTACATCTGGATCTGATACACAACTTAGAAGATATAACCTTTTGTTTGAACCCACCCATTTCTCATGTGACCAAAAGTATTGGAACAGATTAACTTAAAATAGATTAAAGTGAATAAGACTTAATATTTAGTTGAAAATCCTTTGCTTGCAATAACTGCATCAAGCCTATGACCCATTGACCTCACCAAACTTTTGCATTCTTCTTTTGTAATGCTTTTCCAGGCTTCCACTGCAGCCTCTTTCAGTTGTTGTTTGTTTTGGGGGGTTACTCCCTTCAGTCTCTTTTTTAGCAGGTAAAATGCATGCTCTATAGGGTTTAAGTCTGGAGATTGACTTGGCCAGTCTAAAACCTTCCACTTTTTGCCCCTGATGAACTCCTTTGTTGCTTTGGCACTGTGTTTTGGGTCATTATCTTGCTGCATGATGAAGGATCTCCCAATCAGTTTGGTTGCATTTTTCTGTAAATTGGCAGACAAAATGTTTCTGTACACTTCAGAGTTCATTTTGCTGCTGCCATCATGTGTTACATCATCAATGAAGATCAATGAGCCCGTCCCAGAAGAAGCCATGCAAGCCCAAGCCATGACATTACCTCCACCGTGTTTCACAGATGAGCTTGTATGTTTGGGGTCATGAGCAGATCCTTTTTTTCTCCAAACTTTAGCCTTTCCATCACTTTGGTAGAGGTTAATCTTTGTCTCATCAGTCCATAAAACTTTGCCCCAGAATGTTTGAGGCTTGTCTCTGTAGTTTTTGGCAAATTCCAGCCTGGCCTTCTTATTCTTCTTGCTAATGAGAGGTTTGCATCTTCTGGTGTAGCCTCTGTACTTTTCTTCATGAAGTCTTCTGCGGACAGTAGACTGTGATACCTTCACTCCTGCCCTCTTGAGGTTGTTGCTGATGTCACCAACAGTTGTTTAAGGGTCTTTCTTTACAGCTCTCACAATGTTTCTGTCGTCAACAGCTGATGTTTTTCTTGGTCTACCCATTCGAGGTCTGTTACTTAGTACACCAGTGGTTTCTTTCTTCTTCAGGACATTCCAAATGGTTGTACTTGCTATGGTCAATGTTTGTGCAATGGCTCTGATTGATTTTCCATCTTCTCTCAGCTTCACAATTGCTTGTTTTTCACCCATAGACAGCTCTCTGGTTTTCATGTTGGTTACACGTCTAACTATAAATGCAGTCTGCACAGGCAAAACCCAAATCTGAAACTGAGTGCAGACATTTAGTGCTATTTATTGTTTGAATAATCAATGTAATAGGACACACCAGGGCAACAAAACACACCTGTCAGTCACATGTTCCAATACTTTTGGTCAAATGAGAAATGGGTGGGTTCAAACAAAAGGTTATATCTTCTAAGTTGTGTATCAGATCCAGATGTAAATGCCTGGAAATAAAAGCTGAAAGATTGATCTTTTGTCTCATATAAATTTTTTGATGTCAAACCCAAATGTTTTCAGTCTACAGAAAAAATTAAGGAATAGTCCTCACTGTTCCAATACTTTTGGAGGGGACTGTATATTGTATTGCAAAACACCTTTGCTGATATTGAGGTGGGATACGGATAGGGTTAGGGACCGGTGTGGTGGTATGGGCAAGTTTAAGGGTAGAGTTAGGTATAAGGGAAGGGTCAGCAGTGTAATTACAAATGTAAATACAGAAATTAATTACAGATGTAATTACATGCAGGTATTTTTAAAAATATAAGTACAATGTAAAGACATGTATGTACACAATAAGTGCATTGTATCAAATTATTAATTAAAATGTTAGTACATAGTAGTTAAGGCCACCTAATATAAAGTGGGTCTGCTGTATCTAAAGTGCTTTTTATAAGCATCTCTGTTTTTCAATCCGGGCAGCTTTTAAGATGTGTAGATAATATGATTCAAAGATTTGAGCCAGATAGGCTATGGTTATTAGTAGAAGAAAAATAGAGATAGTTTTAATAATAATAAACACTGCATACATGCCTCTTTTCACATTTTACTGCTCATTAGAAGCTCTGTTTTGAGAACAGCTCTACATTCACACATCAAGAGCCATACCTACTGTACACATAAAGCTGGAGGTTTATTATCGCTCTACTGCTCCCACAGTTTTTTTTATGGTTTCAACACGTACATGCACACACTGTGAAATGGGTTCTCTCAGGTTTTTACGCTGTTTCTTGTCAGTGTATGAGTTTTGTGTCCAATTATTCCAAACGTTCATCCGCCTGACAGTAATTCCAGCCTCCAATGTATTCAAAGTTCACAACCATCTCCCACTCAGTCTTCATCATTTCTGTTTATTTTCTCATCTCTCTCTAAAGGATAATTGAGAATTGACGCACGTGTGTGTGTGTGTGTGTGTGGTTCAGGTATTCCCTATATGGGGACCAAATGTTCTCGCAACGATAGTAATAACCAGTAATCTTTCCATAGACATAATGTTTTTTTTATTCTGTGCAAACTATATGTTTTATCCTCTAACCCTGCCATCACAGAAAGCTTTCTGCATTTTTACATTTTCAAAAAACATCACTTTGTATGATTTATAAGCTGTTTTCCTCATGGGGACCAAACAATGTCTGCACAAGGACAATGATTTTGGATATTGCCATCTTTGTAGGGACATTTTGTCCCCATAACGTATGCTTTACCAGGACCTCACACACATACACACACAGACAGAGAAACAGAGAGAGAGAGAGAGAGAGAGAGAGAGAGAGAGAGAGAGAGAGAGAGAGAGAGAGAGAGAGAGAGAGAGAGAGAGAGAGAGAGAGAGAGAGAGAGAGAGAGAGAAATAAGGACTAGAACCATTATTTTTTTTTGCCTTCCGGCATTATTTTCATGACATTTAAACCCATTCCCTGAATTCTCATTACTATAATGCTGTTATATGCTGTTATTAAACAACATATATAGACTGCCTTCAATATGCTAATTTTAATTTTAAATATCATTTGGTCCAGACTGTATGATTTTTTTTATGACTGTACTACAGTAATAAAACCTAATGAGAATCATCATTGAGAACAAACAAACTTGAAAGAAAAAAAATCCTAATTAAAAAATTCTGGTGTAAAGTTTGCTTAAATGTCACGGAAATAACAACGCAGTGCATCGCAATATTAAGGGTCTTAAAATAGGCTTCAAAACGGTTTTTACTTGAAATAGTGCAAAATAGTATCCAGATGTGAAATTCACCCAAAGATTTTCATTGTGGATGCAAATAGTTGAGATCACAGGCAGAGTTCTGTATAAATTAAAATGCTATTTTCTATCATCTCCACTAATTCAAAAGAACTGAAGCTTAATTTCCATGCTGGAAAGTCTTCCAACAGTATAGCTGGTTTTACATGGTGTAGTTGACATGCATAGACCAGGGATGCTTTTCTCAAAAGCACGCGTGAGCAAGTTGATCGTAGAGACCATTGTTGGCAATGGTTCTATGATCTATTTAATGCTTTTGGGAAACACAGCCCTGGTTAACTCTCCAACTGCCATTCGTTTCTGACAGATAAATGCATCCGCATGTAGACACATGTTAATATAGCAGTCTATATTTTCATGCAAAATGACTCATTTTCTGAGCTAAAATACCTACACAAAATCACTACAGATTTTGGTTTACCCCACTTTTTCCGTCTACCGCTGTGTTGAAGGGCACACTTTCCCAGTGGAAAGAAAAAATAATGAGATGATGAAATAATGAGATGATTATTATCTTAATTGTTTCTAATAGACAGCAGTGAGATTAAATTCATTTGCTAAATGCTTTTGCTTAAAGGGGCTATATGCGTTTTTCTGAAATTTAAACTCGCGACTGACACCTGTGGCCAAAAAACAGAACTGATCTTCATTTCTGCTCGCTCTCGCAGCGCGCGCTCGTACGTGTACACTTCACAAGTCAGCTGCTGCAAGGAGGTCAACATTATGTTTACAGAGGTAAGAACAGTCAAATACATATAATGTTTGAGATAAGTGTTCTCTTATCAAAACGTCAAACGTGTAGCTGACAAACTACACAAAAAATTAATACATTAAATAAATAAATAAACCCATTTCGCCATTGGCATACACGCTGATGAAGGGCGCACAGACCGAAACTTTCGTAGAATATTAAAAACACAAATCTGAGCACTGTCCTTGACGACTGAGCACTGTCCTTGACCACTTATTATACACAAGTAGCTTACTATCACCAAGTATGAAAGACACATATACATAATACTATTTAGCAATATTTATTGACTACATGTCTTATGTGAAATAAAATGCATCACACTTTACATCTTCATTTACCTCTTATTTTTTGTTAAGATATAGAAACAACAAACAATATAATGTAGCTTTACATGGCTATATAATAAATAATCCATCAGTTTTATATAGCGCTTTTCTAGACACCCAAAAAGACTTTACATTACTGATGCAATATTCATATTTATTTTTGTTTATATATATATATATATATATATATATATATATATATATATATATATATATATATATATATATATATATATATATGCATGCGAAGTCAAATGCGAAGCCGATGTTCACTCTAGTCCTTGCAATGCGCCGGTCTCTCTCAATCTTCGACCTTTTTTGGCCACTTGTCAGGGGTTTAACTTTTTTAGTCTTCTGTGGAGTTACTGTTGGTGTCCGAGTTGTCCTGGGTCTCTTCTGTGTATTCGTTAAATCCATTGCACTGCTTGCGAGTGTAGGCTACTCGCTGACTAGCGGTGGTGGCAGGCAGAGTGATCTGAAACGTTTAACATGAACGCGCTTGACGTCACATCCGCAGACAGCGCGGGAAAAGACGACCCGTCAGAAAATATGAAAAATAGGATACAGGCTTATAGGTGCACCCACTGTGAGCGGACAAGGTGTCAGTATGCTCATCAGGAGATGTTTGAGTCATAAATGGTAAAATAAAAAGGCTATAGTTACGTTTATTTTGGGGAAAAAGTTGCATATAGCCCCTTTAAGTCTCATGAAAGAAATAATAATCTCACTCTTGTCTCTTGAGATCATAAGAACAATGTCACAAACTGCCCTGATTTGCCAAGACACTAAAGACAGAGATTTTAGCCTGTACTCAAAACATTATTTCATGACTAAAATATTTGTGCTCATTCATTTTAAAGCTCTATACTTTGGGCCCTATCATACACCCGGCGCAATGCGGCGGCAAGCGCGACGCAAGTGTTTTTCATTTTCACGTCCAGCGCCACGTTGTTTAAATAGCAAATGTACTCACGCCCATTTGTTTGCCCATGGCCGTGCTGGTCTGATAACCAGGTGTGTTCAGGCACATTGTTGGCGCGTTGCTGTTTTGAGTAACTGAAAACGGCGCAATTTTTTTTGTTATTTAAAGATCGCGTTAGTAATACGCGCCTATAGGCTTATTACACACAGGGTCACACAGCAGCACACAAACATTTTGTGAAAAATTAAAGGATAAATGTAAAAGATATATAAAAATACCTACATGTCATAATGGATAGTCATTGCATGTATCCAAATTAGCCTACCTATTTGCAGTAATGACGAGCAAGCAGGCGTCATTGGACTAGCAGATCCGTTTCTTTGCTAGAGAAGTGTTCAGTTTTTCCGCTTGCAAACTCCGCCATGTAAATAGCGAATCTGCCATGGCGTGAGCACAACTGCCGTTTAAAGGGAATGGGAGATGAGACTTTGATTGGTTTATTACACCCAAAACACACCCATGACTCATTAAGAGAACAGGGACAACCCTTTTAGACCATGCGCTGGGCGTACCGACCATTTTCCAGAAAAAGTGGATTCGGACACGCCCTAAGTGCACCTGCGCCATGCGCTTTAGACCATGCGCTTATATTAGAGTGCAGATCGGGCTGCATTTTTCTGTCCGAGCCCGGCCCGTGTCCGACAGAACAGTAACCGAACCCGACCCGAGCCCGACAGGCATTAAGATATTTATGTCCGAGCCCGACCCGAACCCGAATCTATTTGTTTTCTCATACTAATGACACATGTACGTTTGTTCGCGTGGAAAGCCCGCTTTTATTAAGCAACTGTAGAAAGGCATTCTGAAATGATTAGCCTACAGATGAGCGCATCAGCGCGCACACGGGGAAACAAATACACACGTTAACACAGGCCCAATCAAATAGCAATTGAAATTAAATGAACAAAGATCTACCAAATATGGCCCAAGCTAACAGAACAAAACATTAACGTAACACAAATGCAACTTATTGAAATGAAAATCACTTACCATTTTTCTCGAAAACTGTATAGCTACTAAACTGCAACATGGGATCTTTAGATTTTTATGCAGAAAAAGGATTGCATCAACTGTGGATGGCTTCAAGGCTGTCCTCCTCTACTCGATGGTCCTGCTGAAGTTACGCTGCCAGCCACATGTAGCCTAACATGCACGCACATGTTGTGCGTTGTCACAGCTACATAAACAAATTTCCGTGCACAGGAAGCCGGATATTAGGGTAATATATTTTTTTAATTTTAATCACAAAATCATACCTTTGCATCAAGTTAAACAGGCCCATTGGCTACCAACATAATAAGCTGTTTTAAATGTCAAATGTTCAATGCCTTATCGCGCTGACAGTGACCGAGCCCGACTCGAACCGAACCTTATTTCTAAATATCTGTCCGAACCCGACGGGTCCCATTGGGCTCGGGTATCCATCCTCTAGCTTATATCGTTAAAATAGGGCCCATAGACTTTTTAGATGAAGTAATACTTGATTATAACTAGAAAATGTACATTGACTATAGAGATGTCCATGACTTTTAATATACAACTCTGGAAAAAAATTAAGAGACCATTTAACAGAAAATGAGAAATTAATGTCAAGTGGTCTCAAATTTTTTCCAGAGCTGTATATAGTTTCATGTTTTTTTTTCAAGCATGGAGATATTTTCTGATGTAATGGCAACACTAGCCACGTTTACATGCGCACTTCTTTGTCATTCCGATTAAAATCATTCTGATTGAAAGATTCGGTGGACTGTTTACATGAGATGTTATCTAAACCGATCTGGTGTTTACATGTGCTGACTTTCAGTCGGAATCATTTTGTGACATGCGCACACAGTTTGTCTGCCGCATCAGATTCGTAACATTAGTATCGTGGATTAATAGTTCTGTGTTGGTCATTTTTATATGTATTTATTTTTCTGTGGGCGGACATATGCAGTAGTTTAAACTAATTTATGTCCTATACAATGGCTATTTCAACAGCTGTGAATGATGAATGCGGATTCAAAATTAATTCAATTCATTTATTTTGAAAAACACAAAATGAACTATAAAATGCACCCAAATTATTAATAAAAACATAGGATGTATGGTGAAACAAGAATGAAAGCATTCAAGACGTGCTCCGCATACTAGTACTAAACGCATAGATATTTCAGATGATTAAGGAAAGATACCATAATCACAAAGGTATAAATATTAACAAAAGTAATTAAAGTAGACTGTGGGTAATGTTACTTAACCAATTTGAAGCAGTTGTTGAACTTTTTTTTATATCTAACTTACGAGAAACAAAATGTCGACACGTCCTCTCCAGCAGCTTGAATGTTCTCCGTTGCAATGGCAACTCTCAACGGCCACCAGGACTTATACAGTTTTATAAAAGCTATTTATTATTTGTTGTAAAGTGTAAGAATCACCTCAGAAAAATGAATTCTTCTGTCAGGCGCAGTTGAAGCCTAGGACAAATGCTGTCAAGATGAGATGGTGTAGCCAGGCTATGTCTGTGTCATTATTCCAACATTATGTTCATAACATGTTACGAAATAAAAAGTTGAATACCTCAGAAAAATTAACTTTCCTCTCTTGTCAACATTAGCCTGGTGTGAGAAAGCCGTGCACTCAAAGTAATCGGATCAGGTCGTTTACATGGTGGAATTTTTTGTTTGATCGGTTCATGAAAAGATTTATCCCACCCCTCTCAAACCGATTACAATTTCATTCGGTTTGGCCATTTTTATTCCGATTGAGGTGTTTATATGGAGCATTTTCATTCGGATTGGACTTTTAAACCGATTACAGTGCTCCATGTAAATGTACCTAGTGTCTTTATTTGTATTCCTCTTAAGAAATGTATTGGGAGAACACATGGAACACATTTAAATGAACAATTTAATTACGTATAGATGAAAAAAGGTCTGAGGAACTCTACGTAAAAGAGCGACCTTTTTCCTCAGGGTTACTTTAACTCTTTTGGAAGACTGAAACACTCTGGATATTGGTATTTCTGCATTTGTACGGTTTGAGATGGCTTTTTTTTACCCTTTTGCATTTTACATAGAGGTCAGAGGATTCAATTTTACTAGATTAAATTTAGCATTTTTATAGCCATTCAGGATTCTGGCATCAGGCCGAATGGATACGTTTTATTGGCAGATTTTGAACTCTATTGAGAGCGACTGTCAGTATTAAGAATGACTGACGGACTTTGAAATCTTCTGTCGTTAAAAGGCCCAGTGACACATCCACTAGCAATCCCTCTTTACATTATAACTGATCACTTGCCAATATTCAAGTCTTTAAAATTAATTAAGAATGGCATTAAATTATTATTCTGTATGCTGTTTAATTCAAATGCTCTTTCTGCATTGCATATGCTGGCACAGTATGTCTGTGTCAAGAATTGTTTTATTTTGTTTGTGGGTGTATATTCATGAAACTTGTGAACACAAGTATTGCTAAATCAGGCAGTAATTTAATTTACATTCATAGTCTGACCCGAATATGTGGTATATCAGCCTGCAACACTAACACAGATACAGTAGCTCTGTTCCAATACCTAGGAAACTGCCTTACTGTCTAGTGCCTACATATAGTGCACAAAAAAGGCAGATTTGCTTTAAAGGACCCGTTCTTCGTGTTTTTTTGAAGCTTTGATTGTGTTTACAGTGTGCAATATAACATGTGTTCATGTTTCGCGTGTAAAAAAAACACAGTATTTTTAACACAATTTACTTATCTGTATACCGCTGTTTTCACTGTCCTAAAAACGGCTGATGAGTTCCTTGTTCTATGAAGTCCCTCCTTCAGAAAACGTAACGAGTTCTGATTGTGCCAGCGGTTCCCGTGTTGTGATTTGACCGCAGCTTAGCGAACGTGGCACGGTTCCTGTGTTGTGATTCGACAGCAGCTTAGCGCACGTAACTTGCACGGAAAGGTCACGCCTCT
Organism: Romanogobio albipinnatus; assembly: GCA_023566225.1. Taxonomy (NCBI): domain Eukaryota; kingdom Metazoa; phylum Chordata; class Actinopteri; order Cypriniformes; family Gobionidae; genus Romanogobio; species Romanogobio albipinnatus. The sequence goes on along the minus strand of CM042242.1, from coordinate 63,331,574 downwards.
TAACGGGAGATGTATGCGCTTAATGATCTCTACAGCGTCCCTGGGAAAGCCAGGGGGGCGATTCTTGTGCTGGGGGTAAATCTGCGTTTTTTGGTGGGGTTCATCTGCTAAAATTCGCATTCCCAGGGCTAAATATCACATTATTGGGGTTGAATATATCCAGAGGCAGAACAGTCTAGAACAGTGACAGCTAGCGTAACTGTGGTTGAATGTGATTGAAAAAATCCATCCCTTTCCCACTTTGGTAGTGTGTCGCCCTAATGAAGAAACCGCCCCTAGTCCACTAATACAGTTCACTTGAAGGAGTGAATAAAAAAGTGATGAAAGTTCCGTAAGCACTTATCCTCATCTTAACCATTTACTTCTATTTTCCTCTATTTCCTCCTTACCCTGGCTTATGATGCTCTGAGTAATGTCCTAAACTTAGTATTTCAAGCACTTTTTGCTTTCTTCGCCTCTTCATGACGGATTGCTTCCTGTACTCCTCAGTTGTAAGTCGCTTTGGATAAAAGCGTCTGCTAAATGCATAAATGTAAATGAAAGTTGGACAGCCGCTGAGCATACATTGGTTGTACACTCGTCTTTGCGGTGCAATGTGGGATTGAATGAGTTCACTCAATAACGTCCACCATGGTTTCGGACACCACTACAAATGCCTGTCCCTTCAAATAATGCCCTATTAGGAGGCGATTTCGGATTCAGCCCCTAACAAGCATAGAATGTATAGCACTGTTGAGACCTCTTATTAACTGATTAATGATCGATACACTGACAAATATATATTTTTGTTAAATTAATGAATTAATTGATTAAGATTTTTCCTAACTGGGAAATAGAATTAACACTGGGATCAGCAACATCTGGTTTCACATGGTTTCTAAGGGTGTGTTCACACTTGGCAGGTTGGGTTTGATTAAAACAAACTGGTGCGATTTCTCTGTTACTTCAGCTCATTTTAATAAGTGTCAACGCTGCCATCTGAACCCTGCTGCACACCAAACAAGTGGACAGAGACCGCTGAAAAGATGGGTCTCTGCCCGCTTCCAAATGAACTGTGGTGCGGTTCGAATGAAATATGAACGCAACACGGACCAAAGACATGTAACAAACCAAAAACAGGAAGATGAGACCCTAAAAATTACAGAATGCTCACACGTATTTTTTTTTCTACATAGTCGTGATGTTGCCCATCACAGTTCGGTACAGGCGTCAGAGCCGCGTGTCCTCGCAGCAGACCTTCGTTTTTTGTGTGTGTGACGGAAGGACGCCTTTACAGATTTTATAAGCTCTTCACGAGTTCCCAGAGGGTCAAAATACCATCATATGCAGGCTACGCACACACAACGAGCACATTTAGCTGCACACAGCATTGTTTTGGATGTTCGTCGTAAGTTCCGTCGAGAAATAGGCAATACGTCATAAAAGGACGTGTGAAGGTATTCCTATGCTTTTAGGTTCTGTGTTAAAAATGCCAATCTGAACGCTAAGTGGACCAGGACATCTTTGGTCTGGACCGAACCAAACTATGATCAAGTTATGATCATGGTGGTATACTGCAGATGTTACATCTTGGTCATGCTGATTTGAGCTGTATAGCGCACATTAATGACCTGATTTTCTAAACAAGGTTTTACTGTTCTGGGTTGTGTTTCCCAAAAGCATTGTGAGTTAAGTTGATCATAGAGAACATTGGTGCCAATGGTCTCCACAATCAACTTGGGCTCACAATGCTTTTGGGAAACACAGCCCTGGTTTCTTTGAATCCATTCCTTTCAAAATGACCCATTTCTTTCCATACAAAACATCAACAGGATTATACTGTCAGTGTGATGTATCTTTAAAGCTTCCATCACTTAAAACTGTTAGCAACGCTAGCTTATATCTGATTATTGAATATTCCCTTTTGCTTTGTCTACAGAACAACCTCCCTTTGGACTGAACAAAAAATGATGAATGTGCTTTTTCCTTGACTGGTCCGGCACAGCAGAAGGGGCTCCACTTCAATTAGCGAGGACATCTGAGGACGCTTCTTTCCTAAAGCCAGAACTAACAATGACAGTGAAGAATGGCACATAATTACAAATAACTCAAAATGTTTTGTGGCTTTTCATTCTGAGTGAGGAAGAGAAGTCAGATATATTTTAGGAGTTTGCGTGCCATGAAAGAAGATCTGAAGTTCTGGCTTTCAACCAAACTGGTTAGTTGGAATTCATGAGTTTTTCCATTCTGAAAGTTGTCACACCATCTTTTTACTGATTGGATAGTCCTTACGGATCTCAACTCTCCTTGACATTCTGCGTGGACCGCCATTCCTCTGGAATAAACCACTCAGGATGTACACCGTTGCATCTCACTGATTCTCAAACATCAACCCAATGAGAAGAAGCATACTCACAGTCTGGCAAACAACAGACAGTCAAACAGCAGAAAAGACATCCAGGGAGTCGATGTGGAGTCCATTAGCTTTCACTGCCAGATCTCCCTCAGAGCTGAAACAGCACCTACTCAGCTTTGGTGTCAGAAGTAAGCGCTCTCTCTATGCCATCTCCTTCTATCTCCCACTCTCTCCAGCTAGCTTATCCTGATCCCGCTATTGACAGATCTGATGTCCAAGTCAAACTTAAAAGGGTATGTTAGTCTTTGTTATCCTGTACTTTTTTTTTTTTTTTTACAATTCCACCAGAATTGTAAATTGATTTGAATAGTATGTGGTTAAGGTCCACATTAAATACACAGTTATTGACAAATTATTTAATGTAGGGTACAACGGGGCTAAAGGCGCCCCAGAGGAAAGGCGCCATTGATTTTATTTTCGTCTAAACAACTAGATGGCACAAAAACATCCGCTTTTCAAAAATGCACGTGGAAATTTGTCTGATCCTTGATATGATTGCGGGTAGCAGAGCAAAGATGATTCTGAGCTAATTTGATCTAATATTTGATGATTTTTAAAACGTAGATTTAAGTAACAAACGAGAATCGCTAAAATGATTGAATATATTTTGAGACAAAGGTCTTCTTAAAGATTTTCAGTTTTGTTCAAGGCAATTAAAGCAACAGTTTTTAAATAACGGAAGAATATGTAAAAGTATGTTATTTGGGGTAAAAAGCGCACCTGATGTTGGGGCGAAAGACTCATGATAATAAATAGTTAGCTGACTTTTCCATTTATTGACATGACATGGTTACATTCAGATGGTAATATCATATATTAAATTCACTCTAAAAAAAAGCTTCCATATGGCACTAAAAGTGGTTCTTCCAATTTTGGTGCTATATAGCACCATATCTTAACATGTTCTGTGTATGGTAGCGGTGCTATATAGCACCTTAGCAAAAGAACCAAAAGCACCAAACTTGGTGCTATACAGCACTTAAAAAGGTTCCCCTATGATTACGAGCCAAGAACCACTTTTAGTGCCATATAGAACCTTTTTTTTAGAGTGTTGGGTATCCACCTTAGAGATAATCACCATATTTATAATGAAACCATCATATTTAAAAAAATATGATATGAATCTTATCATATGATAAAATATAAATTATTGTTACTACTGTAAATCTATATTAAATTATTATGGGATCTTCATCAATGCTTTTAGAATCTTTAATTTAAAAATATATTTCTCAACAAAAATGATTTTATTTATCCAAATAAACAGGAAATAGTACAAACTTTGCTAACGTGATTGTTTTGAACAAGTATTAACTTAGACATTATTAAAAACATAGTATTTTAGCTAAAGTATTTGTATAAATAGAATACTGTGTGTCTTTTGCCCGTGTGTCTGTGGGGTAAAAGGCCTCCTTCGCCACCTCATACAGATTTTTTAACAAAACACTTTTATTATTTATTTTCACACAAAATCTGTTGCTCCATAAATGTTAAACAAAAAAACAACAACATTTCTACAGTCAAACACTATGGGAGTAGTGAAAAGCACATTTTTCTTAAGGTGTGCCTTTAGCCCGTTGCACCCTAAACTAAATCTATTTCAGAATCTAACGAGCTGCCTACCTAGACAGCATTTTCTAGCATTATAGACAGTGTTGGGGGTAACGCATTACAAGTAGTTTGAGTTACGTAATCAGATTACTTTTTTAAGTAACTAGTAAAGTAATGCATTATCTAAGTCACTTTGTTGTCCCATTTATTGACTGACAACATCTTGTCCCAATGTTGTGTGTACATGAGGCTTATTATAGTTCTCGACTAAACGTGAGTATGCATTTACTAATCTTACTTGCACACAAAAAAAGATTCAGTATTCCTCAAAATAAAATCAGAATACCATGCAAACCTCCAATAATTAAATGTTACATAAAACAAATATTTTTATGCATTTCATTTCACTTTATTGACCAATGTCTTACTGCTGATTCAGTTAAACCATAAGCAAAAATGACTTTTGATTTTTTTTTGGTGAAGTGTTAAATTTTTTCTCCTGCGTCCTATTCTTCCGTTATCCAGAATGGCAGCAGCTGAAAGGTTTGTTTGAGCTGCATGAATTTGCATTTCCTTCAGCCTGAGGTTTATTATTTCAATTTTGTTGTGAAAGGGTCTTTACATTTGCCCAACAATATATCCTTTTTGTTATAAAAAAAAAACAAGCACAGCCCAGGTGAAAAAAGTAGCCCAACAGTAACGCAACTTAAAAAGTAACTAAGTAATGCAATTAGTTAGTTTTTAAGGGAGTAACACAATATTGTAACGCACTTATTTTATTGTAAAGTAAGTAACTTTCCCCAACACTAATCATAGACACATGACACAAAGATTATTCCAAATTTTAAGCTGCCTCCAAAGATATATATATAAAGAATATATACATTTTTCTTTATTTTTAATATTTGCCATGTTTGTGCTGTGCGCCCCTGTGTGTGTAATAAGCAGAGTGTACTAACACGCCCTTTAAATAACACAAAAAATACTGCGCTATTGACTTTAGACCATAATATTTAATATTTTCAACCCAGGCTCATTGGAAAAACATGTCTGTGATGACATTTCTGCAAAATGTTATACGTTGCTTCTTGCTCTTTTAAAGTTCAAAGTGATGCAAAAAGCCTGTTCAGTTTCATTCGAAACAGATAAATTAAACCTATCAACCTAAAAGGTTAATGCTTTACCGCGTTTGAAAATAACATACCGCATACACTAAACCCTACCCTAAACCTAACCGATAGTGTTACCAAAAGAAAACGTGAAATAAAATGCATTTGCTGAAGTAGCCATTTTAGCTTGCTTCTACAAGTCTTTGAGCTTATTTATCAAGACTTTCTCCTTGAGCTACAATCAGCTACAATTACTACATCAGAAGAGCCATACATATAGAGCTGGTTATATGATAGCAACTTCAAAATGTAATTATTATTTACAAATCATAAAGGAGTTTTGAGGTCATAGTAACATCAAATGCGCTTTTATTAATCAGTAAGTCTGTAGCTCATGTATAATGAGTGTGAATTTGTATTCATTTCGGCTGGAAACTGGTACATAAAAAAAAGTATTTAATGCATCATCTGTTTTTTCATTTCCTGGGGCTATGATTATGAGCAAATTCCAAGCCTCTAATACTATATTGTACAACATTGCATTAAAATCCACAGTCTTATACCATGCATCATCTTGCTTAGTGCAGCAATATGTCTGGAAATAATGCTTCATGTCTTTAAGTCCATACAGGGCACTTTTCATAAAACTACTGAAACTTGTGATAGAGGGGTAGCCTGATGTCGTCATTCTCAATTCTAGTCAGAATGTGAGTCTGATACTGCTCCGTTGGGCTGTGATTATGGGGCGTGTTTCAAACGAACCAGGAAAGACCTCAATTGGATAGACCTACAACCAATCAGAGCAACGTAGTAAGTGTCATATGTTGAGAAACGCATAGTTGTCATCAGAACTCAACTGCACGCACGCTGGAAGAAGAAGATCTTTGCCGGTGTTGTAAAAAGCATATACGAACAGGTTCCCCGTTTAGTAAACAAATTCAACCCAAGCGCTCTTTGGTGACGTGGATGATTACATTACTGTTGATCATCTGTCCATCATCGTATAAAGCCCGCCCTGACAATTTGATTGGTCCGAACAGCTCTGGTTCAGGCATAGTTGCTCCACAACGGATCAAGTCCAGACCGAACTTCCTGACCTCAAATGTTGTGGGCGGAGCTAAGCTCAGCTGGCATCCAGGCTAATAGAGGGGATCAATTCTCACACAAAAATACTGACACTAAATGTTTTAGTAATTTAAGTAATAGAAGTACTAAATAAAACATTTAAGTATTTCGCATGAATATGTCAAATCAGCTTTGAAGTAAAATGAACAGACATTGCATGCAAACAGTAGAGAGCAGATGACAGAGACAGAGAAACACCATCTGGAGTTACTTCTCATAAATAATGAACCAAAGCTACAGTAAACGAGACGTTTATTATTATTATAGCTTTATAGGATGATTGAGGTTTAAATTTATCATAAGATACAGATTCAGTGTTTAAATATATTTATATGTTAGGTGCAATTAATCATGATGAATCACAGAAGCCATGAGCGATTAATTAGTTAAAAAAAAAAAAGATCCACAGCCCTACTTTTTACTTTTATAAATTGCTTCTGTATCTTGTGGGTATATCATGGTGATTTGGGCACATGTTGTATTTTGATTTCACTAGAACATATAGCGAGCAATGGAACAGACAATAGATTAGAACAAATGTCTTAGAGCTGCAGAAAGAACATTGCCTCTGTCACTTTCCACAGCTGAGAACAAATTATAGTGCTGGATTGCCTCTTATTATAATACACATTTCCAAAATGAAAATCCTGCTCAACAACTAGAGATGTTCCCCTGTTTTAGACATATCCTTGCTGCAAGCTATTTCATAAAGTGCTGGGCGCAAAAATATACATTTATAATATGGCTGTAGGTTGATTAAACATATCCAATTAATTACATGACTTGCTGATTAATTAGTTACCTTAACCACAAATTAATTGCAAATTTCAATATTTCCTGAGAACAAAGATGAGGAATGAATTTGAATGTAAAGGTGCAATCAGTTGAGTCTAAATACACGTGTGCATTGCCACGATCGGTTAAAGCTGTAGTCTACGATGTTGAAAATCAGTCGAGAAAGCCTGAATTTTTAAAAAACTCATCCCGCCCCTCCACACGCACACCCCTCCCCTCTGTGCTACCTGATCCCTCCCACCGAGAAACGACCTGAGCAACGTCACTCAGTCAAGCAGGAGTAAACATAGGAACGGAGATGTTGATAGCTCAAAGGCACACGTTTGAGTTCACGCCCACGCAAGATTAGCAACACATGCAATGTTCTATGGGCTCGAACAGAAAACCGCTAACGTTAGGCCTATTGAAATAGTCAAGCACTTCAAGAAATATAATTACTTTGACCCGTGATAGGCGATGCTAAACGGCTAACATTCCAATGCCGACCGGCAGCATGATCATGTTGTCAGACTGATAAAAAGCTATTTATGTAATACACCACACCATAAAAGTATAAATAAATGTTTACCTGCTCAACAAAAAATCAGCGTCGGTTTTAAGTCCAAAGGTTTCTCTAAAGCTTCCTCCAACAGGCAATGGTGGACCCTATATTGATTCGGCTTTGAGTCCGGCGTTCTTCACATTTTTTTTTAATCTCTGCTCTTTCCTCAATTGACTTTCTCTTTCTTCCAACCTTGACTGTTGGGGCGAGCAGGGGCCGCTTGCTGCTGTCTGTTTGTTGGTTTTTCTCCATTGCTGAGTTGATGCTGCCTACTTGCCCGCAAAATTTCCAGCCGGACAGCTTACATTGGACAATTTCTCTGCGGGTGTACACCCAATAGAGTGAATGGATTTTTTTCATTTTTTTTTATCTTCATATTGTTAGGATTGTACTGTAGAACCATAACCAGCATCTAAACGAGGTTATTAATTATGAACAATCTTTGAAATCGTAGACCATAGCTTTAAATAAGTATCCAATTTCATTACTGCAAATAGGTAATTCTGATACCTGCAAAGACAACCCGTTCTCACTCCCAAGGCGTCAAAATCTGAAGCATGGTCAAGTGCCTTCCCCGTCACAATGAAGACACCAAAGGTACCCTAAGGCGTCACTATATCGACGTGCAGGTGATCCATTGATTTCAGTTGTTTGCCAAATGCGTCAGATCAAGACGCGTTTCATTCTTTGGATTTGTTAAAACAAGCAAAAACAAGTATAAAAGTATTAACTCATGTTGCATTCCAAGTCTTCTAAAGTCATATAATATCTTCATGTGAAGAACAGAGTTGATCCTAATGTTTCAATTGCTGAAATGTTGATCCCGCCGCTCCGTGAACACATACACACTAGGGATGGCTCGATACCACAATTTTGGCTTCGGTACTGTACCACAACCTAATACCGAAGTACAGATATTAAATCGATACCATACAGGGTCTGAATTTTGGCGCGGATATTGCGCATAATTTTACTCACTCTCGCAAGTTTGGGGTTTTATGAAGTGGGAAATTATTAAATTAAGATTAATCACATCAAATCAGGCATTTGTTAACTATTTTGTAAGAAGTAATTTCAGCAATATTGCGCTTCTCCCTTCTCTAGCTCTCAAAGTTAGCAAATTGCTTCTGGCTTTAAAAGACATCATACCTACACTAAAGCAATCTGCACGCTCAGATTCAACACTTTCACTTTCGTTTCGGGAGCTGACAGAAATCACTTGCCCACGTCTTTTTAAACCTTGCCAATTTGAACATGCAAGCGATTTTATAGAATTTCATAATACATGGTATGGGAGCTCTGAGAGAGTTTTCTTTGTGCTCATACCAACAACAAACACACAAGCCTAAAGAGCTCGCACATTCCAAATTAAAGGTCCCGTTCTTCGTGTCTTTTTGAAGCTTTGTTTATGTTTACAGTGTGCAATATAACATGTGTTCATGTTTCGCTTGTAAAAAAACAGTATTTTTCACACAATGTACTTATCTGTATACCGCTGTTTTCACTGTCCTAAAAACGGGCTGATGTTCCTTGTTCTATGAAGTCCCTCCTTCAGAAATACGTAACGAGTTCTGATTGTGCCAGCGCTTCCCGTGTTGTGATTTGACAGCAGCTTAGCGAATGTAGCCCGGTTCCTGTGTTGTGATTCGACAGCAGCTTAGCGCACGTGGAAATGTCACGCCTCTTAACGGGAGATATATATGCGCTTAATGATCTCTACAGCGTCCCTGGGAAAGCCAAACAAAGGTGATTTGACTCTGGGATGAAAATAACAGCGTCTCGACGACATGGCGACAAACACACTCAAACGCAGCACTTCCTTTTCTCCACGCGACACGTCCTCTTCTCCACGTGGGACAGCAACAAGACCATGCCCCCTTTTTTCGCGTAGTCTTGTGGGCGGAGGTTAGTCTGTTCTACTGTTCTACTGATGTAATTAATGAAGGAAGTACCAGGATGTAGTCCAAGCCAGCCGTTCGCTGTAGGCTTTGAAAGGGAACTTCTGTTAAATAAAATATCTCGCTTGGCATTGAACTTTGAGCTTTATAATTTTACAGGTATTATTTATGCTCTAACAGCAACATTACACACTAACTGAAGTTTGAACAATGGGATCACGAAGAACGGGACCTTTAAGTTGTTTTTCCTTCAGTCAAATACACACAAAATTATGTCAAAAATGTCCATCTTTAGTGAGTAGTCACATAAACACAGTTGGTTATGTCTTTCGCGAATGTAAATAGTGCAATAGTATGCGTGCAAATATTATGAAATCTAAACATCACTGGTTGAAACGAACTGGAGATTTCATGATATTTAAACAATACGATCTTACAGGGAGTGCAGAATTATTAGGCAAATGAGTATTTTGACCACATCATCCTCGTTATGCATGTTGTCTTACTCCAAGCTGTATAGGCTGGAAAGCCTACTACCAATTAAGCATATTAGGTGATGTGCATCTCTGTAATGAGAAGGGGTGTGGTCTAATGACATCAACACCCTATATCAGGTGTGCATAATTATTAGGCAACTTCCTTTCCTTTGGCAAAATGGGTCAAAAGAAGGACTTGACAGGCTCAGAAAAGTCAAAAATAGTGAGATATATTGCAGAGGGATGCAGCAGTCTTAAAATAGCCAAGCTTCTGAAGCGTGATCATCGAACAATCAAGCGTTTCATTCAAAATAGTCAACAGGGTCGCAAGAAGCGTGTGGAAAAACCAAGGCGCAAAATAACTGCCCGTGAACTGAGAAAAGTCAAGCGTGCAGCTGCCAAGATGCCACTTGCCACCAGTTTGGCCATATTTCAGAGCTGCAACATCACTGGAGTGCCCAAAAGCACAAGGTGTGCAATACTCAGAGACATGGCCAAGGTAAGAAAGGCAGAAAGTCGACCACCACTGAACAAGACACACAAGCTGAAACGTCAAGACTGGGCCAAGAAATATCTCAAGACTGATTTTTCTAAGGTTTTATGGACTGATGAAATGAGAGTGAGTCTTGATGGGCCAGATGGATGGGCCCGTGGCTGGATTGGTAAAGGGCAGAGAGCTCCAGTCCGACTCAGACGCCAGCAAGGTGGAGGTGGAGTACTGGTTTGGGCTGGTATCATCAAAGATGAGCTTGTGGGGCCTTTTCGGGTTGAGGATGGAGTCAAGCTCAACTCCCAGTCCTACTGCCAGTTTCTGGAAGACACCTTCTTCAAGCAGTGGTACAGGAAGAAGTCTGCATCCTTCAAGAAAAACATGATTTTCATGCAGGACAATGCTCCATCACACGCGTCCAAGTACTCCACAGCGTGGCTGGCAAGAAAGGGTATAAAAGAAGAAAATCTAATGATATGGCCTCCTTGTTCACCTGATCTGAACCCCATTGAGAACCTGTGGTCCATCATCAAATGTGCGATTTACAAGGAGGGAAACCAGTACACCTCTCTGAACAGTGTCTGGGAGGCTGTGGTTGCTGCTGCACGCAATGTTGATGGTGAACAGATCAAAACACTGACAGAATCCATGGATGGCCAAAGAAAGGTGGCTATATTGGTCACTGATTTGTTTTTGTTTGGTTTTTGAATGTCAGAAATGTATATTTGTGAATGTTGAGATGTTATATTGGTTTCACTGGTAAAAATAAATAATTGAAATGGGTATAAATTAGTTTTTTGTTAAGTTGCCTAATAATTATGCACAGTAATAGTCACCTGCACACACAGATATCCCCCTAAAATAGCTAAAACTAAAAACCACTTCCAAAAATATTCAGCTTTGATATTAATGAGTTTTTTGTGTTCATTGACAACATGGTTGTTGTTTAATTATTAATGTTGTAAAATTAATCCTCAAAAATACAATTTGCCTAATAATTCTGCACTCCCTGTATGTGCGTTGACGAGTGTTAAAAGAAAATAAATGTCTAACTTAATTAGATCGTTTGAATTATGCACTCACCTGTCGATCTCGTAATGTCTTATACAAAACAGGAATGGCAAGTCACAGATGCTTGGCAAGGTTTGATGGTTCTTCAGCAGTTTTATAAGCAAAGTAATTCCAAATTTCACATCGAATCCTCTCTTTATTAATTAGTTTTGGGCGAGTTGAGTAAGAATCAACTGCTGTATTAATTTTGTTCCTCTATGGCGCCACATTTGCCGGTTTCGAGTCAGTTTGAGTAGCGCACTGCCATCTAGCAGTGAACTTCGGAACAGCAGCATATACCGAAATGAGCAAAATCATGATATTGTACCGTTTGAAATAAAATATATACCGGTATTTTCCCAGTACCGGTATACCGCGCATCCCTAATACACACACATCTCATTCAAATGATACACCTGACTCTTTAGTCACGAGAGCCTGTAATGATTTGACCAAAAATAAAAATCTTGAATAATTGAACATGTTTACCTCGATTACGATTAATGAACGATTATTTTGCTCTTCTTTTTTTTTGCTTTCCTTTTTTTGCCCTCATAGTTGACTGATAAGGTTTGTACTGTAAATATTTTCTACTATTAAAGGTGTGATATTTTTTTCTAATGAAAAAGTGCATTTCTTTGTGATGTTAAAATACTTAAAGAAAACGGTTCACTTTCAGCAGTTATTGTCTATGGGGCAGATTTCTGTTTGTTGTACATCAGACACAGATAAATTAACACAGTAGGCCTACATTACATGTATTTGAATGCATTAATGAGAGAGTGATTGTCTGTGTGAATTACTCATACCATCTCTATTAATTATGAAGCTGTGGTTTGTATTTACTTCAAAGGTATTAAAATCTATGCCTATAACAGTTGAGTTTCTAGTTTCGCGCACGTTGTAAGAAGACATGACGCGGCTTGGCTCTCTGTGTCACAGAAAAAAGCTCATGAGCACAGTTTTCCATAACGTTGTTCATGAATAGTGCACAATCGCTTTAATGTTCAAACTGGCAAGCTTTTAAACTCATTTAATTGATAAACTTCATGAAGACGCAAGTGAAGGTGGCTTCGGGGCTTGCGTGCCGTCTCTGTGTGTGTATCAGCGCATATAAGAACGGCGATTAACTTACCTGTATAAACAGTGTAAAACATGCAATTACCATAGTAATTCTGAGCATCTATAAACAAAGATAACTGCTCCTGCATCTTTCCGTGTGCCTGCAAACTGCACATGATGTGACTGACGGGGCGGAGTCACGTGAAAACCGAAATAACCGACATGGGAAAATTACGTCGGTTAGAGGTTCTACATTTCGGTTTCAATTTGTTTTCGGTTAATCGTCCAGCCCTACGCGGAAGGCACTTGACCATGCTTCAGATTTTGACGCATTGGGAGTGAGAAAGGGTTGGCAATGACTATCCATTATGACGTAGACATTTTTATCTTTATGTATACAGTAATAATCTTTTACATTTTAATACTTTTATTTTTAATATTTGGCATGTTTGTGTGCACTGCGCCCCTGTGTTGGTAATAAGCAGAGTGCACTAATGCGCCCTTTAAATAACACCAAAAACAAAAATACTAATGACTTTAGACCAGGTTTTTGTTGGTCAATGGCGCAGTCGTTTTCTGTTTCCTCAAAATAGCAACATGCCAACAATGCACCTGAACACACCTGATAACTGCGTAGAGTTGAAACTAGCAAAAAACGCGTCGCATTTGGCCGGGTGTATGATAGGGCCCTTTAAGTCTGACGTCACGTGTCACAGTTTCCGGGTCCAAGCGCTCTATCTGATCCCAGAAGAAAGTAACACACTGTGCTACTATGCACTTACAGTGTGCTGTGATACTACTAAGACTACTATATTACATGCATCTCTGAAGCAAGCTGTTTCACAAAGTGATGGTGACAAAATCAGCCAAGCCAAAACTGGAGGGAACAGATCAATGCAGTTGTGTCAGAATTTAAATCAACTCATCAAGAACACAAATGAATCATTACATCCCTAACCCTTACAGCTGGACTCCAACCGTCAGAATCCGATCAGACTGAGGGATGTGGCAGAGGTCACTGATAGTATTAGACATCGGCGGTCAGAAAGCAGATTATCGCTGCATTTATTATTTGTTTATTTATTTATTTTTTGTATTTGCATGCAAGGATATCAGAGGATTGTGTCAGCTAAAGGAATGATTTGGGATTGACGAGTTAGAGGAAGTCAGGATTGTGGTTAGCAGGAACTGACAAATGAAAAGAGAATCAAATGAAGATGAATTGAGAGGAAGATTATAAAATGTTGCGGCTCAAATACAAGCGTCGTTGGGAAAAAAAGAAGCTGAAATTTGAAAAGAACAGTGAAAAACAGTGCCGTGATGAAAGAAGGGCATGAGAGCGAGTCAATCGTCTGCCTCGCTTCTCATGCAGGGCACGTTCGGAAAAGGAGAGAGAGATGGTGGGGGTGAGAGAGGGAGATGTGGCGAGGGGATTGAGATTGTTCGGCCTGGATTTAAACACACTGCCATCTTACAAAGAATGATGAATTGAATACAAATGCATTTCTCCTGCTGGATAAATGCACACCTTATGACTCAACCAGTCAAACGCACAAATTGAAAGGCGACATACTTGTGAAAGCGTCATCCCCAAACCTACAGATGAGAGACAACAACAACAACAACGACAGACTGCAAATGCAAATGTCACGCATAAAATGAGCTCTAAAGCATTTGGTGCAGAAGCTAATGATGCAATGACACACCTGGCCAAGAAACAGTCTAAATTTCTAATTGCTTTTTGGTCTTCTATAATGGAGACAACATGTATTCATTTACAATTAATGGCTATAGAGCTAAATACCCTCAGATTAATTAGAGCAACCAATGGTTTCAGTTTGCAAAACACTGACAGAAGTTATAATTGCAAATGGCAGTGCAAAGATGGGAAAAAAGCTCATTTAAAATGTTTTTGCTGGATTACAAGTTGATGAAACGGGTAGATTTTATTTATTTTTTCATACCAACACCAGCATTTCCTTCTCATGGTTATTATATAGTTCTTATGGTACCAACATTTGATTTAAAGGTTCCATGGCATGACATTTTCATTTTATGAGGTTTTTCAACATTAATATGAGTTCCCCTAGCCTGAATATTGTCCCCAAGTGGCTAGAAATTGGTAACACTTTACAATAAGGTTCATTACTTAACATTAGTTAACTACATTAGTTAACATGAACTAATAATGAACTGCACTTATAAACCATTTATTTCTCTTTGTTAATGTTAATTTCAACATTTACTAGTGCATTATTAAAATCTTGTTAACGTTAGTTAATGCACTGTGAACTAACATCAACAAACCATGAACAGCTGTGTTTTTATTAACTAACGTTAACAAAGATTAACTAATGCTGAACAGAGGTGTTGTTCATGGTTAGTTCATGTTAACTAATGCATTAACTAATGTTAACTAATACAACCTTATTGTAAAGTGTTACCTAGAAATTTTAATGGGTGTAAACCGAGTTCTGGCTGTCTCTCTCTGCCTTTGAGAAAATGACAGCCCAGACGAGCTGATCTTGAATTCTCCTGTTAGGACGTCATAACAGGAACGGTTACCTCCCTTTCCTCCACCCAGAGAATTGGCTTGTGAACGAGTGAATGCTGGCAGTTTCTCAGTGTTTGGATGTACAAATGAAAACAGAAGTCTTTTTTCAGTTCCTTCTGATCTGTGATGTGTAGCTAATTATTCAAGTTCACACAGAACTTTATTATTCGTGCTGCGGCTTCTCTCTCTCCCGACAGAATGGTGTTTTCGTGTTTTCGTGTTTTCTATCTTGTGAGTCAGTGTTTTTGTACGTCCTCGTCACGTCTATCTGTTCTAAAATGTGCATACAGTCATGAGTTTCTGCTCAACATCGGCAAAGCCACATCTTTAGAGATAAACTTCACGCACGCCGAAGCTCGGGCTGCACTGACCGGTCGGCCTTCAACATCACCGACCCCCAGTACTGCATCTCACCCACAGCGGAGGCACCAAACGCGGTGAGAGATTAAGCAGACGGGGGGTAAGCGTGAGTGTATCCGGGCTAGGCTAGCCAGCTATTCCCACAATAAACTGGATTACATTCCATTACTGATCTGTTGTGTCTTTGTTTGCGCTGTGTACTCAATGCGCGTTTCCTATCACTTTTCATATGATAGGAAAATATCTCAAAATAATGCTATAATCAACACTTACTCGTAACTTGTTCATCTCCTGTAATGGTACATTACATGTGTTACAAAGTTGGTAATAAGGAGGAAGACAGACTCGGCGTGACTGAGACTCGTGTTTATTCAAAACTCTCAGATACAAACTAAACTCGCGCTGATAGCGCTCTCACAACTCAGTACAATATCACTTTGTTAGCAATCTCTCCGTCTCTGGTCCATTGATGTCCGGTTCGCGAATGAATCGTTCTTTTGAACCGGTTCTTTTTAGTGAACCGGTCGAACCAGTTCACCAAATCGGACTGAATCTTTCTAAACGGTTTGCGTCTCGAGTCAGTGCTGATCCATCATTTACTAAAGTTAATAACTTTCTGACATGAGTGACAGCCCCTCTGAATAGAAATAAACTAATAACCTGAAGTATATGCTAGTAACTACAACAGTTCACTGAACTGAGACGTGCTGAGAGAACTGATGAGAAGTGACATCCGTCTGTCTGACAGCAGGCTTGTGCCTCATAGACCTCGTTAAACCACGCCCCCTCCGCTTATTTCAAATGCAAAGATGTCAGCCAATCACAACAGTGGCCGTTTTTACTGAAGTCTCACAGCAGACCCGCCCCTTTGAAACAGAGCATTCAGCCAGAGGGCATACATCAGTATAGAAAAAATGCCTTTTATTTCGAAAATATGACATTTTATGATGTAAAAATCATACTAACAATATAAGTACACCTCAGAATACATTATAAAATAAAATAAAAAATCCATGCCATGGGACCTTTAAGGTATATTATTTAACTTAATTTCAGTTCATCGTTGTAGTGTCTGCACTATCTAAAGACGTGTTCAAATGCTAGCAACAGTGATTAATTATAATTGCTTTTAATTGAGCTCTGACACAGTTTGACTGAAGCATTTGTATCAATTCTGATTCAGTCTCTGTGGTTTTCAGTCATGCTATTGAGTAAATTCAAGTGTTAAAAAGAGAAACGGCAGATAAATAATATTATTACACGGCTCTGTGGAATACTTGATTCTGATTGGTCAATCGCGCTTTCCAGCGGTATGTTATTCCCAGATAACAACGGCCAAAATGAATAACACACCGCTCATCCGGGTACTACGAGTTATCTTGACCGGTACTACTTATATGCGTAACATGTCACTCCGTTGTCTTTGACTGTCTAGCGCCATCTTGTGGCTGAAAAACACTTTACCACCACGGGTTACAATGGAAGACTTCAGGGGTTTCACGGCTGGAATTTACTTTATAAAGTTTTAAATATGGATATTTTTCTTACACAAATGCATTGATTCGCTTCAGAAGGCCTTTATTAACCCTCCAGAGCTGTGTTGAGCAGTTATATGACGGACAGATGCATTTTTTATGGACTTCAAAAACAGAGCTACAACTACTGCCATTATAAAGCTTGGATTAGCCAGGACTTTTTTTTTTTATATAACTCAGATTTTATTAGTCTGAAAGAAGAATGTCATATACATCTACGATGGTGAGTAAATCATGGGCTAATTTTTTTTTTATTTTTGGGTGAACTATCCCTTTCAGCATTAATTTCAACATATATGGTAAAAACACATCTTTTCAGCAATAGATAAAGGCTTAAAACAGTTTGGAACAGTTTTTCTTCGCGGAAGCTTTGTGTAAGAGCTAATAAAATATTTAAACTCAACACAATATTTAATGTCTAATTTACTTCAGACAAGTAGCCGTGTAATAAGCAGGATAATGTACATCCAGCCGGTTGTTATCGCAGAATAAACCCCTTCAGAGTGACGATCACTCTTTCTGGGTTTATTCTGAAATAACAACATAATAAACATAATAATAGGGCCCTATGAAATCAGTTTTATTTATTTTTTCCAAATTCCGTTTGAATTTTTCTGGATTCCATTTTTTCTCCATTTACAACAATAAGGTTCATTAGCTAACATTAGTTAACTACATTAGTTAACATGAACTAATAATGAACTGCACTTATAAAGCATTTTTGTATCTTTGTTAATGTTAATTTCAACATTTACTAATGCATTATTAAAATATTGTTAACATTAGTTAATGCACTGTGATTTAACATGAACTAACATTAACAAAGATTAAATAATGCTGAACAGAGGTGTTGCTCATGGTTAGTTCATGTTAACTAATGCATTAACTAATGTTAACTAATACAACCTTATTGTAAAGTGTTACCATTTAAATTGTTTTCATTCTTATGGTTAAATTTAATTAAATTAAATTTGTAGTAATCAATGTCTAATTAATTGAAATCATGAAACATACAATTTAACAACAATTTTACATGTTTTAGGGCCCTACGGAAATTGTGACAGTAATATACACTCACCTAAAGGATTATTAGTAACACCCGTTCAATTTCACATTAATGCAATTATCTAATCAACCAATCACATGGCAGTTGCTTCAATGCATTTAGGGGTGTGGTCCTGGTCAAGACAATCTCCTGAACTCCAAACTGAATGTCAGAATGGGAAAGAAAGGTGATTTAAGCAATTTTGAGCTTGGCATGGTTGTTGGTGCCAGACGGGCCGGTCTGAGTATTTCACAATCTGCTCAGTTACTGGGATTTTCACACACAACCATTTCTAGGGTTTACAAAGAATGGTGTGAAAAACATCCAGAATGTGGCAGTCCTGTGGGCGAAAATGCCTTGTTGATGCTAGAGGTCAGAGGAGAATGGGCCGACTGATTCAAGCTGATAGAAGAGCAACTTTGACTGCAATAACCACTCGTTACAACCGAGGTATGCAGCAAAGCATTTGTGAAGCCACAACACGCACAACCTTGAGGCGGATGGGCTACAACAGCAGAAGACCCCACCGGGTACCACTCATCTCCACTACAAATAGGAAAAAGAGGCTACAATTTGCATGAGCTCACCAGAATTGGACAGTTGAAGACTGGAAAAATGTTGCCTGGTCTGATGAGTCTCGATTTCTGTTGAGACATTCAGATGGTAGAGTCAGAATTTGGCGTAAACAGAATGAGAACATGGATCCATCATGCCTTGTTACCACTGTGCAGGCTGGTGGTGGTGGTGTAATGGTGTGGGGGATGTTTTCTTGGCACACTTTAGGTCCCTATCTCAAATGAAACGGTAAAATGATGATGAATTGACTCTCAGGGCTCTGGAGATGAAGTCCATGCATTCATGTCCTCATACAGTGAGACGGCAGAGACTGAAAACACCTCGAGCATCACGTGGGCTTCAGTGTGTGTGTGTGTGTGTGTGGGGGAAATTAAACTGCACGTCTGCGCCATTCATTCTCTTAGAGACACACAACATGTAGGATTCATATTTAAATAGTGGTTTCCGGTTTAATATTCACAGACACCATTCTATATCGTGATTTGATTGTGAAAATGAAAATGTGATGTTTATCTGCTTACTAGGGTTGCCAACTTCTGTAAAAGAAAATAAGGGACAATCGTGGTTCTATATATGAAAATAAGGTACAGAATAAGGGGCAATCAAAATATTTGTACTGTACCACACAGTGTATG
The DNA here is from genome assembly GCA_023566225.1 of Romanogobio albipinnatus. Lineage (NCBI taxonomy): Eukaryota > Metazoa > Chordata > Actinopteri > Cypriniformes > Gobionidae > Romanogobio > Romanogobio albipinnatus. The sequence continues at coordinate 63,312,377 of CM042242.1, read as the reverse complement.
TCAATTCAGTATCTGCAGTTCTCAGATAAACACATTTTAAACACATGGGTCATTCCGTGTCAAAATCAACCAAATTTCAGAAACTTTCCCAGCTCAAATTTTTGATTTTGTTCATTTTGTTTCTGAAGAAAGACGAACATAAATGAAGAAAACAAATACAAAATATTAAATGTAATGGATGTATATTTACTGAGTAATTCAATATTTTGTAGTGGGGGTCAGAATGACAATTTTCACAGGGGTGTAAAAATGGCTTTAGAAAGATGGCAGCATCATTATTTTATTTTTACACAGAGATTGGCAGGTCTGTTAGGTAAATCTGATGACTTCAGCAATCTTTGTTGCATTATATGACAGTGGCGACCGTTCAAACATGGGAAAAAGCACTTGTGTTTTTTGATCAAAGGTTGGCACGCCTGTAACTCATTTTTAAGATACCTTAATATCGTTTTAGATTTAAATTCTTAAAATGCTTTTTACTTTTGGTTTCTTTTAAGGCCCAAAAATGTACAGAGATATAGGAGTCTCAATGTGGCTCCATGAGTAAATTGGTACACATTTTCAACGGTCACACATTTTCTGAACAACAAATAATGTTGAAATTTGAAATGTATCTCGTTTTTTTCCCCCTATCAATACATTTGAACCTGTCTGAGTGCCATCAATACAATTTTTCCCATATTGTGCCTGTAACTCTAAAAGTATTAAATACATCTCAATATCCTTCTATATTCCTATTCTTAATAAACTTATTTTGTAACCTTAATTTTAAAGGCCCTATATGGTTCCATCGCATGGATATAATGTGGCTCCATGCTCAAATATATTAATATTTATTTTCTACACCAAAGGATATTAAATATCATCAACCTCTATTCAAAATGATAAACTTTGTCAGGAAGATATACATAGATACATAGATTAAATTTGAAAGCATAATATCTGAACGTCTTGGAAATGTCAGCCAATAAAACATTTTTTTTTAAACAATGGCACTTAAAAATTTGAACTAAATGTTGTTACAACCATGTATGAATAAATGAAAATGTATTTTTCAATTGAAGAGAACTTAGAGGATTGTTTTTGGTGCTTGAGACTTTATTTGTTATTTTGTGTTTCAATAATGAGGTTAAGAATATGCTACACTTTAACTCTATTTAACAACATTAACTTACAATAGTGAAAGACGACTTACTTTTTTGATCATGTCTTCACTCAGGGAGAGTGCATGTTTTCTTGCATGGCTGAATGTTGAACTCATGGACAATAATCACGTTATTTGCATCCACCCAAACTGATTTGACGAAATCAAAATGCGAACGGTGAAAGGTTCCCGCTGTGAAGCGAGAGATACCAGTCTTCACCGGCATAGGATTCTGCTGAGTCTAAAGCCTTCCGCGAACGGCTGTTTTCAAATCAAACGATGATTGGAATTATTAAATCTCAATTTAGAGCATATGCCTGAATACGGGATAAACTGTGTTCCGTATGGCTTTCATACGGAACGCTTCATTGATGCCTTAAATACGGGACGATTCCGTAATATACAGAACAGTTGGCAACCCTACTGCTTACCCCCAGGACATCCAAGATATAGGTGACTTTGTTTCTTCAGTAGAACACAAATGAAGATTTTTAACTCCAACCGTTGCAGTCTGTCAGTCGTATAATGATGTCAATGGTAACAAAAAAAAAAACATGCACAGACAAATCCAAATTAAACCCTGCTGATGACACATTGATGTCTTAAGACACGAAACGATCGGTTTGTGCGAGAAGCCGAACAGTATTTATATGATTTTTTACCTCTAATACACCACTATGTCCAACAGCCTTGAACGTGCTAACCCTTCCGGTGAGTGAGGTCTGTACACGATCTATGTACACGATCTGTATATGACTGGATTCCACAATTCCGTCCGTGTTTTCTGCATCGCAGAAATCATAGGGCCCTATTATAACACTATGCATTCTGTTTCCAGTACATGCAAGAAAATTCTCCATACAATTTCCTTCCATCATTCCTTCATTTTCATGGGATATTCTGTAAAGCTTGTCTAAATGAGAAACATAGAGCATAGCAAAGGGTCAGTTGTGGTTATTATTGTCAATTGTAATTATTCTGTTTAGGCTCTGTATGGCAGTGTGTGATTTAGATCTGATTTCAGATTTGTGTGTTTGCTGACTTTACATGTTGGTTAGACACTCTGTTCCTGTCTAAATTCAGTAAGCAGCAATATACAACTCTTCATACAACAGGTATTGAATCATTTTAATGTCCAACCAAAGCAGAACATATAAGCTACATTTTAAATCTAGCACATATTGGAGGATCCTTCTGCTCAGTAAACAAGCTTTTAATATAATATATTTTCAGTAAAGATAATTTGCCCATCATAAAAAAAACACAATGAAAAGAAAATGATGTTTGCTTAGAGCTTTATCCGTCCGATTGAATGTTCTTAGTTATGTTTTATGTAGGTATTACTTTTTTTCTCTTAATGGATGGATGATGGATGGACTGATTGACAACTGAGATATGTAAGAGATTTCATTAGTGATTTTTTTTTCTCTCTCACAAGCCCTCATAAAAGGGCTGGACATCTATGTTCTGCCTTATTTGTCAGTGAAGAATCGTCTCACATCATGTGGAAATAAAGAAAGAAAGAGCAAGAGAATGGGGGGGAAAAAGACAGAAAATCAGTGGTAAAGAAAAAAAAAACGATCCACAGAATAATGAATAGCACAAATGTGGCAGTGAAAGTCACATAAAAAACATGGATGGTGACTACAGAAGCTGGAGATTCAATAGTACGTTCATTTATTTCGAACCAGGAACACAAATACATGCACATATAATGAAGGACAAGTGCAATACCAAGGCCATTTGTTTGAACTTTTATTCATCTAAAACAGTGGTTCTCAACCTTTTTTGGGCCAGCGCCCCCTATCCATTATCCAGGTCCCTTAACCCGCCTCCCCCCCCAAGTACATCATGAATCCATTTCCCAAACCATGTTTTTGTCTTATCCTGAATCACTAGTACACCTATAAGTAGTGTTTATAAATATTGGGACAATATTAGGGGCGTTTGCTTGGAACATGTGGAAAGCGCGGCCGCGTTGCTGTCTCCAAGCGTTTGCGAGATGAGAAATACAAATCTGCCCTATAGTATTCAGCTATGATCAGCTGTTCGGCCGAGCTTGTTAAGGCCAAAGCTGATCGGTTGGTTTTTGTTACATGACCTGTGGTGGGCTTGAGGCATTCTGAAAAGTACAGATAAATGCCATGTCTGAGCTGGATTTGATCATTTTACCGGTGAGCGTTTCATAAGTGCGCGCCTGAATTGAGCGGATTATTGAGCTGTGTCACACCGGTCCGCTTCGCTCATTATGCTCGTTCTCGTCAGAATAACCAAGTATTAAAAAATGGTTGGGTTTTAATCTGGCTCGGACTCATAATTACAGTTAATGTGTCGGGCCGGGCCGGGCCTCGGCCTCGGGTAGGGTTGGGCTTAATTTTTTGAGCCCGATCTAAGATCTACACCGGATTGAGGCTTGAGTCATTGCAAAAAAAAAAAAACAATTCATAGCTTACACGTCGCATTAAACTGGCAGATTTTATAATGTTGTAGGCAAGTAATTACCCTACATGTTTAATCTTGTCTTGCCTGTATTTTTGTTGTAAACTCGTGAACGCCCCCCAGGAACACCCGAACGCCCCCCTTTCAGAAATCTTGCTTCTGAATCTTGCCCCCCCCCCTCCCCCCGTTGTGCTCTGAATAGCCCCTGGGGGGCGGTACCGCCCCCTTTGAGAAACACTAATCTAAAATATACATGCAGGCTGAAATGAAACAACCTCTATTGCTGCCTCATTATTTATTAATGGCCATTCCCTGGAATTTAATTTCTTCTCTGTTTAAGATCAAAGCAGTGAATAGAGATGTCCATGTGTAGAGAAAGAGATGTCTTGCCTCTGGGAACCGCACCTTAGAATGATGAATCATACAGAAGGAAGAGAGGGTGGGAGAACAGTGTGTTATGTAGTGCCCCAAAATGAAAATTCTCCCATCATTTACTCACCTTCACGTCGTTCCAAACCCATTAGACTTTATTTAGTCTTTGAAACACAAATTAAGATATTTTTAATGAAACCCCTAATTTAAGTCAAGGTAACCAAAATTAAAAGATCCAATAATGTGTCAAAATGAATCAAGCCGTTTAATTCAAGTCTTGTGAAGAGATTTGATTGTTTTTATATGATGAATATTCATTTTTCAACATAGACTTGAAGATTTCATGGTCAGTGTTTTTGTTTTATTTTATTTAGTAAGTTTGAATTAGTTTCAGTCTTATTCATTCACAACATTTCAATCAAGCACATTACACACATACTCCTCAGGAATTTTAGGACAAACATCTGAAGACAAAGTTGATACCTATAGACGTTTAAGAAAATCACCACTGAAGGTCCTTTCCCAGGCTTGTTCACGGTCTCTTCTCCTATTCGGTCTTGTCCATTAAAGGGGAACGAAGCTCCGAAAAATATCTTGAACTCATAATTTATGAAAGAGCAATACAATGTTCCAATAATGGAGTCTTGAGAGAGATTACTGCATTTCGTAACACAAGAAATAGCTTGATTTTGTTTTCTAGAACAGGCCTCACAGGCCCCCATTTCATGCCTAAATGTTACTTGAAAAAAAATTCACATATTTTATATTGGTGCAGTACCTCTCTTCCCAGTCTGTCAGTAGTCTCAGCCTCAGACCGTTGGCTGAACGTCTGATGCATATGGCCCACAAAATTAGAAACACTCCAGGAGTTTCAAAGTCGTCATCAGATTGGATGAATTCTAAAAGATTTTCAGGAGACGGCTACGCAAGACTAGTCTGTCAGTAACGCTCTGAGGTGCGTTTCCCAAAAGCATTGTTAGCCAACTATGGTCACAATTTCCGTTGAATAAGATATGTAAGAGATTTGTGATTTTTTTTTTTTGTCTTCCATGGACTCAGGCCCTCATAAAAGATTTGGTGTTGTTGTTGGATGCATATGGCACCCAAAATTGGAAAGTTTCAAAGTCCAGTTTCGAGTTCCAGGAGACGTGTGTTGTTTTACTTAGCGGTCCACCTGAAAACTTATTATAAGAAGAAAGCATTGTTAATTTGGTTCCCGGCCTAGACTCTTTAAAATGCATTCAATTGTTTTACATGGTGGTCTGTTATTGTGAAAATTTTCACTCCCCTAAACATGATGCTGAACAAAACGAACTGTGATTGGTTGCTTTACATGTCAGTCAGACAGCTTCTAAACGGTCCTTAGCCAATGAAATCTGCTATAGAGTCCAGACTTCTTGTCATCAGACTAGTCTGTCAGTAACGCTCTGGGGTGTTTCCCAAAAGCATCATTGAATTATGTTGACTTTGGGAAACGCACCCGTTTAATTCCTGTCTCTATGAAATCCCGCCTTCGTAAAAGTACAATGTGCTCTGATTGGTCACCTGGACCAGTTTGTTGTGATTGGTCAACTGCTTCGAGTGCGTTTGGGAAATGTCACGCCCCTTACCATAACCGCAAGTGTAAACACACAAGTAACTCAACTCAACAAGGACCCCTCTCCCCCCTCTCCCCCCTCTCCCTTCCCTTCCCTTCCCTTCCCTTCCCTTTTTTTTTTTTTGCTTATGCATTGGCCGGGAATTATTTAAATGAGGAATAATGTGAATATTGAGAACTCAAGACTACAAAGGAGGCATTTCAGGGAGTTCAGAAACAGTAAAACTAATATAGAGAATAACTCCCTTTGGAGTGACGTTGCACTTTGTAACTTTGCAGACCTTTTTCATGCTCAAACGTCTCGGTTACGTATGTAACCCTCGTTCCCTGAGGAGGGAACGGAGACGTACGTTAGTGACTAACGAATGGGGGTTTCGCTTAGAAGCCTATCATCTTCGAGAATTCAACAGCGCCCAATGGCAGTGCCAATGCCATGGGCATGCGGAATTTGCATGCGTAACTCCGCCCCACCCTGTGGGTATATAAGGAAGTACGCTGGCAACATCGCATTATGTTACTGCTGCAGGAGCCAAGACTGAACTCCGCATACCAGCAACACAGCTGACGTGGCAAAGGAAACGTACGTCTCCGTTCCCTCCTCAGGGAACGAGGGTTACATACGTAACCGAGACGTTCCCTTTCGTTCAGTCACTACGACGTACGTTAGTGACTAACGAATGGGGGTTCCAATACAACAACGCCACTCAGCTGTCATCCAGTGCCCTGCGTAAGTGTGAGTACCCTGTCGTAAGACTAGTACGGACGAAGGACTCCCACTTATCACAGGATTACCAAGGTACACTGGGAAGCATATCCCAGTGCGGGAATGCCAAGATGCCTACCCGTAGGGAGGACTTAAGAATACACATATGACCCGCTAAGGGCTGCATATGGAAGATCTCTAGGGTACCAGCCAGAGGGTGGATTTTTAACCCTAGGGGTGGCAGGGACTTGCCAAGGGAAAGACACCTGCTCACTGAGGAGGCTTACGGTGGAAATACTCGTGTGGGGGTCGCCGGAGGGGAACCATGCACACGGAGCACCTGGCCGGACATGAGGGTCTGGGCTCGAAAGGGCAGACTGAACTGATGTCGGCGTAAGCAGTGCTGGAGGAGCTCAGGGCTCTCGGGGAGCTCACCTGAGGAAAAATATCGCACGTATCCAGTCCGTGGAGTGGAATGGCGAGCAAGCGAAGACACCTGAGCCTGGCCCATACCGGCCACCGTAGGGGCGAGTACATAGTCGGACACTGGCTCCACTCGGAGATTGTAAAATCTGGCGAATGTGTTTGGTGTCGCCCAGCCTGCAGCTCTGCAGATGTCTGTTAGCGAGGCGCCACGCGCTAAGCCCAAGAGGAGGCCACACTCCAGGTGGAGTGTGCCCTGACCCCAAGGGGACATGGTCGACCTTGCTGCTGGTAAGCCAAAACAATGGTGTCCACTATCCAGTGAGACAACCTCTGCTTTGAGAGAGCACTTCCCTTCCGCTCTCCACCATAACAGACAAAGAGCTGGTCTGAGGTCCTGAAACATCGCGTACTGTCTACATAAGCGCGGAGAGCGCGTACTGGACAGAGCAATGCCAAGGCTGGGTCTGCCTCCTCCAAAGGCAGCGCTTGCAGGTTCACCACCTGGCTTCTTGGAACGGGGTGGTGGGAACCTTGGGCACATATCCGGGCCGGGGTCTCAGGATCACGTGAGAGTTAGCCGGCCCGAACTCAAGGCACGCTTCGTCAACCGAAAATGCTTGCAGGTCCCCGACCCTCTTAAGAGAGGCCAATGCGGTCAGCAGAGCCGTCTTTATAGACAAGAACTTAATCTCAACCGACCGCAAAGGCTCAAGGGAGGCCTCTACAGAGCACTTAAGACTACTGAGAGGTCCCAAGAGGGAACGAGAGGAGAGCGAGGATGATTCAGTCTCCTCGCCCCCCTCAGGAACCTGATGATCAGGTCGTGCTGACTTACCTTTTTGTCTCCCAGGAGATCGTGGTAGGCAGATATTGCGGCCACATACACTTTAAGGGTGGAAGGAGACAGCCTTCTTTCCACCCCCTCCTGGAGAAACGATAGCACGGACCCAATCGGGCATTTCCAGGGGTCTTCCTGGCGGGAAGAGCACCATGTGACGAAGAGGTTCCACTTCAACGCATAGAGGTGTCGTGTAGACTCTGCTCTAGCGGAAGTGATGGTAGCGACCACCGCAGGTGGAAGGCTACTCAGACCTGCCGCGTCCCGTCCAGAAGCCACACGTGGAGCTTCCAGAACACTGGACGCGGGTGCCAAAGGGTGCCCCGTCTCTGAGTGAGAAGGTCTTGACTCAGAGGAATAGGCCAGGGAGGGGCTGTCGCAAGGAGTAGCAGTTCTGAGAACCAGGCCTGGCCGTGCCAACGGGGCGACCAACATGACCTGCTCCTTGTCCTCCCTGATCTTGCACAGTACCTGTGCGAGAAGGCTCACTGGGGGAACGCATACTTGCGTAGCCCCGACGGTCAGCTGTGCGCCAGTGCATCCGTGCTGACCATAGGTCAGGGAATAATACAGGGAGCAATGAGAAGAGTCCTGGGAGGCAACAGGTCTACCTGTGCGTCGCCGAACCGTTCCCATATCAGCTAGACCGTCTGGGGATGGAGTCTCCATTCTCCAGGAAGTGGCTGAAGCCGTGAGCTCGTCGGCTGCACGGTTCAGGACTCCCGGGATGTGGACAGCATGAAGGGACCTCAGATGCTTCTGACTCCATAAAACGAGATGGCGGGCGAGTTGAGACATACGGCGGGAGCGTAGACCGCCCTGGTGGTTGATGTACGCTACTACGGCCGTGTTGTCTGTCCTGACTAGCACATGTTGACCCTTCAGCAACGCTCGGAAGCGGTGCAGGGCGAACCGTACTGCCAGTAACTCGAGGCAATTGACATGCAGAAGGCACTGGGGTCCTGTCCAGGAGCCCGCGGCTGCTTGTCCATTGCACATGGCACCCCAGCCCGTGGATGATGCATCTGTTGAAACAACAAGATGCCTGGAAACTCGTTCTAGGGACACACCGGTCCGTAGAAACTTGAGGTTCGACCACGGGGTGAGAGTCTGTAAGCAGGCCCGAGTCACTTGTACCCGGAGCGTGCCAGACCGCCATGCCCATCTCGGGACTCGATCGCGTAGCCAGTGCTGAAGCGGTCTCATATGTAGCAATCCGAGCGGCGTCACCGCGGCTGCAGATGCCATATGCCCCAGGAGCCTCTGAAATAGCTTCAGTGGGACCGCATTCTCGCCCTCGATTTGACAAAGGCCAGTCAGCAGAGACTGTGTGCGCGCTCGCTGGTAAGCAGCACGCACCTGCGACCGAGTTGGAAACCACACTGAGAAAGGAGATCCTCTGCACGGGGCAGAGTCGCTCTTCTCCCAGTCGACCCGAAGGCCCAGACGGGCTAAGTGCTGGAGCACTTGGACTCTGTGTCCGCAGACCTGCTTCGAGAGTGACCCAGTATGAGCCAGTCATCGAAGTAGTTCAGGATGCGAACCCCGTGCTGCCGAGTGGCGCAAGGGCTGCCTCGAAGACTACGTAGAGTCACGAGGGGACAGAGCTGCCCGAATGGGGGGACTGCGTACTGAATGTCCGCCCCTCGAAGCAAACCGTAGGAACGGTCCGCGTCGAGGAAGGAGACATGAAGTAAGCGTCCTTCAGGTCGATCGCTGCAACCAATCTACCGGACGAACGTGTCCAAAGAGGCGTTCGCTACCGACATCCTGAACGGAAGCCTGAGAAGGATCGGTTCAAGACGGGCAGATCCAGGATTGGCCATAACCCACCGGTTTCCTAGGGTACAATGAAGCAAGGGCTGAGAAGCCGGACTTCACTTCGGCTGGAGGGACAGGCTCGATCGCACCCTTCGCCAGTAGGGTGACAACCTCCGCACGCATGACAGGGGATAGGCCCCATCATAGCGGGCGGCCTCCCCAGAGCGGGGAGGAACCTGCGCGAACTGAATCGCGTAGCCGCGCCTGATGGTCTTCGTGACCCAGCGGAACAGTCCCGGAAGCTGAAGCCAGACTCCCAGGAACTGCACCAGCGGGGTCATTCGGACCACAGACGTACCCAGGGTGGGGCAGCGAGGCAGCGTTACCGGCCCGGACATGGGAGGCTGTTGGGCGTCCCGGTGCGGGGGCACGGTTAACTGCTGCGTCCTGACAGAGGAGACCAGGGAAGGACGCACGTTCCACTGGGGTCTGCTCTGAGAGGAGGCTGGCGAGAGAGAGGGACGAGAGTGGCGCGGCCCGGAGGCGGCACACACTGCCATCACCGGTCTCTGGGCCCTCAGAGACAGGAACATGAGTTCTTTCCAAGCGCTGCTAGCCCGGGGGCCAGCAGCGGAAGGATTTTCCCCCGGCCCTCCACCGGGGGAAGGAGAGGCCCTGCAACCATCCCCTGGAAAGAACTGGAACCCATCTCTGAGTTGTCCACCTCCAGCCTGGCGTTTCAGCCAGGCTGAGGAGCGGACTGGGCGACATCCTGCAACCACCTCCACGGCGCGGCCCGGAGAAGGCTGCTGCTGGGGCCGGACGGGAGGAGGGAGGGCGCCCTCGGCGGCGAGCGGACTGAGGCGACTGGGCCGGCGGCTGGTGCAGCAGCCAGCCGCCGGGGCAGTACGTGTTACAGCCTCAGTCTGCTCTGGGGCGGCCAAGAACTGTTGGGCGCAGTTCTCGGCCGCGCCGCCGAAGAGGCCAGCCTGGGATATGGGCGAGTTGAGGAGGCGGGCTCAGTCAACCCCCCCATATCACCAGGTAAGGCCAGGAAATTCTCCCGGACCACAGCTGTGGACATCGCCCGACCGAGGGAGCGTGTGGCCACCTTCACCACCCAGAGGGCGGGATCAGTGGCGGCACGCAGCTCAACAAAGAGCCCTGGGTCAGCTCCACCCTTGTGCATGTGCAAAGGGGCGGCGGCCTACCCCATAGCACTGCAGGACCACGCCACCGAAGTAGACGAGCCCACAGGCTTAGGGAGGGTGCTTAGGACAGCCACACCACGTCAAAGCCCTCTGTGGACACCGGAGTGCGCAACAGAGTTGTTTAACAGTGGGGAGGGGGCCCCAGTGTACCCTAGGCCGCGGCCCCATCAAGGGCAGAGAAGGCGGAGGAGGCCACCAAACGGTCACGGGAAGCACGGGGACTTCCAGGACCGCGTGATCTCCTCATGCACCTCGGGAGCGAAAGGCATTGGGGGCGGGGCCCAACAGCTGTCGGGTGCCGCCCACAAAAACCGATCGCGCAACCACGAGCACTCGCGACTGGGCGGAGTTCCACACCAGCGCGAGGCTCGCGGCTGCCCGAGATAACATGGCTATCAACTCTAGGTCAGATCAGGCAGTGCTGACACACCCGGAGGCGGAGCACAACCTAATCGTCATCCCCAAAGGATCTAGCCCACCTTGGGATGCGGCGATCGACATCTCGCCGCTATCTGGAGTGTGAACGAAACGAACGAGGCGTCAGAGACGGGCCGCTGTTTCAGTCCAGCACTCGCGGGAAGCGATGTGCGAGAGGGGGGCGTGGCCCGAGGAAAGATCGTCGGGGTTCTTAAACCACGCACCGCCCTCAGGTCACCCTGGCCACCAGCCAAAGTACCACCTCTCTCAGAGACGGTAGATTGGGGTGTGGCAGAGGGGACTCTCTCTCCTTGCAGAGATCACTGAGTCTCGACCGCGACATCGCGATGGTCACGTTCCCGCAGTGGGAACATGACACATCCACAATCACTGCCCGAACGTGCTGAAGCCCAAACACGTCGAGCAGTGAATGTGCCCATAGACAGCAACGGAGATCGATCGCACCCGGAAGTGCACGGGCGAACCGTCTTGAAAAAGACGTGCCACGCGCAAGCTCTTTTTGTGAGAGGAAAGCTCTGCAGAGTGCCGAAGCGCCCAGTAATAACACACACAGCTGTTGCAGATCACTGCACAGATCAGCAGGCAGGCAATGCGAGATCGCTGGAATGCGCCGTCACACCAACACCCTGGAGAACCGCTCGTCTCGAAGACTGAAGAGAGGACTTCAGAATTCAGGCTTGTAGGAGTGAAGAGATGCTCTTGGCTCCAAAGCAGAAACATAATGCGATGTTGCCAGCGTACTTCCTTATATACCCACAGGGTGGGGCGGAGTTACGCATGCAAATTCCGCATGCCCATGGCATTGGCACTGCCATTGGGCGCTGTTGAATTCTCGAAGATGATAGGCTTCTAAGCGAAACCCCCATTCGTTAGTCACTAACGTACGTCGTAGTGACTGAACGAAAGGGAACAACATTACACACAAATAAAAAATAAAAAAAAGCAGAATAGGTCCTCTTTAAATATACAGTATGTATGTTGTGCATATGCAATTTTTTGTACACATGGTATTCCCAAATGATTTTGATGAAAGAAAACACTTGTGTAACAGTATAATGGATCCATGCGTCAGGTCTTAAAGTGACAGCAGCCTAATATACCTGCTGCCAACTTATGAGAATATTAAAATATCTATGTGGCAGTTTCCCCCGTGGTATTGATGTCAAAATTGTGGCCTACATGTGAAAATGTTGAGTGGCTAGTAACTTTGGAAAACCACTAGCCACAGTGGCTGGTGAGCAAAAAAGTTAATGTCAGGCCCTGATCCCAGGTATACAGGGCACATGTTTTTGATCTAGGGGGCCATAGAGGTTAGCTTATGCTGTTTGCACCAATGGTCCTGGTGTTCCTTTGGGACGCCTCATCGGCTCAGCCCATAATCCAGCAATGCCGATGTTATATCTTCAATAATCTTATATAACATAAGCATACTGCATGGATTACATATCCTACACATATCCTATAATACAATGCCCTTGACATGGCCTTCCATTTTTAATGTGATGAATGAGCCACCAAAGCAATATCAACCAAAAGTCTTTCTTAAATATTTGATCAGACTGGACAAAGACAAAATCAGAATGAAAAGGCATTGAATTACTCATTGAATTAAACATGCAACATATTTTAGTGGGGTCAAGTGATAAAATATGACAAGAGTGAGATACTGTAGTAAACAATGTCATACACAGTACAGCTTATTATTTCACATACTGAAATACATATTTTCCACATACTGTAGGCCTATTCTATTTCGAACATAGCCTAGGTAGTAAAACTGCTGTAATCTTTACTTGATTCACAGGTTTAAGTTAAGCTGGTATTAATTAGCTCTTAAAATGATTTTAAGTCTGTTATGCAATGTCAGAACTGCCAACTCTCACGCATTGGCCGTGAGACACACGCATTTGATTGGTTTCACACGCTCACACGCCACACCCCCGATTTCTCACGCTGAAGTGTCAACCCGGTCAGCCAAATGCCTGAAAGATGAGTTTATCTATAGATCTACATGTTGAGCCGATCATGTTGACGATTAGTTATGCTCTCGGTGAGGGGGTTCAAGATAAATGGGCAAATAAATACGGTGTTGTTGCACGACCTAAAGTTACATTCCGTTTTGGGTTCTGACGAGAACGAGCCTGTAATGAGCAAAGTGGAGCGCTGTGATGCTCAGGGGTGCGTTTCCCGAAAGCGTTGTTCGCTAACTATGGTCACAAGTTCCGTCAGGGTCGGCCCAAGCCCTTATGGGGCCCTAAGCTGAATTTTATTTGGGGGCCCCTCTGTGCCACCAATACGATTGACTATTGTCAAATCTTGATAATTCACACACCCAGTATCAATGTTAGAAGTTGTTGCTGTGTTGCTTACATCATGTCTGCCTGTCATGTTTTTACCCTTACACAGTTTTTAATTGTGACAGTAGCAAACCCACAAGAGTGGTCAGATGTTAATATTCAAAGCCTTACAGTACTACAGTTCAGACTGGGATATGTACTTTTTTTTTCCTTTTCTTTTTTTTAAGTAGCCTAGTCTCTAATGCTGAATATTCCCCAGGATTCTTTGATGAATAGAAGGTTAAAAAGGACAGCATTTCTCTTAAATAGAAAGCTTTCAAAGAATCCTAAAAATATTGTAATATAAAAACTGATAATCATAAATGTGTCTTGAGCATCAAATCCTCATATGAGAATGATTTGCGATCATTGATGATGATAAATTCAGCTTTGATCACAGGAATACATTACACTTTACTATATATTCACAGAGAAAACAGCTGTTTTACATTATAATAATATTCCACAATATTACTGTTTTTTGATCAAATGAATGCAGCCCTGATTAGCAGAAGAGACTTCTTTTAAAAACAAGAAATGTTGATTTCTTTCAAACATTAAACAGAGCTTTTATTTTGGCGGAAATAAAATGTTATTTTTTGCATTCCATTCGACTGTGTAGAAAGATCCTTTTTATTTTCTAAATAAAAACATCCAAAATGTAGGCTACACAACTTATAATTCCAAGGGGACGATATAGCACTTGCAGAAAAACATCTACTGAGAAACTGGAAGCAATGCTGTAGCTACTCCGAGACATGCGTTCAGAACGTCAGAGATATTCGCACTAGGGGTGTAACGATACACTCGTGTCACGATTCGATATGTATCTCGATACTGAACTCATGATACGATATGTAGCCAAAATCAAGAGTGTTGTTTTAATTTTGTACTTTTTTATTATTATTAAAATAATAATATTATTATTAGTGTAACCTATTATTATCAGGACCCAACAAATATTTCCCCATTGCATTATTATACATTATATTCAACATTATATATAGTTGTTTAATGTAATAATGTCACTGAATCGAATCACTAATTAGTCGCAAAACGTTCAATGCAGGCAGCATCTCTCCCGGTGTCCCGCCTCTCCCGCTATTAATGCACTTTACATATAGAATAAACCATCTAAAATGCTTTGAATAATCATGCTAGTAAAACTAAATGTGATCTGGTGATTTAAATAATGTTTGCGCTCTCACTTTGAAGAGTGCCGTTCCGGCAGCGCGTGCACTTCAGATGATCAATGCAATCAGTCACAGTTCTCATCACAAGAAAACGTGTCAAAATGACCACTCAAACTGTAAATGTTTAGCTCATCCAAGAATTTAAATTCTGCATTTACTCCCTCTCATGTTGTTTTTGCGCGTTACGCAATCATTTGAACGTCCGTGTTTGTTTACTACAGTCCGTGTTTACTAAATCCATACGATTTTCTCGCACTTTGGACTGCAGTGCTGTCAGAATCAATCCGTGCATATATTAGAAAACGTAACATTTTGCAGTTTATTTAGTAATTGTTTAAGGCCATTTTGCGATTTCAATAAACATAAAATAACATACAGCAAAAAGTCATTTAATGTGCTCTTGAGGGCCCCCTGGTGGCCAAGGGGCCCTAAGCAGCCGCTTAGTTCACTTATGCCTTGGGCCGGCTCTGAGTTCCGTCATTATAAGCATAGATTAATGAGCCGTGTTTCCCGAAACCATAGTTCCAACGAACGTTCGCAAACAGCATCGCAAAGTTGATTTGCATACATTTTGTTCTTGCACTGATGTTAAATGTGTAGCCATTTTGCCCTTTGGCAGACAGTTTGAGATATAGGCTATATTTGAGTATTGTGTGTAATGATTCTGACAGTTTTTTCCATAGAAATGACTGGGGAAAAGTGTCCCAATAACCCTGAATTCACCCTATACTCTTTGAAATCATTATTACATTGCACTATGAAGCTTAAAACCCCAAATATTATAACATTCTTCATTAACAATTATTCAGTTATTTGTAACAATCTCATTGTAAAAAAAAGAAAAAGAAAAAAGTGGTTTCAATGTAGCCAGCTACTTTTTGATAGTAACTTTTTGATAGTTTTTTTTTTTTAGATCAGCCACAGCAAAAAAAGAACCACACAACAGACAGAAGAGCAGCAGACAGGACAGACAGTTTTTTTCCCCCCTTTTTCTTCCCTGTAAAAGTATGCTGTAGGTTGATGTAAAATCAATTTGTTCTATTTAGACAAAACCATGCCTCTAGGCCTACATAGTGCTTTAAAATTTTGTGTGTGTGTGTGTGTGTGTGTGTGTGTGTGTGCGTGTGTGTGTGTGTGTGTGTGTGTGTGTGTGTGTGTGTGTGTGTGTGTGTGTGTGTGTGTCTATAAGATATAGACTACTGATATATATATATATATATATATATATATAATATTATTTATTTTATTTTTTGTTGTTGCAATTTTTGCTTTGTATGCGGCAAAATTTTGGTTGGCCCCACCAAATCTCACTCTAAGCTTTTTTGAAAAGTTGGCAGCTCTGGCAATGTGCAAAGTGAAAATTATAAACTACATTGTAAAAGAACATTTACACTGACAGTGATTTGAATCAACAAAGCAACCGGAAGTCATTCTTTTTAAATAGACATGACCTGACATGCATGCGTGTCGCTTATTATTCCGTTAACAACTTTGTAATATTAAATACCTTCTATCCAAATCCACTTTCATGCTATGAAGCTATAATAAAATGTAAAAATATATGGCAAAGAGAAGGCTGACATGAAAAGACATAGAGCAGAGAATAGCGCATGTTTAATATGCAGACATTTAAAAAAAAAATCCATGAGGGTTCTACAAGAAAGTGACAAATTAATCATGCCTGTTTCTTTTGCTGCTACTGACACATTTCAAACCACTGCCAAGCAGCTAGAAGCTTTTGTTGCATATGACACTAAAGATATGCATGTTATGAATGCAAAGTCTTTAGTAACACGTGGATAGAGCCAGTTGTAATATTGTATAGTCACTTTTAGTTGGCACTTCACAGTCACTACGTTTTTCCAGTTGCACTTCTCTATAACAAAATATAAAAAGCTTGCTCAGATGACAATTTTAGTGCTCAGATGTTGCGCTTTCTTTTGCTCGGGACTTAAAGGGGACATATCATGAAAATCTGACCTTTTTGTGCTATAATCAGGTCCCCTGTGCATCGAAAGCGTGAAAAAATACAACCCAGTAACTTTGTTTTGGTAAGCCTGTCTCTGCAAGCATGTGATAAAACGAGCTACACCCCTAGTGACATAGGAAGGGGATCTTATTATAATATTACCACCCCTTAATCTGCACTGTTTCCACCCACGGCGGAGCCATTTTGTTTTTGCAAGTGACACCGGTGTACCAGTGCGCCATGGCAAAAGTAGACTAGAGCAGCTAGTCATAAAATGTCTCATCTATTTAAACATTATAATTGTTCTGTTTTTGGCTGTAATAATAAACTCCCTTCAACAGAGCCCCTGAGAATTTGTGAAGGGAATGTTCCCAAGAAATGAGCTAAATTTGTATACGTTTGTGTGAATCATTGTACACTGGACTGCTTTGCAAACAAGGATTTGCACAGAAGTTGCTTCTCAAAACTCTTTGTGAAAACTTCCAACTCTTTGTGATCCAACTTCATATCCAGAACACACAAGTACTGCACTTTATAATGTGTTTTCAAACCGACTTTCTGAATGTGCTAATGTGGCTAAAGCTACCATTGTATTCACAGAGACCAGAGCTTGTTATTTTTGACCCGAAAATGCTCACCATCTGTACATTTTGGAAGCACACTTTTATTACTTCTTAAAAATGACATTAAATGACATCACAATAATGACATAGCTCTGAACTCTGTGAATACTGAGACAATGGTAACTTTAGCCATCATATATTTTGTCATATAAAAACCAAAAAATAATTTGAGCACCATTTACTTGCATGGAACAAATATGTGAATTATATTCTCAGAAAACTGAACATGTATCATTGTCAAGCTTTTATTTGTGCTTAATGGTTAAAACGGTGCTGCGCACCTGGGTTTATGGCTGCTATAAATTTGACCTGCCACAAGATGGCACTGTTTTCGACAATCCCGATGCTTTCAATCTTTTTCCGAAAGAATCAGGGGAAAGCCTCAGTGCTTCATGAGGCTTCATTTGCCCATCCGTAGCATTTATCCATCTTTTTGAATTCTACTAGCTGTGTAGAATCCAGAATCCACACTCCAGTTGTCATTTAACTAGGGCAAGCTGTAAAGGCCCTGCCCTATTCTGAAATGGGGGTGGAGAGAAGCAGCTCATTTGCATTTAAAGAGACACACACAAAAACAGTGCTTTTGCTGCCACCCAAATAGGGGCTTTCAAAACATCCTATAATACTTAATCCGTGGTGTATTTTTTGCTGAAACGTCACAGCCACATTCTGGGTATACCTGATACTTATATTACATCTTCTGAAAAGGGCATTATATGACCCCTTTAAAAAAATAAGCAATAACTTACAGTACATACAGTAAAGCCCAATCCCAATTCTATTATACCACTTCGCCTTCCCCTACCCCTACACCTACCCATTCCTCTTGCCCCTTGACACAGAGTGGCAAGGCGTAGGGGTGAAAATATTCCCCTAAGAAATGGGACACCACTACACTCTAAAGAAAATCCGTAAAAATAGGGCACAATGTACTGTAGTAATTTAACAGAATTTTATGTATTTATTTTTTACAGGTGTTTTACCTGTATTTTGAATTTTGCACTTCATTGCGTTGTGTTTTAGAGTTAACAGAAATGTCCGTAAAATTACTAGATAATGTCCGGGTAATGAGCTGCCAGTACTTTTTCCTGTTATTTTACGGATTCTTTTTTACGGTGTAGCCTACTATACCATTACATGTCATCACGTCATCATACCCCGTTTCTTTTATTAGTGTCCTGTGACATTTAACCAGTATGAACAGCAATGAAGTGCGTAGGCTATATCTAACAGAAATCAGGCGCGAGCAAATTACAAACAAATTACTCACTCCCAACAGAGTTTTGCGCTGTATTTAGACTTAAAACGGCGCTTGTTTTCAGTTCAAAAACGTATGAAACTTTCCGAAGATGATACAGAATGATACAGAACATACAAGACTAGTGAAGTCGCTTTTCCATCGGGCCAAACTGTTCTCTTTGTTTATTAACCGTTCCATTCCGTGCGGATCCGAGCCGGCCGGTACGGATATGGTTTCGTTTTCTACTGTGGTGCTGCGATAATGTTCATACGTTATACGGCCAGTCAGACGTTGCCTTGGTAATGCAAGAGTTTACAGACGATATGTGATGTAAATATCGACTGCGTTATGAAGGATGACCAGATATATATTTGTTCCCTTTCAGTCGGTCACTACGACGTACGTCGGTATTACCGACGAATTGGGATCACTTTAGAGAGCCCCTATCAGCTTCGAGATTTAGAGAACAGGCCAATGGGCCATTGGCGTGCGAGATTTGCATCTCGCGCTCCGCCCCGCACCGCGGGTATAAACAGGAAGCGAGAGCATCGCACTGACGTCATTCACTTCGGAGCCGAACGGCGTTGATGAAGCAAGCCTGCTTTTCTAAAAGAAAGCCTATCTGCAAGAGAGATGCTCCAGAGAACGAGAAGGACGCTCTGTGTTGGCGAAAAGGCACAATCAGTGCGACCGCATGTTCACCGCTGCATCATAACAAACTGCTGTTCTCACAGCAACTGTCGGTCTGGTGAGGGCGTTTGTTTCAGTGAGTGCACCACAGGACTGCACTTACCACCTGTGTGTTGCCGCGGTCTTCCCCTGGGTGCTTCAGCACTGTTTAAAGAGCGTTTCCTCACAAAAGAGCAACACGGGTGTGACACTGCGTCTTTTTCAAGACGTCATTCCACTCGTGCGTTTCTGGATGCGGTTGTTTCCTGTCCTGACGGCCACGATCCCTCTCGCATAAACATGTTGAGACTGTGTTCGTGGGTGATCCATGTTCTCTCAGGGGAACGGGATTACGTCGACGCGCTGGTCATCTCGCCTTCCGCGTGAGGGTTTGAGTGTTCAGCGCGCCGTGTGCCGTCTAGCTGCCGAGTGACAGCGCGGGTTGCCACGGCAGCTCAGCGCGCGTCACTCGGCGGCTACGCATGTTGAGACTGTGTTTGTGGGTGGTCTATGCTCTCTAATGAGAGCATGGCCACGTCGGCGCGCTGTTCGTCTTGCCTTTTTCATAAGGGCTTGAGTGTTCAGCGCGCCGTGTGCCGTCTCACGGCCACGCCCACTGTTTCACATGTCTGCTGGTAGCTTACAGATGGGATTGCTGGTCCTAAAAAATAAATAAAAAAAATAAATAAAATAAAAATATTTTTTTAAAAAAGGACCTAGCGTTTCGTTTGGGGCTCTAGCAGAGGACAGATGTCAATCGCTGCATCGGAGAGAGGGCTGTTATGTGTTGAAAATGAAGATGATGCTGAGATTCCCACTATAATAGTGGGCGCTCGTGCTGAATCCGATTCATGCTCGACAGCCATGCTTTCCCGGGTGGCTGAGGCATAGTGCAACGCATAAACCGCCTTGCCTGCCCCTTGCCTTTCCCGGATGTGCGTTGGAAGGCTTTTGCATTATGGAACTATTGGTGCCAAAATATGGAACACCAATAGGGCCATAATCTGTATAAAGTTTTCCTCTCTCTCACTACCCTCATCGGTGGGGTGGCAGTGCCACTGGCAGGCCACCTCCGCCCTGCTTAGGGCATGAGGGTAGTTCTCAGCCGAGGTTGAGCTGCGCACAGCGCTGGCCCTTGGCTAGACGATGTCCAGAAACACAATTGACCCGGATTTGGTTCGGGACTGTTCTTCCCCCGGAGGAGGGCCGGGTAAAAACCATTAGTAATTCTGTTCCGCCACTGGGGTTAAGAACAGCCAGTGGTACCCAAATATATATATATAAAAAAAAAAAAGAGAGAGAAGAACAGTTCCAATATCTCTGGGTCTCGGGAGTTCAGGAATGGCAGCGTGTGACGCTACAAGCCTCGCCGCCCTCATTCCCCTCCCCACAAGAGGGCGAGAATCGCAGTGTGTGACGCTACAAGCCTCGCCACTCTCATTCCCCTCTTCTCAGCGGTGTGTGGACGACAGTGCGCGACGCTATGCCTCGCCGCTCTTGTTCCCCGCTGAGGAAGGAGGTGAGGCAGACCGTGTGCAACGCCACAAAGCCTTGCCACGCTCAGCCCCTCCTTCATTTGGAGAGCGCGCTGGGCGGTGTACAACGCTCCCATGCCTTGTCAGCCTCTGGTGCCTCTCCAAATCGCCAGCAGGGGGTGCCGGCTGTGGGAACGCACTCAAGCGGCCTTCCCACACTCGCGCACCCCCTCAGTGGATGCAGGTCGTGTGTCAGACCCAGACCCCTACACGGACCACTCCCATGTCGTCCTGGGGTCCCTGCATTCCGCCTCGCTGCCCTGCTGCGGGTACGTCTGTGGTACCGATGACCCCGCTTGTTCGGTCTGGGGGCCTGGCTAGCGCTCCCCGGCCCGTCTCGCTGGGTCATCTGTACCATCAGACTCGGCTTGCGATTCAGTTCGCCCGGCGTCCGCCCAAGTTTGGGGGCGTTCACTTCACGTCTATTGCGTGGGTGGATGCCCCCGTGCTTCAGGCGCAGATCGCTGTCCTACTGGCGAAGGACGCGATAAAGCCGGTCCCTCCAGCCGATATGAAGTCCGGGTTCTACAGCCCGTACTTCATTGTACCCAAGAAAGGCGGTGGGTTACGGCCAATCTTGGACCTGCCTTACTTGAACCGTTCCCTCCACAGGATGCCGTTCAGAATGTTAACGCAGAAACGCATCTTCAGGTGCGTCCGTCCCAGGATTGGTTTGCAGCGATCGACCTGAAGGACGCGTACTTCATGTCTCGATTCTCCCTCGACACAGGCAGTTTCTACACTTTGCTTTCGACGGATGGGCATGTCAGTACAAAGTCCTGCCCTTCGGGCTGTCCCTGTCGCCCCGTGACTTCACGAAAGTCGCGGAGGCGGCCATTGCTCCCATGAGAGAGCGTGGTGTTCGTCTTCTCAACTATCTCGACGACTGGCTGATTCTTGCCCAGTCGCGGGAACAGTTGTGCGAACACAGGGACATGGTGCTTCGGCACCTCAGCCGGTTGGGTCTTCGGGTCAACGGGGAGAAGAGCAAACTCTGTCCCGTACAGAGGATCTCTTTTCTCGGGATGGAGATCGACTCGGTCGCCATGACAGCGCGCCTCACCGAGGAGCGCGTCCAGTCGGTGTTGAGCTGCTTGAATACGTTCAAACGCAGTACAGCGGTTCCACTGAAATAATTTCAGAGGCTCCTGGGGCATATGGCAGCAGCAGCCGCAGTAACGCCGCTAGGGCTGCTCCATATGAGACCGCTTCAACACTGGCTACACGACCGAGTCCCGAGATGGGCGTGGCACAGTGGGTCCCTCCGTGTCCAAGTGACGCCGAGATGCCGCCATACCTTCAGCCCGTGGTCGGACCCTTCATTTCTACGGGCAGGAGTGCCTCTAGAACAAGTGTCCAGGCATTCTGTTGTCTCCACGGATGCCTCCTCCACGGGCTAGGGTGCCACGTACAACGGGCTTGCAGTATCGGGTCTGTGGACGGGGCCCCAACTGCAATGGCATATCAATTGCCTGGAGTTGCTGGCGGTTCATCTTGCTCTCAGCCACCTCAAAGGGTCGCTCAAAGACAAGCACGTTCTGATCCGGACGGACAGCACTGCGGCCGTTGCGTACATCATCAATCAGGGTGGTCTACGCTTCCGCCGCATGTCCCAACTCGCCCGCCATCTCCTTCTGTGGAGTCCGAAGCATCTGAGATCCCTTCGTGCCATCCACATTCCGGGCCCGCTCAATCGTGCGGCCGACGAGCTGTCATGGTTGCCCGTGCTGCCCGCGGAGTGGAGACTCCACCCCCAGGTGGTCCAGCTGATTTGGAGTCGCTTGGGGCCGCACAGATCGATCTGTTTGCCGCCCCGACACGACCCACTGCCAGTGGTACTATTCCCTGCCCGGGGGAACCCTCGGCACGGATGCCCTGGCACACAGCTGGCCCCGGGGCCTACGCAAATATGCGTTCCCCCCCAGTGAGCCTTCTTGCACAGACACGGTGCAAGGTCAGGGAGGACGAGGAGCAGCTCCTCTTGGTAGCTCCGTACTGGCCCAACAGGACTTGGTTCCCGGAACTAGTGCTCCTCGCGACAGCACCTCCTTGGCCCATTCCTCTGAGGAAGGACCTCCTGACTCAGAGACGCGGCACCCTGTGGCACCCGCGTCCGGACCTCTGGAAACTCCATGTCTGGTCCCTGGACGGGATGCGGAGGTTCTAGGTGACCTACCACAAGCGGTAGTTGACACCATCACTTCCGCCAGAGCCCCCTCTACGAGACGGCTATATGCGCTGAAGTGGAACCTGTTCGTTGACTGGTGCTCTTCTCACCGAGAAGACCCCCGAAAGTGTTCGGTCAGATCTGTGCTCTCTTTTCTTCAAGACGGGTTGGAGTGAAAGCTGTCTCCCTCCACCCTCAAGGTGTATGTTGCCGCTATAGCGCAATCATGACCTGGTTAATGGTTAATTCATTAGGCAAGCACGATCTGATCGTCAGGTTCCTGGGGGGGCGAGGAGATTAAATCCGCCTCGTCCTCCCTTTATACCCTCTTGGGACTTGACTCTGGTGCTGACGCACTTCAGAGGGTGCCCTTTGAGCCTTTACAGTCAGCGGAGCTTAAGATCTTGTCTCTAAAGACAATACTCCTGATTGCATTGGCCTCAGTTAAGAGGGTAGGGGACCTGCAGGCATTTTCGGTCGATGAATCGTGCCTGGGATTCGGGCCAGGTGACTCTCAGGTAACCCTGAGACCCCGGCCTGGATATGTGCCAAGGTTCCCACTACTCCCTTCCGGGACCAAGTGGTGAGCCTGCAAGCGCTGCCTTCGGAGGAGGCAGACCCAGCCCTGGCTTTTCTCTGTCCAGTTCGCGCCCTGCGCGTCTATGTTGACAGAACGCAAAGCTTAGGACCTCAGAGCAGCTCTTCATCTGTTACGGAGGACAGCAGAAGGGAAAGGCTGTCTCCAAGCTGAGGATGGCCCACTGGATAGTGGACGCCATCGTCTTGGCTTATGAAGCCCAAGACGTGCCCTGCCCGCTCGGGTTAAGAGCCCACTCCACTAGGGGTGTTGCTTCTTCCTGGGCGCTGGCTCGTGGCGCCTCGCTGACAGATATTTGTAGAGCTGCGGGCTGGGCGACACCTAACACGTTCGCTAGGTTTTATAGCCTACGTGTAGAACCGGTGGCTTCTCGTTTGCTCGCTTCCCATAGTCAGCAGCTGAAGTGCCCGTTCTAAGTGTCGGCTTGCTGCGCCATTCCCTTCCCCATGGAACGGATACGTGCGCTTATTTTCTCCAGTCGAGTTCCCCAGGATTGGCGAACCCTGTTGAGTCCTCCGCACCCCTCGGCAGTCGGATGTGGCGGAGCGTCTGACGCCAGGTCTGGCACTTGTATGCATTGGTGGAACTTGTGTCGGACTGGGGTCCGTATGTCGTGACCCCTACGGCGGTCCCATACGTGTATTCTCCACGGTACAGCTCCCTACGGTGAGCTCGTGTCTTTCCCTTGGCAGAGTTCCTCTGCCGTCTCAGTTCGGTGTCGTCCCCCGCCTGTGTAGGCCGGGGCCACCTCTGGGACTTCCGTATGTTGTGCTGCCCACGGCCAGCCCATACGTGTTCTCTCCACATGGTAACTCCCTCCGGGCATGATGTGGCTCCCGCAGCGTCCTTCGGGCACGCTTTCCCAGCGTTATCCAAGAAGTCTGCTGAATGGGTCTTGCGGAACAGCAGTATGACTCTCCCTGCGTGAATTTCCCCGCCCGCATCAGAACGGGGTCTGAGGGGCTCTCGCTGGGCGCTGGAAGTGGTAGTAACTGTGGCGTTTTCCATAGGGATCCCAATTCGTCGGTAATACCGACGTACGTCGTAGTGACCGACTGAAAGGGAACGTCTTGGTTACGTATGGTAACCCTCGTTCCCTGAAGGAGGGAACGGAGACGTACGTCCCGTCGCCACAGCTCCTTACCATCACTGCATGGCCGAGTCACTAGTTCGGCTCCTCAGTGAAAAACGTCAGTGCGATGCTCTCGCTTCCTGTTTATACCCGCGATGCGGGGCGGAGCGCGAGATGCAAATCTCGCACGCCAATGGCCCATTGGCCTGTTCTCTAAATCTCGAAGCTGATAGGGGCTCTCTAAAGTGATCCCAATTCGTCGGTAATACCGACGTACGTCTCCGTTCCCTCCTTCAGGGAACGAGGGTTACCATACGTAACCGAGACGTTACTATTATTAATGTGTTCACATCACTCAAATAGTGCGTTTAGCAAGCTACGGAGAAACTGGCAGCCAGGCGACACACAAGTGATCAATCACGAGGGGCAACATACACACATTCTAGCAGCATGGTAATAGGTGGAGGGAAACTCCTCATACCCCTTCGTTCGAAGTGTGGTCCTGAAAGCCCTTCAAACGAAGATTTATCTGGCCCTTCCCATTACCCCTACCAATCCAGCCAAAAGAGAATCGAGACACCCCTAAAAAAGGGGTGAAGTGAAAGGGAAGGGCTAAGGGGTAGAAATGAGATTGGGCCTAAGAGAACACAGCTGGTAAAATCAATGTAAATAGAATAGCTCAGAACATTTGCTTTAGGGACAGTTTGATGAGAAATATGTTTGAGTTCGTAATGAATTCTCTTGGGGATCTAAGCAAATCTGAACACAGTTTAGGACTTTGTTGAGATCTCTTAGAGACTCATGTGAGATTCTTGATGTTTTTATCTCAGATGAAAAGCAGATTTGAGAAAAGTATTTAATCTCATTGGCGAGTTATTAAAGAGATTCCTTTGTGATTTTCTTTCCTCTAGGTGTCCAGAAATGGTCAAAAATACAAATTAAAAGAAGAAACTACATATTTTATATCAGAAAATATTTTTCATTTGATTAAATTACTTTATAAAGCGAAGCATACCCTTCGTGCAAAAAAAAACATGACAGCAGAAGATTTATTTCTTATTCAGTTATTCACATTTGAATATTATTTTCTCCTCCAGTTTTCCTCATATGGTTGTGTGGCCTTTTTGTTCAGTCCCCTGCCATTTTGTTGTGGAGGCGAACACAGCCTCAGCGCTAATGCTTCCAGGATTTATTTTTAATCAGAGATTCTGTTGGGACAGACATTGAGCCAAATAAATTCGATGGCAACCGATTTTGATGGTGGAACGGCTCCTTTAGCATCCAACAGGGATCTCGAATATGTACTTATTTAACGTCACTCTCAAAGAGAGGCGGGAGGGAGAGAGATAGAGATCTGAAGGCTTGATTGTCAGTAAAATATAGCTCCACTGACAGCAGACTGCTGACACAAGGAGAATATGAAAACCATTATTTCTCCCTCTTCCTCAGGTCTTGTTAGGATTTGTGGCTTGTGCACATTGTGTCAGAGAAAATACAGAGAGTTTGGAACCACAATATCTTGGTGTTTCATTTTTTTCTGTGTTAAAATACTTTCTCCTTTTCTACTTTACAGCAATAGGTGTAAAAAAAAAAAAAACCTGAAATATGACAAAATTATACACACTTATGTTGCTCCAAACCTGAAAGCGGTTATAATGTTTCCTGAGGTGTACTTATTGTTAGTATGATTTTTACATCAGAAAATGTCTATCCTGTTTCAAATGTTCTATCCTGATTTTAGCCCTCTGGCTTGAATGCTCTGTTTTAAGGGGCGTAAACGCCCACTGTTGTGATTGGCTAACATCTTTGCATTTGAAATGCGTATTACATGTGGAACCCCTCTCGAATACTTTGCTATAGTATGTTGCTATAGTAATGTAATATATTAATATTAATGCTGGAAAGCCAATACCCTTGGCCAGTGAATTTTTTTTTTTTGCCCTTAAAAAAGCTAATTTCCCAGTACATTAAGTATCTGGCTCATATTCTCACTCTCAACCGTATTCTCAAAACTAACTATCCTTTCCAACGTCTTCAAAAATCAATATTTTGATCGCTGCTCTACCATCAAGTGACAGTAGCCGCGTTTCCATTACGATTTGCACAAAACTTTTGCGATATTTTCTAAAGTCGATAAAGAAATATTTCGAAATGACGGCGTTTCCATTAACTGATGTTATGCGACTAAAACTATTTTTTTCTTCTCGTGATAAGTCATTCCAAAAATTATGCTACGTATGTTGTTAGGTTTATGTAGCCTATATCCCAGCCACCGCACGCCATTATTTTTAATGGAAAGAGACGTGTGTATTATCCAAGCACTGATGGCAAGGAAAGCACCGTTTACTTGAGCGGCACATATGAGGTGTTTCTGGGTGTTTCTCTCTCTTATCTTGATAAATTGTGGCATTTTATATTCTATTGTTTTTTATGAGTTTAATAAAGAACTCTGTATCATCTTCTGTCCAAACATACCATCATCTGTAAAGAATGATCAACTTTTGCATACGCCAGGTTATGGTGACGCATTGCTGCCACATACAGAGACGAGTGAAAAGTTTGAATTTGCATGGTGGTAACTCAAAGGTTTTTTTTTACCACTTCGTTATTTTGGCTTGGAATTTCATTTGTTGGAAATTTAGAAATGCTTTTGAAATGAAAAACTTTGCGTTTAATAAACAAAATATATTTTTGAAATGAAGACAGCGTTTGGAGTGGAGTGCAAAATAATCTGTTCCCTGAGACCAAGGCCTTTACTTTTATTTGTGTACACTCACAATAACAGCAGACAGTTTACTGTTTATAATTATATCTTTCACTTATCTGTGTGGCTAAAAATGTATTGTGAGTTGTGAGTATTGTGAGTTGTTTCCGCTGTCATAAAGGAAAAAATCCATCATAAGGCGCCGATGACTTCGTCGGACAGAGGATTAAAGAAAACGTAGCCTATTTAATTTCATAGTTAGGCTATGTTTAAATTTGTTTGTTTGTTTTTTTCATATGTTGATTATGAAAAGTGAGCAGCATGAGTAGGCCTAAGGCACATAATCAGATTTGTCTGGGGACATGGATTTTGAGCACTTCATTGAATTTTGTTTTTTAGAAAGTCTTTCTTTAAAATTAATTTTGTTTTGTATAAATTGTATTTTAATTTTGATCAATGTTTAATCAACTAATTGGATGTATATTTAATATAATCAAGATCGTCAGGAATGGATTGACGTGCGTAACTGGGCTGTTTCCGCTGCCTTTGAGTACGGCTGAAACTATTGCGTCTTTCTGTTTTAATACATTTCTTGAATGTCTTAATTGGGTCATTCCTCTTATACAGTGACTTTTCTGTCCCTATGATTTACTTACTCATATATTTTATAAAATGAGTCACATATTTATAAGACATGGCTTAAATTATAAATGTAGGTCTTCTTTATCACTTAAACAGATATAATAGACATTAAAAATACTATTTTGTATTTTACACACCTTTTTATTGATATATGCATTCAATTTTATCATGTCCTCAGTGCAAAGTAATCAACTTCTACAAGAACTATAAACCATGAAATGATAAAAATCTCAAAATATTTTTAGATTACGTTATAGAATAGGCTAAACTGCCTCTAATCATAAACATAAATCATGTTAAACTTTAGTTATTTTTTGTACAATTTTCTTAATTAACCGTGTCCCTGAAGTCATCTTCCACCCTGTTAGGATGTATTTCTCGACTTCCAAAAAAGACCACAATTCCATTTAGACCATTTTCAGGAAATTACACCATTTATTTTTCCTGCTGGAATTCAACCGTACAAAATTAAGTAAGCTTCAACTTTCACCTCGACCTTTTTTTTCCTCTTTTTTTTTTTTATGTTATCCTGCTTGTCCCACTCTTAAAGTTCCACCCTGTTAGGCTCTGTTATGACGAATATTTGTCCGGTCAATTTTTTTTTTTAAACATATCTGACATGGTTATAAAAGTTCTGTTTATCTGTAGAAGGTTAGCTAGCTAAACGTTGATCAGTCCAAGAGCTATGGCTAACTTAGCTTAAAATTTCCCACCCTGTTAGATTCCACCCTGTTAGGTCTATAAACCTAACAAGGTGGAAATTCTAATAGAATAAATTGTATTTAGTGTGTATTACAAATTCTATATACATATATGTGTATATATAAATACTATATATATATAAAACAATATTATATAGGTGCAGTTCCACACATTACTGATGGCAAATCATGCAGGACAATGACGGAAAACTCATCCACTGTTATGGTGTTCCACCCTGTTATACTTGGTTCCACCCTGTTAGGCGGGTCATTTTTAAATAATAATTTGACAGCAACGTTAAATGTTTTGCATACTTATGTCTTATTTTGAGAGGTGAGGAGCATTAACAGCATATACAGTATATGTTTTTGAACAAATTGTTTTATTATTTACCATCCTGTTGGCAAAAATGGGTACAAAAAGTACCTGTTCTTAATAATAAAGACATTCTATTCATCAATAATAGTTGTGTTATTGTTTCAAGAATAAAAAACAATACCATGATGGCATAAGGGACATATACTATCCAAGAAAAGCTCATTATTGTTTAACATTTACATTATTAACATTTTGTGATAACTATCTGTATGTCCCTAACAGGGTGGAACACCTTCACTGCCAGTGTCTGAACAATGAATCTACCCATAATTATTATTTTTTTAAGTCCCTGAGCTTGACCAATGTGTATTCCTGATAGTTAAACGTGTCACTATTTTGGTAGAATGCTAAAAACATGAAAATCATGTACTTTTTTTCCCAACATTTTGAAGCCAAAATGTTACCGCATACCAGGAATGACCCAATTACAGAAGGCCTATAGATAGTTATGATATTTGTGGCTGCACCGGGGTCTGTCATTACTTGGTTAAAGTTACGCCACTGTCCTTATTAGGAGAAAATATGTTGTTTTAACGACATAAGAACTCGTTATTACGACATAGCCTACTTGAGTGGACAAAAATTATATATAGGCCCTATGTGGGAGCAATGTGACCATACTAGGTGACCTGTCAATGCGAAAAAACTGTTTCCATTGCAGTTTTGCTAAAATTTCCTTTTTCGAATTGCCTGAAAAACCACCTCATGCGAGCGTAAAAACGTTTTTGCGATATAAGGGAGTTTTTGCGAAATTGACGCGTTTCCAGTGGGCGTATTTTCAATTCGCAATTTCAATTTGAGCAATTTGAAGGGTAATGGAAACGCGGAGTTTTCTAAATTATTGAAAACTCTTTAGTTAAATTTATTGTTGATAATTAACAGATTGAGTAATACTGAGAAGGTTGATGTCCAACTTTAAAAAATGAATGAGGGGGGTAGTGAATGACATCCCGGGTCGATAAAGACCCTAGGTATGCGTTTAAGGGTAAAATGGTCTATTTTATTTCATCTGGCCCTGTGCATGCACCACAAACAATATATGATAGTCAGACATGAGTACTGTTATAGAGTGCAACAATGCCCATCCACTTTTTTAACGGCGTTGGTCCTGCTGTAATGTTCCCGGCAAGCTTTTTGGGCACAGTTTGACTCTCTAATTGGTGGAATTTGCTGTACCGCATCATGGGTAATTAAGTTTTTCACCACAAATTTAGCTGTTAAACATGATTATTTTAAAAATAAATTTAAATAAAGCAAACGAATGGCTTCAACAAAACCATATACCATTGATTAACAACCTTGGAACACGTAGGTCTGTCTTTAAAGCATGGGTGGGGAACGTTGATCCTGGAGTTCAGCTCCAACCCTAATCAAACACACCTGAAGCTAATCAAGGTCTTCAGGATTACTAAAGTTACAGGCAGGTGAGTGTTTTTTCAGGGTTGGAGCTAAACTCTGCAAGAGAGTAGCCCTCAAGGATCAACGTTCCCCACCCCTGCTTTAAAGGTTTATAAGTAAAAAATCAACCTCCCTATGGAGTTATTACTTCCGGAACCCAACTGTTGCGCTCTATACTGCCACTTGTTTACAATAATGACGACGACTGGATTCTGAAATCAGATTGGATGAGTCCCATTCAGACCTTGTAAAATAGCCAATATACTGTACACATCTGTACCATAAACAACCTAGTCAAGTCATGATGCAAACAGAGTTTATTTTGGCTGCTAGCTAAGATAAAGAACTATATTATCTCGCTGAAGAGTAGTTTATTGTGATTTTGTTGCCACCTGTGAAATTTCCTCAATACTAAATATTCCACGGTCAACTGTTAGTGCTATTATAATAAAGTGGAAGCAATTGGGAACAACAGTAACTCAGCCACGAAGTGGTAGGCCACGTAAAATCACAGAGCGGGGTCAGCACATGCTGAGGCGCACAGTGTGCAGAAGTCGGCAACTTCTCTGTCTGGCAATCCGATGGACGAGTCTGGGTTTGGCGGTTGCCAGGATAACGGTACTTGCCTGACTGCCTTATGCCAAGTGTAACGTTTGATGGAGGGGGGATTATGGTGTGGGGTTGTTTTTCAGGGGTTGGGCTTGGCCCCTTAGTCAATGCCTGACCTCACAAATGCGCTTCTAGAAGAATGGTCAGAAATTCCCATAAACACACTCCTAAACCTTGTGGAAAACCTTCCCAGAAGAGTTGAAGCTGTTGTAGCAAAGGGTGGGCCAACTCCACATTAAACCCTACAGATTAAGAATGAGATGTCATTCAAGTTCATGTGCATGTAAAAGCAGACGTCCCAAAACTTTTGGCAATATAGTGTATGTTTTACTTTACAAACAGGCTGTTGTGAAAATAAATTGATGGATTGATAGTAAATTGATAGTAACTGTATGAATAGGTTTGACTGGCACGCTGCCTGTCTCAGTAAATTGATGGATAGATTAGGCAAATCTTTTAACGCTATTTGAAATCCACAGTGGGACCTGTGTAAAGAGACATCTCATCCCAAAACATCAATCCAAGAGCTCACTGTCTTAACAGTGTCTCTCACCCCGTCCCTCCATCTCCCTCGCAGCTTTCATTCAACCTTTAACCGCTCGTTTCCTCAGTGTAAACGGCCATCATCATGCCCATCTCTCTCTCTCTCTCTCTCTCTCTCTCTCTCTCTCTCTCTCTCTCTCTCTCTCTCTCATGCATCTGACATTTTCCGTTCTCAAAATATTTACAGCAATGCATTGCCTGACAGATAAGCTGTAATGGTGTGTAACAACTTTCCACAGGGGACGTTGCAGTTGACACATGATGCCATAAATTTGTGTTTTAACCGTGTTTGCAGTACATTTGTCAAAAAGCAAAAATACAAACTTCAAGATCTATTGAAACATAAGCATGATCTGTCATGGTTTGAAGACCACATGCATTCACTTATTTTTTATAATAACACGACATAATAAAGTGACATGATGACAACATTTTCATTTTAAAACAAATAAAAGACAAGCATTTTTTTTTCTTACCTTCATTAATCATTACAATCCGCAGGTTTGCTCAAAACTCTGAGAGAACACATTCACAAAGTTTGTACGGCTATGTGGCTTCTGTATATGCTGTAATATAAAGCAAACAGAGGGGGAAACAAATATTCTAAATGAGTAAATTAGTCAAAACAAATGTGCATAGATGCACAAATATCAAATACTTTGAAATTAACTTAATGCACTTACAGTATTAGAGCAAGTGGCCCCACTTTATATAAGGTGTCCTTAACTACTATGTACTTTCATAAAAAAATAAGTACAATGTACTTACTGTGTCCAAATTGTATTGCAAAACACCTTTGCTGATATTGAGGTGGGATACGGGTAGGGTTAGGGACAGGTGTGGTGGTATGGGTAAGTTTAAGGGTAGAGTTAGGTGTAAGGGAAGGGTCAACTGTGTAATTACAAATGTAACTACAGAAATTAATTACAGACGTAATTACATGCAGGTATTTTTTAAAATGTAAGTACAATGTAAAAACATGTATGTACACAATAAGTGCATTGTATCAAATAATTAATTAAAATGTTAGTACATAGTAGTTAAGGCCACCTAATATAAAGTGGGTCCGCGCAAGTTTAGTAAATGTTTCTCAGAGTGAGGTTATTTTTCAATTTCCATTGAACATTTCTACCTATTGCTAGGAAAACAAAAAGATGTATTGCATTGAACACATGTGGATCTATACCGGGTATGTTGTCATACTATATGGGCTAAATTGATACAACAGGAACCTGATGTTTATTGATAATAATTTGAGAAGGATAGCTTTGTTTAAATATGAAATACTATCTTGTGTATTAAAATATCTTTCACATTATACCTGTATTTAAAATCTATAAGCTATGTAATCCCTTTTCAGCTAAATTTAAATAATCAAGAGATGCAAAACAAGTAATGAAACTGCAGAAATGCAAAATATTAAACCATTGTTTTGGGCAACAGAGACCTATGAATGAATGAATGAATGAATGAATGAATGAATGAATGAATGAATGAATGAATGAATGGGCTCTTTCTGAATGCATTGTAGTTGATTGTTAATGAATGTGTTAAAAAAATTTGAAAGAAAAATGTGACATTTAGTATTTTTGTTTAAACTCAACCTTAATTTTTCTATGTAATATTGCAGTATTTGTTTAAATGTTTAACACTGACAGTCTAGAACATTTGGAGCTATTTTTTTAAAATACATTATAGCTTGAGGAAACAAGCATTTATATACAAATGGACTTGTGACTCCAAACCTTATTGTTCTAGTATGCCTCGTGACAACTATCCTCCAGTATATGGTCAGAATAGTGTATCGTTCTTTTCAAATAAAATACAGTTTTACTACAAGCTACCAAGTGGCAGTAGGGATGAGCCGAAATCATTTTATTTCACTGTGTTTTAGTGGTAGACAGCACTGAAGCGATGCACATGCAGTCATTCAGATGTTCCTCGGTTCCATCCCAGAGTCCCTGGATGTAAATTGATATAGTCTTGTCCTGCCCTCCCACTGGAAGGAATATTGGAAAGGAGAGAAAGCAGGACACCCCAAGGCGACAGTCTGTCTGGACAGCCCCATTTTTACAATTCTCTTTGTGACTATGCCACACTCCTTACTCGCCTCCACACACGTGCACTTAAACATCTCATATACACACTGCACGCATATACATATGCCATCCACATACCGGAATACAGAATGTGCACATATACATACAATGACACCAGCTGTGTGGATGGTCCAATTACAATCATTCTCCAGGTTTGAAAGCTGTGGTGGGTACAGTGGTGTCCATGTCTGAAACACACATACTCAGCACAGGCTCATTGGAAAAGCGTCCCCCTGTCTCGATTTTTGCAAAACTAGCAAAACAAAAACAACAAAAATGTAATTATACATATAATTCACTGCAGTTTCCAGCTGAAATGAACACTAGTGGCAGTAAAACACCAGCAACTTTTATGTCATACCTCCCAGAGTACTACTAAGAACCACTACAGGTTCATAATTAACATGAATAATGCATGATGTATAATTAATTCTAAAGTGAAGGTCATGATAACCCACTGGTAATGAGTCGAGTATTACCAAATCATTCAAAAGGAATTACTAATTATTTGGATCACTATACTAAAGTGAAAAACATGATAAGGTTTTTGTAAGGTTTTGGATAGTAATTCCGCTTCCGATGGATTTGGTAACACTTGAGTCATTACTAGTGGGTTACCATGACCTTCACTTTAGTATACTGATCCAAATAATTAGTAGTTCCTTCTGAAGGATGTAGTATCACAGAGTCATTACTGAAAATGTCATTGTTAGTCAAAGAAAAGCTTTTATTGACACCAGGCCCAGCAAACGATCGATCTCAGAATGTGTCTAGATGTGATGTCAGAGTTTGGTGAAACACCGCCTCAACAGAAGAAGAACAACGCCTGATTCTGTAGCCCCGCCCACCGACTCATGCCTGACATGTTATAGAGAAATAACATAGGTCTACGTAGAGCTAAACCGGATTGAACTTCCAAGCAATAAACATGCCGCATAAGCTTTATTCGGATCCAATATTATGAATGCATGGATGAACTTAAAAAAAAAAAAATCCAGCTCACGTGAGTAAGACATTGCGTTTGTTCCTTCATTTCACCATGGATTCATTTGTAAACAAGAGACTGGATTTGCAGACAGGATGAGATTAACCACACTTGTGTGAGTAAAAAAAGTTTTCTTTTATATGTTGATAGTATTTCATTGTTACAGATCGCTTGATATCCATTGATTATGTGTACGTGTCTAACTGAACATAACTTAGCACGCTGTCACAGGCTGGAGAATCCTTTATTTGAGGTGTTGTCGGTTCATTGCGATTCGTGATCAGACTGTGGGCCAGGGCTCGCAAAGCCCAATGTCCCGGGGCTATGTGTTTTCCAGACGGGCTACCAAAACGTATCACTGGCCTATCTTAATAGTGAAATAACATTCCTTTCTTGATGTGCGTTGTTCACTCTCTTGACTTGATATTTGAAGGAAAAATACAATCGCGGAAGTTATGATTTGTCTGACTCTGCAATGAGTGTGTGTGTGTGTGTTAGTGATGCACGGTTCGCGGTTATATCCACCGATCGGGCGGGCCAAGTAATAAAAAATAACATTCCAATCAATTGCGGGTGGATGAGAGATAAATTATTGTGTTTGTTTGATAAAAACATTTTGCGAGCCCTGTGGGACAAATCATTCCGGTTGCCATTTCCCCACACGCTTTTCAAAACAATTCCCACATGTACTGACGGGGGAGCTAAAGCTCATTATAATATGCAAATCTTATCAAATCATAGCAGTGGACGTTTACTTCCAAGTCTTAAGTGCGGCACGCCCATAAAAACCAAGCGTTCCATGAGAGAGGCTCAAAACCAGGGTAGAAAATAACCTATTACTTATTCATTATGATGTTTTTGAATGTAAAAACCACACGAACGTCATAAGTTGACCTCAGACAACAGTATATATATATATATATATATATATATATATATATATATATATATATATATATATATATATATATATATAAAAAGCCAGTTTATGACCCCTTTAAATCTCAAAGCTATAAACAAACTACACTACGGTCGCATGGCTTCAACATCACCATCACCAAAGCTGCATTTTTGTCGTAGAATAAAACATGAACAAATATTGAGCTTGTGTTCACCTCAGACCTTATTTCAGACATTTAACCCAAAACCCATTAAAAAAAAATAAAACATTGACATTTGAGAACAGATGGAAACAGAAGTGCTAAAATGTTAACTGGTTTCTGGGTTTTGGCCTACACAAATACATCACCCCTGCAGCTTTCTATATGTAGTTTTAACCTTTTAGAGCCACTCACCGGACATTTAATTTCCCAACTGCTGTGATACGTAGTACAACTGACATAATAAAATGTTAAATTTCACGTTCATCAGTTTTGGAGAAAACTGAACAAACTTTTATCGCTACTCACTGGACATTTAGACAAACTGGACAAAATATAATTTTGCAGAAATGTCACCACACACACTTTGGTATAGGCTATTATGTGCAAGGTTCATTGAAAAAAATCTGCGTACTACTGAAAAAACTAAACATTCTCTACAACCGGAGCTGAAATTATGATTTAAATATTTATCTGATATATCTATCACCTGAAATGTAAAATGACATCTATTAACTTTTAGCAAAATAAGAATAGTTTAAAAACATTTTCTCAAGAAAATGTGAGTAGTTGCATGCAAAATGCCACCAAACAGTAATGATAATACACAGAAAATACACATTTGTGGATTGTGGCTTGTCTGACAAGTGAGGTTGTATATAAAAGAGTGTGAACCTTGTAAACTTAAATACCTGCTTAATCCAGACCGTCACAAACGCATGTTTACTCATCCCTCCCACTCTCTCGGCATATCAGGCTCTCTCCTTCTTTCTGTCAATCCTTCATCTCTGTACTGTATGCTGTGACCTGAATACCCAATATTGGTCAGCAATCTCATTTGACCAGATTTTGTTTAAAAGAAAACATATGCAAACAGACATGCACTGCTTTTAGCTCTATTTTCACCCTATTGTATTTGTACCGTTTTGCCAGTTATTCTTCTCTAAGGTAATTATACTTGCATGAAACATATCTATTTCCACTCAAGAAGTGGTCTGCCACCTTAGGTTTTTTTTGTTAAAACCTTTACTAGGTTGTTTGTCCAATTTGCACAATATTTGGTATGCACTATCTAGAGATTCTCCTAACAAAAAAGTCTCCTAACAAAAAAGTATATATATATATATTAGGGCCGGGACTCGATTAAAAAAATTAATCTAATTAATTAGAGGCTTTGTAATTAATTAATCGAAACAAATCAACAAAATATTGTTTATTTATTTCAGTCCAGCAGACCAGTGCAATGTTTGCCATTAAGTGTAGCAATAAAATATTTAGATGTAACTTATTTAGATATTTACTTGTAACTTTACTCGGAGTCGGGGTAACATCCTCGCTAACTCCTAGGTGTTTTGCGTTAAGGTGATATTGGAGGCTCGATGTGCTGCGGTGGTACGCAAATTCCTTTATTGCATAGCTTGCACACAACCATGCTCTTGTCGACGCTTCCATCCTTTTGTTTTTTAAAACAAAATTTCCCATCCACGGGGTCAAGCAAAGCGGTCTCGTCAGCTTCTTCGTTCATGTTCACTGTGGTTTGTTGTCGTCAAGAACGCTAGTTGGTGCTCCAGTATAATCGGTCCGTCGAAACTCATTCATTGAAAAACGTTCCGCGGTGCAAAAATAAGTATGGTTAAAATTATGTTATTTATTTTTTGCGTAATTAATCTTAATTAATGCGTTAAAGTCCCGTAATTAATTAATTTTAATTAACGTGTTAAAGTCCCGGCCCTAATATATATATATATATATATATATATATATATATATATATATATATATATATATATATATATATATATATATATATATATATATACATATATATATATATATACATATATATATATATATACATATATATATATATATATATATATATATATATATATATATATATATATATATATATATATATATATATATATATATATATATATATATATATATATATATATATATATATATTTAATTGTTTAGGAGATATTGGGCCAGATTTACTAACAGCTTGTGCCAGGGCAAACCCTCTTTTGACTAAGCTATTGTCAGGATTTACTAAAGACAGTAATAAATTAGCACTGAAAAGCTTTGGACAGTGTAATTTTTGCATCTGACCTTATTGCATATGCATTTGTAGGAGTTTCCCTTTCAGACGCAAAACGTATGAGGAAAGTATTTTAATTAATCATGCAAGGTGATTTACTAAGGTTTGTACTCGTCAATTTACTGGTATTTGCACCATTATTTACCATTCAAAAATGTCTTAACCAGACGCTAATTTGCACTGCTCTTGGTAGATTGTGTTGGTCATTATGGGAATGATCCGGCTGCCTCTATGTTCTTTAGTTTGCGTGTTATCAGATCACGTGCAGAACTTTCCATTCCCATCTGTGCTTTTTTTGGAATTGCGCTACCACGCTAATTTGCCCTGTTTAGTAAATCTGGCCCATAATATATTTTAAGGCGTGTTGCCCATAATGACTATTTGGCCTATTTCTGGTAAACACAATGCCACACTTAACAAAAGTTGGTACACATGATGAAATAATCAGCCATTTTTATATCAATGTGAATGACAGAAGAAGGTTGTAATACATACTTTTAGGTCTAATACTTTGGATGAATAGCTTAACATGCAATAAAATGTTTTTATAGAAATGAATTTGTACTAACATTTAGTGTATAACTTAGTGTATAACCACTAACCATAGTATCTCATAAAATATGGCCTGAGTTTAGAGTGGCTAATCTGATTATACTATACATTTATAATCGGGTGATTATTGTCAGCTAAATAGCTTGCTAATTGCCTATTATTTTTGTAGTGTAGTCATCAAAATAGTAGCTTAACTGAATGTTTTTACAATATAAGTAGCTTGTAACTTAGCAAGATGTTTTTTTTTAAAGTAGCTTCCCCAACACTGCTTCTTTTAGGGGAAAAGTTTGAGTTTTTAACTGAACAAATCCACAAATGTGGCATAAAAACCCATCATACACTGCCACATGGTGGAAAGTAGCCTGTTACTGGAAAACTGTTGCTAAACTAAATGTAGCTAAGTTAGTAGCATTGCAACTTTTAGTTACAGCACTTGTCATAGATTGACTTTTTATTGAAGAGGAAGACATGTCAGTCTTTCTCACTCAAAACATTCTAACACTTGATGATTAGTGCATCAGTAAATTAGGCCATCAAACATCAATTGAACTGCAACTAAAATGGCTTAAATCATCAGCATGACTAAGCAATTGGACATGATTCAATTAACATGTGCTGCCATGTATATTATGTTAGCCTTTCACTGACTTTTATTGGAACATTATAAAAATCTATGCAAGGTATTAACTTGCTAACTAGTGTCTCTCTCTCTCTCTCTCTTTTCTATTTCCAGGGTGAAAGAAAACACGCCACAAGTCCAAAGTCCAAATGGGCTTCTGAATCATCTTCTGTAAAGAACCATTATATTGGTTGAATTGTGCTATAAAAGGCAAGCAGAGGCGAGGAGAGCTTGCTGGTTGCATGATGGCTCCTGAAGGTATAGGGGAGCTTCGAGACTTGCTCTTCTTTCTGCTGCTGTGCTTCACACTATTGACTGAGCTATTGGAGATGACTGCAGCTTCTTCACAGGGATTGGATAGTGAAGATGACATAGTGTGCCCTTCTGTGTGTCGCTGTGACGAGGACTTTATTTACTGCAACGACCGCGGATTGAGCGCAATCCCACCTCTACCACCATCTGCAACTGTCCTTTATCTTCAGAACAATCACATTGACAATGCAGGGCTTCCTAGGTCCTTGGAACATCACACTACTGTGCGCGTTATATATCTCTACGATAACGAGCTTGATGACTTTCCAATGCATATGCCACCTTCATTAAAAGAGCTCCACCTCCAGGACAACAACATTAGAGTGTTGCCAAGGGCTGCACTTGCTAGACTGCCACTCCTTGAAAAGTTGCATCTGGACGACAACTCAGTTTCTACAGTGAGTATTGAGGACCAGGCCTTTGCGGACAACCCTCGATTACGTCTCCTCTTCCTTTCCAGAAACCACCTTTCCAGCATCCCATCTGGTCTTCCTGCCTCACTTGAAGAACTCCGCTTAGATGACAACCGAATCTCTACTATTCCCACTCATGCCTTCCGAGGTCTGTCCTCTTTACGCCGCCTGGTCTTGGATGGTAATCTTTTAGCTAATCAACGTATAGCTGATGATACCTTCTCACGCCTGTCAAACTTAACAGAACTCTCCCTGGTCCGTAATTCCCTTCAAACACCCCCACTTAACTTGCCCAGTGCCCATCTGCAGAGACTCTCCCTTCAGGACAATAACCTTATACACATGCCTCGAGGCTCACTTGATGGAATGCGCAGATTACAACGCCTAGATCTTTCCGGAAACAACCTGACTACCCTTCCCAGAGGATTGTTCAGGGACTTGGAGAACCTGGGGCAGCTGCTTGTGCGAGGAAACCCATGGCACTGTGGGTGCAACTTGCGCTGGCTGCATGACTGGCTGGAGGCAAAGGGGAACACAATTACCGTGAGAGGCTTTATCTGCCAGACACCAGAGCGAGTCAGAGACATGGCACTTAGAGACCTCACAAATCAGATGGATGAATGCGAGTTAGCTGCTGCTGCTGGTGGCGGAGGACTAGGAACAGGAATTGGCGTTAGTGGTAACAGGGTGAGTGGAGGAGCGGTTGGAGTCATTTCTACCACTCTTTCTCCCCCTCAAGGGTCCCTGTTCACTCTCAGGTCCAAGAGACCAGGCCTGGGTTTTCCAGAAACAGGGTTGGACTACACATTAAGCAGCAGTGGTGTGGGCAAGAACCTAGCCCTGAATGTGAAGCCCCTATCCCATGACAGCATCCGTGTCACTTGGAGTGTAGCGCAAACATCCTCTTCCTTTCGATTAAGCTGGCTTCGCCTGGGAACTAGCTCTGCCATGGGGTCCATCACAGAAACTTTGGTTAGGGGTGAACGGCGGGAGTACCTTCTCACTTCACTGCAACCTGCTTCTAGCTACATCATCTGCATGGTTCCTCTAGTGTCAAACAGTGGAAGCAGAAGCGGTTTGCCTGGGGGGGACACAGAATCAAATGAGGTTCCAGTTTGTGCCAGAACAGAAACGTCTGATCCCAGCCAGCCTGATGAGGAACAAGGTGAAGACCAGAGCTCTGATCAAATTACATCTCTTCCACTTGCGGGAATTATCGGAGGTGCTTCTGCGATAGTTTCACTTGCTCTTATTATTGCAATTTTCTGCTGGTATGGGCACCGTGCAGGGCATCTCACATCACGAGACCATTACAGCCATAGTGGCTCTCGCAAGAGTAAACACTATGATGACTACATTGAGTCAGGCACAAAGAAAGACAATACTATCTTAGAGATCAGAAGTCCTGGATTTCAGATGACACCTATGGCAACAAGGCAGACCCTTCAACCCAAACCAGCGCGAGAGGATTACATTATACACACCATCTTCCCCTCGAATGGCACAGGTCTATACAAACCATCCCAAAACACGACCAACTCTGGCTATGGTACCAACCGTGGCTATAGAGAAGGAGGCATTCCAGATATAGATTACTCTTACACATGATAGCTTTTATTAAGAAATCATAATTAGGAGTCATGTACTGCATAGATACACAGTTTTTAATCTACATGGGCTCGGCAGAATCCCTTTGTGCCTTCTGGTCTCCATTACAATGTAGCCTGCTGTTCATGAGACTATAAAACTTTTAATTGGCCCAGATGCTTATAGGAAGCATTATAAATGTGGTGCCAGGAGGCAATGATGCCATTTCAGGTGGTGATACCAAATGCTATTTTCACCTCCCGGTGTAATGATCAGTGTCCCTGACATTGCTGTTTTATCTCTGGCTGAGGTGGATTCAAGGGCAGCCCACACTGCATTCAGCTGCATTCAGACTGTCCATAGAGCTCAAAGCATATATGGGAGAGAGGCAGCCTTCTCATCGGAAATAACCAACCTGCTATACATTTTAATAGTTGTCTCCTAAGAGATGGAGGTCCCTGAGTCAAGGATTTGAACCTGGATTCTGAGTACTGCATAAAGCAAGATAACCTCTTTGTTTAGAGAAACTAGAAATGTGTTGTGACAAGTGATCCTTCTGGAATATGCATGGGTTCACGTGCATATTTCTTTTTTGGAGATATGAGATGCAGACTACTATTCCTAATAAAGAAGGAGTGTCTGGACCAAGCAACGTCATGGCCCTGAAAAACTACAGCAAGGTTTGAAATGCCTCAAAAACTAAATTAATTTTAAATCTTATACACTTGAAAGCTGCCTGATGCCACTATGATAACGTCCAACAGGTGTTACGCGGACTGTTTTACTTTCAGACTGGTGTAAAGACTTGTGTAAAGGATGAATGAAATGGGTTTTTGTGTCTTGAGGACTTTCAATTTGCAAAATGGCAACTGAACCCTGGTTTTTTTGATGGATACAAAAACGCAAGTTAGATATTGGACATTGTCATGACTCTGTTGTTTGATTTTTGTTGTTGTTTGTTCTTTACAAATTTGTTTCACTTGAATTTTTAAGTTATAAAGCCCTGCTGATAGTTTCAATGTAATTATTGAACAAAGGTGTTCTCGATAACTGAGGTTAGTGTGTTATCACTTATCCATTATTAAATCCCCCAAACAACCAATCAGAGCTACAGCAGCCAGATCTCCCACTATAAAAACAAAGTGTCCCGTTTTACACCAAGATGACGGTCTCACACTTAAAAAAAAAAAAATAGGAATATGTCTTTAAAAACGTCATGGTAACACAAAACTTGCTTGTTTTCAATAAATTGACCCGTATAATGTTTTGCACAGAGAGTAAACCAATGTTCTGTTAAGGTGGACCATGGTTTGTAGGTTGCTTAGCCACATTCTTAGCACAATATAGCTTTCTTTAAATCGCTTATTTACATCTCCAAATGTCACTGAAGAAAAGGATATGGCCTCGCTGCTAACCACAGCGGTTATACTGCTATGAGTCTTAGGAAGAAGAGGGAGGGTGTTAGAGGGAAACCAGGATTTTGAACCATAACACTGTGGACCATCACTGTGGGAGATAGAGAGTGCATCAGAATGTTGTATAATTTTGTAAGGTGGATACATTTTTGCTGAAATTCTTTTTCACTTATTTCCTTGTAGAAATGATCAGTTTGTCAATGTCTTCAACCTATTCATTTAAGCCAACAGCAGGAGAGAATGCTAACTAAGGACCTCTTATCAGTCAATTTTCACAATGGTACTAAGGTAGACGGCGAGCAAAGGTATGTGTGCATTGCACAAAAGACTTACCCTGAGTCTCTGGACATTTCTTTTCTGCTCTGCTGTATTTGTATTTATGTATTTGAGGATTTGTGGAGAATTTAAGACAGCTTACACTGCCTTGTATTTTATGTGCTATTTGGATGGAGAGAGAGTGAGAGAGAGAAGTAGAATTTTCTAAACTGAAAAATACCAAGAGATTATACAGATGAAACATGGATTTTGATAATGAAGCAGGGGCCCAACCGAGAGGAAATCTGTGGTGTTGAACTGTGCATGAAATGTTTTGTCATCTTCTTGCTGTAGTGCTGGCGTTTGGTCTTCCTCCTTTCCCTCTGCACAAAGGACTACTGCTAACTTCAGAGATGGAAATGAATCAAGACTTCATGGCATTTCGATACAAATTGGTTTTTACAGTCACACAGTAAGTTTTTCTTTGTAAAGCAAAAACATCATTTTGCTTTTAATGAGCCATCTGTGGGGTTTTCAGCTTTTTATTTATAGGCAAGTTGATACAATTAGCCACTGTTGCCATTGCTTTGA
This sequence comes from Romanogobio albipinnatus, assembly GCA_023566225.1. Lineage (NCBI taxonomy): Eukaryota > Metazoa > Chordata > Actinopteri > Cypriniformes > Gobionidae > Romanogobio > Romanogobio albipinnatus. The sequence continues at coordinate 63,269,038 of CM042242.1, read as the reverse complement.
CAACATCCCAGCAAGCAATAGCCGTCATTTCACCGTCTCGGTTAACTATAGACCCGGTAAAGTCCGGCTATGAGTAACCCACTTCTAGCCAAAATAACCCTGAATTTGGTTACATGACGTTTTTGCCAAATTAACTTGGGAGAAATATGATATTCCATCATGTAAGCAAAGTCAACAGTGATTACAAGCTGTTTGGTTGTATTTCTTTGACATGTTCATGTTCTTGATGACTGTATTCTTGGGCTATGGTTAGACGTCTGTGTTTTCACTGACAGCCATTGTTTTAGCCTAGACATCAGGGCTGTGTTTGGACGGCAATTAAACGCCTTCTAAACGCAAAATTGCTTGCTAGGATAGCCCAGTTTTTGGCATTTTTATTTATTTATTTTTTTAGTTTTTTTTAGTTTTATGTATCCAACAACTAGTTCACTCAAAAAGTAATTGTGAAATTGTGCCATCGTTTTCTCACTCTTGTGTGATTCCAAATTCAACATGAAATTGACAAGAAATGGACTTACTTTTGGAACACGAAAATTTTGACAAAAACCAGATTGATTGAAGCAGAATGTTTATAAAATGAAAACAGTCATCAGGTCAAAAGCTCCAAAAAGGCACCATAAAAGCACAACAAAGCAGTCTGTATGACTCAGAAGACTTTTTTCCAAATATTTTGTGTGAGGAACAAGACAATTTAAATAGTTATCAAATCAAAATCCATGCTTCCACTCATTTAAACAGGAAGGAATAGTTCTCCATCCATTCTCCAACCACTTATCGGAATAGTTCTCATACTGTATATGAAATTAATGACACCAGATGCCATGAGTTCTTGTGTGTCTTGTAACCCATCAAAAGTAGCCAAATTGAACTGAATAATGGTTAGTAAATGCTTAGCTCATTTTTGGCTGAACTTTTTGCATTCATCTCAGGTACAATTTGCAACTGCTTTCAAGAGCATGTTCACTGCATCTCAAGAGCACTTAAAACCTGTTAAATAAACTGTTATTTTGTTTCCCATGATTACTGTAATGCAGATTCATGCAGCTCCCACGAAGGTTTGGGGTCTAGATCTTTCAAGTTCCACCTATAGATCATATTTTTATCTCAGCTTGCAGCTGAAATGTTCAGGCATTCATTTCCTGTCTTCACGTTCCCCTCCCATCTTGAGAAACCTCTTTGATCTGCCACCATTGTTTTCGATTGAATTTGCAGCATGTGCGAAGAAGGATTACAGAGTCAGTGTGTGTCCTCGCGTGTGTGATGATGATGTTCTTTAGGGGTTCAAAAATATGGAGGCGTACATTAAAAGTATTTTCTGTTGCAATTTTTCCTGTCTGTTTTATTTAAACCATCTGCAAATTCGGTATCTCATGCCGACTCTGACCAGCAGTTGTTCCACCTGCACCCCATTAACGCAGATGTCTCTTTGCACACACACACACACGCTCCACTATATACACACACGCGTACACAAACATACACACACTCCTTCTGTTGTCACCCTTGAGACAGGAGCTCAGCCTGCATACTCATTCTGTACAATAACAGCAATACTTTTCCCCTCACACACAACCCATTCTCACTCCCAAGGCATCAAATACTGCTGCTCGAGTTTTTCATGTCACTACACAGATGATAAAGGTGTCCCATAGTGCCTTTATAACAATGTGGCCATTAACCCCACTGCTTTCCGCACAAAACCTTTAACGTCGAGTGCTTTCATACTTGGATCAGTTGCTTGGGCCTTGCCTGATTTCGATTTCTCCCCTGAACCACCATATTTGTACATTATCAACGCAGCTTCTGTTTACTCCTTGTCTGGCTATCACCAGACCAAGCTCAATTTAAAGGGTTAGTTCACCCAAAAATTTAAATGCTGTCATTAATTACTTACCCTCATGTCGTTCGACACCCGTAAGATCTTTGTTCATCTTCGGAACACAAAAAAATATATTTTTGTTGAAATCTGATGGATTTTTGGGTGAACCAACCCTTTTAGATTGAACATTGGTCTGGGGAGTCTGCTAGATATAATTCGAATGACTCTGTATGCAATTGGAAAGTCCTTCAACCAATCAGACTACAAGAGGCATGATCAACGAGCATAATTCAAATGACTCTTTACGCAATTGGATAGTCCTTCAACCAATCAGACCACAAGAGGCGTGATCAACGGACATCAATCCATCGCTATCACCAGACCAAGCTCAATTTAAGATTGAACATTGGTCTGGGGAGTCTGCTCTGTATTTTTTACTGCACAAGAGGCGTGATCAATGAGCATAATTCAAATGACTCTGTATGCAATTGGATAGTCCTTCAACCAATCAGACTACAAGAAGCGTGATCAACGGGCAGAAGGATAAATGAATGTACTGGTTACCAGCCTGAGCTGCAGGACGAAATCAAATCGCCAGCAGATCAGGTTGGGTTTACCCAGTCTAGTTTAATCCTATTGCTAGGTAAGAATGACTCAAAATGTGAAGTGTGGCTGGCCTCACTTTTGTCCCTTTTGTCAGCCAAACCCCTTAGATGTGAAATATTTACTTGAAATACCCCCCTGAGCTTTTAGGTTATTATTTAATTTAACATCACATTCACATGTTCACGTTTTTTATGTCAGTTAATGGTCACGTGATATGCAAGTAAACAAACAAACAAAAAAGTAATCTCTTTTTAATAAATGTTGTATTTTCATTGTTTTTATTTTAGAATTATTTTATATCTAGGGCTGCACGACTGCCAAAATAACAATTATATATATAATTAGAATATCATCAAAAAGTTGATTTATTTCACTAATTCCATTCAAAAAGTGAAACTTGTATATTATATTCATTCATTACACCGATTGATATATTTAAAAAAAATATATATTTTTTTTATTTTGATGATTATAACAGACAACTAAGGAAAATCCCAAATTCAGTATATCTCATAAAATTAGAATATTACTTAAGACCAATACAAAGAAAGGATTTTTAGAAATCTTGGCCAACTGAAAAGTATGAACATGAAAAGTATGAGCACGTACAGCACTCAATACTTAGTTGGGGCTCCTTTTGCCTGAATTACTGCAGCAATGCGGCGTGGCATGGAGTCGATCAGCCTGTGGCACTGCTCAGGTGTTATGAGAGCCCAAGTTGCTCTGATAGTGGCCTTCAGCTCTTCTGCATTGTTGGGTCTGGCATATCACATCTTCCTCTTCACAATACCCCATAGATTTTCTATGGAGTTAAGGTCAGGCGAGTTTGCTGGCCAATTAAGAACAGGGATACCATGGTCCTTAAACCAGGTATTGGTTGCTTTGGCACTGTGTGCAGGTGCCAAGTCCTGTTGGAAAATGAAATCTGCATCTCCATAAAGTTGGTCAGCAGCAGGAAGCATGAAGTGCTCTAAAACTTCCTGGTATACGGCTGCGTTGACCTTGGACCTCAGAAAACACAGTGGATCAACACCAGCAGATGACATGGCACCCCAAACCATCACTGACTGTGGAAACTTTACACTGGACCTCAAGCAGCGTGGATTGTGTGCCTCTCCTCTCTTCCTCCAGACTCTGGGACCCTGATTTCCAAAGGAAATGCAAAATTTACTTTCATCAGAGAACAACTTTGGACCACTTTTTTTCCTTTTTGTCTTTAGCCCAGGCAAGACGCTTCTGACGCTGTCTGTTGTTCAAGAGTGACTTGACACAAGGAATGTGACAGCTGAATCCCATGTCTTGCATATGTCTGTGCGTAGTGGTTCTTGAAGCACTGACTCCAGCTCCAGTCCACTCTTTGTGAATCTCCCCCACATTTTTGAATGGGTTTTGTTTCACAATCCTCTCCAGGGTGCGGTTATCCCTATTGCTTGTACACTTTTTTCTACCACATCTTTTCCTTCCCTTCGCCTCTCTATTAATGTGCTTGGGCACAGAGCTCTGTGAACAGCCAACCTTTTTTGCAATTACCTTTTGTGTCTTGCCCTCCTTGTGCAAGGTGTCAATTGTCTTTTGGACAGCTGTCAAGTCAGCAGTCTTCCCCATGATTGTGTAGCCTACAGAACTAGACTGAGAGACCATTAAAAGCCTTTGCAGGTGTTTTGAGTTAATTAGCTGATTAGCTGGTGTGGCACCAGGTGTCTTCAATATTGAACCTTTTCACAATATTCTAATTTTCTGAGATACTGAATTTGGGATTTTCCTTAGTTGTCTGTTATAATCATCAAAATGAAAATAAATAAATGTTTGAAATATATCAGTTATATCAGTCTTATGTAATGAATGAATATAATATGCAAGTTTCACTTTTTGAATGGAATTAGTGGACTAAATCAACTTTTTGATGATATTCTAATTATATGACCAGCACCTGTATATATATATATCTTTGGGTCTGTAGCATCTAACACAGATGGATCTCTAACTGCAGCAATAGTATAAAACTCTCCTGATATTTTAATAATAATTACAAAATAATAAAATAAAGCATATTTCTTTACCTTTTGGAAGGTTTAGGCAAATATTTTTTTTTACCGTCATCACTGTCATTGTTAGAGCTCATGTTCACAATCTCAACCATATTCTCAAAATTATTGTTTTCAATGTCTTCAAAATCAATATTTTGATCGCTGACAGCTTCTTCACCAGATCCACCACCAAGTGACAGTGACACTAATTTGATTGCATACAGAACTTGCTCTGCCATAAATCGCTGAGCCGTTTTAAGTTTTGCTGATGATCCTTTTGTCAATCAGACGTGACCACCTTGAGTAATAAAGCTAGGTGAATTGCACTTATTGAGTCATCAGAGATTCAATTATTGTGTACACTTTACAGTAAGGTTGTATTAGTTTACATTAGTTAATGCATTAGTTAACATGAACTAACTGTGAACAACATCTCTGTTCATCTTTGTTAATGTTAGTTAATCGAAATACAGCTGTTCATGGTTTGTTCATGTTAGTTCACAGTGCATGGACTAATGTTAACAAGATTGTAATAATGCATTAGTAAATGTTGAAATTAACAAAGATAAATAAATGCTTTAAAAGTGCAGTTCATTATTAGATCATGTTAACTAATGTTAACAAATTAACTTTATTGTAAAGTGTTACCAATTATTGTTGCTCAGAAAAAAATACACTATTACATATATTGGGTCTATAGTGACCCTTTACATATCATTTTATTTTTGTTATTATACTGTTTATAGTGAATAGAACGAGGAATAGGGTACAACTGGGCTGAAGGCGCACCGGGGTAAAAGGCTCCTTTGATTTGATTTTCCTCTAAATCACTCGATGGCACAAAAACTTGCTGCAGGACTTTCCAAAACATCCGCTTTTCAAGATGCACTTGAAAATTTGGCTGATCCTTGATGCGGTTTGGGGTAAAAAGCGCATCTGCTGTTGGGGCAAAATACACAATAATAAACATAATAATAAACAGCTGAGTGATTTTTTCATTTATTGATATGACATGGTTACATTCAGATGGTAAATATCATATATTAAGTTGGGTGTCCACCTCAGAGATAATCTGCATATTTATAACGAAACCATCATATTTAAATATATGATGATAATCATTTCATATAACAAAATATGATTCAATGTTGCTACTGTAAATCTATATTAAATTACTATGGGATCACATTCAATGCTTTCAGAATCTTTACTTTTAAAAATAACTTTTGGTTTCTGTATTTTTTAAATATATTTCTATAATCTTATGACAGTATATTTAGTAAACAAAAATGAATTATTTTATTTATCAAACTGAACAGGAAATAATACAAAGTATTAACTTAGACATTATTAAAAACATTATTTTAGCTAAAATATTTGTATAAGTACTGTGTGCCTTTGCCCGTGTGAGCGGTAAAAGGCCCCCTTCGCCACCGCATATTTATAAGATTTTTAAACAAAATAAACCACTTTTATGATTTATTCTCAAACAAAATCTGTTGCTCCATAAATGTTCAATACAAACCTTTTTTCCCCTGCAATCATACACTATGGGAGTAGTGAAAAGCTATTTTTTTTTCTTAAGGTGTGCCTTTAGCCCTGTTGTACCCTACTAACAAGGTTGATGTCTAACTTTAAAACAATGAAGACCTGAGGTATGTGTTTAGGTTAATTATGAAAAATTAATTACAAATGTATTACTGTTGTAAATTACAACTGTATTGTACAATAAAACATAATGTGATATAATTAAAAAAATATATTTAACACAACAAGTTGTAATAATATTTATGTCTTAAATGCTTCACTTTCAAATGTTCAAACCCTCAAGCTTTTAACATTTCAAATCATAAAGCTTTTTTTATTTTTAGGCGGAATACTGGTGGAATGCTGTAAACTTCTATCTACAAAAAAATGGTGGAAATTATGTGAATGTGTATAATATAATAGCTTTGACAATCGCGCTAAAACTATTAATTGTGCAGGATTCATTTAAATGTAATGTTTCATTTGATTTAATGAATTAGCTTATCATCATGAACCCCCTGCAGACGAACCCTGGAGGTTTGCAATCCCGTTTGGGAAACCCTATTCTAAAGAATGCGAGAGTCCATTTCTGCTGAAGGCAAGCAAAATTTAAATGTAAGCTATATTCTTGCAGTTTGCATCAGTTCATCAGCATCAATAACGGTTCACTCCTATGATTTAGTGCAATTATGTTCATATCAGCATTCAGTGACCTGTACTGGAGTTCACATGAACCGTTCCCCAGACCACCTTTTTAACCTTTGGACTTGTTTACAGTTTGCATGTCCACAACCGAGTTCAGAAAACAGCATTCACATCATTCAAATGAACCAAACTCTAATGTCAAATGAAAGTATTAGTATGAAAGCACCCTAATAATGTTCCAGATTTCAAAAGGAAGCTGTATTCAAGATGCACATGGAAATTTGTCTGATCCTTGACCCGATCGCGGCCAGCAGCGCAAAGTTCATTCTGCACTAATTTGATCTAATATTTAATGGGTTTTTTTTTACGTTGTAGATTAGTAGCAAATGAGAATTGCTAAAATGATTGAATATAGTTTGAGACAAAGGATTTTCAGTTTTGTTCAAGCTAATAAAAGCATCAGTTTTTTTCAATAATGGAAGAATATGTAAAAGTATGTTATTTGGGGTAAAACATGCAGCGTTGAAAAGTTGTGTGGATACGATTATTTTAGAGGTTATTAAATACACATTTGTAGGAGTTTCCCTGTCAGGCTGCTAAATTTAAGAGTGGAGAGTATTAGTTTGTGGTTGTCAATAGCTACACTCTAAAAAAAAAAGAGTACAAAATTGTCCGTCACTGGGGTGGTACCCTTAAGGGTACATTTTTGTACCTCTAAGTCAGGGGTAGGCAAGTTCGGTCCTAGGGAGCTGACGTCCTGCAGAGTTTAGCTCCAACCCTACTAAGCTACCACAGTATTAAACTCATGGCTCCCAGCATGCATTGCAGCATTAAGTATGTCACCATTGTTAAGATTCACATGCTGATTCTTGATATCTGTGTGCGTCTAAACTTTTTTCTCCCTAGAATGTATTTAAAAAATCTGTGGCAAAAAGTATTGATGGTGAATATTATTTATTAATGTTTTTAATCAGTGATGAGTTTAGTCAAACAATTTACTTCATGACAATTTTGTTTATGGCTTCTTTTGATATGAATAGATTATGTGTTTTGTTAACACTGTACAGTACACACAGAGAAAAAGGGTGTCAAAATTGTACCTTTAGGGGTACAACAGCTTGTGGCTGGGGCAGTACCCTTAAAAGGACATATTTGTACCTGTTTTACTCCTAAAAGGTGCATATTAGTACCTTAGAGTACAAATACGTACCTTAAGGTCCTACTATGAACCTTTTTGTGGTAAAAAAGGTACAAATGTGTCCTTTTAAGGGTACTGCCCCAGCGACAAGCTGTTGTACCCCTAAAGGTACAATTTTGACAACCTTTTTCTCTGGGTAACAAAAACCACAAACTCACATAAAAAGCCAAGAGTCAAACTGGCCAACTAATGGACACACTGATCACCATAATGGTGACCAAATATTTTCAATAAAACCAACATCTAAACCTCTGTTAATTCTCAATAAGAGCTTCTATTGATGTCTTTTAGGGTTGGAGCCAAACTCTGCAGAACAGCGACTCACTAGGACCGAACTTTCCTGCCAATGGTTTAATTGTACCCTAAAGAACCAATTGTGTACCTTTAAAGGTACAGTTATATGTTTTGTTCCCCAAGGAACAAAATTGTACCTCCACTGTACCTTTTTTTCTGAGAGTGTATGTTTCCATCCAAAGTTGCGAATATAACTAAAAATTGCAATATCACATAAAACATTTGCGAATAAAGCACCGCTTCCATACAGTGAGAGAACATAATCGTCACTTCCTGATAAACTACCGCTAAAAAAATCACTAAGAAACATAGGAGAAGCCACCATATATAATAATTTCTGTCAGGACCACTATTGTCAAAGATGATTGATTGACTATTAGCATATAGTTTGGATTGCCGGTATGGTTCTGCTCTGGGCAAGAACTGAGAGCAGCAATAACCCATCTTAGGGTAAACAGAACAAAACCAACACAATGTATTCCATATATCATTCATGTTGATATTACATGTACAAAGTGATTCAGGAATTTAGTTTGATTCAAGGGAAAATCCTGACTGACAAGAGGAGTAGCTGGGGGTGGAGGAGGGTAAATGAGCTCTGGAGAAACGCGATAGCTGCTGATAGTATGAAGAAGCTTATATACATGTATGCGGTCATATATTCCTATAGGTAGACGTGATCAGCTGACAGACAGCTGATGCGAATTTGACTAAAGTGACCTGCCAGAACTGACACTATATGCTTGATTTATGTCAGGACCACTATTGTCAAAGATGATTGATTGACTGTTAGCATATAGTTTGGATTGCCGTTAGGGTTCTGTTCTGGGCAAGAACACCCTGCGCATCCATGCAGCCTAACATGGATAAGAGCAGGGAGAGCAGCAATAACCCCCCAAAACAAAACCAATGCTGACATCCCCCAACACGACTGATGCAAAAATCTGAATGCCCCTTATTAGATTCCTTGGCTTCAGTGAGTCCATGTCAACAAAGCAGCAATGAAATAAGCAATGCCAACTCAGTCACCTCTAGATCAGGCAGTTTACAATCAATGCAGCGAATCGCGTGTTCAAGTTTGCAAATTTGAATAAAACTAAGGTGAAATCCATATGGGAAACAAATTCCTAGTGAGATGATGAGATGTTACCCTCCAAATTTGCCATTTAAATGAGCTCTGGAGAAACGCGATAGCTGCTGATAGTACGGAGGAGCTATATACATGTATGCAGTGATAGACGTCATATATTCCTATAGGTAGACATGATCGAGTTTGACTAACGTGACCTGCCAGAATGTCTCGGTTACGTATGGTAACCCTGAAGGAGGGAACGGAGACGTACGTTGGACGTCACCGACGAATTGGGATCACTTCAGGGAGCCCCTATCAGCTTCGAGATATAGAGAAAATGCCAATGGGCCATTGGCGTGCGAGATTTGCATCTCGCGCTCCGCCCCGCACCGTGGGTATAAACAGAAAGCGAGAGCAGCGTACTATTGTTTTTCACTGAGGAGCCAAACTAGTGACTCGGCCATGCAGGGATGGTACAGCAACTGGGACGTACGTCTCCGTTCCCTCCTTCAGGGAACGAGGGTTACCATACGTAACCGAGACGTTCCCTTTCATTCGGTCACGTTCGACGTACGTCGGACGTCACAGACGAATTTGGATCCCTTTGGAAAATGCCACAGTTACTACCACTTCCAGCGCCCAGCGAAGAGCCCCTCAGACCCCGTCTGTTCCGGGCGGGAAAACTCACGCAGGGAGAGTCACTGCTGCTGTTCCGCAAGACCCACTCAGCAGACTATTGGAAAGCGTGCCCGGAGGGACGCTGCGGAAGCCACATCATGCCCGGAGGGAGTTAGTATGTGGAGAATACACGTATGGACTGGCCTTGGGCAGTGCAACATACCGAAGTCCCAGGGGTGGCCCCGGCCTGTTGCAGGCGGGGGAACGACACCGTACTGAGACGGCAGAGGAACTCTGCCGAGGGAAAGACACAAGCAGCCTGACACAAGTTCCACCAATACATACAAGTGCCAGACCTGGCGTCGGACGCTCCGCCACATCCGACTGTCGGGGGTTGCGGAGGACTCAACAGGGTTCACCATTTCCTGGGGAACTCGACTGGAGAAATAAGCGCACGTATCCGTTCCATGGGGAAGGGAAGGGCGCAGCAAGCCGACACTAGAACGGGCACTTCAGTGTTGCTGACTATGGGAAGCGAGCACACGAGAAGCAACTGGTTCTACACGTAGGCTATAGAACCAAGCGAACATGTTAGGTGTCGCCCAGCCCGCAGCTCTACAAATGTCTGTCAGCGAGGCGCCACGAGCCAGCGCCCAGGAAGAAGCTACACCCCTGGTGGAATGAGCTCTAACCCCGAGCGGGCAGAGCACGTCTTGGGATTCATACGCCAAGACGATGGCATCCACTATCCAGTGAGCCATCCTCTGCTTGGAGACAGCCTTTCCGTTCTGCTGGCCTCCAAACAGACGAAAAGCTGTTCTGAGGTCCTAAAGCTTTGCGTTCTGTCAACATAGATGCGCAGGGCGCGAACTGGGCAGATAAAAGCCAGGGCTGGGTCTGCCTCCTCCGAGGGCAGCGCTTGCAGGCTCACCACTTGGTCCCGAAAGGGAGTAGTGGGAACCTTAGGCACATATCCAGGCCGGGGTCTCAGGATTACCTGAGAGTTACCTGGCCCGAATTCCAGGCACGATTCGTTGACCGAAAAAGCCTGCAGGTCCCCTACCCTCTTAACCGAGGCCAATGCAATCAGGAGTATTGTCTTTAGAGACAAGATTTTCAGCTCGGCTTAACCAGAGTTAAGTCCCAAGAGGGTATAGAGGGAGGACGAGGCAGATTTAGTCTCCTCACCCCTCTCAGGAACCTGACGATCAGATCGTGCTTACCTAAGGACTCACCATTAACAAAGTTGTGATTTGCGGCAAAAGCGGCAACGTACACCTTGAGGGTGGAGGGAGACAGCCTTTGCTCCAACCCGTCTTGAAGAAAAGAGAGCACATATCTGACCGAATACTTTCTGGGGTCTTCTCGGTGAGAAGAGCACCAATCGACGAACAGGTTCCACTTCAGCGCATATAGCCATCTTGTAGAGGGGGCTCTGGCGGAAGTGATGGTGTCAACTACTGCTTGCGGTAGGTCACCTAGAACCTCCACGTCCCGTCCAGGGACCAGACACGGAGTTTCCAGAGGTCCGGACACGGGTGCCACAGGGTGCCCCGTCTCTGAGTTAGGAGGTCCTTCCTCAGAGGAATGGGCCAAGGAGGTGCTGTCACGAGGAGCACTAGTTCCGGGAACCAAGACCTGTTGGGCCAATACGGAGCTACCAAGAGGAGCTGCTCCTCATCCTCCCTGACCTTGCACAGTGTCTGTGCGAGAAGGCTCACTGGGGGAAACGCATATTTGCGTAGACCCCGGGGCCAGCTGTGTGCCAGGGCATCTGTGCCGAGGGTTCCCTCGGTCAGGGAATAAAACAACTGGCAGTGGGTCGTGTCGGGGGTGGCAAACAGATCGATCTGTGCGGCCCTAAAGCGACTCCAGAAAGCAACTCGGGGAGACAACAGAATGCCTGGACACTTGTTCTAGAGGCACTCCTGCCCGTAGAAATGAAGGGTCCGACCACGGACTGAAGGTTTGGCGGCATCTCTGCGTCACTTGGACACGGAGGACCCGCTGTGCCACGCCCATCTCGGGACTCGGTTGTGTAGCCAGCGTTGAAGCTGTCTCATATGGAGCAGCCCCAGCGGCGTTACTGCGGCTGCCATATGCCCCAGGAGCCTCTTAAAATGTTTCAGTGGTACCACTATGCTGTGTTTGAACGAATTCAAGCAGTTGAACACTGACTGGACGCGCTCCTCAGTGAGGCGTGCTGTCATGGTGACCGAGTCGATCTCCATCCCGAGAAAAGAGATCCTCTGTGCGGGACAGAGTTTGCTCTTCTCCCAGTTGACCCAAAGACCCAACTGGCTGAGGTGCCGAAGCACCATGTCCCTGTGTTCACACAACTGATCCCGCGACTGGGCAAGTATCAGCCAGTCGTCGAGATAGTTGAGAAGGCGAACACCACGCTCTCTCATGGGAGCAATGGCCGCCTCCGCAACTTTCGTGAAGACACAGGGCGACAGGGACAGTCCGAAGGGCAGGACTTCGTACTGACATGCTCGTCCGTCGAATGCAAAGCGTAGAAATGGTCTGTGTCGAGAGAGAATCGAGACATGAAAGTACGCGTCCTTCAGGTCGATCGCTGCAAACCAATCTTGGTGATGGATGCACCTGAAGATGCATTTCTGCATTAACATTCTGAACGGCATCCTGTGAAGGGAGAGGTTCAAGTATCGCAGATCCAAGATCGGTCGAAACCGCCACATTTCTTGGATACAATGAAGTACGGGCTGTAGAACCCGGACTCCATATCGGCTGGAGGGACCGGCTCTATCGCGTCCTTCGCCAGTAGGACAGCGACCTCTGCCTGAAGCACAGGGGTGTCCTTCTTCGATACTGAAGTGAAGTGAACGCCCCTGACTTTGGGGGAGCGCCGGGCAAACTGAATCGCATAGCCGAGTCTGATGGTACGGATGAGCCGGCGAGACGGGCTGGGAAGCACTAGCCAGGCTCCCAGAGACCATGCAAGCTGGACCAACGGCACCACAGACATACCCGCAGCGGGGCAGCGTAGCGGCATGCAGGGACCCGACGGACGGCATGGTAGCGGCCTGCAGTGGGGTCTGAGTGTGCTGTGCAACACTACCTGCTTCCGCTGAGGGGGTGTGTGAGTGTGGGAAGGCCACTCGTGTGCATTCCCACAGCCATCACCCCCTGCTGGCGATTTGGAGAGGCACCAGAGGCTGACAAGGCATTGGAGCGTTGTACACCGCCCAGCGCGCCCTCCAAATGAAGGAGGGGCAAGGCTTGGCAAGGCTTCGTGGCAAGGCTTTGTGGCGTTGCACACGGTCTGTCTCACCTCCTTCCTCAGCGGGGAACAAGAGCGGCGAGGCATAGCGTCGCACACTGTCGTCCACGCACCGCTGAGAAGAGGGGAATGAGAGTGGCAAGGCTTTGTAGCGTCACACACTGCCATTCTCGACCTCTTGTGGGGAGGGGAATGAGAGCGGCGAGGCTTTCTAGCGTCACTCGCTGCCATTCCTGAACTCCCTAGACCCAGAGGTATTGGAACTGCTCTAGAGAATTTACCACTGGCTGTTTTTAACTGGGGGAAGAACAGTTCCTGACCAAATCCGGGTCAATGGTGTTTCTGGACCAGGGTGGACATCGTCTGGCCAAGGGCCAGCACTGTGCGCAGCTCAACCTCGGCTCAGAACTACCCTCATGCACTAAGCAGGGCGGAGGTGGCCTGCCAGTGGCACTGCCTCCCCACCGATGAGGGTAGTGAGAGAGAGGAAAACTTTATAGAGATTATGGCCCTATTGGTGTTCCATATTTTGGCACCAAATAGTTCCACAATGCCAAAGCCTTCCAATGCATATCCGGGAAAAGGCAAGGATTTATGCGTTGCACTATGCCTCAGCCACCCGGGAAAGAATGGCTGTCAAGTATGAATCTGATTCAGCATGAGCGCCCACTATTATAGTGGGAATCTGAGCATCATCTTCAATTTCAACACATAACAGCCCTCTCTCCGATGCAGCGATTGACATCTGTCCTCTGCTAGAACCCCAAATGAAACACTAGGTCCCCTTTTTTTAAGGACCAGCAATCCCATCTGTAAGCTACCAGCAGACATGTGAGATAGTGAGCATGGCCACGGTGCGCTGAACACTCAAGCCTTTATGAAAAAGGCAAGATGAACAACGCGCCGACATGGTTATGCTCTCATGAGAGAACATAAACCACCCACAAACACAGTCTTAACATGCTTGCGATGCGATAGAGGAGTGGGGGGCCCACGGAGGTGTACTCGGCAGGGAAGCCTCACTGTAATCCTCAGGTCACCCAGGCTTATCAGCCAAAGTAGCCCCTTTTCGGGTGCACCAGAAAAAAGACTAGATCGGGGTATAAGCGAAGGGACTCAACCCCGTTTGAGGTATCATAGTCTCGACCACACATCGCAGGCGCCGAGTGACGCGCGCTAGACGGCACAGGGCGCGCTGAACACTCAAACAGCAGATGAACAGCGCGTCGACGTGATCCCGTTCCCCTGAGAGAACACGGATCACCCACGAACACAGTCTCAACATGTTTATGCGAGAGGGATCGTGGCCGTCAGGACAGGAAACAACTGCATCCAGAAACGCACGGGTGGAATGACGTCTTGAGAAAGACGCAGTGTCACACCCGTGTTGCTCTTTTATGAGGAAACACTCTTTCAACAGTGCTGAAGCACCCAGGGGAAGACCGCGGCAGCACACAGGAGGTAAGTGCAGTCCTGTGTCTGCACTCACTGAAACAAATGCCCTCACCAAACCGACAGTTGCTGTGAGAACAGCAGTTTGTTATGCTGATGCAGCGGTGAGGACGCGATCGCGCTGATTGTGCCTTTTCGCCAACACAAAGCGTCCTTCTCATTCTCTGGAGTATCTCTCTTGTAGATAGGCTCTCTTTTAGAAAAGCAGTCTTGCTTCATCAACGCCATTCAGCTCTGAAGTGAATGACAATAGTGCGCTGCTCTCGCTTCCTGTTTATACCCGCGGTGCGGGGCGGAGCACAAGATGCAAATCTCGCACGCCAATGGCCCATTGGCCTGTTTTCTATATCTCGAAGCTGATAGGGGCTCCCTGAAGTGATCCCAATTCATCGGTGACGTCCGTCGTTCGTTGAACGTGACCGACTGAAAGAGAACTGACGTTATACGCTTGATTTTTGTATGTAATAAATTATTTACGTCTCAGAGAAACTTGTGCGTCTCAATAAACTTGGCATTGAATTTGCACATTCTCAGTAGATCGCCCACAGATCTTTCAACTCCCATCTGTGGTTTTATTAGATTGCGTCCACATGCTAATTTCCCGTTTAGTAAATCTGGCCCTTAATCAGCTGCCTCTGTATCTGTAGAATTCAGAGCGAAGATATCTTGGGGTATCATTTTCAACTTGAACTTGGCAGTGATGCCTTGAGAGTGAGAGCCTGTCACTCAACAATATCATCTGAAGGCTTCCTCTCATTCTCTATCTGTCATATGTCACTGGTGCACTCTTATCTCATCTCATCTCATCTCTATGGCCTTCCTCGCTGTCATACCAGGCATCTGGTAATGGTGCAATGTGACTCTTTTGTGCTGTCTAAGTGATGTACAGTATGCAAGCAGTTAATGACCCCTGACTTAGAGTTCAGTTTTGTGCAACAATAGGACAACATTCCCAATACAAGGCTTCAATGGATTTCAAAATTAATCTCATGCAGTCAATTTTATGTTATGGGAAAATTATAGCAGAACCCCCCTCATAATAAGTTCTGTTGCAGAGCATGGTACACTAAAGGTATCAGATAGTAACAACGTGGTACTAAAGGATTATCACACTCAAAAAAAAAAGTTAAACATAACCCTAACAATATTTTGTTGGATTTAATCTTAAAGGAATACTGTGTAACTTTTGGCTCGCTAGCTTTTTTTAAAAAAGAGAGAGAGAGATTATCCTACTACTCATAAAACATTAATTACTAGGCTTAAAAGATACAACCAGTTTAAATGGAAAGGATCTCCAGCTGCCTAGCTGAAGTGGTTACTGTAGCTTTACCCATTAATAGACGGTACTTCCTTCAGAATAAATTCCAACACAGCACTACAAAAACCAAAATGAAATTACCCTACACAACAGATAATGCTTTACAATGAACTATGTTAGAGAGCTATATGGCAATTTATCTGTTCAATAAAATACCATACTCACCTGGTGAGTAATAAAAACGCTGCGTTGCTTTTACAACTTTTCAAATCCCTCGGTTCTCGTCATCTCTGAAAAGCCAAGACAATGTTGATTCTCATTTTAGACGCTCCTCTGTTCTTCGTTTTTTAAAAACGGGTGATTCCCTGGAGGTTCGAGATTTAACATGCTCCATGTCAACCTTTCTCGCTCATTGTGACAGCTAAACTATGCCACTCCGACACATTTCAAAGGCTGCGTCCATAGATATGCATACGTAGACCACTCCAGACACGTCGGCGAGCCTGCCATCTTGCAACGGTCAATGTGTTGTCACTCACAGTAAGAATCAATTATGGCACAACAGTTGTTAAACCACCGAGATTTAAATTCCCAAAGAAATGGGATAAACGTTCACAGGTGAGAATGTGTTTGCTTGTGATTTTTATATTAACTCAATATTACATGTTTATAATATGGTACTTTTAATATTTTTACTTTTACTATGGTAACTTTTTAATGTCATGTTAGCTAACGCATTCATCTTGTAATATTGTGTTAATTTAGCAAAATCATCTGCTGAAGTCTATTTCATTTATAGATATTCACACATGCGTCGAACGACGGTTGCAGACACTCATTCAACTTGCTCGCAAATGTTTATGGACCGGCTTTGGCCATTCCAATATGGCGGATGGCTTACGTATAGCGGCCCATTGAAATGGCCGCTAATAGAGACAGAGCGACACGCATCATAATCTGAAAACCATGCGGGGGGTTACATTCCAACGCTCTCCATTGACTTTGTATTGCGTGAAGCGGCCTCCTTGTCATTTGTGACTTGTAACAAAAAACAGAACAATGTCTAAAAGCTGATATGTGACAAAGTATACAGCAATCAAGCTAAAAAAAAACCCCGCTCTGTCTCTATGTGACAAGGAATAACGGCCAATCTCCAGAGGACGCAGCCTTTGAAATGAGACACAGCACATACACGTAGCCATAGGATTGATGATGTATTGACTCATTATTTCAATTTTGTTCATTTTGAACAAAATAAATTACAGTGTACCTTAAAAGCAAGAAAAAAGTGTACACTAAAAAAGTACCATTGTATTACATTTTACCTTTTTTTTTACTGACATTAAAATCATGAATAAATCGGATCTACTTTTTATTTGTTGCCCCTTTATCTACAACAAAAACCAGCAAATATATTTTGTATTATTTTCTGGTTTATGGTAAATACTGTACTGAATAAAGTGCTGTACTAAAAACGTATAACATTCAGTCCAGTTTATTAGATAATAGTGTTAGTGTGTTATCATAATAGAACTTTCGGAATTTAACACACGCACACACACTATTTTTAAATCCCTTAATGATTATTAAAGTTGGCAATAAACCAGATACACAGTGTACACAAATACATCTTCCTTTTTAATTAATTACGTATAATTTTGTTATATATGATTAAAAAAAAATTCCTTATAAGCGAAGCCCTTACTGTTTTTCATGTTTGATGCATATTTCATTCTATGAACTGCTGTTGGATAATATCATCAGAGCAAACAAATTCTGCTATCACTACTTAACAAACACAACCTGAACCCCCAAGTGAATCACATTGTTATGTTTTAGTTCTGTTTTTTTAAAGTAGAAGGTATGAGGTCACTGACTGTTAATTGATTATTTATTTGTCATCTCACTAAGCGAGAGAAAAACAGTTTTATGAATGTCTTTTTTGTAGGTTGCCGCTTTTGAAAATATGACTCTCTCTTCCTCTGTCAAACTGTATGATGAAAACTCAAAAAACAGTATTTTGTATAAAGGATGTTTTTTTTTTTCTATGTGAATAAAGGCAAAGAAACTGCCTCTGGGACTGAGTTCTTTAAACAATGTGAATGTGTTAACTTGTATGTTTTATCTGTTATATGCACATTAGAAAGATGTTAGTACCAAACTAGTGTTAGTTGTTCCCAAGCTTTAAAAGAATAATTGGTCACACTTTATATAAGGTGTCTTTAAATACTATGTACTTACATCAAAATATATGCACTTGTATTCATTGTATTGCAAAACACTTTTGCTGCTTCGGTGGGATACGGTTAAAACGCCCACTGTCATAAATATGCGACATACCGTTTGACTCAATCAAACCAGCCGAGATAGCGTCTGCATTCCCCCAATGCCGGTTAGTGCATATTCGCTACGGACCTATGAACCTTCGACAAGCACTTGTTTCTAGTGGATCACAAAGTGACGGACTTATTCCCTGTTTACGCAACGAGGATTAGGCTACTCCGGGCGAAGTTATGGATAGGAGTCGGGAAAGTTTGATCCTGAGGTGTATATAAGGTAAGTTGTGCTAAGATAAAAAATACTCACCTGCTTATTGTGTGCTTATACACTCGATGTAATGAGGTGAAATATGTGTGAAAAGTATTTTTGAAGTTATTGTAATATTTAGCTTTGTAGCATATTAGCGACAGTGGACCATAAGCCTATAATGCTGACCGCTAACTAAGCAGCGCTATATAGAAATATAAAAAACGCTTTTCGTGACGGCTTATCTTGTAATCCTTTGTATTTTACTTAGTTATTTTCAATAGTCTGTATACAGACACCATGCTGGGATATGAATACAAAAGCTATTTATTTTTATGCAGATCCGAATGAAACCTTCCGTGTTTTACGGCAAGCGCGTAAATGCGCAAACTGCATGTGTGTGTTTGTATGTATGCGCGTGACACGTGCGTGCGTGAGTGTGTGTATGTATGTATGCATGCATGTGTGTCCACGTGTGTGTGCGCGTGCGTGTGTGTGTGTGTGTGTGTGTGTGTGTGTGTGTGTGTGTGTGTGTGTGTGTGTGTGTGTGTGTGTGTGGAGGTTAACCCTGGGGCTACCCAAGAGGTGTTTCACGGCCCCTGCTCCTTAAATAATTAAAGAGTGGAGTAGCATTATGTTACATTGTTATAGTACAAAGAACTGCTTCTGTGCATTCCCTCGCATTCTTTCAGGTTCAGCAACATACATTTGAAAACTTAATTTACAATTCAAATCAATCTACAATTCAAATGAATGCAATGTTTCCTATAGCCTTAACAGTACCGTTTGTGTATATTGTGTTGGTGACATGAAAGTGGTCATAATTCTTCTTATTGAATACCTGCTGTTGCAGATTTATATAAATAAATAAGTTAAAAAAGGGTGAATAAATAAAACATTGTTTTTTCACTGTTATTTTACTGTGTTTTTGTTATCTTATTATTGACCATTATGCCTGCTGTTGCAAATGTGCAACATACCAAATTCACCCCAAATTGACCGTTGTCGCAAATTTGCAACATACCAAAATTTCTATTTATTTGTTGTGCAAAAGTGAAATTGATAATCTCAACATTATTTACCATCTACTAAAAGGCAAAAACACACATAAAACATTTTTTTATATACAGCTATATAAATTCAGGCGTTAAGGGGTTAAGGTTGGTGGTATGGATAGGTTTAAGGGTGGGTTAAGAGTTAGGGTTAAAGGTCAGCAGTGTAATAATAGATGTACTTACAGAAATTAATTACAGATGTAGTTAAAAAAGTTTGTCAAGACAAATTTTAAGTTGGCTTGAGAAAGCCAGACCAGAAAGTTTGAAAAAATTTGAAAAGCTTGAAGTTTTAAGGGTTTTCAGTTTGAAGTTGTTTGATGTTTAACGTAGTTTTAAAAGTTCAAAGTTTGAATGTTTTGAAAGCAGTAAAGTCTATCAAAAACAGATGATAGATAGATAGATAGATAGATAGATAGATAGATAGATAGATAGATAGATAGATAGATAGATAGATAGATAGATAGATAGATAGATGATAGATAGATAGATAGATAGATAGATAGATAGATAGATAGATAGATAGATAGATAGATAGATAGATAGATAGATAGATAGATAGATAGATAGATAGATAGATAGATAGCACATTGCTAGCATAAATTAGCATATTGTTATCTTAACACATTGTAAGCATGAATTAGCACAATTCCAGTAGGAATTATTATTGCTAACATGTTTTAGCACACATTGCTAACATGAATTAGCACAGTACTAACCTGAATTATTTTAACAAATTGGTAGCATGAATTTGCATAATAATAAAATGTCAGCAACATTTTATCACATGACTTTTTCCCCCAAACCACTTCAGCGGAAATCCCGCCCTGCAGCTAATTTCATTGGTTAAGGCTACAGTGACGGGTAGGTTTAGGGATAAATGTTTAGTGTAGGCAATCATTACTGACCAATAAAATCTTAAAGGGTCATTTCAGTGATTTAGCATTAGGCTTTGTATCAGAAAAAAACCCTGTAGTATATTTGAATTATGGTTCTTCCCCCCTCATATCCCCCTGAGACGAGAGAATTAGGCATTTTATTTCTGGAAAAAATCCTCTGATAACGCAAATATCGTCATTTTGCATCATCGGAGGATTTTTTGGCCAGAGGCTAGAGACTACAGCCAGTAGAGGGAGCTGTTCTGCATGTTTTCAACCCGCCCACAGGGGAGAGATCTCACTCACAGAATGTAAATGCACTCGGCTCGGGCATTCATAACGGAGCAGTGCAGAGCAAAGTGAGTGTTTCAAGTTTTCAATGAATTCCTATGAAAGTCTAGCTTCCGTGTGCGATCAGATAACGCGCCAGACTGGACACGCGCTAGGAATGACCGCCGCGCTTACCTCTGCTCTGCTCATCGCTTACTTCCCTCTCGTGATTAAATTAAATCTGACTCCTGCTGCTACGTTTGTCCTGTGACTTTCGTTCGGCTCACTCACACTCTATTGAAAAGACACGTTCAGTTTTTAATTGTAGTGTTTATTCTCTAACTGAACGAAATTATTGTATTATTATGAAGATCAAAACAACACTGGGGACGGTGTAGGGAGTGGCCTCGTAGTAGAGGTCTTCACGGAGCCCCCGAGACCCGTGGACCCGGGACCCGACCCGGGTCTGTTTAACATTTGTGTCTAATACCGAGTCGATCCGGACTCGGAGAACACTGCCCGTGATCAGTCAGTCAGCACTGCTTGTGTGTTTTTTGTAACTCTCTCTTTTGCTCGCTCGCCTCATGCTTGCTCTCGCTCTCTCTCTCTCTCTCTCTCTCTCTCTCTCTCTCTCTCTCTCTCTCTCTCTCTCTCTCTCTCTCTCTCTCTCTCTCTCTCTCTCTCTCTCTCTCTCTCTTGCGCGCTCGCTCTCTCTGCAAGTGCACGGTAATAATAATGGTTACCTTCATGAGTGATGTGCGAAAAAAGCTAAAAAACAATGAATATAAAGAAGTTAAACCCACGGGCACCTCTTCTGTCTGGGCATCCTTCATGCATATTGTGGACAAATATGAGAAAAAAGTAAGTGCTGTCAAGTGTATTAGCCTACATGTGACGCACTGTTGAAGTTTGATTTGAACTTATATTTAAATAATATATTTTAAATCAGCAACAAAATCTCAGGTGAACTGTCACAAATGTTTTCTATGACGTTCAAATTGCGTAAAAAAGCTCATATTTCAGGTTGCTCCAGCCAACGCATGTGCAGTCTCAAGCGCGTGTCATGTTTCTATGGCAACCCGAGCTTCCGCTGTGACTGATTATTAATAATAATATGAATAAACCGTCTTGTTTAATCTTAAAGTTTTGGTGGTCAGACTCGGCTCACAGAGATGATAGCAAATAAATAATGCGGACGTCAGCGGCCACCGAACGAGCAATCGTTATTTTAGTTCAAAAAGGCAAACAGTCAAAGTTATTATGCGAGTTAACTTGAGGCGAAATGCTAATCTGCAAAGACGCATTTGTCATCCGTCACCGTGACATAAAGTGGACTTTTAAAGCTGAAATGATGAGTGAATTAAGCATGCTTGGAATAACAAGAGAGGAATAACATGGATTTTAACTTTTTGGCAAGGGTGTAATGCATCACAATCAAGTAACTTTACAAGGAAGGGAGACGACGGCTATAGGTAAGACAAAAAGTTATATGTTTCGCAACTTGTTTATTGATTTGTTAATAACAGTTTATTGTGGAATATGTGACAATCGGGTCCAGTCGGGTCTGTGTCTCCACGCCGGGCTCGGTTCCAGCTTTTAAATAATAGACGGGTCCAGGTCGGTTCCGGGTACTACATTTTTGGCATTGCTCATATCTGCACGGGTCCGGGTCCAGCTTTTGAAATAATAGATGGGTCCAGGTCGGTTCCGTTTAGCACATTACGGGTCTCTTCGGGTTCGGGTATGAATTTTTGGACCCGTGAAGACCTCTACCTCGTAGGGCAGCGAAGCAAGTGCATTCTGGGAGTTGTTGTCTTTCACCCACATGAGACAAAAATACATTTTTTGTCTTTTCTCTGTCTAGAAGGCACCAAATTCAAAAATAATTTCACATTTCTACTACATAAATGACCCCGTTTAAATACACATTCATCTTCCCAGCGCTGAAGTGCCCCTTTAAAGGGGTCATATGTATTAAAGGGGTCATGAATTGAGAAATCAACTTTCCCTTGAGCTTTTGTTATATAAAAATCATCGTAATATAATAATATCCATATAATAATAGTTTCAGAGCTGAAAACTTCCTTGTTAGTCAAAGAAAAGCTTTTATTGACAGCTGGCTCATCAAATGATCGATCTGCGAATGTTCTTACCTGTGACGTCAGAGAGCAGTGAAATGCTGCCTCAAGACCAATGCCTCATTCTGTAGCCCCGCCCACCGACTCACGCATGTAATGACATGACATGTTAGATAAATAACAGGCCTACGTGGAGCTAAACCGGATCAAACTTCCAAGCAATAAAGCTTATGGCATGATTCAAACATTGAAACTCACTGTGGATTCGTTTGTAAATAAGAGACTGGATTTGCAGACAGGATGAGATTAAAAAACGATACTGTAGTGGCTTCTGGATCTGACAGGAATGATGCAACACAATTATGTGAGTAAAAAAGTTTTTTATATGTGATAGTATTGCATTGTTCCGTTTGATATCTACTGATTATGTACATGTCTAACTAAACATAACTTCCACGCTGTCACAGGCTGGAGTATCCTTTGTATTTGAGGTGTTGTTGGTTCATTGTCCTGTGATACGGGATCAGACTCGGACATGTATGGGCCAGGGCTCGCACTTAAATAGTGAAAAAAACATTCCTTTCTTGATGTGCGTTGTTCACTCTGATTGGTAATTTGAAGGAAAAATACAATCGCGGAAGTTTTGAACGTGCTGATTTGTCTGAGGTGAAGTTTTAATGATGCACGTACTGGATTGTGGGTGCACGCGCACGTGTGTGTGTGTGTGTGTGTGTTTGTGTTTGTTTGATAAAGACATTTTGCGAGCCCTGTGGGCGAATCATTCCAGTTGCTGTTTCTCCACATTGGAAGTTTTCAAAACAATTCCTCACATGTAAAGGAGCCGAAGCTCATTATAATATGCAAAACTGTTATCCAATCATAGCAGTGGACATTTACTTCCAAGTCTTCAATACGGCACGCCCATAAAGACGAGCGTTTCAAGAGCTAGGCTCATAACCAGGGTAGAACATAGCCTATTACTTATTCATTATGATGTTTTGGAATATAAAAACCATGCGAACTTCATAAGTTGACCTCAGACAACAGTATAATTTTTTTTTTTTAAAGCCAGTTTATGACCCCTTTAATGTTATAAAAATAACATTATTTTATGTATTTGGTTTAATGCAATGTGCTTATGCGGTTTTAGGTTAAAAAAGTCATTATTTTACACACTGTACATTATTGTTGCTTCTCTATGCCCGTTTTTCTGAAATGCATCGATTTTTACAAAAGCACAGGTGTGCTCTGATTGGCCAGCGATCCAGTGCATTGTGATTGGCCCAAATACCTTAAGCATGTGACGGAATGTCACGCCTCTTACCATATTTGGAACATCAGCTCCCAAAGCAAAGCAATATTGACAGATGATAATGTCGGTTCTACCTTATCAATTCGAGCCCAAATCTGATCCGGATGATGCAGATGACCAAGCTGATCGATCAACGTTGCCAGCGTGACTGGACCAGAATATATCTGATTGGTAAGTTTTGCATGTTATCATAGAAACGACAAACAAGCGCTACTCTCAAAACTCAGGTTTGAATAGTCACGTTATGAATAGTCACATGTTAACAGTGTTATGAAACTCTGCCCCCACATACTGACGTAGAGATGTGGGGGTGTGTTTGAACAAAGTGTTTTAGGTAGGTGTGGCTGAGCCTTAACTTTTACAAAGAATATCTCTCAGGTTTGAGACTTTATACATGCACAAACAGCTACATAACACACTGAAGAGAAAGGAAAACAAGAAATCGCATCATATGACCCGTTTAAGAATCGGCTGCAGGGGGGAGTTTCTGCTGAACTGGTTTGAGGAAAAAAATCACGCTTTTTTTTATCATATTGCTAACATGAATTAGTGCATTGCTAGCATGTTGTTAGCATGATTTAGCATTGAATTCGTTTTTCTAGCATGCTCTGATTGGTCGGCTGGACCAGTGTGTTGTGATTGGTCAACTGCTTTGAGTGTGTTTGTGAAATGTCACACCCTTTACCATAACCGTGAGTCTCAACACTACTAATAGAACTCAACCAGGCCTCGTTTCTTTATTTAGCGTATGCCTTGGATGGGAAATATATATATGAGGAATATTGTGATGTGATCGTTCCCAGAAGAAAACTCAGGACTACAATCGAGGGAGTTCAGAAACTGTGCACACTGATATAGAGAATAAATCCCTTTGCAGTGATTTTGTGCTTTGCAACTTTGCAGACCTATTTCATGCTCTCTAAAGCTTGAATAATCTGAAAAGATATTAAAACACTAGACATCATCCACTTGCCAACTTTATAAATGGTTAAAGAGAAATGACTGAAGATCACACACTACCATATTTCTAGTTGTTCCGAACACAACAAACTTGAAACATGTCTCTCTCTCATTTGCTAAGAGATGCATGACAAAAGAGCACAATATTCATAAGAGGTACCATCACTTGCAATTCATTACATGTGATCTATGATATCCTTTGCACCTGCTTTAAACCGTGAGCACCAACTATCTGCATATTTACGAGATTAATAACATTTATTGGAGAAGTACAGAATGGGACATGCAATAACAGGATGCAATAATCGAATAAAACCATAATCATTTTAAGTAATACTGTCTCTTCATCACTCTAGTTAACAGGTTCTCTCAGATGCTTAACCTAAGCAAATTATGTGTACGTTTCTGCAAATGTACAAAGCTCATGAATATGTAATAAGATTAGCATTGCTTAGTTCATGATTATAGGAAGTTTGTCAAATTGTATATCTTCGGCACCACAGTTCAGGTCAGAAGATGATCCAGAGGATAACGATGCAAAATGAACGAATATAACACATTTAATGAACATGAAGATATATTAAACTCAACACAGGACATTGTAACGTTAACACAAGATGAAGAACAGAGGAGGAAGATGAACCAGGGAGAAGATGAAGATGGGGGGAGCCAGGGCAAAGACAGAAGGAAACAGAGCAGAGACATGAAGAAGGTCCACAGAGGAGCCTATAGAAGGAGTAGCCATGGTGGAGCCTTAGTGGAGAGGCTGGACGGAACCAGAGGTGGACACAGTTAAGTTAGAGACCAAGGCGGCGCCGAAGAGCTAGGGTGACCCCAAAGGCCTGGAGGGCCATGCTGGAGATACAGGTGAGCATGACCGAGGTGGAGGCTTGGACTTGGGGGAGACGATGGGAGTGAGGACAATGTTGGAACTGAAAGGAAGGAAAAGCCTTATGGAGCCAGAGGAGTGGAGTGATAAAGGTGTAGCTTTTTCGGCATATTTTCATTAACGAAATTAACACTAGTGGGCGGGGCTCCAATTCATACCCTTGAACTTCAAAATGCCCTCAACGACAGACGCTGATGCCGGCTCACACACCTCAGGGACCTGGATGAATTCAGCCTCTGGCGATTGCTCTGGCTTTGTTTTCATGGCGACCACAGGCTCTGAGTCAGCAGTGGGCTCTGGCATATCCACGGTGGGCATAGTTGACAGCTGACTGGGCTCTGGGTCAGGAGTGGGCGATGTCCTCATCAGTGATATAAACAGTAAATGGTGAGTCATTTTGTACCAGTACCCACTCCACAAACTCGGCGAAGCTCCCTCGAGGACTTTTAACAAGCAGTCGTGCATTTCGACTGGTAGTGAGCTAGGCACACCAGATCGAGAAAGTCCTTCGTGTAATCCTCGAAGGAGCGATCCCCCTTCTCCAGAAGGAGGAGATGGACAGCGGGGACATCCATTTAATTTTGCCATTGAAATCTTTACTTGGTCTTGTGTTCTGTCAGAGGTTATCTGTATTGATGATCCAAAGGATTATGCATGATGCAGAATGAACAAATATAATACTTAATTGTGACAAGCATGGCGGGCGAGAGCCATGAGAGAACGGTGCGAGGCCGGTGACGTGATTGCAAATGAGTGTCACTCTACACAGGACAATGTAACGTTAACAAGACGGAGGAGAAATGAGGGCTTATGTACACAGGAGGATGATGATCAACAGAACAGGGAACAGATGGGACACTAATCAGGGACCATGGCAACTAATGAGTGACTAAACTCAGAGAAATGGTGACTATGAAAACTAAGACTAAAACTAAACAAGAGAGAGAAACCGAAAATAACTGTGGCACCTGGAGGATACAGACATTTGAGAGGTTGGGGAGAGGGACAGTGAGTGAGTGGATGCAATTTTTTTGTGAAAAATCACACCATGAAAAGTCAAGTGATTTTGTATAAAAACTCCAGTATCAATTCACCTTATATCTAAAAATAGCAGTGTAACAAAGTTCCCATCAGAGAAGAAAAGGGTTCATCACGGCGGCCGCAGAATCTGGGGCTACGGACAGACGAGGCGAGAGAAAGGAGACAGAAGGAGAAAGAGGGACAGTGTGTGAGGGAAAAAAAATGGGTCCAGTTCCAAGAACACACTGTCGCTTGACCTCAATCAGCGGAGAGGCCCTCACTCGCATTGCCATGCGTTGTTACTGGACACTCCTCTGTGGACGGCTTCCTACTCCTCTGGCCCGTGGTGGATGGCGACGGCGACTCCGGCTACGGGTGCCCGGCAGCGAGCCCCCTGCTTCCTGGTTCTACCTGCTCCTCCTCATCATGGTGGACGGCAGCAAGTCTGGCCTCCGGTGAACAGCGGCAACTCCTCCATCACTTTGCGGATGGCAGCTGCCCCTCCTTGAACCAGGCGAACGGCAGGGAGCATCCGTCCCTATCGCTCCAGCCTTGGGCAGCCACTGGTGGTCAGCACTCCTTCCTGCTGTTAAATCCCATCAGCGAGGGCTCTCAGACATCGTGCCCCTTGTTCCTCCCACATTTCGGCATCAATGTTAAATGTTAAAGTCCTCATTTTATCCTTCCGGAGCTCCTCTGTGGGACTCAAGACCAGTGTGGCATGCAGGTGACGTTCATAAAGACTTGCGCCACTGGCCTCGCTCTTGGCCCTGCCCTGCTTGCCACATGCAGGCAGTATGCCATGTGAAGACCATTGACCTCAAGGTAAATCTTTTATGATATTTTCAGTTTAATTCAATAAAACTGATTGGATGGTAGGTGTCACAAAACTGCGAGCATGTAGACATTTATACACTGTGTATTGTGAAAACTCTGTCTCACATAAACACTCTCCTTTACATAATTCATTCTTTTCTGTGTTTTTGTATTTTGTTGACTGCCAATATTACAAATCCCTAAACATAAAAAAGGCAAAGAGATGCTGTGGATGCATGTGAAGCCAGGTTGAGAAGTGCATCAGTCCAATTGAGAAGAGCTATGATTCTGTCTATCCCTGCACCTGGGCCCTCTCTGAACAGAAGGAGAGAAAATAAGAGAGAGATGAGAGAAATGCTGAAATGATTATTCTGAATCAACAACCCCCTTGTCCGTGGGGAAAGAATCTGCTGAAAATGACTCTTTTTAGTCGACACATGTGGCTATGAACGGCCTTCCTCAACTTACCAGAAACGGCTTTGTTTGTCATTTTCACAACAGACAGACAGTCCAAAGGTAATAGTACACCAGTCTCTCTCTATACTTTCCACTCTCTCGTTCACATTTATCTTTCTCCCACCTGCAATGGAACAGCAATATCAACATTTCTCTACTTTTCATTTTTCCTAGGTATTGACATGATGAAATAAGCTATAATTGTTCACCCTCTACCAAAAAAGCTAAAGCATCAAGTTTCATTGTAACAATGCTTTTCTAATCAGATTAGAGGACCAGAGCTAACTGTTGACCTCAGAACGGTTGGTTTATAAATAAAACAAATACACATCAAATAAATATAAAATAACAACACATTTAATTTATGATTCTTTGATAAGAATTTTCACACATAATTTTAACTCTTTCCCTGCCATATAGTTTACTTAAAAAGTATGGCCCCAAGAACATTTTGTTGTATGAATATGTAAACAGGCAATATATACACATCAGGAATAACATTATGACCACTGACAGGTGAAGTGAATAACACTAATTATCTCTTCATCACAGCACTTGTTAGTGGGTGGGATATATTAGGCAGCAAGTGAACATTTTGTTGTCAAAGTTGATGTGTTGAAAGCAGGAAAAATGGGCAAGCATAAGGATTTGAGCGAGTTTGACAAGGGCCAAATTGTGATGGCTAGACGACTGGGTCAGAGCATCTCCAAAACTGCAGCTCTTATGGGGTGCTCCCGGTCTGCAGTGGTCAGTATCTATCAAAAGTGACCAAAGACCAGTGGTGAACTGGCAACAGGGTCATGGACGGCCAAGGCTCATTGATGCGCGTGGGGAGCGAAGGCTGGCCCGTGTGGTCCGGTCAAACAGACGAGCTAATGTAGCTCAAATTGGTCAAGTAGTTAATGCTGGTTCTGATAGAAAGGTGTCAGAATACACAGTGTATCACAGTTTGTTGCATATGGGGCTGCATAGCCGCAGACCTGTCAGGGTGCTCATGCTGACCCCCGTGAGCATCAGAACTGGACCACAGTGTCAGGATCCTGCCCTGACAGTCTTGTCGGTTTTGTCCTTGTTTAGTGTTTCTTTGTTTGTCTTGTGCTTGAGCACATGGCTGTGTCTTTGTTTGTGTGTTCCTCTTGTCCTGCCTCCTTGTTTCCCTTTAACACGCCCCCTTGTTTCACTAATTGTGCTCACCTGATGAAAATGGAAAGCTTCTTTCCCTCATGTCCTTGCTGGTTCTTTGCGTTTGTGTGCATTCGTTGTCTGGCTTATCTTGTCCTTGTGATAGCTGTTGCTCTTGCCAAGTTATAGTTCTTAGCCTTATTTTCCCTAGCCTTATGTTTTGGTTTTCTCTAGCTTTGATTTTGTTTCTCTCTAGTTTAGTGGTCTTATTTTTCTTTCTCTAGTTTCCTGCAAGGTTGCAATTTGTTTTTTTTTACTTTTCTTTGTTTCTAGTTCCAGTCTTTATTTAGCTCTAAATATTTAACTCTTTATCTTCTGTATTATTCAACAATACATAATTCTTTAATTGGTACCTCACGATCCAATTCCGATTCTGGGAGTCACGATCCGATTCCAAAACAATTCTTGAACTTTTTTTCCTTATTAATGATTAATATTAAGCTTATTAATTTATTAAAAACTAAAAAAATAAAAAATGTATTATGATATATGTAATTATAAGCTTTTTAAAATAACTACACATTATAACATTTTAATTAAAACAATTGCATGTTAATAATTTTAAATATATAAACTAATATAGCTGCAAAACATAAGCTAGTAAATCATAAAGAGGAACAAAAAAAAACATATTACAAGCAATGAACAAAGAGTGCTTTCAGTATTTAAGAGTGATCTTTCTCTTTCTCAGCTTTACTGTTGTTTGATTATTAATGATGACATCATAGACAGTGGGAGACCTGCATTCACACTAATGCACAGATCTCTTTTGAAATATAAGATGTTTTTGCCCTGTCTGTTTAATTCATTAAGACATTACTGATGGTGTTTACATTAATTTTGCGTCATAAAAGCATTTTGAAACGCACACAGACGCGTGCTCGCGAGCACTCTTCACAAAGCGCCGCGTGAGCATTTGAAATGGAAAGCCTTCTGTCAGTGAGTTTCTTATTTTTAATATACAAGCACACTGCATTCCTAACGACATGAATGAAGCCTTCGTTGAGCATTTGTAAGGAAAATACCGGCGGGCGAGAACACACACTGTAAACGTGACATCAAGCAAAGTTTCTCACAGCGCATATCCTGTGCAAAGAAGCCTGCGAATGTCATTTCAATTCGCACCGTCAACCTTTCGGAACGTTATGAAATATTATTTTATGGTTCGTGTGTGTGTGTGAGAGAGAGAGAAAGAGAGAGATAATGGAAGCAATCAGAATACGGGTGTTTCTAAAATACATGCAGCGCCGCCGTGCACCTGCAGTTAAAATCTAAGCTCAGAATCGATCCAGAATCATTGGAGAGATGATAGTAGCCTATAATTTGAACAACACAATATTAGATAGATCCTTTTAGGCCAGGCATATGATATGTGTAAGGTGCCAAGTTGCTTCTTCTTCTGCAGACTTTACTCTCGCGTGTCACGTGACCAGACTGTAATCGCAGCCTTTGCGGTTAGGAAATCGTGTTTTATCATATCGCGATATTATCGCAAATGCAACTAATCGTTCAGCCCTAGTGTGTGTCTTGTGTTGGTTCCTGCCCTGTGTCCTGAGTCTCCCTTGGCCACTGTCTCTATCCCTGGAAGTCAAGACGGGAGCTGATTCTGGGAGAGGACATCAAGTCTCAGGTTCCTGGTGTTCCTGCCTGTGTTTTCCCACCATCTGCCTGGTGTTGCCTCCCAAGCCATCCTCAAGTTCATGATCTCCCTGGACTGGTCTCAGTGGTCATCCTCCCTGCCTGTCATCGTGGTGTCTGTCCCCTGCCCTGCTGTTTAAACTCACACCTTGTCACTTCCTTGTTGTGCCCTGTCTAGAGTCTTGTTAAATAAAGTCTTCGTTGTTCACTCTGCATCTGGGTACTAAGTTTCAGAAGTCCTGACACACAGAGCAATGGAAGAAGGTGGCCTGGTCTGATGAATCACGTTATCTTTTACATCACGTGGATGGCCGGGTGCGTCGCTTACCTGGCACCAAGATATTCCCTGTTGGCTGGGGCCTTTTTCAGCAGGATAATATTCAGGAATAGTTTGTAGAGCACAACAAGTTTGAGGTGTTGACTTGGCCTCCAAATTACCCAGATCTCAATCCAATCGAGCATCTGTGGGATGTGCTGAACAAACAAGTCCGATCCATGGAGGCACCACCATGCAATGTCTAGTGGAGTCCATGCCTCGATGGGTCAGAGCTGTTTTGGCAGCAAAAGGGGGACCAACACAATATTAGGATGGTGGTCATATCTGTATTAAAACAAAGAACAGAGACTCTGCTTTTAAACAAAAAAAAATTCTAGCTTAATTTCTTAATTTCTTTTTATATATATAAGACAAAAAGCTGAGAATTTTTGTCAAAGACTTCATCTGGGTCTGATTCAGAATAATGGACACTTTACTATCCCATGAGGCCACAGAAAAGGGTTTGTGAATGTCAGTGAAGCGACCCAACTGACGCTGGAAGGTCACGTGACAGTAACAACATGGTGGATGTAGTATGGCCAAATTTAATTATTTCTTCCCATATTAATATTTAAAACATACTATTTTAATGCTCTTGAAGTAAATTCAAATTTATTTCCTACTCAGACATTGTGATTTCGGACGTGCCAGTTGTGTCATAAATGGCGAAAAATCTTGTCAATCTTGTAAATTGCATTCAGATTTAGCACTTTGCAGCTGATGAAATATTTTAGAGCTGAGCATAACTAGAAAAATATATATCCATTAAAATTCCCCAATATTTTCTAGTTTTCTGTGACTATACACTGAATAGTTCAAATAAAGGTAAACGAAAGACCAAGCAAAAGATTAAATGTGCTATATAGTGATAACAGATCAAAGTTTAGTGATGGAGGCACATAGACAGAGCAGATCACCAACTGTCCCTCATATTGTGGCTTTCAAAGACATACTGTGCTGCTGGTCGCATACTTGATGACAAGAGCTGGATTAAAGACACATACTTCCTTCCACTCAGCTGCTAGGTAAATGATGACTGTGAAAGGCATGTTGGGGCGGTGTGGGCTTGGGTAACAGGGTGAAGTGACAGAGGGCCGGAGGCTGTGCAGTCGAACATGACAGATGGCCTCTCTGGAGAACCCATGCTGCACCAGAGGACAATCTCACCGTCCATCCTTTTCACTCACCCCCTCTCCTCATTCATACTCCTTACTACCCCTGCCGTTCTAGAGACTATGTGTTACTTAAAATATACTTACAGCTTTTTACAATTTGCTTTAGTGTAATTTTCTCAAGCGAGTGGTACATTTTCAAAACTCTTTCTTTCAAACACTTATTTCAAACATTTCAGCATGTTTTCAATTGTTAGTACAATACACAAAATCAAAAAAAATATCCTTTTACCTATTCAAAATAATATAAATCTATATAAACATTCCATTCACATTTACTGCCTTTAATAAATGATATCACTATCAAACTTTTCATTTGCATCTCCACTCAGTTTAATACATTTTTTCTATCATTTAATACTGATGATCGTTATGGTTATTTGGTACATACATTGATTTCCATTGACGTAGATTCTAGAACTGGGCTGCAATTTATTAAATAGATAACTAAATGTAATGAATTCTTGTTACAGTATCAATTATCTCAGATAATAACCACAATGTTCAAAGCGTGTGTGTATGAGAGAGAGAGAGAGAGAGAGAGAGAGAGAGAGAGAGAGAGAGAGAGAGAGAGAGAGAGAGAGAGAGAGAGAGAGCGAGAGAGAGAGAGAGAATGGAAGCAATTCATTTGTGAAGCAGTACAAGATTGAGTAAAACAGATGAAACAATCTTTGACAGTGTAACCATCAGATTAATCAGATGCCATCAAATACAGGCATTTTACATTACAGTATACCACATGATACTGTAAACAGAGGACTTACCATGGTAGAGACTGCCAAATTACTGTATCTCACCTTGAAAGGGTCAACTATAGTATAGACTCAGTCATAAGGTACAGTGAAAAATATTGCCAGCAAACTGTTCTAGTGCAACACTTTGTGGCCATGTTATACATTCATCATGCCTTTTATGAACTTTTCTCTATTTGTGGAAATGACGAGACACACACGGACGCGTTTTCCAATTTCCCAAGAAACCATCATGTCAGGTCTAAAATATAAACACTTATATCAAACTTGCAACAGTGAATCAGGGTAAGACAAAAGCACATTTTGGAAGAAGGATTTTAACATTTTGTTCATCTTGAACAAAGAAGTTTTACTGTCAGATGTAGCTAAACATGCACAAATCCAAATCGAATCAAGAATAATAAACATTGAGAATACGTGGGAGAATCAGAACAGCAACTACACAATAACACAAACAAGACCAAACCAAGAATGGAGGATACTAAGCTAATGAACTAGAATAGAAACAGGTGTGGACCAGAAGACCCGAGGCAGATCCACGCAGTAAAGTGAAGTCAGAGCCAAGGGACTGAAGGAAACTAGCAGAGGTAGAGGTGATGAACTGGCTATTATAGGCAGATGAGGTGGGATAGGGAGGCTGGGCAGGATCTTCGGAGACACAGGATACTTGGATCTGGGCGAGACCAATGGAGACACAGGAGATTTGGAACTGGAAGGGACCAGCGGCGATGGGAGATTAAAATGAATATCCTTTTCCAAATCCTCATAATATTAATTTCCCAGAGGCCAGATCTAGCACACCCTCAGTGGCGGGACTGTGGGTGGGGCTTCCTTTCATCCCCTCTTACTCCATGAGAATGCCCACTGAAACGCATGGTGTGGCTGCTCACGCAACTCGTCAGATTCTTGATTAGGCTTCCGCTCAGGTTCCTGCATCGCAGTAGGCTCAGGCTCTTTGTCTGCAGTGGGCTTTGGCTTAGGCTTGGTGCAGAGTGGGGGAGACACTGGCTGGGCTCAGGGTTTGTAGGGGGACTGGCAATGTCCTCATCAGCTGGGTAGATGGTGAAGGGCAATCCACAATGTGCCAGTACCCACTCCACAAAGATGGCAATGTTTTCCAGAGGACCATCCATGGGTAATGTGTGAGGAACGCCAACAATTCCTTGTGTGGTCTTCCAGGGAATGTCTCTTGTCTTTAGGTTTGGTCTTCTGTCAGTTAAACATGCACAAATCCAAATAGAATAAAGAGTCTTTTAACAAACAGGGAGAATAAGCAGGAGATTCGTAAAAGCAACTACGTAATAACACAAACAAGACCAAACCTGAAATGGAGGAAACTAAGGGCTTAAATACCAGCGAGATAGCCAGACCCACATCAAGATGTTGGGTCTGGGAACAGGCCATTGGCAGGGCTCAATCCGAGGGGTGGGATAAACTGTTGACTTTCAAATTCCCTCTGCACGCAATAGGATAGCACTACCACCAACCAGAGCAACGAAGAAGGTGACGCGGCGCTAGTTGATAGATTAAACTTTCGCCATATCTGGTTGGCAAAACTCTGAACACATCTTCCTTTCATAAGAATGACTTCAGTGCCGTTCTTTGTTCTTTCCTCAAAGAAAAGCTTAACTCTAAGTCTTCCAGATTCATGGCCAAAGCCGATTTGAAAGACCGCTGTTCGCCAGCTTCTTTGTTTACGAGTAGCACGCGGAACCGCAGCAACTTTGCCTTCATTATGTTAAGCCCGCCCGCCGACTCTATACACGATGTGATTGGCCTGACCAGAGTTTGTTTTTTCCAGCTCACAAGCCAACGGAGGGTTGCTAGACGACCCTGGCTGCAAATTAGATTTGCTGCCGCTAGGGTGCGTCTAGATTTCTCGGCTACCAGTGAGAGGTAATGAACATGAAACAGGTGTGGGATTAATTATTTTAAAAATATGGAAACTAAAGGGCAGGAACACAGGCTTTTGCTTGTGAAAACGAAAGCAAAACACACTGAACCCAATTACATAATGTACCTTTAAATATACTTTAATGTAATTTCTGTTGAAACATATCTTCTATGTATTTGAATATATATATGGGAGCTCTAGCGTAGTTCTACCTGGAAGACTACCAGTCTACCAGCCTCCTGAGTCTTTCGGGTAGAACTATAATTACACGTTTTTAATGAAGTTGCAATGTAGTACATTTTATATATAATAATATAAATGCAATATCAAATAACAGACAAACAGTTGAATAACAGTTAAATGTTTCTCTACATGTGCTTTTAGTATATTAGTCAGCACATCAAAATAAGTGTACTTCTTAAATCCAGGACAAAAGATTATCAAAATAATCTTATAATATCCTTATAATAGCTTTTTTAAATATACAGTACACTACAAGTGTACATTCAATACAATTAAGCACACCTCTTTTTCACAAGCTCTTGCTCTTTTCCACATGATAGTAGATGGTGATTATATAACAGCTTTGTGCATGTCCCATTTCTTGTCTGTCTGAAATCGTACTTTTAAAGTGCATGTAAAGGCTCTTAGTGTGAAAGAACAATGCAAGTCTACTGATGCAGTTACACTGCATTACTGCTTACACGTGCGAAACGGCCCTAACATGCCAGCTGCAGGAAGCCCTGCATTTCAATTCAAGCATACAGTAGGAGATGTACTTGCATAGCTAGAAGCCCTGGGGCGTTACCAAGATGGTCATTGAGTGTACTGACATGCTTAAAAAAGACTTTGGTTAAGAATTCCACAGAGGTTGAATGGACTGGAAAGAATACAAAAGGAAAGACAGGTTTTGTTATTATGTTCTCCCCTTCTGTCTCTGTCGCTGTCTGTCTCTCTATTATTGATTATCCCAGAAAAAAGGAGAGGTCACTGGCTACACATTTGACTTTTTCCCTCGTCTTCTTGTCCATTGACCTCCATTTGTCTCTGTCTCGCCATGCTCCCTCTGTTTCCTGATCTTCCATCCAACCGTCCATTCATTCAGCCGCTTTTTTCTGACTCTTTGTCCTTCATTTGACTCTTATAAATCAATCAATTCCATTTTCCTTTTTATCTCACAACCGTAAGCGTGGCTGAATTGCCTACAGCCATGTGCAAGGTTGAAAAAACTGAAATGGAGCTTCAGAGAGAGCAGGACACAGCATTTACTTACCTTGCAAATCTTATTAAGAGAGGGGATTGAATTATAATGTATTATTTCATTTGATTAGTGAATTTCAAAGCAGCTAATTAAGCATGGAAAAATAGCATTAGCAAGGACAAATTTTCGACTGTGTATTATGTGATCACTGCTTTCTAATGAGGTCAGCAGAATTTTGAGATGATGTAAAAAGGACAAAAAGGAAAAGTGATAAAATGATTTGCATTTCCTACAAGAAAAACTAGTACAAGCAGCCAAAGAATAACATTTTAGGTAAGCTACAGATGTCATGTTGTACAAATGTAACTTGTATTAACTTACTTTGGTAATTGAAAGGGTGACTTGCAGTAATTTGACAGTCACATGGTAAGGCCTTGGTTTACAGTATCATATGGCATACTGTAAAGTAAAATGTGCATATCTGATAAAACAGTTACCTGTTATCCTTCTCCCTCCTTCTGATGCATCTGATCAATCTATCCCCAGACTATCCCCTACCCATCACAGAAACCTCTCTGTCACAGAAATCACTTAAGTCACTTATTTGGAATTTATAGATAACTTTATTTGTCTTCCGTGAAACATCTACAAGTATCAAGTATCTTCTGTTGCTTCCGAAGTGCAGTGCTAAATTAAAAATGTATATTTTTACATTTTTATAAATTTGATATTTAAACAAAATTAGAAAAATCTGGACATCTTTATCTGGAGGATATTTCTGAAGAACGTAGGGCAGTTTAACTGCTCGGGACAAACAAGGGACTCAAGAACAATGACCACAAAAAAGCACCCCTCTAAATCATTGAATTCAGGTGTTCCAATCACTTCCATGGCCACAGGTGTATAAAATCAAGCACCTAGGCATGCAGACGCTTCTACAAACATTTGTGAAAGAATGGGTCGCTCTCAGGAGCTCAGTGAATTCAAGATTGGTACTGTGATAGGTTGCCACCTGTGCAATAAGCCCATTTGTGAAATCTCCTCTCTACTAAATATTCCACGGTCAACTGTTAGTGGGATTATAACAAAGTGGAAGCAATTGGGAACAACAGCAACTCAGCCACGAAAAATCACAGTGCAGGGTCAGCGCATGCTGAGGCACACAGTGCGCAGAAGCCGCCA
The DNA here is from genome assembly GCA_023566225.1 of Romanogobio albipinnatus. NCBI lineage: Eukaryota > Metazoa > Chordata > Actinopteri > Cypriniformes > Gobionidae > Romanogobio > Romanogobio albipinnatus. The sequence goes on along the minus strand of CM042242.1, from coordinate 63,231,684 downwards.
ACTCAATAGTCAATAGCTACAGACCTCCAAACCGCGTGTGGCCTTCAGATGAGCTTAATAACAGTGCGTAGAGAGCTTCATGGAATGGGTTTCCATGGCCGAGCAGCTGCAAAGCGTCAGATGCAGTAGTGTAAAGCCCGCCGCCACTGGACTCTAGAGCAGTGGAGATGTGTTCTCTGAAGTGACCAATCATGCTTCTCTGTCTGGCAATTCGATGGACAACAAGGTAAATAAAGACATGGATGAGCGAGTTTGGTGTGGAGGAACTTGACTGGCCTGCACAGAGTCCTGTCCTCAACCCGATAGAACACCTTTGGGTGCGGAGACTGAGAGCCAGGCCTTCTCGTCCAACATCAGTGCCTGACCTCACAAATGCGCTTCTAGAAGAATGGTCAAATATTCCCATAAACACACTCCTAAACCTTGTGAAAATGCCTTCCCAGAAGAGTTAAAGCTGTAAAGGGTGGGCCAACTTCATATTAAACCCTACGGATTAAGAATGGGATGTCATTAAAGTTCATGTGCATGCTAAAGCAGGCATCCCAAAACGTTTGGCTAAATATACTATATACTGTATATATATATAGCAATTAATGATCAATATACCAATTTTTTTTTTTTTAAGAATTATGATCAGTTGGATTAAATGACTGTCTGCTTAATGTCTGTTAACACTTTATTTTGATGTTCCCCAACAGACATTCTACTGACTATAAGTAATTTGCAAGTACATGTCAACTTATTCTACTAATCCAAATCCCTTATTCTATGAACCCTAACCCTAACCTAACAGTCTACTAATATTCGACTAATACTCTAATGAGAGTTAGTTGACATGTAGTTGCAAAAATGCTAATAGTTAGCCTGGTATCAAATTAGTGTAACCATTGGTCCAACTTTATTTATGGTGCACATGCATGTTTTTACTGAGCCTGGTTTCTCTTCATGCTGTCACGCGTCGCCTAATAGAGTTTGGGTTCCTTGTCACTGTCACCTCTGGCTTGCTTCGCTGGGGACACTTAATATTCAACAATATTATTGATCTGACTGTACTGATGCTGTTGTTTGAGAATTGAACTGAGCTTGGCGATATCTCTTTTTTTTGCAGAACTGCTTTATAGGTGAAATTAACTAATTTAATAATTAATGATCGGAACTAAATCAACAATGAACTGACTTAAGCTGAACAACAGACGAAATGCATTATTTTCCTGGTATCACTGTAAAGCTGCTTTGAAACCGTCTGTATTCTATAAAGAGCTATATAAATAATGGTGACTTGACTTTTACATTGTACTTACATATATATTAAAATACCTGCGTGTACTTACAGCTGTATTTTCTGTAACTACATATCATTACACTGTTTACCCTTCCCTTACACCTTAACCCACCACTAACCCGAATCATACCACCAAACCTGTCCTAGTGTTTTGCAGTACATCAACACAATAAGTGAATTGTTCCAAACAATTATTTTGATGTAAGTAGTAGTTTAATTGTAATAATCGTTTAATTGTAATAGCATTATGAAAGGTGGTTACTGTGAATGAAATGTTACTGTTTGAAACACTTGTGTAGTGATAAGAAAACTTTTTGTGTTTTGTATTAAAGGGGACATATTATGCAAAAGTCACTTTTACATGGTGTTTGAACATAAATATGTGTCAGCAATGTGTGTACACAACCACCCTATAATGATAATGATAATCCGCCCACTCCTGTTTTTTTAATCCCTATAAATCACAGGCAGTGTCTCAGAACAAGCCGTTTGCAGACCCCGTCCTGAGTGAGCTGTACACAGTCCACCATGTTTATCTCCTCGCCAGAGCATTTAACAGCAGCATTCGAGTTATAAATGTATTCTTATTAAAGATACTAAAGTTATTCATTCAAGACCAGTGAGTGATGTTCTGTTTTTCTTTTGTTGTTTGATTCCTATTAATTCAATTCAATTCAATTCAAATTTATTTGTATAGCGCTTTTCACAATACACATTGTTTCAAAGCAGCTTTACAGAAAGTGCATTTCATAGATGAACAGTATAAAAAATGTTAAAAAACACAATGTTAAAGAACAATGTTCGAAAAAGATAATCAGTCGTGTATTAATTTAGGCCATAACAACGCTGGCGTTGAGTCGTCTCTTCACAGGCGTGGAGTCGTCTCATCACAGGTGTTGGGGCATCCAAAGTCTTCATGAGAGGCTGGATACCAACCGGAGCTGACGAACTATTTACCTCGGGACTAGTGTCCCGAGATAACAACAGAAAAGCAGATGGGAAATAATTAGCGTAGCTGCTGTTCAGAATATTATATTAATGCTGTTGTTCCGATTTAACTGTAGTATAAAAGGTAATTATAATGTGAATGCTTGGCTAAAGAGATGTGTCTTTAATCTAGTTTTAAACTGGGACAGCGAGTCTGAACCTCGGACAATATCAGGAAGACTATTCCAGAGTTTAGGAGCCAAATGTGAAAAAGCCCTCCCTCCTTTAGTGGACTTGGATATCCTAGGAATGACCAGAAGCCTAGAGTTTAGTGACCTTAAAGAGCGCGATGGGTTGTAGGGCGATAGAAGATCCGTTAGATACACTGGAGCTAAACCATTTAGGGCTTTATAGGTCAGTAGCAATAATTTGTAATTGATACGGAACTTAATAGGTAACCAGTGTAGAGATGATAAAATTGGTGTTATATGATCATATTTTCTTGACCTAGTAAGAACTCTAGCAGCTGCGTTTTGGACTAACTGTAGTTTGTTTATTGAGGATGCAGGACAACCAGCTAATAAAGCATTACAGTAATCTAATCTCGAGGTCATGAATGCATGAACTAACTTTTCTGCATCAGGAATAGATAGCATGTTACGTAGCTTAGCAATGTTTCTAAGGTGGAAAAATGCCGTTCTTGTAACATATGAAATATGATTTTCGAATGTCAGGTTGCGGTCTAGTATAACACCTAGGTCTTTTACTGTAGTGGATAAAGTGACAGGACATCCTTCCAAGGTAAAGTTGTATTGTGCAAGGTTTTGTGGGCAGTTTTTTGGACCAATAAGTAATACCTCCGTTTTATCTGAATTTAATAGCAGAAAATTACACGTCATCCAGTATTTAATATCTTCAACACATGCTGTCAGTTTAGATAATTTAGCGTTTTCGTCCGGTCGTGATGAAATATATAATTGAGTGTCATCAGCATAACAGTGGAAATTAATTCCATGTTTTCTTATAATATTACCAAGCGGTAGCATATATATTGAGAATAGCAGAGGGCCTAATACGGATCCTTGCGGCACCCCATAGTCTACTGACATCATCCTGGATTTTTCCCCATTTAGACAGACAAAATGGTAGCGGTCTGATAAGTACGATCTAAACCAGTTTAATGCCTGTCCCTGAACACCAGTATAATTTTGAAGTCGATCTATGAGTATTTTATGATCTATAGTATCGAATGCAGCACTAAGATCGAGTAGAACTAGTATTGAGATACAGCCTTGGTCAGAAGCTAGAAGTAAATCATTTGTGATTTTAAGGAGGGCGGTTTCTGTGCTGTGATGCGGCCTGAATCCTGATTGAAATTTTTCATAGATATCATTTTCTTGCAAGAAAGAGCACAATTGAGCGGACACAACTTTTTCTAGTATTTTAGACATAAAAGGAAGATTTGAAATTGGTCTGTAATTTGCTAGGTTATTATGATCTAATTGTGGCTTCTTAATGAGAGGTTTTATGACTGCCAGCTTGAATATTCTTGGAACATGACCTAAAGATAAAGACGAGTTAATAATATTGAGAAGAGGCTCTTCCAATACAGGTAACAACTCTTTGAGTAGTTTAGTGGGTATTGGATCTAATAAACATGTTGTTGGTTTAGATGCAATGATAAGTTTATTTAGCTCTTCCTGTCCTATAGTTGTAAAGCGGTGTAGTAGTTCTTGAGGGGCGATAGTAGCGGTTGAATCATAAGACATCATTAAAGATTGTACATTTACAATTTTATTTCTGATGCTTTCTATTTTCTCAGTGAAGAAATTCATAAAATCATTACTACTAAACTGTAACGGAATATTTTGCTCAGGCGATGCTTGTTTATTTGTTAGTCTAGCCACGGTGTTAAATAAAAACCTTGGGTTATTTTGATTATTTTCTATTAGTTTGCGGAGATGCTCAGCCCTGGCTGCTTTTAGGGCCTTTTTATAACGTGACATACTATCTCTCCACGCGATTCTAAAGACCTCTAAATTAGTTTGTTTCCATTTCCGCTCTAAGTTACGAGTTTCTCTCTTGATAACATGTGTAGCACTGTTGTACCATGGTGCTTTAGTTTTCTCTCTAACCTTTTTTAATCTAATTGGTGCAACGATTTCTAATGTGCTAGATAAAATGTTGCTCATACTGCTAGTCATTTCCTCTAGTTCATCTGTTTGTTTGGGTTCACTGAGCAGCTGAGACAGATCAGGTAAGCTATTTGAGAATCTATCTATAGTGGTTGGAATGATTGTTCTGCCTGGTCGATAACGTGGCGCAACATGACAGATTTCAGCAGTACGCAGTATGCAAGTTACCATGTAATGGTCAGTGACATCATCACTTTGCGGTATAATATCTATATCGGTTGGGTTGGTTCCATGTGATATAATTAAATCTAGTGTGTGATTAAGACGATGAGTGGGACCAGTGACGTTTTGCTTGATCCCAAAGGAGTTTAATAGATCTGTAAACGCAGCCCCTAATGCATCATTTGTGTTATCTACGTGTATGTTAAAATCTCCAACAATTAATGCTTTATCGACGTTGACCAATAGATCTGAGAGAAAGTCAGCAAACTCTTTTAAGAAATCAGCATAGGGCCCTGGAGGTCTATACACAGTAGCCAAGGCTAGAGATAATACGGATTTCTTTCTTGCATCTAAGAGCGTAACATTTAGCACTAGTACTTCAAACGAATTAAACCTGTGACCTGTTTTCTGAGTAACATTAAGAATATCTCTATAGATTGTTGCAACACCGCCGCCACGACCAATCAGACGGTATTAATAGCAGTAGGTACTGTATATTACACTTCTTTCACTTTAATACACAGATCTAATATACACGTGATTTCTTTCCCTGCTCTTTACGTTCTCAGACGTAACCGAATGTTTATGTGAACTTTGTTTTTGACATAACCTTGTGTGCATTTGACAGTTTAAGCACAATGAGACATGAAAGAGAACTTAGTTTAATACTCACGGGATGCGCTGTCTGACATCCAGCTTTCTGTGCGCGTGCTTCGGGTGTGTGCGCTCAGAAAAACATATATCAGAAGCTTAGACTAGCATGGCTTTAAAACATATGCAGATAATAAACACCATAGAGATGATAATCATAACCAAACAGATGTTTTAGTTTTTGGCAGAGTATCCAAGGCATGAGCTGTACAGGCTCCACCCTCTTCTGGAAACCAGGGTGGGGAGCACCAGCTCATTTGCATTTAAAGAGACATGCACGAAAACAGCATACTTTTCCTTTCACTCAAAAATGGTATATTTACAACATAACATAGTAAATTATCTGAGGAGTATTTTGAGCTGAAACTTCACAGACACATTCTGGGGACACTTTTTCTAAGACTTATATTACATTCTGACACTTATATTACATCTTGTAAAATGGGGCATAATAGGTCCCCTTTAACATAATTGAAAAAAAGAAAGAAATATGACTTTTTTTAATGATAGACTTATAGTACCTTACATGCCTAATTTACATAAAATCCATAATATTTGTTAAAGTAATTATTCAGTGTGTTATCAAAAGATATGGGGCCATAACAGTTTTTTTTTTTTTCTAGAATAGTTGAGGTTTTGAGGTTTGGGTTCTTCTTGTGCTTAACCCCCAAGCCCCCATCGCATAACAGCCCTTAATCCCGCCTTCGTGGACAAATTTGGGCACGAAGGTTTCAGGTGTGATCCCAAAAATGTTTTATTTCACCACCTTCGATCAAATAATGTTTATTTTTGTTTTTGTATTGGCTCATTTAATCCCTTTGTGTATTTGTGAGTGACTGTTGCATCTCGCGCTCCGCCCCACACCGCGGGTATAAACAAGAAGCGAGAGCAGCGCACTATTGTCAGTTACTTCTGAGCCGAACAGGCGTTACTACGAAGACGTTGACTGCTGTTTCAGCAAGAGAGAGAGTCATTCACAGACTGGAGAACGAAGAGGACGCTCGTGTTGGTGATCACGGCACACATCAGCGAGACCGCGAGCTCACAGCTGCTTCTTTGTAAACACAACTGCTGTTCTCACAGCAAACCAGTTGGTTCGGTGAGGGCGTTGTTTTTGAGTGCAAACACAGGCTGCACTATCCCCTGTGTGTTGCCGCGGTCTTCCCTGGGTGCTTCAGCAAATTCCTTAAGAGCGTTTCCTCACAAAAAGTGAAACACAGGTGTGACACTGCGTCTTTTTCAAGATGTCATTCCACCCGTGCATTTCTGGATGTGGTCGTTCCCTCTCACCCGTTGACGGTCACAATCGCTGTCTCATATGTTTGGGTGTTCAGCACGCTGAGGCAGCGTTTGTGGATAGTTCGTGTTCCCACTGCGGGAACATGACTATCTAGGAGCTTAGATCGAGACTCTCCTACCTTCGGGAAGGTGGAGTCCCCCTCTGCATACCTCGATCTAGTGCTATCCCTGCCCAGCAGGATAGACTTACTTTGACGGATGCCCAGGGTGATCTGAGGATTACGTTCAGGGCAAACCCGCTGAGCGAGCCTCCATGGGCCCCTGATCCCTCACAAGCTCCTCAGCCGGTGGTGCTTCCGGAAGAAGCTGCTGGCCCCTCCCATGGGCGTCCAGCGGTGACTTTCAGGGCACCCGCGGATGAGCAGATGTCGATCACTGCATCGGAGGGGGAGTTTCAGTCCTTGGAGGATGAAGATTCGGCTGTACTGCCTCCCTCTGGTAGAGAGGCAACGGTCGAGACCTACCCCAAGTTGACGGCTATGCTTTCCCGGGCCGCCGGGGAGGTCGGGCTAGAGTGGAACCCTCCACCACGTCCCGAACCTTCCAGGTTGGATGATTGGTTTCTCGGGGCGGGTCACGCAGGTTCTCAGCATCCCGCTCCGGTACCATTCTTCCCGGAGGTGCATGAGGAGCTAACTAGTTTGTTCACTTCACCTCCGTGTCGAAGGAGAATGCTCCTGTGCTCCAGGCGGAGATCACGGTCCTACTGGCGAAGGATGCGATAGAGCTGGTCCCTCTAGCCGATATGAATACCGGCTTCAACAGCCCGTACTTCATTGTACCCAAGAAAGGCTGCGGGTTACGGCCGATCTTGGATCTGCGGTTCTTGAACCGGTCCCTTCACAGGCTGCCGTTCAAGATGCTCACGCAGAAACGCATCTTCAGGTGCATCCGTCCCCAAGATTGGTTTGCAGCGATCGACCTGAAGGACGCGTACTTTCATGTCTCGATTCTCCCTTGACACAGACCGTTTCTTCACTTTGCGTTCGACGGACGAGCATATCAGTACAGAGTCTTACCCTTCGGACTAGCCCTGTCGCCCGCGTCTTCACAAAGGTTGCGGAGGCGGCCATTGCTCCCATGAGAAAGCGTGGCATTCGCATTCTCAACTACCTCGACGACTGGCTGATCCTTGCCCAGTCATGAGGGCAGTTGTGCTAACACAGGGACATGGTGCTCAGACACCTCAGCCAGTTGGGAACTCTGCCCCACGCAGAGGATCTCTTTTCTCGGGATGGAGCTGGACTCGGTCGCCCAGACAGCGCGCCTCACAGTGTTGAACTGCTTGAATTCATTCAAATGCAGGACAGCGGTACCACTGAAATATTTTCAGAGGCTCCTGGGGCATATGGCATCTGCAGCCGCGGTAACTTCACTCAGATTGCTTCATATGAGACCACTTCAACGCTGGCTACACGATCGAGTCCCGAGATGGGCGTGGCACAGCGGATCCCTCCGTGTCCAAGTGACGCCGAGATGCCGCCAAATCTTCAGCCCTTAGTCGGACCCTTCGTTTCTACGGGCGGGAATTCCCCTAGAACAAGTGTCCAGGCATGCTGTTGTCTCCACGGATGCCTCATCCACTGGCTGGGGTGCCACGTACAACGGGCTTGCAGTTTCAGGTCTGTGGACGGGGCCCCAACTGCAATGGCATATCAATTGCCTGGAGTTGTTAGCAGTTCGTCTTGCACTCAGCCGCCTCAAGGGGCCGCTCAGAGACGTTCTGGTCTGTACGGACAGCACTGCGGCCGCTGCGTACATCAACAAGCAGGGTGGTCTACGCTCCTGTCGCATGTCACAACTCGCCCGACATCTCCTCTTGTGGAGTCAGAAGCATCTGAGGTCGTTTCGTGCCACTCACATTCCGGGCCTGCTCAATCGCGCAGCCGACGAGCTCTCACATCAGCAGGTGCTTCCTGGAGAGTGGACACTCCACCCCCAGGTGGTCCAGCTGATCTGGAGTTGCTTCGGGCCCGCTCAGGCAGACCTGTTTGCCGCCCCGGACACGACCCACTGCCAGTTGTTTTATTCCCTGACCGAGGGGACCCTCGGCTCGGATGCTCTGGCACACAGCTGGCCCCGGGACCTACGCAAATATGCGTTTCCCCCAGTGAGCCCCCAGGGATAACGAGGAGCAGGTCCTGGTGGTGGCTCTACATAGCCGGACCTACATAGACAGAACGCAAAGCTTCAGGACCTCAGAGCAGCTCTTCGTCTGTTACAGAGGACAGCAGAAGGGAAAGGCTGTCTCCAAGCAGAGGATGGCCCACTGGATAGTGGATGCCATCGTCTTGGCGTATGAAACCCAAGACGTACCCTGCCCACTCGGGTTAAGAGCCCACTCTACTATGGGTGTAGCTTCTTCCTGGGCGTTGGCTCGTGGCGCCTCGCTGACAGATATTTGTAGAGCTGTGGGCTGGGTGACACCTAACACGTTTGCTAGATTCTATAGCCTGCATGTAGAGCTGGTAGCTTCCCGTGTGCTCGCTTCCCATAGTCAGTAACACTGGAGTGCCCATTCTAGTGTCGGCTTGCTGCGCCATTCCCTTCCCCATGGAACGGATATGTGCACTTATTCTGCTCCAGTCGAGTTCTCCTAGGGATAGGCGAACCCTGTCGATTCCTCCGCAACCCGCGGCAGTCGGATGTGGCGGAGCATCCAACGCCAGGTCTAACACTCGTATGCATTGGTGGAACCTGTGTTAGGCTGGGTTCCGTATGTTGTGACCCCCACGGCGGTCCCATATGTGTATTCTTCCACAGTACAGCTCCCTACGGCAAGCAGTACGGTGTTGGTCCCCCGCCATAAAATTGGCCGGGGCCACCCCTGGGACTTCCGTATGTTGCACTGCCCAAGGCCAGTCCATACGTGTATTCTCCACATGGTAACTCCCTCTGGGCATGATGTGGCTTCCGCAGCGGCCTTCCGGGCATGCTTTCCCAGCGTTATCCAATAAAGGTCTGCTGAATGGGTCTTGCGGAACAGCAGTGTGACTCTCCCTGCGTGAGTTTTCCCGTCCGATACAGATGGGGTCTGAGGGGCTCTTCGCTGGGCGCTGGAAGTGGTAGTAACTGTGGCGTTTTCCAAAGGTTCCCAATTCGTCGGTGACGTCTGACGTATGTCGAACGTGACCGACTGAAAGGGAACGTCTCGTTTACGTATGGTAACCCTCGTTCCCTGAAGGAGGGAACGGAGACGTACGCCAGTCCTGAGCCACTAAGTTCGGCACCTCAGTGAAAAACAATAGTGCGCTGCTCTCACTTCCTGTTTATACCCGCGGTGCGGGGCAGAGCGCGAGATGCAAATCTCGCACGCCAATGGCCATTGGCCTGTTCTCTGTATCTCAAAGCTGATAGGGGCTCCCTGAAGTAATCCCAGTTCATCGGTTACGTCCGACGTTCGTCTCCGTTCCCTCCTTCAGGTGCTTAAAAAGCAATCAAAGTGCAATACAATTGTGAGGCTGAACATTTAAACATAGAGTAGTTAGCCTTTATCAAGAACAGCACAATATCACACGAGCAAGAGTGTTTTGCATATGTAGGCACAAGGGTAATGGTAATCGCAACAATCCAGGTATACAGAACACTAACATGATTGGTTCCCCCTCGGTTGAAACATGCTCCCGATAGCATGACATTTGGCCCTTTGGTAGTTGGTGCACTGTAAGCACAAGTAAATCTAATCTAATCTCTCATCTCGAAAACACACTAATGCAACACAGTTACATACACATACACATGTTCCATGCCAGACACAGACATGCTTTTATCACCAAGCACACAGTCTCTGCTCTTTTCTAAAGCCTATTGCCTTTTTTGTGTGATTTAGTATTGACCCTTTCTCCCTTGTGTAACACACACACACACACACACACACACACACACACACACACACACACACACACACACACACACACACACACACACACACACTCACTGCTTTGATTTAGTGTTGATCTCCTTCTCGTTGGCACACACGAGCCATTAATTACACGAACCAGTGCCTTAATCCTACGACTATTCCCACACGGACACAGCTGTCTGGACATTGCTGCAGATGGAATAAATCAATCAAATATCACTCCAGCAGTCTCTCTCTCTCTCTCTCTCTCTCTCTCTCTCTCTCTCTCTCTCTCTTAGACACAGAAGATGTCCTTTTTAACATTTCCAATCTTTTCTCCTTACCCTTGTGTTACGACCCTTGGCTCAAGGGAAAGCAACAAAACTAGGGACACACGTAACAGACTCAAAAGATAAGGCTTTATTTATCACAAAAATTAAAGTAACTCTCCAATAGAACAAAATAATTAAAGGAAATAACAAGCCTCAGTAACATCAGTGTGTAATGCAGGGTGCTTGGCTGGATAATATACAGTTGCAGTAGCAAGTGCTCAGAAAAAAACGAACAAAATACAAACAAAGTCCCAAACCAAAGTTCCCCTTACCTATTGGCGTTTTCACACCTGAAAATCCGCACCAAGGTCCAAACCAAAGTTCATGTTTTGATACATCTTTTGGTTTGGTTTCACATTGCAATTATGCGAGCGGACTAAAGAACTTTACATGACACGCTTGCGTCCTGTCGTCATCATCTATGTGGGCTGCATCTTATCATTGATTGGTTTGTAAACGGATGTGCGTCTGACGTCAGCGTCTTTGACAAGAATGAATGAACGGACGCATATCATTGCCACTAGTGAACAGTGCGCATTGCCTGACTATTTCTTTTTGTTTCGAATTGTTTCATTTAAAAGTGGACATCAAGCTTTCAAGCTTTCTATACACTTATGTATCATGTCTGTGAGGCAAGTAGCTGCTGAGTTTCGGTTTATTTATGAGACGCGTTCCAGTTCATGTGCAAGGCATGTGATCGCTCCCGTGCCTCCATGTCACAATTGTTGTTTGCTACAGCCTATTTGCTTCTTATTTATTAAATCCAGGCAATTATCTGATTAAACGTTGATTAAAATAAAAATACAATTCATACAAAACGAAATTCACTTTAAAGAAAGGCTTTCTACAAAACACAACTTAATAGTGTCAAAATCATTTCTGCCCTTCTGTCTTCTGACATATTGCACATCTTTTCATAATCAACATAGCCTAGATGAAATTTAAAAATAACATTAAACATAACCAGAACTTCCTGTAAATGGTCTGAAAGTCCGAACCATACAGAAAATGCTTTCACACTAGAAACGAACCGAACCTTTGTTCAGTTTGATCCGGACCGAGACTACATCTTTTCGCCGGACCAAATTTACCGGACCGTGGTCCGGGGGAGGTTTCACACCTGTAATTTTGATTCGGACCAAACTGAATAGTCCGAAAGTCCGGACCAAACAAAGTAGGTGTGAAAGGGCCCTCAGTTAGCAGTCTCTTTTTAAAGAAGTGTCTGAACCACAGCGACAGGTGTAAACAATTGACTGCAGATTGAAGTCATTCCTGTCCCAATCACAAAACTCCTGAAACCGTTCGTTCTCTGTCCTATCAACTATTCTTTCTCACTCTGTTTCTATGGGTATGCTTACATGACAACCATGTACTAAAAACAAAACATTTTTCTGTTGCTTTTTTCGTGTACAGATGGCAACCTTGCCAAAACGATCCCTGCTCACATGGATCTGCAAAAACGGCTAAAAACGCTGTATTCTGCTTCCAGGCCAGTAGTTGGCGATGTCACTTTCTACAGAAACACTACACAACTATAGACTGAACACATAATAGGGGAGAGCGGGGCACAACCTAACGCTTTTTGACTTTTTCAGTTTGTGTAAATCCACTTGGGGTTCAGAGTATTTACTTTTTCCCACATTAATTTCCCACATGTCTAGTACAATTATGTGGGGTTTTTTTTCATTAAAACAGTGTATACTTTTTTTTTATTTACTCCGAAATAATGGAAGTGAAATGTGACAACATACCCCATAGGTCCTTCAGAAGAGATGTTAAACCAATGTCCTGACTCTCTGTGGTCATTAAAAATCCCAGGATGTCCTTCGATAAAGAGTAGGGGTGTAACCCTGGCATCCTGGCCAAATTCACCCCTTTGGCCCCTGTCCATCATGGCCTCCTATTCATCCCCATATATATATATATATATATATATATATATATATATATATATATATATATATATATATATATATATACGATTTCATCACTCGGTCTCCTCTCCACCAATAAGCTGGTGTGTGGTGAGCGTTCTGGCACAATATGGCTGCCGTCGCATCATCCAGGTGGTTGCTGCACATTGGTGGTGGTTGAGTAGATTACCCCCTTCTATATGTAAAGCGATTTGAGTGCCTAGAAAAGCACTATATAAATGTAACAAATTAATTATTAGTTGGGGTACATTGTAACATGTGAGGGACACATTGTTACCTTAAAATGTTACTGATATAATCAAAAAACATATCCAAGACAAACTAAAAATATTTTGTCAATAAAATACAATTATTATCTTTTTTAAATAAAATAATGGCATTTTTTAATAATTAAAAATAAAAATAAAATTTCAGTTTGACAACAAACACGCTGCAAAACATAGCTATACAGCATAGTTAATAAAAAACAATAATAATGAATAATTTCTGAACATTGACTCTCAGTCATTATTCACCTTTTTCTCATGACTTCTCAATATAATTCAAAAAAGTATAGAATATAATAGCGTAGGGGCTCATTGTAATGCTGTGTGACAACATGCCCCACCTGCACAACTGGGATTTAAACCTGGCTCGTGTCTTCTGCTGGTTAGATCAGCATTAAATAACTATCTCAACTGTTAAATAGCAGATATAAGATTATAATAATATCATATTTTTATTATTTTAAATAAACACAAAAAAACAGAGATGAAAAATAAACTGAAGTAAGAAATTTACTTTTGCTATGGTTAAATAAATCAGTGATATCTTCCAATTTTTAAATTTTGGTGCAATTTTTTCTCTAATAATTTTGATAGGCAACTAGTTAATACACTAAGTTTCTTCATCCTGGCATGTGTGGAAAGTTTTAAACCATGTGTGTTACAACTAACCCCGTGTTAGGTTGTGCCCCGCTCTCCCCTACGCATGTGCATGACGTCAGCATTTTCACAAAATCACTTTTTTTTTACAAGGAGACTAAAACAGTTTCGGTTTCAAAAAAATTAACTTTTTTTGATGTACTTTTTTAACAAAGTACTTGTTATGTCCCTATTAGTCTAGGATTATCGAAGGGACTTCAACAAGAACGGAATCAACTAGAACAACCTTGTACACAAAGAACAGAAGAAGACCACCAACAAAGCTTGAAGCATAAAAAGTAAAGTGAGTTACAAATGATTTACTCTTATCATCCGATCGTGGCTGTACCTCTCTATTAGTGTTACTCGATCTTAGCGCTGCATTTGATACCATCGACCACAACATTCTTTTGAATAGACTCGAAAATTATGTAGGTATTAGTGGAATTGCTTTGTCATGGTTTAAATCATACCTATGTGACCGTTATCAGTTTGTAGCAGTAAGTCAAGTCAAGTCAAGTCAACTTTATTTATATAGCGCTTTTAACAATGTAGATTGTTTCAAAGCAGCTTTACAGTGTTAAACAGGAAAATAATGCAGCATAATTTTATTCAGCTGTATAGCCATTTAATGTCATCAGTTCATTTCAATTTCCATACGGTGACAGTGTGGGCTTTAGATCAATAATTAGGTCAGTAATTTAGTTTACATGGTTAAATTAGTTTATTAATTAGATTTATTTCGATGTTTAGTTGAAAAATATAGTGTCCCCAACTGAGCACGCCAAGCCAGAGGCAACAGTGGCAAGGAAACCAAAACCCCATTAGGTGACCTAATGGAGAAAAATAAACCTTGGGAGAAACCAGGCTCAGTCGGGGTGCCAGTTCTCCTCTGGAAAATTTACAAACAACGTATTATTATTATTATTATTATTATTATTATTATTCTGGCTCCTTTACAGGTCAGAGGTCATAATAGATCGGAACATTCAAATGATCGGAGGCAACACACTGGAGACGGGTTTATTGCGGATGACATATCGATTTAAGTATTATTTAATGGTAATATTCGAACAATCGGAGTCATCACACTGGTGACGGGTTTATTTAGATGCCGTGTCGATGAGGCAGTTGCAGGGGGAGGATGATTGACACGGTCTCTACAGACTTCGGGGTCCTGTGTTGGTCTTCTCTGGTCCACCATCTGATTAGGATACGGCCCGGATCTGGCTGACTGCAGTAAACCTCGGGATAAAACAGAGAGAATATCATTAGCGTAGATGCCATTCTTCTGATGATGTCACGAGTACATCAGGTGTTATGGGAAGTGTTCCCGGTTCCGGCTGACCTAGTTAATGCAGCCTAACAATCATTTCATTGATAAAGTGTTTTATGTGTATGCCACAGTAAAGAGATGTGTTTTTAGTCTAGATTTAAACTGACAGAGTGTGTCTGCTTCCCGAACAGTGCTAGGAAGACTGTTCCAGAGTTTAGGAGCTAAATAGGAAAAGGATCGACCGCCTGCAGTTGATTTGGATATTCTCGGTATTAACAACTGGCCAGAATTTAGAGATCGCAGTAGACGTGATGGAGTATAATATGTTAAGAGCTCGCTCAAGTATTGGGGAGCTAAACCATTTAGTGCTTTGTAAGTAATAAGCAAGATTTTAAAATGTATGCGATGTTTAATAGGTAGCCAGTGCAATGTTGACAGAACTGGGCTAATATGGTCATACTTCCTGGTTCTAGTAAGTACTCGAGCTGCTGCGTTTTGGACCAGCTGGAGTTTATTTATTAAGCGAGCAGGGCAACCACCCAGTAGAGCATTACAATAATCTAGCCTTGAGGTCATGAACGCATGAACTAACTGTTCAGCATTTTGCATTGAGAGCATGTGCCGTAATTTTGATATATTTTTAAGATGGTAGAAAGCAGTTTTACAGATGCTAGAAACGTGGCTTTCAAACGAAAGATTGGTATCAAAGAGCACACCCAGGTTCCTCACTGACGACGAAGACTTGACAGAGCAGCCATCAAGTGTTAGACAGTATTCTAGGTTACTACTTGTGGAGCTTTTTTGTCCAATAATTAAAAATTCAGTTTTTTCTGAATTGAGTTGCAGGAAATTACCAGTCATCCAATGTTTTATGGCGGCTATGCATTCCGTTAATCTTGTGAATTGGTAAATTTCTTCAGGGCGTGAAGAAATATAGAGCTGAGTATCGTCAGCATAACAATGAAAACTAATGCCATGCTTCCTAATAATATCTCCCAGTGGTAGCATGTACAGGGTGAAGAGTAGCGGTCCTAGCACTGAGCCTTGTGGTACTCCATACTGAACTTGCGATCGGTGTGACATCTCTTCATTTACTGCTACAAACTGATAACGGTCGCATAGGTATGATTTAAACCATGATAAAGCAATTCCACTAATACCTACATAATTTTCGAGTCTATTCAAAAGAATGTTGTGGTCGATGGTATCAAATGCAGCGCTAAGATCGAGTAACACTAATAGAGAGATACAGCCACGATCGGATGATAAGAGTAAATCATTTGTAACTCTGATGAGAGCAGTCTCAGTACTATGATACGGTCTAAATCCTGACTGGAAATCCTCACAGATCCCATTTCTTTCTAAAAAGGAACATAATTGTGAAGACACTGCCTTCTCAAGTATTTTTGACAGAAAGGGTAGATTTGAGATTGGTCTATAATTGACTAATTCTGTAGGATCAAGTTGCGGTTTTTTAATAAGTGGTTTAATAATAGCCAACTTAAAAGTTTTAGGTACATATCCTAATGACAAAGATGAATTAATGATATTAAGAAGAGGATCTATGACCTCTGGTAGCATCTCTTTTAATAGCCTAGTCGGTACAGGGTCAAGCATACATGTTGTTGATTTTGATGATTTAACGAGTTTAGCCAATTCTTCTTCTCCTATAGCAGTGAATGATTGTAATTTTTCCTCAGTGACACTACAATGCTCTGTCTGATGTGATACTGTAGTAGACGGCTGCATGGTTAAAATTTTCTTCCTAATATTATCAATTTTACATGTGAAGAAGTTCATAAAGTCATTACTGCTGTGCTGTTTACAATCATCAGAAGTTGAAGCTTTATTTTTGGTTAATTTAGCCACTGTATCGAATAAATACCTTGGGTTGTGTTTGTTTTCTTCCAAGAGAGTTGAGAAATAAGCGGATCTAGCAGTTTTTACGGCCTTTCTGTATGCGATCATGTGCTCTTTCCACGAATTTCGAAAGACCTCTAGTTTTGTTTTCTTCCAGCTGCGCTCCATTTTTCTGGCTGCTGTTTTAAGGGCCCGGGTGTGCTCGTTGTACCACGGCGTTGGACTATTTTCTTTAATCTTCTTTAAGCGCAGAGGAGCAACTGTGTCTAAAGTACTGGAAAAGAGAGAGTCAATAGTTTCTGTTGCAACATCGAGTTCTTCTAAGCTATCTGGGATGCTGAGGAGATGATACTGATGAGGAAGAGTATTTAAAAAGCAATCTTTAGTAGCGGCAGTGATTGTCCTGCCATTTTTGAAACGAGGGGGCGGCTTTGCAACTTTAGCTAAATTAAGTATACAAGATACTAAGTAATGATCTGAGATGTCATCGCTCTGCTGCAGAATTTCAACGGTATCAACATTAATTCCATGTGACAATATTAGGTCTAAAGTATGATTATGGCGATGAGTGGGTCCTGACACGTGTTGCCTAACTCCAATAGAGTTTAGTGTATCTTTAAATGCTAATCCTAATACGTCTTTTTCGTTGTCTACATGGATATTAAAATCACCAACAATTAGTACTTTATCTACGGCCAGTACTAATTCTGATAGAAAGTCAGCAAATTCTTTGATAAAGTCTGTATTGTGCCCTGGTGGCCTGTATACAGTAGCTAACACCAATGTTGAACGGGTTTTGTCATGTACACTACATAGCGTTACATAAAGCACCAAAACTTCGAAGGAATTATATTTGAAACTAGACTTCTGAGTAATACTGAAGATATTATTATAAATTACAGCAACCCCTCCCCCTTTACCTTTCAGACGCGGCTCATGTTTATAACAATAATCTTGGGGGGTGGACTCATTTAAGGTAATGTAGTCGTCAGGTTTTAGCCAGGTTTCTGTCAAACAGAGCACATCTAGATTATTATCTTTAATAATATCATTTACAATAAGCGCTTTTGGGGAAAGGGATCTAATATTCAGCAACCCAAGCGTAAATGAAGAGATGTCACACCGATCGCAAGTTCAGTATGGAGTACCACAAGGCTCAGTGCTAGGACCGCTACTCTTCACCCTGTACATGCTACCACTGGGAGATATTATTAGGAAGCATGGCGTTAGTTTTCATTGTTATGTTGACGATACTCAGCTCTATATTTCTTCACGCCCTGAAGAAACTTACCAATTCACAAGATTATCGGAATGCATAGCTGATATAAAACATTGGATGACTGGTAATTTCCTGCAACTCAATTCAGAAAAAACAGAATTTTTAATTATTGGACAAAAAAGCTCCACAAGTAGTAACCTAGAATACTGTCTAACACTTGATGGTGGCTCTGTAAAGTCTTCGTCGTCAGTGAGGAACCTGGGTGTGCTCAGAGGTGGGTAGTAACGAATTACATTTACTTCGTTACATTTACTTGAGTACATTTTTTGGGTAACTTGTACTTTTAGAGTAGATTTAAAGATGGGTACTTTTACTCTTACTCAAGTAAATTTCTTGTGAAAAAACTGTACTTTTACTTAGTTACATTCGGTGGCGTTCCTCCGTTACTGTCAAATGGTAATAATTATATTATATATATTAAAATAAGTTAATATGACTTTCGCAAGTCTCGCGAAACGTTGGAGAGGCTGTTTCGCGAGAGGTTGCTACGCATCACCCGCTTATATTAGCGCGAAGCAGAGGAAGATGTGTGTGAGCTACGGGAGGCAGATTGCTCGTGGCTTCAAGTTCAGTCTATGTTTTCACTCCAAGATGTCAAAAAGAATAGTTTCATAATGCGATGCATGTTGTGTGCACCCAAACGAACTGACTTCTCTCAGCATACAAGAATTCCACCCTGAAAAGAACATGTAGCGGTAAGTGTCACAATGATGCCTATATTTGAACACTATTAACGGTCATTTGGTAACTATGGGAAATGTTCCCTTATTATAATACTATTTCACACACTGTCCGAGTGTTTTCCTCATATGCGCTCTTGTGCAAGCAATGACAAATCGTTTGAATCCTCCAAACAACACACGTCCACGAACAAACGTTCACATCTGCACATTTACATATCCTTTTCTTCACAAAACGAAACAAATTGAATAGCCTAATGTGACGTCTTGCATTTATACACAAATCCGGACAGACACCTGTCTGAAGTGTAGAAAATACATACAAATAAAAACGGTATTGTATTTTATTCCTACCTAAAGAATAGCCTATATACTTATAAAAATATAAGAACAAAGTATGTTTTAAGAAGAGACACATCATTAATTTACACTGTTTAACCATTAATCACACACACACACACACACACACACACACACACACACACACACACACACACACACACACACACACACACACACACACACACACACACACACACACACACACACACACACACACACACACACAAGGTTCATTAGCTTACATTAGTTAACATGAACTAATAATGAACTGCACTTATAAAGCACTTATTTATCTTTATGTTAATTTAAACATTTACTAATGCATTATTCAAGTATTGTTAATATTAGTCAATGCACTGTGAACTAACATGAATAAACTATGAACAGCTGGATTTTTATGAACTAACGTTGACAAAGATGAACTAATGCTGAACAGAGGTGTTGTTCATGGTTAGTTCATGTTAACTAATACAACCTTCTTGTAAAGTGTTACCGAGGGGTGTGTGAAAGCTCTCCAAGTAGCCAGAAATTCAGGGTTTTCGCTTCTTATCAATCAGATCGAAAGTAACTAGTAACTAACTACTTGAGTAGTTTTCTCATCGAATACTTTTTTACTCTTACTCAAGTAAATATTACGATTGTTACTTTTACTTTTACTTGAGTAAATATTTCCGTAAGTACTTGTACTTTTACTTGAGTACAGATTTTGGCTACTCTACCCACCTCTGGGTGTGCTCTTTGATACCAATCTTTCGTTTGAAAGCCACGTTTCTAGCATCTGTAAAACTGCATTCTACCATCTTAAAAATATATCTAAATTACGGCACATGCTCTCAATGCAAAATGCTGAACAGTTAGTTCATGCGTTCATGACCTCAAGGCTAGATTATTGTAATGCTCTACTGGGTGGTTGCCCTGCTCGCTTAATAAATAAACTCCAGCTGGTCCAAAACGCAGCAGCTCGAGAATCAGGAAGTATGACCATATTAGCCCAGTTCTGTCAGCATTGCACTGGCTGCCTATTAAACATTGCATACATTTTAAAATATTGCTTATTACTTACAAAGCACTAAATGGTTTAGCTCCCCAATACTTGAGCGAGCTCTTAACACATTATACTCCATCACGTCTACTGCGGTCTCAAAATTCTGGCCAGTTGATAATACAGAGAATATCCAAATCAACTGCAGGCGGTCGATCCTTTTCCTATTTAGCTCCTAAACTCTGGAACAGTCTTCTTAACATTGTTCGGGAAGCAGACACACTCTGTCAGTTTAAATCTAGACTAAAAACACATCTCTTTACTGTGGCATACACATAAAACACTTTTTCAATTAAATGATTGCTAGGCTGCATTAACTAGGTCAGCCGGAACCGGGAACACTTCCCATAACACCTGATGTACTCGTTACATCATCAGAAGAATGGCATCTACGCTAATGATAGTCTCTCTGTTTTATCCCGAGGTTTACTGCAGTCAGCCGGATCCGGGCGGTATCCAGATCAGATGGTGGTCCTGCGCCCAGACAAGACCAACGCATGACCCTGAAGTGTCTGCAGAGACCGTGTCAATAAGCCTCCCCCTGCAACTGCCTCATCGACATGGCATCTCAATAAACCCGTCTCCAGCGCATTGACTCCGATTGTTCGAATATTACAATTAAATAATAATTAAATCGATATGTCATCCGCAATAAACCCGTCTCCAGCGTGTTGCCCCCGATCATTCGAATATTGCACTTTAATAATTATTTAATCAACATCATCCTCAATAAACCCGTCTCCAGCGTGTTGCCTCCGGTCCTTCGAATATTCCGATCTATTATGACCTCTGACCTGTAAAGCTGCCAGAATAATAATAATAATAATAATAATAATACGCTGTTTGTTAATTGGCCAGAGGAGAACTGGCACCCCGACTGAGCCTGGTTTCTCCCAAGGTTTATTTTTCTCCATTAGGTCACCTAATGGGGTTTTGGTTTCCTTGCCACTGTTGCCTCTGGCTTGGCGTGCTCAGTTGGGGACACAAATTTTCTCAACTAAACATCGAAATAAATCTAATTAATAAACTAAATTAACCATACAAACTAAATTACTGATCTAAAGCCCACACTGTCACCGTATGGAAATTGAAATGAACTGATGACATGATGATCTCTGTGAACCCTTGAATCATGAGGAGTCACTGAGAACCATTGAACTGAATTGTCTGTGGGTTTTTCCTGATCTCCGATCAGTTTTATACATTTGTAGACATTTTAATTAAACATTAGTATAATTAAAAGGAATAATAGTAGTTAATTTATCTGGCTATCACCAGACCAAGCTCAATCTTTTAAGACTGAACACTGGTCTGGGGAGTCTGCTCTGTATGTTCTACTGCACAAGAGGCGTGATCAACGCGCATAGTTCAAATGACTCTGTTGTCTATTGCATAGTCCTTCAACCAATCAGACCAACGATCCATCGCTTCTCTATCCGTTTGTGTTAAACCCGCCAATAGCACACCAGGTGGATAAGCCGATTTGTGATCGGTCCCCCGAAAATTTGCAACAGAAGCAGGATAGAAATATTTACAGGTTTCCAGCCTGAGCTGTAGCCTGGTTCTACCAGACTCTCATACATTTCATTTGTACAGAGAGTCTGGCCACTCTCCATTGACAAGCGTTTACTTTCTTGAAGGCAGGTAGTCTGTTGAAGTTTAAAACTATTGGATCTGCCATAGTCAATCACTAACGTTTAGCCATCTTGAGTTTTTACAGCCCTGGGTGATCTCAAGTCTCCATGTGCGATTGGCTGGCTACAGAAGACAGGCAGCAATTGGCTGGAAAAAGTACAAATGGATAAACCAATGGGGGAGCAGGCTCCTGCAACAGAACAAGACTCTAGAGGGGCGTAACAGTACTAAAAACACACGGATCTACGAAAATGACAAAAAAAAGGCTGTATTAGGCCTATTATGCATGCCAGGTCAATAGTTGGCGATGTCTCTGTAACATACCCCAAAAACCTAGTCATAATCAGGATCTAGATGCAGATAAAAATTATGTTTAATGGCTCAATAGTAATCCATGGCTTGACCGTTGAATGCATGACATGGAGGCTGCGTCCGAAAATAGGCAGCTGACTAGTTGCCTCGCTGCCTTATCGGACAATGGCTTGTAAGGCAGCGTTTCTGCATGAAGGCACCTCACGAAACTGATTTCGGACAGTGTAATAGTATATTGATCTACAGCAAAAAAGAGAGAGCTTTGGTGAGTACTAAACAAATATGTAATTACTACATTAGCAATTTCTCACTAGAAATGACATCAGAAGTGGAAAATGTTTTTTACATTTACACACAAACTGTCCAGCAGATGCAACTATGCCGCCATTTTTTTTTTCAGCTCAACTGTCACCAAATGGAACGCACAGGATTGTGGGATATCAAAGGCAGTGAAGGATACAAATATGCTGCCAATCGATCAGATGAAGGTATCTCAGGAGACAGGAAGTGAAGCTAACATTATGTGGCGGGGCGGGTGTTATAAGGTGGGGCGGAGCACTAAGTATACGCGTGCTCAGTAAACTCAAGTTGATATCACTTTCCGACTACGCCACCTTGGGAATTGCACCCAAGGAATTAAGTGCGCCCTCTAAAGGCACGCACAGGTTCGAATCACCATTGAGCCAGAGACATAAGGAATCATACAAAAGTATTTTATTCGGTACAAAAAGGGCATTAAAAGACAGCCACACTCATCTCATTAAAGGTTAGATTATCTTTGGCAAAGGAGCTGGGGCTTACCGACAGGGGCAGGCTCAGTTAGAATAATCACCCCTAAATCGTGAAAATCACTCAGATCAGTGCACACACACAAGCACACTCACACACCAACTTATGTCAGTGAAGAGCACGACACACTGTGAAGGATGCCACCACACAAAGAAGATCACTCGTCTGCCCCCGGTGCCCAGGTCCTGCCACCAACGAGAGAGAGAGAGATTAATAATAGAATAACAATATGCATGAGCAAAGCAATAATTTGACAATATAAGAAATAAACTCAAAAGCAGCTCCAGGCAAGACCCAACTACTCAGTTCCACCCGGGTCTGCACAAGTCAAAAATACAAATAACACAAAACACCCCAAACCATAAATAAACGCAAGTTAAATCACAGAACATGAATATAAATCAAAAATACAAATACAAAAACCGATTTAAAGAAATAAACCAAAAAAAGAAACAAAAAGGGCACTTAAAGTATGTCACTAATGCACACACACAGCTCAAAAGCACAGCAATTCTCCATTTACAAACAATAACATAAACAGTACATAGGAAGCACTTCAGGCCTGTGCTAAACACAAAACAGTCCCGTATAGGAAACAGAACAGCAACTTTGAGGCACAGCGCATCGGAGACTACCGCACTCGACTAGAACGCAGCCATTGCCCTCATCACGCGCCTAAAAACAAACAGAAAATGTTACACTGCCATTCATTCTCCCTGGACTTCAGGCTCGAGCAGATATACTCACGATAGAACACACTGCACCGAGGTTAGAATCCCGAATTCCAACAATGCATGGAGCATGATATCCAGATAAGACTCGGTGGAGAATACAGATGAACTTTGGGCTATTTGAAAGATACAGGTTAGCACCCGCTCAGTTGACGCAACCCATAAACCCGCTATACTAACGTTGTCATACAAAAGGCTTTCTTACCGTCTCAAATGTCCACATTTGATCCCTCAGCCAGCACACACCAGTAAAGCAGTAAAGTCAGTGGCCCAGAAGCTTCAGCGGTCTCTACGACCCGCACTCACATGTCAACACAAGCGGCGCATTGATGACGTCACTGCCCTCAAAAGTGACACACCCCTACAACTGGCCGTCCGTACTCTTATACACCCATAGTCACAGCCTATTGGCCAAACCTCAAATTACAGACAAAGTGTAGGGGAGGAGATAATAGCCCATCCTGCCACATCTATCCCTCCCTTTTGCATCGGCGCCCCGACGATGGACTCGATACGGAGCCACCAACGCCACTTATGACCACGGCCTAAACAAGACTGACATAGCAGCGGTTACCTCAGGGCCAGCTGCTACTCTGCTTCCCATCTCCCCTACCGTCCGGGGAAGATGGTGCAAGTTTGTATGACGGCCAGCACCAATTCGGCCTGTCCGCCGAGGGGCAACAACCCCATCACCTTGAGAGTTAGAAGACACTACGGGTTCCCTGTCCTGTTCACCCGAGTCTCCTCCAACTGCGCCCATAAAGGGAAGATCTGATGGCCACCGGTCCATACCAAACTTGGCTAGGGTCGGGTGACTGGTCCCTTGAGCAACACAAGGAGTCTCTGGTACAAGCATAACCAAGTCAACCTCATCTCCCTCCTCATCTACCTGGGGTTCCTCCTGATCTTTTACCCCAACACTAAACTGACCGTTCGGCAGGATCTCCTTCCGGCCACAAGCCTTCAACAACGAACGGTGAACACAGCGGACCTTGCTCAACTCATCCACAGGAGCGATAGTATACACCACACCTCCCGCCTCAGGAGGACGAACCACTTGGAACACCACCGGGCTCCATAAGTCTTTGATCTTATGACGCCCCCTAAACGAATGATCTCGCAAATAAACAAGCTGACCTTCTGACAAGGGTAGGTCATGAACATGTAAATCATGTCGTTCCTTCCGACGATCCGCGGCTGCCTTCAGGCGGCCCCTTGCTCCCTCAAAGGCAACCTGTAACCGCCTTCGATGTTCTACGACCCAACTCTGCACACTACCTGCTGCTGGCTCTAACACATTACCAAGCAGAAAATCCACCGGCAGCCTAGGCTCTTGACCGAACATCAGGTAGTGCGGAGATTCTCCCGTCCCCTGGTGAGGTGTGGTGTTATAACAGAAGAGTACCTGTGATAAACATGAGGCCCAATCTCTCTTCCTTGGGCCAGGCAGTGTTCGCAACAAGGTGTACAATGTGCGATTAAATCGCTCGCACTGGCCATTTCCAGCTGGATGGTAAGGTGTAGTTCGGGACTTTTTTAATTTGGTAAAGCTCACAGAGCTGCCGAATCAGAGCAGATTCAAAATTGCGACCCTGGTCGGAATGGATACGGCCCGGGACCCCAAACTTGAAAAACCACTCCTCAACCAGAACCCGAGCCACCGTCTCGGCTCGCTGGTCACGGGTAGGTATCGCCATGGAAAACTTGCTGAATACGTCGGTCATGACCAAAATGTTCTCGTGCCCTGACTGAGAAGGTTCGAGTACCGTGAAATCGATGGCAAGGACCTCATTAGGTCTAGAAGCAAGCAAATGGCCCATGTAACCCCGTGCCACTGGTTGACTCTCCTTAGCAAGCTGGCAACGTTCGCACTCCTTACACCAACGAGCAATATCTGCGAACATACTTGGCCAATAACACCGACGTCTAATCAACTCGCTAGTACGTTCGACTCCCTGGTGACCATGATGTTGATGCAGCTGCTCTAAGACTTCCTGCTTCATCAAATCGGGCAATACTAACTGATAACAATCTTCTCCCCCATCAGGGCGAAAGATTTGCCGATACAGTACTCCTTCCTTCTCCACCAATCGGTCCCACTGTTGCAGTAGGGTAAGAACTTGCTTGGACAGCTGACGCCGCTCGTTGGGCATGGGACGCTTACCCCGTCCCCAGAACTGCAGCACCGGACCGATGATGGGATCAACCTCCTGCATAACGCGCAAGTCGGAGGCAGAATAACCAGGTAAGGCGCTCATCTCATTCGCCATAGCCTGGACAAAACCACCTGTACTCACGGCTTGCTGTAGCGACTCAGGTACCGAGCTGCCAGTGGCCAAACCCTCGATATCATCCAGAGAGGCGGGGTTCTGCCGGGACAGAGCGTCCGCATTACCATTACTCCTCCCTGACCTATATCTTACCTCGAAGTCAAAGGCAGCCAACTCAGCAGCCCAGCGCTGTTCGGTGGCCCCCAGCTTGGCCGTGGTTAAGTGACTCAGGGGGTTATTATCGGTAAACACGAGGCACTTATGTCCCAACAGATACTCCCTGAATTTTTCCACCATGGCCCACTTGAGTGCCAGAAACTCCAATTTCATGGAACTATAATTGTCCATGTTACGCTCAGTGGGTCTCAAGCTTCGGCTGGCATATGCTATTGGTCGCACCTTCCCATCGCACTCTTGGGAGAGTACCGCACCCAAGCCTCCATGACTAGCATCTACCTCCAAAATGAAGGTTCGAGAAAAATCGGCGTAAGCCAGTACAGGTGCAGAGATTAATTTATTCTTCAGTGCCTCAAATGCCTCATGACACTGTTGTGTCCACCCCTGATCTAAGCTCTGTCCCTTCCTTCGGCCTGACTTACCTCCAGCAACTTCAGCTACCAGTCTATGTAGAGGAGCTGCCAGCTTGGCGAAACCCTCGACAAAACGCCTGTAATAGCTCGCGAACCCCAAGAATGTCCTCAACTCAGAGACAGTTGTTGGGCAACGCCACTGTGCCACGGCCTCAATTTTGCCCGGATCGGTCGCCACCCCCTGTGTCGATATGACATGCCCTAAGTATCTTACCTCCTGCTTGAAAAAGGCGCATTTCTGCAATTTTACCTTGAGCCCTTCTCTCTCCAAACGGTCCAAGACCAGTTCTAACCGCTCTAAATGCTGGGCTACCGAAGCGGAGAACACAACGATGTCATCAAGATATAACAACAGTGACTGACATTGCTGGTCACCGAATAAGCGCTCCATCAACCTCTGGAACGTGCTTGGCGCGTTGCAGAGACCGAATGGCATACGGTTAAATTCGAATAGCCCAAAGGGCGTACAGAATGCAGTTTTTGACCTATCATGCTCTGACACTGGAACCTGCAGGTACCCACTGGCTAAATCCAACGTGGAGAACCAACGGGCCCCAGACAATGAATCTAAGGACTCCTCAATGCGGGGAAGGGGAAAGGCATCCTTCCTAGTTTTAGCGTTCAGGTGACGGTAGTCTACGCACATGCGTAGACTACCGTCCTTCTTCTTAACCAGCACGATAGGCGATGCATATGGACTACTGCTCTCACGAACTATGCCAGCCTCCAGTAATTGGTTAATATGGGCTTTTACTACCTCATATTCTGAAGGAGGAATACGCCTATATCGCTGGCGCACGGGGACATCATCCAGCACCGGTATATCATGGGAAATTAGACGAGTACAACCTAGATCTCCCTCATGACATGAAAACACTGCTTGATACTTCCGTAAAAAAACCCTAACCTGGTCCTGCTCTGCAGTAGGCAACACGGAAAGATCAAGAGAGTCAATCTGGTTAAGCAAGGGAAGCTCCCCCCCTACACTTTGGGACTGTACGGTGGCAACTGTTGCCTTAACTTCAACAACCCCTTGTGGCAGGCTAACCAAATAGACTTCTTTCACATTTCCCACCACCGTGGTAGGGCGGAGCATAACATCCGCTGTGCCAACGTTTACCACTGGCACATATACGGTACCCCGATCGACCTGTACCAAGGCCGGTGAGGCCAAAAGCCCGGCAGGAAGGCCTGCCTCAGGGGGCTCAAACAATACGGTTCTGCTCCCATATTGGGCTGAACAGGTTGTGGCCACCCACTTAATGGTGCCTCCGGGGATACGTTGCCCTCTGCGCCCACGCAGCCGCACTCCACCCACCTGTTTGGAGTGGTCCTTTACGCTCACGTGTTGGCAATATTGAAAAGCCCTCGATACATCTGGAAGTTGCATAACCATAGGGAGATTGAAGAGTGCGGCGCCGTGCTGGCCAAAGAGCTCCTGGTAACACCGGCTAAGTATATTCATCCCTAGCACTCCGGGAACATCTGCACTCAGACCACCCGGAGGATCCCTAACCACCAGGACACCACACCCAACAACCAACCTACCGCACAGTTCTACATCCAACTCCAAGTAACCGATATAAGGAATCGCCAGCCCATTAGCCGCTCGAAGCTGCAACCACTGACAGTCCTGCAACCGGTCCCGCCCCCAGGGCTCAAAATATTGCCGGAAACAGCTTTCTGTAATAGTCGACACCATTGATCCGGTGTCCACTAAACAGGGTACTGACGCTCCTCCTATAGAGACAATCAAATGTGGACAAGAAGAGATCAATCGGGAGAGTGGGTCATGCGTGTCTGCTGGACGGGAGCCAACTATCTCCCCACCTAGGTCGTGGCTCTGCGACCTGGCGGGAGCTAGTTTTCCGCCGGCCGAGGAGAACGTGATTGTCCATTTGTAATATTAGAGGGACCGGCTACAGGCTGGGGAGGGCGCGGGGGAGCCCGCCCCCCATCGCACTCCCGAGCGAAATGACCTGGACGCTGACACCGTCTACATATAACTGGACCCGACCGGGGCGAGCGATTATGCATGTACGGGGTTTGGAGACGAGCAATGGTCTGCGTAAGCTGATTTAATTGTTGCTGTTGCTGTCGAAACATTTCTCGCAATTCGCTCATCTCCGACTGTCGTGGAGACTTTTCCTTATCAGCTGAGGTCCCTCCCCGTACCCCATACTGAAGACCGTAGGCCACTGGGACGGACTGACTGCGCCCCCTCGCTCCCCCTGGCATCCCCTCACGCTCCCACCTAATTGCCTCTCCACGAACTTCCAATAGCGTAGCGGTGGGCTGGCGACGAACCAACTGTTTAAGCTCACGCCGTAAAGTGTTATCAGACACATGCTCCACGAATTGATCCCGCAATACAATTTCAGTATTCGTAATAGCATTGGGTGCTTGGGTCTTAACCCTCTCTAAGAGAGCCATAAGCGCAAGGGAGAATTCTAACAGGGTCTCACCTTCCTGTTGCTTCCTTGAAAAGAAAGCCTCTTGCAACGCGACGTACGACTGCGAACATCCATAAAGCTCTTGCAACGCCTCAATAATTTTACTAGGATCTCCACGCTCCACCTCAGGACGATATCGAATCTCCTCTCGGGCCTCCCCCTCCAGGTGGTCAAATAAAAAGAAAGCTTGTTCCGCAATCCCCATATACCGTGCTCTCATACACGCCCGTGCCTCCTCGACCCATTCATCGATATTTAAACCGGATTTACCGTTAAATTTCGGGCACCGACGCTCACGGGGCACAAAAACCAATCGTTCTGGTGCACTAGCACCAGAAGGTTGGGGCACGACAGGTGGAGCAGTAGAACCATCTGACAAGGCTACAGCACCCCCAGGAACACCAGCTGGCGCCTGTAGCTGCTGCATCCTGGCATTATCAGCTCTCAACTGAGCCACTAATTCCCGCAACTCCTGTAATTTGTCCTCCATTTCGAACAAGAGAAATGGACTTACCCCCCGGAGAAGGAGTCACCTGCCCTTTCACCACGCTGCTGTTCTGTTTCCAAAGAAGGGGGAAAAAAATCAAAACACTACAAACAATACAACCATACACACAAAACCTATAGTCTCTGACCCAATCAGGTGATCCTGCCGACTGCGCCACTTTGTGGCGGGGCGGGTGTTATAAGGTGGGGCGGAGCACTAAGTATACGCGTGCTCAGTAAACTCAAGTTGATATCACTTTCCGACTACGCCACCTTGGGAATTGCACCCAAGGAATTAAGTGCGCCCTCTAAAGGCACGCACAGGTTCGAATCACCATTGAGCCAGAGACATAAGGAATCATACAAAAGTATTTTATTCGGTACAAAAAGGGCATTAAAAGACAGCCACACTCATCTCATTAAAGGTTAGATTATCTTTGGCAAAGGAGCTGGGGCTTACCGACAGGGGCAGGCTCAGTTAGAATAATCACCCCTAAATCGTGAAAATCACTCAGATCAGTGCACACACACAAGCACACTCACACACCAACTTATGTCAGTGAAGAGCACGACACACTGTGAAGGATGCCACCACACAAAGAAGATCACTCGTCTGCCCCCGGTGCCCAGGTCCTGCCACCAACGAGAGAGAGAGAGATTAATAATAGAATAACAATATGCATGAGCAAAGCAATAATTTGACAATATAAGAAATAAACTCAAAAGCAGCTCCAGGCAAGACCCAACTACTCAGTTCCACCCGGGTCTGCACAAGTCAAAAATACAAATAACACAAAACACCCCAAACCATAAATAAACGCAAGTTAAATCACAGAACATGAATATAAATCAAAAATACAAATACAAAAACCGATTTAAAGAAATAAACCAAAAAAAGAAACAAAAAGGGCACTTAAAGTATGTCACTAATGCACACACACAGCTCAAAAGCACAGCAATTCTCCATTTACAAACAATAACATAAACAGTACATAGGAAGCACTTCAGGCCCGTGCTAAACACAAAACAGTCCCGTATAGGAAACAGAACAGCAACTTTGAGGCACAGCGCATCGGAGACTACCGCACTCGACTAGAACGCAGCCATTGCCCTCATCACGCGCCTAAAAACAAACAGAAAATGTTACACTGCCATTCATTCTCCCTGGACTTCAGGCTCGAGCAGATATACTCACGATAGAACACACTGCACCGAGGTTAGAATCCCGAATTCCAACAATGCATGGAGCATGATATCCAGATAAGACTCGGTGGAGAATACAGATGAACTTTGGGCTATTTGAAAGATACAGGTTAGCACCCGCTCAGTTGACGCAACCCATAAACCCGCTATACTAACGTTGTCATACAAAAGGCTTTCTTACCGTCTCAAATGTCCACATTTGATCCCTCAGCCAGCACACACCAGTAAAGCAGTAAAGTCAGTGGCCCAGAAGCTTCAGTGGTCTCTACGACCCGCACTCACATGTCAACACAAGCGGCGCATTGATGACGTCACGGCCCTCAAAAGTGACACACCCCTACAACTGGCCGTCCGTACTCTTATACACCCATAGTCACAGCCTATTGGCCAAACCTCAAATTACAGACAAAGTGTAGGGGAGGAGATAATAGCCCATCCTGCCACAATTAGATTCGGACATGCCTTGGTGCCTTCCTGCCTTGAAATGTGTCCTCCGAAGGCAGTATCTTCCAGGTTTCGTACGCAGCCGAGTGTAGAGCTTAACCATAACAAGGAACCATGAAGGGCACATTCACAATCTAACATTCAAACAACAATCTGCAAAGGTAAGAATGAACCACGTGGTTAAATAACACAGAGCTAATCAGATAGCAAGAGACACCTGAACCTAATTAGCAAGAACAAAAGAACTACAAAGACCACAGCATGAACTCAAATGACAATTTTCAAAATAAAAGACATGACAAAGCACTGTGTTTACATGACTGTAAAAAAATATGGACGTAGTGTCCATGACGTCACCCATAGGATTCTGAAGAGCAGTTTTGAAGCGTAAAGTAGGGATGAACTAGCTGTTGCCATTGGCAGCGTGAGGTGGACTGTGACGCGGCTCTGTGACGTGATGGCTAACAGACAGCAGACCTGTCACTCAAGTGGCCATGTCCTTAATTATGCAGAACTTTAAGGCTATAATGTAAACTAATGAGTTAAATAAAAAAATCACCCCCCTCATAGGTTGTCATGAAGGGCAAAATTAGCCGTATAGACCAAAAGCACAGTTTGTACCAGGCTGTAAACATGTTTTTTTCTGCTGTAAAGTTGGGCATTAAAACAGGCTTAATGAGATTCTCTAGAGTCTCTAGTGGCCAGTCGATGAATTGCACTTCCGTATTGGCTTCAAGAGAAACTGGGGGAGGTTGCCGCTTGGTCCTGACAGTCACTTTGGGTGCGATCAGCTCCCTAGCGCAGTAGTCAGGGCACCGATCAGGGAGTCGGCCACATTCATGTACACGATATACTGATTCACCACCTAGGAAGCTAGGGAGAGGATTGAGTAAAGGTTGAAATTTGCATTCAGGCCCCCAAAACGGTATTTCTGTTTAAATGAATGGCCAAAACGCATAAAAAGCTTTCCGTTTTGAATTGAAAACTGTTGTGTAAACGGCCCCTATTTCACTTTATAATGTCATAACCAGAGTTATTATTGTCAACGAAAACTAAAACTATTAAAAACATTTATGTAAATAGAAACAAAATAAAATATAAAAACTGTTTAAAATTTTTAATTAAATAAAGATTCAAAATGTTTAAACTGAAGTGCTATATTTTTAACTGAAAATAAATAAAAACTAAAATGAACTAAAACTGAAATAAAACTTCAGTGTTTGATACAATATGCTTACATATTACTGAAGTAGGATAGCCTACAGTTAAGGCTAGGGACAGATTACATGTTATGGTTAGGTTTAAAGGGTTAGTTCACCCAAAAATGAAAATTTTGTCATTAATTATTCACCTTCATGTCGTTCCAAACTAGTATTAGACCGATATATCAGCCTTTCGATATATCGGGCCGATATTTGCGATTTATACGTGTATCGGCATCGGCCTATACAAGGCTGCTGCGTTCGCCGATATTTTTTCCTCGGCATTATTTACAGACAGGCGTCCACAGGCAGCTCTGTGCTGCTGGAGATGCTACAGTTCATGCACTGCCCCTCCCCCCACTAGCAGTACTGGGATCTTCTCTCCAAGACAACGCTTTTAAAGCATCTTTTAACTGTTTGACTTCGTTGAAATATTGCCATACACTTTGAAAGTAGAAACACGTTGCTCTATATGTGCCTCACCGCACAGCTAAGCAAGTTTGTGCATCCAAATGGAAAACGCAAATGCTGAATGCCTCGTCTATAAAACTGCTTGCCATTGTATTCAGGGAGCTGCAAATAGCTCAGTTGAAGGCTATTCGTATGCAAACGGTAGCTGTTACGAACACTGGTCATAGGATTAAGTAATGCAGAAGTACCGTGGTATTTGTGGGAGTTTTATTCAGCGACCACCTGGCTGAGGTTTAGATGTGTGTGGTGTGTCTCTCCAGTGTTTCCCACACATAGACTAAGTCGCGGGGGTGTGCCACAGAATTAACACCGGCCGTCACATACTGCATTTTTTGGCGGCTGCTAAAGCAAATTTTTATCCCGCTAAAGCCTTATTTGATCTGTGAGTGATGAGACTAACTGTTTCGCTGGTCGCATGTGTTGCTGAGAGAACGAGCAGAGAGCGCGCCCCTCCTCCGGCCGCGCACGTGCACTCACCGTCTTCAAACTGTCTTGCTCTCCCTCCCTCGCGCATATTAATCAAAATCAATTGAGAATTGATATGATGGAAAAAGGTCGAAAGACCGAAGTTTCACGTGGAACATTGGGAGATTTGTTTTTCCTGAATTACCGCTGGTGTTGCTCTACAAGAGATTAAGTTAAGTACACATAAGCATTATGACTAGGTTGTAAATAGTTTTAAAGGGGTGATGAATTGAGAAATCAACTTTTGATATATAAGAGGTCATGGTAATATAAGAATATCCTGTAAGTTTCAACTCAAACTTTCTTGTTAGTCAAAGAAAAGCTTTTATAGACACCAGACCCAGAAAACGATCTTGTGCTTCATCCTTAGGTCATCGCGCGTCGAAACACCGCCTCTACAGATTAATAAGCACGTGTAATTCAGTAGCCCCGCCCTCCGACTCATGGAGCTGGTCGTTTTGCGCTAGCCAGCAGCAATAAACATGCCGAGGATACATGGGCGTCAGTTTGGTTTGAAATGTGCTGGGGACAGAGACGCATTCAGAAGTGCATTTTCAGAAGTGCTGGGTACATGATGCATTATTTTTTTTCTCTTTCGCGCAGGTCATGTTTTGAAAGACTATGTCCTGTAGCTTACTAATGTAAATAAATAAAAATGTCAGCTGAGAGACATATTGCGGGTCTTATAGCCTATCTTACTCATGCCGACAAAAGCGCCCCGTGAATTCTTTAATATTTTTCATTTTTGCAATTTTTTTTAACCACTTCGTTATCAGAGTCCCATTGGAGCCCGTGTTTTTTGTTATCCTCCCTATTACACATTAGTTGCAGCCATTAAAATAGTTCAGTTTTGTTTTTAATGTCAAAATAGTTAAATTTCGTTTTGTTTCTTTATTAAATTAATTTAGAAAAATGTTTGAAGCATTTTTTTGTTTGTTAAACTAAAAGTAAAGTTTTTGCTTTTTAAAGTGACGACCAAGCGGCCAGCGGCCGACAGTGAGTTAACCCAACACTTTAGCCTCTCAAATCAACACTTGTCAGAGCAGTTAGGCTATATTTCGTTTCGTTTCTTTATTAAGTTAATTTAGAAAAAAAATTAAGCATTTTTTTCTTTGTTAAACTAAAGTTTTTGCTTTTTAAAGTGACGACCAAGCGGCCAGCGGCCGATGTTAACCCAACTGTAGTGTATCTTTGTGTGGTGGAGGAAGGAAGAAGACGGGGTCGGCGTGACTGGGACTGTGTCTTTTGTGCACGTGTGCACAGTCCCAGTCCAGGTCTCTAAAAAAACATGCTGGTTGTCTTACCTTAGGCTAGACCTATCCACGAAATGAATATAAATCCGATCTTCAATTCCTGTGCTATATGCACATTTAACGGAGTTCATGTCAACGAAAGCAACAGATATGAGCATTTTATTCATCAGCTCATTTCAACACCAAAGCCCGCAGTATGAGGGAGCGACCTAAACACTGGTAAGTTTTAATGAAGATGGTTGTGCTTTTGAGCATCTTAGATTTAGCTTATTTTCAGTTTCACTTGTGGCAGTTTGCGTGTTGGCTTGCTTTACTCATTTGCAGCGATGCGTGTTGCATAGATCCGCGTCTTAGATCACTGCTACTCCCCCTTCAAGGATGGTTACAAGTCCCTCCCACGCCCACCATTCGGCAAATCAGATCACGCTTCCATTCTACTTTTGCCCGCTTATAGGCAGAGGCTGAAACAGGAAGCACCCGCCTTCAGAACCATCCAGTGCTGGTCGGACCAATCGGACTCTATGCTACAAGACTGTTTTGATCACGCGGACTGGGAGATGTTCCGGTCGGCCTCTGATGACGACATCGAGGTCTACGCTGATAGCGTAACGTGTTTCATCAGGAAGTGCGTAGAAGACGTTGTTCCGACCAAAACAATTCGGCTGTACCCAAACCAGAAGCCGTGGCTAAATGGGGATGTTCGCGCGGACCTTCACCTTTAACTCCGGTAATGCGGAGGAGCATAAACAAGCAAGTTATGCCCTCCGGAAAACCATCAGAGCAGCAAAACGCCAGTACAGGGACAAGATTGAAGGACAGTTCACCACCACCGACTCCAGAAGCATGTGGTGGGGAATTAACACCATCACGGACTATAAAGGGAAAACAAACTCCACCGTGAACATCGCTGCCTCTCTCCCGGACGAGCTCAACACCTTTTATGCTCGCTTTGAGGGAACTAACACCGCCCTCGCGGAGAGAGAGCTCGTGGCTGAAGACGCAGAGGTTAGTTCACTCTCCGTATCTTTAGCGGATGTAACCCGATCCTTCCGGCGGGTGAACGTCCGTAAAGCAGCGGGTCCAGACGGTATTCCGGGCCGCGTGATCAGAGCATGCGCGCACCAACTGGCTGGAGTTTTCACTGACATTTTTAACCTGTCCCTCTCCCTGTCTGTGGTCCCCACATGCTTTAAAACGTCCACCATTGTTCCTGTACCTAAGCAGTCAAAAACCACCTGCTTAAACGACTGGCGTCCTGTTGCTCTGACCCCCATCATCAGCAAATGCTTTGAGAGACTAGTCAGAAACCACATCTGCTCTGTTCTCCCCCCCTCACTGGACCCACTGCAGTTTGCATACCGCACAAGCAACAGCAACATGGCTGTTACCTGGAAAAGAGGAACACATATGTGAGAATGCTGTTTGTAGACTACAGCTCAGCATTCAACACCATTGTGCCCTCCATACTTGACATGAAACTCCGGACTCTAGGCTTAAACAGCTTGTTATGCAGCTGGATCCTGGACTTCCTGTCAAACAGACGCCAGGTGGTCAGAATGGGCAGTAACATCTCCTCATCACTGACTCTCAACACTGGAGCCCCTCAGGGCTGTGTTCTCAGCCCACTCCTGTACTCCTTGTACACACATGACTGTGTGGCAACCCACAGCTCCAATTCCATCATCAAGTTTGCTGACGATACGACAGTGGTAGGTCTCATCACTGACAATGATGAAACGGCCTACATAGAGGAGGTGCCCACTCTGACACGGTGGTGTCAGGAGCACAACCTCTCCCTCAACGTCAGCAAGACCAAGGAGCTGGTGGTCGACTTCAGGAGGAATGAGAGAGAACACCGCCCCATCACCATCAATGGAGCACCGGTGGAGAGAGTCAGCAGCTTCAAGTTCCTCGGTGTCCACATCACAGAGGAACTCTCATGGTCCGTCCACACCGAGGCCGTTGTGAAGAAGGCTCATCAGCGCCTTTTCTTCCTGCGACGGCTGAGGAGGTTTGGAATGAACCGCCACATCCTCACACGCTTCTACAGCAGCACCATCGAGAGCCTGCTGACTGGCTGCATCACCACCTGGTACGGCAACAGTACCACCCGCAACCGCAAGGCCCTGCAAAGGGTAGTGCGCACGGCCAGCTGCATCATCGGAGGTGAGCTTCCCTCCCTCCAGGACATTTACGCCAGGTGGTGTGTGAAGAGAGCTCAGAGGATCATCAGAGACTCTAGCCACCCGAACCATGGGCTGCTCTCACTGCTGCCATCAGGCAGACGGTACCGCAGCATCAGAACACGCACCAGCCGACTCCAGAACAGCTTTTTCCCACAAGCAATCAGACTACTTAACTCCTGATCCATCAGGATCATAACACACACTGGACAGAATATCACTCAGCACAACCCACTGTAGATACACACACATTATATACACATTTATTTATCATACAGCATCTATTGCACTTTGGATTTCAATTTGTGAACATATTGTATACTGTACATTGTATATTATTACTATAGCTTAATGTATACTGTTATTGTTTAATGTATGTTTAGTGTATACTGTTTAAAGTATATGTATATTGTAAGTATGTGTATATTGTTTAAAGCTGTGAGAACTACACTCACATTGTGTAAATTATTTATTGTTTATTGTAGTGTATACTGTGCTGTGAGTAATTGTGTGCGCATCAGATGTGTAATCTGTTGTTGCTTAAATGTTGTACATGTCATGTCATGACTACTATGTTTGCTCGGACTGCACCTAAGAATTTCACCTACTGTTGCACTTGTGCATATGGTAGAGTGACAATAAAGTGATTTGATAGCGCCGTCCTATAGCCTAAAAAGGCCTGAAGCCCAGCCCACGTCTGAGGTAGGCTATGACTGGAAAATTGGCCCGAAGCCCGGCCCTAGGGGCGTAAAAAAGTCGAGTAAGGCTGAAAGTGTCTTTATTTTTAATACTTTCTTGAATGTCTTAATTACAGTTGGCCTATAGATAGTTATGATATTTGTGGCTGCACCGGGGTCCGTCATTACGCTAATCATGGCTGTTAAGAAATGTAGGCTACATCAATACATTACAACAATTTCGTGCTATGGGCACTGCCACTGATACAGGCAGCGGAAGAGCCTATTTTACGGATTTTCAAACGTTTTTAAGACAAAAGATGTCGATAAAACGACATAAGATCTCGTTATTACGACACAATTGAGTGGAAAAAATAATGCGTGTGGCAGCAATGCTTCACCGTAAAATTGAACTCGAAGTTTAAAAAACAAAAAAAAACAAAGTGGTGGGTACAAAACGACTCATGACGAAATCTGGTGGGTACGCGTCCCCCCCGTCCCCCCCGAAATCGACGCCTATGCGAGGATATCACAATATTGCTATTCCTGGTTGTGGAAGAACACAGTAGCTGCATAAGCTTCCTTTGGATCCTAATATTAGGAATATGTGGTTGAACTTTATTTTTAATGAAGTTCCAGCTCACATGGGAATTTGCAGACATATTGAGATTGAAACACAATGCTGTTCCATCTATATTGGACCCGTTTTTTTTATACCTGATAGTATTGCATTGTTACAGATCGTTTGATATGTGTCCGATTGTGTATTGATTATGTGTAGGCCTACGTGTCTATCCAGTCACACGAGAGACTTGTAACGTTATGTGTGTGTCCGCGCGAGTGAGTGTGTGTGTGTGTCCACACGTGTGTGTGTGTGTCCGCGCGTGTGTGTGTGTGTGTGTCCACGTGAGTGTATGTGTGTCCGTGCGAGTGTGTGCGAGTGTGTGCGTGTGTGTGTGTGTGTGTGTGTGTGTGTGTGTGTGTGTGTGTGTGTGTGTGTGTGTGTGTGTGTGTGTGTGTGTGTGTGTGTGTGTGATTTAGTGTTTGTTTGATATTTTGCGAGTTCTCTGAGCATTTCCCCCAGACGATTCCTGGGACAGACGATAGCTGAAGCTCATTAAATATGCAAATATTATCCAATCCTAGCCGTGGGCGTTTACTTCCAAGTCTTCAGTGCGGCACGCCCATCAAATCCGAGTGTTTCTCAGAGAGCCTCAAAACCAAGGCAGAAAATAGCCTATTACTTATTCATTATGATGTTTTTGAATGTAAAAACCACATAAACGCCATAAGTTGACTTCAGATAACAGTATAAAAAAAATTAAAAGGCCAGTTCATGACCCCTTTAAACTGAAGTATAGTACAGTCAGTGTGCACTTTATTATGCTGCTTGCTTGTTGCTACTGTGTGCAAGTGTAATTATTTTATTTATGCTTAAATATTTATTTTCAACTAAACTCAACTAAACTCAACACTCAACTAAACTCAACTGAACTCAACACTCAACTAAATTTTTTTTTTAGTTCAATAAATGTTCCTTTTTTAAAATTGAGACTTGTAACATTATCATCATGATCATTGTGTAATTTTTATGATGTAAATAGAGGGAGGAAAAGCAGTATTGGCTCCAAATATCGGCTCAAGAAAATCGTCAGGGTCATTGGCTAAGGCTGATGAAAAAATAACGGTATCGGCACTAAAAAAATCCATATCGGTCGATCCCTATTCCAAACCCGTCAGACCTTCGTTCATCTTTGGAACACAAAGTAATACCCGAGAGCTCTCTGATCTCTCCATAGATAGCTATTTATTTAACACTTCCAATGCCCAGAAAGGTAGTAAAAACTGTTAAAATAGTCCATATGACTCCAGTGGTTCAACCTTAATTTTATGAAGCGATGAGAATACTTTTAAAAAAAAAAAAAAAAAAAAAAGACTTTATTCAACCATTTCGTTCTACCCTGTGTCAGTCTCATACGCAGCTTCTGTGCAGCACTTTCTAGTTACGGCAGCCGATGCTGTTCACGCGAGCTAGTGTTGTAGTCAAGACCATCTAAACCGAGACCAAGTCAAGACCAAGACCAGCGTGTGCCAAGACCAAGACAAGACGAAGACAAGTCCAAGACTTTTTGGGGTTGAGACCGAGTCAAGACCAAGACAGGGTGAGACCGAGTCTGTAACGTAACTGCTCCGAGACACAAAGGCTGAGAATCCAAACGCAGCGTTATTTAAAGGGTAATCTACTCTCGTAGTCAAAAACAGGCAAGAGGTCATACACAGGCAAGCAGTCCAAACAGGCAAACAAGACAAGAGAGACAGGCAAAAGGGTAATCCACAGAACAGGCAAGAAATCCAAGACCAAGAGACAAGAAACCAGGGAAACCGCTCAGAAATGCAGTGTTACAACAAACAAGACTTTGCAGTGAATGACAGAGTGAACATGGTATATAGGCAGAGGTAATGAGGTAAATGAGACACAGGTGCAGACAATGAGTGCTGATGAGTCCGGGCAAAGGATTATGGGAGATGTAGTCTTTAATGGAGTGACAGTCCGGGGTGGAGTGCCTCAGGTGGTAATCAGGGGCACTCTCACTGGTGATCGTGAGAGAGTCAAGGCCAACGCTGCGTCCCAATTCGCATACTATCCGTACTAAATAGTATTAGAAAAAATAATTAATATGTCCCAAATCGTAGTATGTTGAAAAGAGTATTACAAAGATTCCCGGATGGTCTACTATTTACGGTCAGAATCTGAAGTGCAGATCGATGCGCACTCTATCGGCTGATATTGCCCACAACCCATTGCGAGATGGACGAGGATTCGATTAGAAATGGAAGCTTTAGCGTAAGTTCTGCCAGGAAGACTTAATTGTCATGTCACTTTAATTTTATCTATCCAATCACATGCTAAATACCTGGGTATAAAAGATCGGTACTTACACATGTCTGAGTTCGCAGATGCTGACGCTCCAATTCACCGCCATCCTCCCCACCACCTCCAAGTCAAATCCTTCCCTACATCCACCCCACCACCACCACCAGGATGGTCCCTTCCATACCTCACGGGGGGGTCGGCTGCGCCTCTGCCTTCGTCTTCAGGCAGGATATGCAGAGTCCGGACCCTCAGATTGCGAGCTACGGACGGGGCCTATGCCAATATACTTTATTGCTTGCTGGGTTGTTAATAAATGGATAATTGTCACAGTATTTATTCTCCTGAGTCTTTCTGGCAGAACTACTAACGCGGATAAAAAGTGTTAAAAAACTATAAACATGACGGTTACGCGAGTCTGGTGGTTAAGTAGATAGGATAATATAAAGGGGTTTGAGTGAGCAATTATCAGTATTTAACCTGACAAAAAGATATTTATTCAATGTTAGCAACATTATATTTCACCTGCAGCAGCATTGTGAACTTTTGTAATGATACGTTTGGCCATTAACTTTGCAAACACATGAGAGGAGTCTCTGCATTAAAGACCCACGAATGGCAGATCAACGTGCTACTACATTTCTCTCCGAAACGGTAGGAAATTAAAATGAATGTGGAGGATTTGAACTGTGACGATGATTGACAGGGCAGTTTAAACAGTGACGGGACGCACGTAACTAAGCAAGTCCGTTAAAGATGACGAAGTAGTATGTCCCAAAGCTTGCATACTCTTCTGCTACACACTCAAAAGTATGTACTTTTTCTACACAAAAAGAGTACATACTATTAGGACGTAGTATAAGTAGGCGAATTGGGACGCAGCACAAGACCAGACCAGCACTCCTTAATTTCAACTAAAAGATCCCTATCTACTGTCTGAGAAATGACTTATAATTTTAATGAATAAATACAATTAGAATAGTAAGACACTAAAGCGCTGTTACCAATCAAATCACTAACAATAAAATTCATGGCACAGAAGTTGCATCTGAATTGGTACAATTACACCTGCATAAATAATGTTCAGATTAATTTAACATTAAAACATTAACATTATTTAATAGTCACGGAATCCTTTATTCAACCTATTTGTTCATTTATTCAGCTGATTCATTTAATAACGAAACATTGACGAATTAGCAAATACACAGTTTAAAATGTCATTTAATATTAACTTCTTGTTTATTGAACATTTGTATAAATCAATATAATTTGCAATCACGCTTATATTCATGAAAACAGCTCTCTTGCTCATGCGATATTGCTTAATTATATGTTACATTAAAACTAAATCTCAAGTTTTGTGGGCATTTATATTAGTTTGGGCATTTTTGAGACAATACTGCATTGATTCTGAATCCGGCAGTACAGTAACAAGACAAAATCACATTACAAAGAAGTTATTGATTACATTATAAGCAGTAAGTTTTACATCAAATCACTTTAATGATGTTAAATCAGACAATGCACCGGCAATTTAGTGATATACTTGCAATGGTCTTGACTGGTCTTGAGATAAAATCCCGAAAATCTCTAAGTCTGAGACCAAGACAAGACCGAGAAGAAATGCAGTCGAGACCGAGACAAGAACAAGACCTTCAAAAAATGGTCTTAAGACCAGACTCGAGTACTACAACACTAACGCGAGCACCACGACGCATGCGCATGCTCTATTTACAGCGTAAAAAACGAAATTGTTGAATAAAGTTGTAATTTGTTTGTCTTTGCGCACAAAAAATATTCTCATCGCTTCGTAAAATTAAGGGTGAACCACTGGAGTCACATGTACTATTTTAACAACCTTTCTGGACCTTGGAAGTGTTAATTAAATTGCTGTCTATGGAGGGGTCGAGCTCTCAGATTTCATCAAAAATATCTTCATTTGTGTTCTGAAGATGAACAAAAATCTTACGGGGTTTGGAACAACATGAGGGTGAGTAAATAATGACAGAATTTTCATTTTTGGGTGAACTAACCCTTTAAGGGGGGGTTAAGGTGTAAAGCACAGTTGAACCATAATTACATAAATTAATTACAGATGTAATTACATGAAGGCCTTGTTCTAAATGCAAGTATGACGCAAAAATGTACATATGTACACAATAAGTGCATTGAATCAAATTATTAATCTAAAAGTTAGTAGTAGTTAAAGACTGAATATAAAGTGCACCCAATTCCTTTGCCCTTTTCCATCCTTTTAAAAAGATGGCAAAAAGGTTCATAATAATGGCGAAAATGTTAAGATATATTGATTTTTTTTAGCTTTAAAATAACTCAATATAACTATGAATAATAATGGTAAATGTTATTAGAATTTGAGGACATATAACATTTAAAAAGGGGGAAAAAAACATGTTGGGAAGATAAGGAAACCTGACTAATGAGGCTGCTGTCTTGCATGAAGGCTGTCTGTATGCGGTAGACAGCGAAGCTGCTCACTCTTGAAACGGAGCCAATGTTTTTTTTTCTTCCTGCATGATTATGTGAATGTGCACTGCTCTCTTTAGCATGCTACCAGTCTTTCCTCCTCATATACAGGTTTATCTCACACTCTACTCGTCTATCGCTCCACAGCCGTCCTCAGCGTGCTGTACTTCCTTTCCTTTTGGCAGGACCTCCCTCATTTTTCTCTTCATGCTGTCGTTTTTTTTCTGCAGGCAATCTAGCAGTGCACTGGACTGTGAAAGACTCTCTCACACACACACACACACACACACACACACACACACACACACACACACACACACACACACACACACACACACACACACACACACACACACACACACACACACAGTTGAACGTAAATGCACATTAACATTAATACACACTCAAGACACAAACATATAGTCTTATACAGCCTCTCAACACCTTTCAGTGCAGCAACAGCTATATTGGCACATGAAAAAAGGTCCATGTGAAATGTTTTATAGGTGTCTTTATCAGCTAAGACAGGTGATTTTTCTTGCATAATCAAGCCATGAACACACACACACACACACCAAGTTTGAGAGAGACATGTTTTTTTTATACTGTACATTAATCTCCTAACCCTACCCCCTAAACACAACCCTCACAGAAAATGTTCTGATATATTAAAAAAAGATAATTTATAAGCAGTTTTCCTCATGGGGAGCAAAATGTCTCCACAAGATTGAAAATATCTGGTATTACT
This sequence comes from Romanogobio albipinnatus, assembly GCA_023566225.1. NCBI lineage: Eukaryota > Metazoa > Chordata > Actinopteri > Cypriniformes > Gobionidae > Romanogobio > Romanogobio albipinnatus. The sequence goes on along the minus strand of CM042242.1, from coordinate 63,188,409 downwards.
AACATGGGAATATATCTGGACCACACACACCTGAAATTTGTGTTTTCAAAATGAATTTCCCATACCATAGGACCTTTTAAAATGATGCCAAAAAGCCAAAAATATATACAATGTGAAGTGTTCCTGAGATACTGACTTATACATTCATAACATTTTGCTTACTGGGCCAAGTCAAACATTCTAATCCATGATATTCTGGGGCCGTATTTACAAAAAATCTTTACTTGCTCATAACTTGCCGATTTAGGAGAAACTTTTTTGCTTTGTTTAGGAGAAACATTTTTGCTCTAGGAATATTTCATACAGCATTATAGCGATAAAACCAGCTTCTAAATCTGTGAAAAGTTAGGGGTAGTCAAAAGGACTCCTAAGTCACTAAGACCAAATCACAAACAATCCTAATGGCTGTTGCCGGCAATCCGCCTCAGCAATCCGCCCAATGACACTGTACACCATTGAGGCAATAGGCGATAGAGCCTTTTCTTCATAAATGAAATTAATATTTTGATTTATAGATTTTAATCTGCAATGACAAAACATAAAGGTTCATTTATGTACAGGCAAAATACATTGAATGATGGAGAATATAACATTGCGGTCAAGTTGAAAATAATGTCCCATGATCGTCTGCGCTGATAGTATTGTGGGCAGCTCGGGTGACCGTGTTCCAGTTCCGGCTCGTGGACCTTTCCCGATCATGTCCCCCCCTTCTCTCTCCCTTACGGTTACTGTCTACTCACTGTTCTATCATAATAAAAAGGCAAAAATATCCTTAATAAATAAATAAATAATGTCCTATTAGTACCTGTGGCAGTTGTTTCACAAGTTCACACTAACAAATGATCAAATAGAGCAATAGAGTAAAATAAGAGTATCCGAGCTTGGAATTTAGTCCAAATTTAGTGGCGGAGGAATGCAGAAAACTGTCAAGAGTTGTCTGTGTGTATGTATGCCTCCTCTTGAGCTTGGGCCCGTTTCAATAAGGAGGTTCAACCAACTCTGAGATAGGAAACTATCTTTTGGGTTTTAGGAAAACTTTGGGAAAGTTTTGGGTTTCAGAACAGCTGATTTGAAGTAGTTCAATCTACTCTGAGTAGACTGACTCTGAGGTTAAGTGCCTGAACCACGACTATGAAAAGCCACGATCAATGGAGCTCCGAAATTATGATTCACCATGGCAACAGCACCCGACAAAAAGACATCTGCATACTTCCGGGTAAAACGTAAGTTTAATTCTTAATCACTGTTATAATATCAGATGTGAAAACTGGCAGAACGGCAAGTGATTGAACTAATATAAATTTTTATGCATCCCACAGGCAAAAAGAAGAAGAAAAAATAATGTGGTAACAGCTAAAAAATATAATTGAATCGGGTAAATCTTTAAGCATAAAAGGTTCATGGGTGTAGGTTTCATGACTTTACGAACATTGAATAGACATTCAGTGTCTATTTCAATGTGCAGCAGCTTTTTCCTCATAGTCTAATGCTCTTTTCACACAATGTTCTCTAACCCAACGTGTTACCTTTCTGAATTAGGATAATGAAATTAACATTTGGCCTACTCAGCCAACAGCAAGAAGGCAGAGGCTCACAAAATGATGGGATGACCTGCACCAGCACCACTGAGAGAAGAAGAGGAGATGGAGAAGAATATTAAAATCCAAAAGGAAAAAAAGCACTGATGCTTTTGTATTTATAAAGATGACCAAATAAATTGTGAATAATATGTGTTTATTTAACACCTGTGGTGTATGGCATATATTTCAGACTACCCTTCCATCATATATTCTTCCATTCCATATAGTTATCTGTTTCATTTTCGGAAGGTGCAATTGGAATACGCATCCAACCATATTGAAATCCTAAAGGATATTCAAATGATCAGGTTACTTCCAGAGGTTGCAACAAGATATCAAGTGAATGTTTTAACCTGATTTCTACACCACTGACCTGCAATCCTGTGAAACTCCTCTTTGATGCTCTCATGGGTTTGTGCCCAGGAAACAACACAAACATATTCAGAAAAAGCTCACGTGAGAGTGAGGCAAACTTTCCTTACCTCTCTGCATACAGCGGCCTTACTAATATGCTCTGCATCCCTGATATTATATTGAAAACTATAATTAAAACATGGTACTGCTCAAATAAATATGCATGTGGATATAGCAAGCAAACAAATCCTTTCCTGACATGATTGTAACTCCCTACAAGTTATTGCAGCCTCCTCATCTACAGGACTTTAAAAAGGGGGAGGAGATCGAAAGAAACTCTGGGTTTACCAAAGAAAACCTGCTCTCGACCAGGTTAGGTTCACAGAGTAAGTTATCGTGTTAACTGACTCTGAGTATAAGTTGCCTCTCTTTCAGATACAGGCTTGACTCACCCTGCTTTCTCAGGTTTAACATACCTCCCATTCTGAAACGGAAAACCTAGAGTACCCCTCATTTCAGGGTTAACATACTCAGAGTTTTCACTTAACCTCCTTTCTGAAACAGGCCCCTGATCAGATAGGCAATTTGACCATTTGTTCCTCCCGAACCTTGTGTATAAAACATAATTTGTCGATTGAATTCTGCAATCTCTTGAGATGCACATGTAAAAGGCTGGAAATTAGCTGAACATACACTTGTTTAAAGGGGACATAACACACAGTTTCTGCCAATTTCGTATGAATCTTGAGTACCTATAAAGTATCCTTCATATCTCTGAAGAGTCTTTAGTTTTATCATATTTATAAAAGACAGATGAGCTGTACCGATTCTTTCTGAAAACAGCCGAGCTTGTGCAGGCGTGCAGTGGGCGGAGCTAAAGAGTCTCACACACACACACACACACACACACACACACACACACACACACACACACACACACACACACACACACACACACACACACACACACACACACACACACACACACACACACACACACACAATGCTGTGCACAATGCACACACAATAACTTTTGATTCACTATACGTTTGTGTTGTTTATATTAGGCTATATGCACTTGCACGCCGATTACCAACAAAACACAGACATTTGATGCAGTTTCACTCACCACCTGCAGTTTCGACTCATGACCGCGATCTTTTATCGCTGAGACCACTCCATCTTTCAGGTACAAACGATCTTGAAATACAGTGTCGAACTGGGCCTTGTTTATAAAACCTTCATCACTGAAATGCCGGGAACAAACAAACACACTTGCAGAACTCTGTTGCTGTTTTGAAAAAACAAACTGCATCCACTGTTCCCTTAATGCTGGGTTATTTGGGAAGCTGAACAAGGTTATCTTTCCCTCACAACCAGAAACACACTTTTTTAGTGACATTGTTGATTTCGTGGTCTAAATGGACAAAAGGACAGCACTGCCGACGGCTTCCGTAACCCGAACGAAGCCCGTTGATGTGCGCGCTCTTGCACTCGCTCTGGTTTATGTGGCAAGCACTCATCCGTGAGAAGTGCCCATGCAAGGAATTCGTCCCTTTATGAAGTCATACAGGGCCATACTCGAAAAACTTTTCGAAACTTATACAAATCCTGAAGGAGTGTATTTGGAACAGAAATACTCCATCATACGTCCAACTCATTTTTGAAACCTTGACCATGTTTAGCATGAGAATATACTTTTTAACAGTGTAAATAAGTCAGAATGCATGAAATAGCATTAGACATCCCTGTGGCGAGCAGTCGAGGGGCCGTGAGACACAAGACTGGTGCGGCGGGCAGCTCGCCCCATTCTTACAGTCCCTCGGCCTCGACTGCTTGCCACAATCCCCTTTAGTAGTGACACTCAGCCTACAATTTTAAATCTTTATTTGAATATGGCTACATTTTTATTTTTATTTTAATATATGGCAACATTATACCTCGTTCTACAATATTTCTATGATTAAATCACTGACAGAGATTCCTCCCCCATCAGCCAATCACTGTGTGCATAGATAGTAAGCGTGTTGACATCATCCATAGCAATGAGGTCAACCCCGCCCTTACGCTTAGCTTAAGACTTCTCTTTGTTCCTTAGTAAAAGTTGGTCTCAGCAGTTTTGTGAATAGGTTTTAAAGGCACAATATGTAAGATTTTTAGATTGAAATATTCTAAAACAGTGTTATATATTTTGTTGACTTGTGTACTTACATTATTCAAGATGTTTCCAAGAATATTTAAATCCAGAGAGATTGACTCAATTTTAACCAGGACACGGACCGTGTCTGTGTGTCGCCAATAAATGACATTATACCCGCGTTACCTTCAAGTTTTATTACTAAGTGTGAAAACCATGAAAACACCAAAGATGCTTGAATATATGTTTTTTTTAGACAGGTGAGAAACTGTTTGGAGACATTCATCGACAGAAAACGAATCACTGTTATATAGCTCAACACAGTCTTATTGCTTAAATCTCGTTTTCTTGATTTACCGCGAGTACCATGTTTTACCATGCCTAATATCGATCCAGCTTACTGCAGTGTGCAACAAGTGTCTCATAGTAGCCGCTGAGCGAACGCAAAGGGTAACGTTATAACATAACTTTCAACTAAGGATGCACCAAATCAGATCACTGGTTTAGATTCTGCCGAATCCGAATCCGAATACCGAACCCTACTCCCATCCTCAGTCCATTATCACAGTAAACACATTAATGAAGTAAACAACGTCCACGGCAGTATAGGGATGCTCATATTGAAACATATGCTATGCGGTATTAAAATACAGCAGTAGTACAAGCTCCTGACTGGTGGAAAGCAAATGAAAGGCGCTTCCCAAGGCTGTCCACTCTAGCGAGGAGTTATATCTGTATTCCCGGGGCATCAGTGTCATCTGAAGCCTTATTAAAGGCTTTTCGTGGTGTGGTTTTGGTCAAGTTTACTAAAGTAAACATTGTCACATATGTTCTTCTCGCCGCTGTTTCCTGATGATTTACAGAACAATTACCCCAAGTCGCCCTCGTTGTTTCAAACAACACGGCGAGCGCAGAAGGAGCGCATGCAGTCAGCAGAGGCTCGCACTGCGGAGACAGATGAAAGTATAAAGGCTTCAGAGATTGTTTTCTGCCGCAGGTTTAACTGTCAACAGGCTGCACTCCAGACTAACCCACATCACTTAGACATGTTACTTAAAAAAAAATAAAAACCATACAAGGTGAGGGTGGAGGTAGGCCTGCTATTTTCATTTGACAAAAAAACTATTCCGGTTCTTCAAAGCATCAAACGGATTCAGTGTAATTTCAGTTTGTCATCTTAATTTGGTAATTATTTAAGAGAAAAATATTTAGTGTAGGCCTATTTATTGTATTCTTTTTATTTATATCTTATCTGATCTGTATGCTGCTGTTTGCACGTGAAAAGAAGTGTCTTTTTAACGGGTCACAGACACGTCAATTGTATTTTTATTTAATGCCAATTCAATATTATAATCATCAGTTAACGGTTAATAATCGGATAATGAGCAGCGGTTGTCGGTTGGGAAAATTTACCGAAATGAGCGTTCCTACATCAGTGTATTTTTAATTTTAATTAAGAATAGGCAACATTATTCCAGGATGACTGTCCTCCCTTTGCCACACCTGAAGTTGCTGCATTTTGGCTGCTGTCTGTAGATTCCTTCATGCACAACTCGTATTCTTTCAGATGTTTTATATGCAAATGTTTTCACAGCGGCTGTTGTTTAGGGTCCTTGCCACCATGAGACAAATCGGCATTGCAAATTGAACTTGTAGCTCGACTCGAATCGCCTTCTTTTGACTGAAAGTACTGCCAAACAACACGTTTTCTGCTCACAAGTTTTCTCACCATTTTCATCTTCTCACAGCCTGTATTCGAACGGTCCACTTAGTAAACACGTTCCCGTAATCAGCGGCGGTGTCATTATATTCAATCAGCACGTAGTGCAAGCCTAGTGTTCGGTTCGGTGGAAAAATATTTGGAAAAAAGTTCGGCAGAAACCAAACCTCGTCAAAAAGCCCAATATTCGTCCGAATCCGAAACAGAATCCTGGATTCGGTGCATCCATACTTTCAACACACTCAAATGTATCTAATATGATAAAACAGCGCTGCGTTACCACATACACATGACCAGAAGAAGTGGAAGTGCTGGTCTGTGGCAATAACAAAAGCTCCGCTGCTCTTTCAAGCCATGTGTCGCTGTAACGTACTGCTCCGAGAGACAAAGGTTGAGAATCCAAAAGCAGCTTTATTGAAGAGTAATCCACAATCGTAGTCAAAAACAGGCAAAAGGTCATACACAGGCAGGCAGTAAGCAAACAAGACAGGAGAGACAGGCAAAAGGGTAATCCACGGAACAGGCAAGTAATCCAAAACCAAGAGACAAGAAACCAGGGAGAATGCTCAGAAATGCAGTGATACAACAAACAAGACTTCGCCATGAATGAAAGACATGACCTTATATGGTGTGAGCTAACAAGGTAATGGGGTGCAGGTGGATGTAATCAATGAGTGCTGATGAGTCCGGGCAAAAGATTATGGGAGATGTAGTCCTAGATGGAGTGACAGTCCAGGATGGAGTGCCCTCTGGTGGTAACCACGGGCACTCACACTGGTGAATTGTGACAGTCGCTCGTCTCTCATTAGCAATCGCTATAGCAGCCTCGTTCCGCTCCAACGGCTTTCAGCCTCACCCTGCTTTAATACTACAGTACCGTTAATAAATCTTTAATACCAGGGCTGGACTGGGGCTAAAATTCAGCCCATTCGGCCCATGAGTTCCCCCGTAAATGTTTTTGCTGGGTTTAGGGCCTTAAATTTGAGTAAAAAAATAAAACTAGGACAGGGAAAAATAATGTTGGATATTATTGAAATTACTGCAAATGCAGTTAACAAATTAAATATTGCACTTTTGTCACACAGAAATGCACTTGATAGTAAAGAACTGATTTTAAATAAGGATGCATTAAAGTGAATTTACTGCTATTAAATGCTGTCATCATTTATTCACCCTCAAGTTGTTCCAAACCTGTTTGACTTACTCTCTTCTGAAACACAAAAGAAGATATTTTAAAGAATGTTGGTTTGGCTACCATTGAATATTGAATGGGGAAAAAAAACAGTCTCAAATGATTTTCTTTTATGTTACACCTAAAGAAATTAATTCAAATTTGGAATTACATTAAGGTGAGTAAATGATTACATTTTAGGTTAAACTACCCCTTTAAAAACAATAATATTTTTGAGTTAACACCTAATTTATGTAAGACACTGATAGCTATCATTCATGAGGCTCATGAAACATTTAATTAAATTTCATTAGAACTATTAAAAAGTTCATAAAACATTTAAAGAGAAAAAAAGCTTTGTCCTTAAAGGGTTAGTTCACCCAAAATTGAAAATAAAGTCAGTAATTACTCACCCTCATGTTGTTCCAACCATGTAAGACCTTCGTTCATCTTCGGAACATAATTTAGTATATTTTTGATGAAATCTGAGAGCTGTCTCACTCCTCCATAGGCTTTCAGAGGGACTGAAACTTGATGGCCCAGAATAGTAAGTAAAAACGTCATTTAAGGAGTCCAAATGACTACAGTGGCTCTGTATTAAGTCTATCATGCGACGAAAATACTTTTTGAGCGGAAAAACAACAAAAATAACGACTTTATCCCACTATTTATCCCACTACATACTCTCTGACGAGAGTTCGCGGGAGTGCCACGACGCATGCGCGAGTTCGCGGGAGTGCCACGACGCATGCGCGAGAACTCGCGCATGCGTCATGGCACTCCCGCGAACTCTCGTCAGAGGCTCAAATTGAACAATAATAGTGGGATAAAGTCGTTATTTTTGTTGTTTTTCCGCTCAAAAAGTATTTTCGTCGCATGATAGACTTAATACAGAGCCACTGTAGTCGTTTGGACTCCTTAAATGACGTTTTTACTTACTATTCTGGGCCATCAAGTTTCAGTCCCTCTGAAAGCCTATGAAGGAGTGAGACAGCTCTCAGATTTCATCAAAAATATACTAAATTATGTTCCGAAGATGAACGAAGGTCTTACATGGTTGGAACAACATGAGGGTGAGTAATTACTGACAGAATTATCAATTTTGGGTGAACTAACCCTTTAATGAATGGGATCCTGTCACATGTCTGTCCTGTCTTGTGGAGCACATGTGGTGTGTTGTTGTTTTGGGCTGTGCTCGTGTCTTTGTCTGATCCCTCCCCCTTGTTATCTGATTAGTGTTTGATTTCTTCCACCTGTTCCCTCTTGATTTCTTCCCCTTTATATAGTTCCCATGTGTTCACAGTCTTTGTCGTTACGTTGTGATGTCTACGTGTCCCTTTCCTGTGTTCCGCTCCCTGAGTTGTTTGGTTCATTTATGTTATGTTTTCCCCCTTGTGGGTTTTTGTTTTGTATTTATGTTTATTTTAGAATAAATTCATTTCCGTCCTGCTATTGAGTCCTCACCTCAGTTTTCTTTAGTCATCCCGTGACAGAACGTAACGACCATTAGAGGACTCAGCAGGAGGGTTTTTGTCTTGACCATGGAGCTTAACAGACACGTACAGGTGATGCAGCAGGTAAACTCGAAATACATCCGTCAGCAGGGGGCGGATGTAAGAGTTTGCCTGCCAATTCCTCATTGAGGTGCATCACCTGTACCTCAATGAGATGGAGAAGGCAGAAGTTTTCAACCTATGCCTGGACATGCCTCTCAGTCCGCAGGAGATGGGAACTCCTAAATTCTGGGAGTTTGTGGACCGGCTGGACTCCAGTCCTCCTAGGACCACGGTCCGTGTTCCGGTGGTCCCGGTTCCGGTGGATCTGAGCTCAGTGGTACTGAAACGGAGGAGGAGGAGAGAGGTTCCCTCCATGCCAGGTCCGGTGGATCGTGTTCCGGTGGTCCCAGTTCCGGTGGATCCGAGCTCAGTGGTACTAAAACGGAGGAGGAGGAGAGAGGTTCCCTCCATGCCAGGTCCGGTGGATCGTTTTCCGGTGGTCCCAGTTCCGGTAGTCCCTGTTCCGGTGGTCCCTGTTCTGTCCGCGCCAACCCGGCGCCCTGCTCTGACTGCGACGCCCTGTTCTTCCCGTGCCGCCCAGACGCCCTGCTCTTCCCGCGCGTTCCCATGTGTTCACAGTCTTTGTCGTTACGTTGTGATGTCTACGTGTCCCTTTCCTGTGTTCCGCTCCCTGAGTTGTTTGGTTCATTTGTTATGTTTTCCCCCTTGTGGGTTTTTGTTTTGTATTTATGCTTATTTTAGAATAAATTCATTTCTGTCCTGCTATTGAGTCCTCACCTCAGTTTTCTTTAGTCATTCCGTGACAGATCCAGGCTTTAAAGCTGTTTTGTTGAATTAACCTTTAATTACCCTAATGAAATGTCATTTGTAGTTTCATTTAACTGTATGATCATGGTAGACTGAGGTTAAACCATGCTCCTCATTACCATGGGTTTCTAAAATAAATAAACTATTGAATTTGAAATAAAACAATATTGTACGTGTGTGTCTTTGAGCAAGGCACTTTACTCCATGTTGCTCCAGGGGGATTGTCCCTGTAATAAGGGCACTGTAAGTCGCTTTGGATAAAAGCGTCTGCCAAATGCATAAATGTAAATGTAAACCAACCCCATCCCTAAACCTACCCATTTGAGTATTATATGATATAAAATACATGATATAACAGGTAGATACGACTGCAGGCACAATTTATTCAAAAAGTACACATATTCCAAGTGTTCCCTTTCTTTCAGTTACTACGACGTAACGTTAGTGACTAACGAATGGGGGTTTCACTTAGAAGCCAATTAACTTCAAGGAATTTTACAGCGTCCAATGGCAGTGCCAATGCCATGGGCATGTGGAATTTGCATGCGTAACTCCGCCCCACATCATCGGTATATAAGGAAGTACGCTGGCAACATCGCATTATGTTTCTGCTTTGGAGCCAAGAGTATCTCTTCTCTCCTTCAAGCCTGCTAACTGAGTCTTTGTCAGCCTTCGAGACGAGCAGCTTTCCAGAGCCGTTGGTGTCAACGGCGCGTTCCAGTGATCGCATACTTCCTGCCTGCTGATCTACGCAGTGGTCTGTTAGACAGCTGGTGTGTGTTCCCTGGGCGCTTCGGCGTCTCTGCGAAGCTTCCTCTCATAAAAGAGCTTACACATGGCACGTCCTTTTCAGGATGTCTCGCCCGTGTACTTCTGGGTGCGCGATGGGCACAATCACTGCCTGGTATGCTTGGGCGTTCAGCATGCTCAGGCAGCGTTTGTGGATGCGTCATGTTCCCACTGCGGCTTTGTGGATGCCGGCTCCGGCCCCCCTGCGCATCTCGTTTGCCGCTCCGGAGGATGATGCGATGCCGGTCGTCGCATCACAAGGTGGGCTCGAGTCCTCCGAGGATGATGACTCGGCTGTGCTGCCGCCCTCGGGCGCGCCAGCATTGCCCGAGTCGGACCCGGAGCTGACAGCCATGCTGTCTCGGGCGGCTGCGAGTCTCGGGATAGAGTGGAACCCTCCGCCCTGTCCTGAGCGCTCGCGGCTAGACAATTGGTTTTTGGGGGCGCCGCACGCTGACACCTGTCAGACCCCGCCCCCAATACCTTTCTTTCCCGAGCTGCATGAGGAGATCCCCGTTGTCTTCCCGCGACCGCTTGGCGGCCTCCTCCGCCTTCTCCACTCTCGATGGGGCCGCGGCCAACGGGTATTCTGGGGTCCCCCCAGTCGAACGGTCTGTTGCGATGCAACTGTGTCCTCAGAGCGCTTTGACTTGGCGTGGTGATCCTAAGCACCCCTCCAAAGCCTGTCGATTCACATCAACCCTGGTGTCGAAATCGTACAGAGCTGCAGGGCCATGGCAATCCTTCAGGTCTACCAGGCCAGGTTGCTCAGGGACATACACAAGGGTGGAGCTGATCCAGGGCTCGTGGACGAGCTGCGTGCCACCCCCGACCTCGCCCTCCGGGGCGACGAAGGTGACCGCACGCTCCCTGGGTCAGGTGATGTCCACAGCTGTGGTCCAGGAGCAACATCTGTGGCTAAACCTGGCTGATATGTGGGACAGCGAGCGAACACGTTTCCTCGATGCCCCCATATCCCTTCGGCGGTCCAGAAGCAGACTGAGGCTATCAAACATATACCTCCCCGGCGGCCAGCTGCTGCCACCACCCAGCCGCCGGCACAGTCGCCTCAGCCTGCTCGCCACCGAGGGCGCCCTCCTAAGGCTCCTGGACCTCCTGCCCGGCCCAGCAGCAGCCTTCACCCGGGCCGGGTCGCGGAGGACGCCGTAGGAAGGCGCCCCAGTCCGCTCAGGCCTCTTGGGCTTTAGCGCATGGCGCCTCGCTAACAGACATCTGCAGAGCTGCAGGCTGGGCAACACCTAACACATTCGCCAGATTCTACAATCTCAGAATGGAGCCAGTGTCCGACTATGTACTCGCCTCTACTAGTGGCCAGTAATGGACCAGGCTCAGGTGTCTTCGCTTGCTCGCCATTCCACTCCACGGACTGGATACGTGCAATATATTTCCTCAGGTGAGCTTCCCGAAAGCCCTGAGTTCCTCCAGCACTGTCGACACCGATATCAGTAAGTCTGCCCTTCGAGCCCAGACCCTCATGTCCGGCCAGGTGCCCCGTGTGCATGGTTCCCCTCCGACAACCCGCACACGTGTATTTCCATCGTAAGCCTCCTCAGTGAGCAGATGTCTTTCCCTTGGCAAGTCCCTGCCACCCCTGGGGTTAAAAATCCACCTTCGGCTGGTCCTCCCTTCGGGTAGGCATTTTGGCATATCTCCACTGGAATATGCTTGCCAGTGTACCTTGGTAATCCTGTGATAAGTGGGAGTCCTTCGTCCGTACTAGTCTTACGAAAGGGTACTGACATTTACGCAGGGCACTGGAAGACAGCCGAGTGGCGTCACTGTATTGGGACCCCCATTCGTTAGTCACTAACATTACGTCGTAGTGACTGAACGAAAGGGAACGTCTCGGTTACGTATGTAACCCTTGTTCCCTGAGAAGGGAACGGAGACGCAAAGTCCCTTTGCCACTTACGCTGTGCTGCTGGAACGCAGAGTTCAGTCTTGGCTCTGCAGCAGTAACATAATGCGATGTTGCCAGTGTACTTCCTTATATAGAGTTACGCATGCAAATTCCGCATGCCCATGGCATTGGCACTGCCATTAGGCGCTGTTAAATTCCTCGAAGGTAATTGGCTTCTAAGCAAAACCCCCATTCATTAGTCACCTCCTCAGGGAATGAGGGTTACATACGTAACCGAGACGTTCCGAGGCCAAGCGATTGATTTGTGTGAAGAAAATCCCCAAAAGCGATCAGCGTCTCCATCCGCCGAAGATCATAAATACATTCAAATTCAAAAATTGCCGCCCGTTACGTCAGATTTCATAGTGAAATTGCATTGGCTCTCCTATGTCTCATGACCAATTGCGTCATTACGTCAGCTTTGATTGTAAAATGTAATTGGCTCTCGCGTGTCTTGTGACCGATCACGTCATTCATAGGCGTCGATTTCAGGGGGGACGGGGGGGGAGCGTACCCACCAGATTTCGTCATGAGTCATTTTGTACCCACCACTTTTTTTTTTGAAAACCTCGTGTTCAATTTAGCTGTTCTGCTGCTGCGCTGGCTACACGCTGGCTACATATTTCTTGATATCAGACCGCTGCTAATTATAACACACCGTTGCCATGAAAAACAGAGCGTTGCTATGGACGCGGCAGGATTCTAACTGTAGAGACGGAACTGACTATTTTCTTTAGCGGAAGCAATACAATCGTGTTTCCGTTTTCAGTGATTATGAGGAGCAACATGAGAGAGAAATTTGGTAATCATTGTTTAGGTACATTAAACCACGTCATGGCCATGTCATATTGTCAACATGGTACTTATAAAGCAGATTAGTGGGTCATATTCTTCATAGTGGGCTTTCCTCTTCATAAAACGAGTCGGATATCATCACATGATTTTTGTATACATTTTTATTTATTTACATTAGTAAGCTACAGGACATCGTCTTTCAAAACATGACCTGCATGAAAGAGAGAAAAAAAATTAATGCATCATTGTACCCAGCACTTCTGAAAATGCACTTCTGAATGCGTCTCTGTCCCCAGCACATTTCAAACCAAATTGAACGAAAGGGCGCCTGGGGCGCCTTCGGTGGCGTCATGCTAAAGAGTCGTGTGTATTACGTTCACGGAGCGGCGGGATCATCATTTCAGCGATTAAAACATTAAGATCTGTTCTTTACATGAAGACATCGTATGACTTCAGAAGACTTGGAATGCAACATGAGTTACTTTTATACTGTTTTGCTCAGTTTTTGCAATAAATACCTGTGACTGTACTTTTATTTACCTGTTACGTGTTTTATATTGTTTAGAAGTGGGTAGGTTTAGGGTAGGAATTGGGTTAGTTGCTCCAAAATATAAAAGTACCCTTTAAATATTAATAAAACGCTAATCGAACCATGTCTGCTTTTTCAAATGCAAAGAATAAAATGCGTCTTGATCTGACGCATTGGGTAAACAACTTAAATGAATGGAGCATCCAGCACGTCGATATAGTGACGCCTAGGGGTACCTTTAGTGTCTTCATTGTGACGTGGAAGGCACTTGACCATGCTTCAGATTTTGACGCCTTGGGAGTGAGAATAAGTTGCACATCTCTACACTATTCATAATAGACAATGGACTTTTGCCCACAAAATTTATCTGAAATATCACTAATGTAACGGCACCTTTACAGTAAGTATGAACCTTAGCATGCATCATTTAAAAAATGGCCCTAATCCTGCTGGTATATTTCTACAAAGACTTAAAATTTTCCTTCTAAGGAGTAGCATGCCTACATTGGAGGGGGTTTGTGTTGATTTTAATGACTGATCCTGGTGCAGTGGGAAAACAGGTTTACCTCCCAGCTCATAGCTCCTCTGCTGTTAACAGTCTCTCTCTCTTCTCAGTCTGTCACTCCCAATCACGTCAATGTGCACAGGAGACACACACACACGCACACACACTGAGAGAGACATTTCTGAGGACAGAGTCTTTAGAGAGAAAAGCAGTGTGGAAGGACTGTGAATGTAAACGCCTGAGTGGCAGGTTTTTTAGTGGCAGGTTTTTTGGTGGTGTTTGCTAAAGGCAACCCCTAATCTAGGTATTAAACTTCAATGTGTAAGTCGTCCTGCAGTGTTTGAGGTTGAAGGCATGAATGATACACCTCAAACCATGCAGCTTGTTGAGGAAAGGTGTACTATTACTTTTATAAACATTCAGAATTATGACTTTTGCCTGTGGGTGATAAAATGGCTGAAAGAAACATAGACTCGAGCCATTTATAGAAGTCGCAATCCACCTTACTTTTGACATAAGAGCAGTTGTGGCCATTTGAACTTGAACGTGTCTTGCTGTACAAAACATCTGTACAAAAATTATGCAATGTGTTATGCTGCTTGATATTGGAAACTGTTATTGGATATTATGTTATTTTAATTGAATATCGTAATGGTGAACATGCTGGTTTGTAGCATGAATATTTGTATTGTTTACAGTCCTTCTAGTTATTTACCTATAGCAGATAAAATAAGAGACTTGAAGGTGGGCTCTTTACACTTGGGCTGTACTATATACTATACTATACTAGTAAGTATATAGGCCTACTATACTTACTATAGTAAGAACCCTGAGCTGTGTCAAAGCACATTTGCTAACCACTAGGCCACGACTAAATGGCAGATTTACTTGTGACACTTCACTTGGCAAACATCCCCATGTCAGCATTTATAACTCTGATAGGGTGGAAGCTGGATTTCCTGCCAAGCTACTCTTGAAATCTAAAAAACATCCACTGATTGCATATATATGGCATTGAATGCATTTCAAAATAGCCTATATGATTTGTAGATGTTAAATCACTATCAATCTAATTAGGTTTATAATGTGTATTGAGTGGAACAAATTAAGTAAGAAGAAAAAGATAATTTCCCTTGAATTTCCATTCATGTTATTCCACTGTAGAAACAAGTACAATGATTGTATCAGATGGTAATACCATTGTGCTTAATCATATGTTATTGTATTTACATATTAGTACAAAGTGTTTATAAAAATAAAAAAAAACATGGGACTTCCATGGTGCGCACAGTAGTAGCCTATTGTTTTGTTTGTGTCTTGGCTTAAGCATAATTTGTGTGTATACTGTATAGACATGGTGACAATTCTATAATTAAATATAAGTTTAATTATTGAAACAGCCTACACAATACATATTGCATAGTCCTATGTGTATACATACACGCACATACAAATGCAAGCACATAAATAGTGGAAAAATGGGGAAAATACAGACCTGCATTTTGTTTTTATTAATATTATTTATAAATGCTCTGACTGCCATCTGCTGTAAGATACTTGTAACTACAGATTAGGCTATATGAAGAAAGAAAGAAAGAAAGAAAGAAAGAAAGAAAGAAAGAAAGAAAGAAAGAAAGAAAGAAAGAAAGAAAGAAAGAAAGAAAGAAAGAAAGAAAGAAAGAAAGAAAGAAAGAAAGAAAGAACAGTCAAAAGACAGACATGCAAATGATATGGTGAAGAGCAGAGAACAACATGACCAGTTTGCGCATGAAAGTATCAGGGTCGTTCCTGTAATAGAGTGACTTTTCTGTCTCTATTTACTTACTCATATTTTCTATAAAACGAGTCACATATTTATAATGGCTTAAAGGGTTAGTTCACCCAAAATTGAAAATAAAGTCAGTAATTACTCACCCTCATGTTGTTCCAACCATGTAAGACCTTCGTTCATCTTTGGAACATAATTTAGTATATTTTTGATGAAATCTGAGAGCTGTCTCACTCCTCCATAGGCTTTCAGAGGGACTGAAACTTGATGGCCCAGAATAGTAAGTAAAAACGTCATTTAAGGAGTCCAAATGACTACAGTGGCTCTGTATTAAGTCTATCATGCGACGAAAATACTTTTTGAGCGGAAAAACAACAAAAATAACGACTTTATCCCACTATTATTGTTGTTCAATTTGAGCCTCTGACGCCACGACGCATGCGCGAAAACTGAGTTTAGTAGTAGTAGAAGAAGAACACCGTTTTCGCGCATGCGTCGTGGCGTCAGAGGCTCAAATTGAACAACAATAATAGTGGGATAAAGTCGTTATTTTTGTTGTTTTTCACATGAGGGTGAGTAATTACTGACTTTATTTTCAATTTTGGGTGAACTAACCCTTTAAATGATATCAAGATGATTATCAACCAAATTAACACAGGAGGAGTACATTCAGATAATTAGGAGGTATATATAGCAGCTGACTCACCTCTGTGCCACGACAGCATCCCTCCGCCACCCCGACTCATCTCTCTTGATTATTACCCAGTTATTGATGGGGGGAGGTATCCAGGCTAAATTCCAGGCTCTGATCTTTTTTTTTTCTGTTCGTTATTGTTTGGCAACCTAGGGTGTGGCCTGTGACCCACCCACCTTACAGGACACACCCTAGTCCTAACTCCAAGTGTTGACTTGGGGTAAACTGCCTGCTTTACCAAAATATTCAACAGCGTTATGGGGGCACAAAGCCCATCAGTCATGCTCAGAGTGCTGCACCAGATCTAGGAGCCAATACGACAAAAAGGCCAATTCACCACAGATTTCTTATTTTAAAAGAATTACATCTAGGCATTAGTTTTGCTTTTAGCTATTTTTTTTAAATAATTGTCGTTTTTTTGGAAACCTAGGGTGTGGCCTGTGTCCCACCCACCACTTTACAGGACACACCCTAATCCTAATTCCAAGTGTTGACTTGGGGTGAACTGCCAGTTTTGCTGAAATATAAAACATGCCAATGTGTGCAGAGTCCCAGTTTTCATATAGTAAATATAGTTTATTGTTTCACATCTCTCACTTAAACATTACACTTTTAAGAGCGTCATGAATTTTGAATTGTTTACTCTGGAAGGACTGGAAATTGCATCGACTGAATCACAAATAATATATTCATTTGAAAACTCGACAATCACTTTTAAACTGAACAAACATTGTCTTGAAACATAAATGAATCTCTCAAGTCTCACTATTGATGGATATTGGCCCATATAAACAATTTTACATACCTGTAGGAAATTATGAGAAACACAGATTAAAGTCTGTAGTGTTCTGGCACTTTCTTTAATGACTTTGCCCTTTTCCCAGAACGTAAATTCCGGGACATTCTAAAACGCTTAACGTGATTAAATGTACTAAGATGGTGTTATTAAGAGACAAAACTCAGTAATTATAATACTAATGACTATGTACAAAAAATCAGATGAGCCCAGAATATGAACAAAACGCGTTTAATTACACGTTAAGCATTTTCCTCCCATAGAAAACCATTATAAGAAAACGCTTAACGTGGCTTAATGTACTAAAACAGTGTTAATAACTTTTGTGCAATGCGCCACCTACAGGCATTTTACAGAAGACACTTAAATTACACTCCATGTAACATTAGAACACAATTTTTTTAGAGACTCTCTTAAAGGGTTAGTTCACCCAAAAATTTAAATAATGTCATTTATTACTCACCCTCATGCCGTTCCACACCTGTAAGACCTCGGAACACAAATGAAGATATTTTTATTGAAATCCAATGGTTCAGTGAGGCCTGCATCGCCAGCAATGACATTTCCTCTCTCAAGATCCATTAATGTACTACAAACATATTTAAATCAGTTCATGTGAGTACAGTGGTTCAATATTAATATTATAAAGCGACGAGAATATTTTTAATGCGTCAATGCAGGCCTCACTGAGCCATCGGATTTCAACCAAAAATATCTTAATTTGTGAGTAATAAATTACATTATTTTCATTTTTGGGTGAACTAACCCTTTAATTATTTAAAATTGAAGGCAGAAAAAAATTATACCCAACACTTTTATCTTTCACCATTACATTTCCAGTCCTTCACATCCTCAATGGTAGGTTTTTAGCGCTTCCAAAAATTTCGGAATGAACAGCCCCACCACTAACTGGTCAGGGCGGAGTCACGTGACTCCCCTTAAAAACATACTACCGCGCGTTAGTGGAGCGGCTAAGTGATATAATCGTTCAGTTTATGATACAAGTGTGAAAATTGGCATGAGCAGTCTCCATGGGTCACTTGACAAGAAAATTGTCCGAGCCACTTGAAATTTCAAGATGGCGGCCATTTTCAAGATGGCCGACACCTTAGTCGAGTAGTTAAGTGATATAGTGGTTTATTTGGTGATACAAGCATGAAAATTGGCATGAGCAGTCTCTGATGGTCACTAGACAATAAGCCACCCACAGCTATTTGAAATTTCAAGATGGCGGCCATTTTTCAAGATGGCCACCAGCTTAGTGGAGCAATTAGGCTTAAGAAATCATTTAGTTGGTGATACAAGCATGAAAATTGCCTTGAGCTGTCTCAAAGGGTCATTTGACAAGAAACTGCCCACAGCAACATAAAATTTCAAGATGGCGGCAATTTTTCTGGATTACTGCCGCCCGCCATGTGGATCTTTAAATGGGTCATCAGGGTTCATTGAGGTAAGTTCATGCCTTAACCCTACACTTTAGTCCGATCGTTCATCCAATGCCATTTATATCCCGTGCGATCTGTACACCATCCGGTTAACTAAAACCCCATTAACCTTGGCTCGGCTCTCCCGCGCTGGCAATTCAGGTGCGGCTATCTAACCGTTTTGGGGTAGATTAGACAGCATTTGGGATACTAACTTTACAATTAGCTGACATTGAACCCCACTCTGAGTTTAACAGCAGTGATATATCACCAGTGTGCCCTGGTAGTGCAGATATTCACTCTTGTCTAATCTATCAATAATCAACAAATCAACACAACTGTATTTTGATGCGTTAAAAGTTGTTCTTTAGAATAATCTAAAACATATAAAATAAAATGACACCAAATCGTCCTTAATGAAAAAAAAAACCCAATACATTTCTATCGGAAAATTGAGGATCCAGGGGTCGGCCATCTTGAAAATAGAAATTTTAAGTGGCTGAGAGTGTTTTCTTGTCAAGCAATCCTTAGAGACCGCTCAAGGCAATTTTCATGCTTGTATCACCAACTAAACCACTATATCACTTAACTGTTCCACTAAGGTGGTGGCCATCTTGAAAAATGGCCGCCATCTTGAAATTTCAAGTAGCTGTGGGTGGCTTATAGTCTAGTGACCATCAGAGACTGCTCAGGCCAATTTTCATGCTTGTATCACCAAATAAACCACTATATCACTTAACTGCTCCACTAAGGTGTCGGCCATCTTGAAAAATGCCCGCCATCTTGAAATTTCAAGTGGCTCGGACAATTTTCTTGTCAAGTGACCCATGGAGACTGCTCATGCCAATTTTCACGCTTGTATCATAAACTGAACGATTCTGCCAAACATAAGCACTTAGCCGCTCCACTACTGTAGCCTACTCATTGCGAATAACTGTAGGGTTTTTTTGGTCATGAAAAATTAACATTAATAAAATAAATAAAGCCACAATGTGTCACATTTGTTACATAAAATTTTTAATCAAAAATATGATTTGCTCTGCTGTTGAAGGACTTAGCCGACTTCTTTTTTTTTTTTTTACATAATTTCTCCAGCCTTTGAAAAAAATCTTCTCACAAGGGACACTTGTTGCTGGCAAGCACAAATATTTTTTAGCAAGTACATACAAATGAGGGAAAATCACTGCTATCACAAAATCTCTCTCCTCTCACAAAAACCCATGAGGTGAAGATGGATTACCTTCACTTTTAAACTGTAGGGAATTACGTTCATACAGATGTGTGACTGTGTGGTTTGTTCCTGCCCCTTTCAATCAAACACAGTTTCAACAGGCGCCACCTGATGAAACACTATCGAAGCTTCAGGTGTGTTCGACATCAGCTGCGGCTGGATGCAACCAATCGGCGAGAGTAGCCGCGTGCAGGCGGGGAAGAGCTGCAAACGGAGACATTGGCTGTGTCCGAAAACCTAGGCAGCGGACTCGTTGCCTCGCTGCCTTATCAGACAATGACTTGTAAGGCAGCATTTGTGCATGAAGGCACCTCACGAAACTGATTTTGGACAGACTTCTTAGGGTGTTTTCACATATCTAGTTCGGTTCATTTGGTCCGAACCAAGGGCAAACAAGTATACACTGTAGCATTTTTCAGCTTTTTTGGTTCCTTTTCACACCACACTGATTGCTTTGGTCCGAACCAGTTGAAACGAACCAAAATGCAGTCACATGACAACATCCACATCACTCATTGGCCATGGCATATTTCCTAAACTGCTTTTCGATTGGTCAGAATTTACGTGCGGGAAAATTCCAACAGAAGAGGAAAAGCCAGCAAACAACACGGAGACAACACAACTATGGAGAGAGTACTGCGTGGGCTGGTTTTGTCCCTGGCCATAATCTATTACATTGTTTGTATACACCACAATATGCAAACAATACATTTCTATAATGAAGCGCGGATGCGGCTTCAAAACAACGTTCTAATGCACTGCAAACGGCGAGCGCCATCGTCATCAGACCAAATTTCTATGAGGCTCTGCACCTCCTCACTACTCCAAGTTTGTCTGCGAGCTGCCATGCTAAAGTGCAAACTGTCAACAAACACTTCCTCATCCCATAATGCACAGCACAGCTGACTATGGCAGCTGGTTTAGTCCAAAAATGATCAGTACTTTTTGCATTTGGGTCTGTTCGAGGTCGGATCACGTTCTCACCACAAACAAACCGCTCCAGAGTTCGTTTGAAAGCATACCGAGACCACCTCTTCAAGGAGGTTGTTTGGTGCGCTTTTGGTGCGCACCCAAGTGCGATTGCTGCTTTCACACCTGACCAAACGAACTGCACCAAAGGGGAAAATTAACTCTAGTACGATTCAACCGAACTAAATGAGCCAGGTGTGAAAGCACCCTCAGGCAGTGTAACAGTTTAATGATCTACAGCAAAATAGAGAGAGCTTTGGTGAGAACTAAACAAATATTGAACTACTACATTAGTAATTTCTTGCTCGAAATGACATCAGAAGTGAAAAAAGTTGGTAAAAAAATTTCATTTACACACAAACTGACCAGCAAACACAACTTTCGGACGCCATCTTTTTCCCCCAGCTCAACTGTCAGAGAATGGAAAGCACAGGATTGTGGGATATCAAAGGCAGCGAAGGATACAAATATGCCTTCAAAAATCGATCAGATGAAGGTATCTCAGGAGACATGAAGTGAAGCTAACATTAGATTCGGACATGCCTTGGTGCCTTCCTGCCTTGAAATGTGTCCTCCGAAGGCAGCATTTCTTAGATTTTGGACGCAGCCGTGAAGTTGGACACTTTCTGCTTCCCGCAGTGACACTCGCGCTGTGTTTGCAATGTTTGTCAAATAAACAGATGTTTCAGATACATTTTTATTCAATACTTTAATGTACTGCTTAATACAACGTCTGTTTGTACAAGAATAAAGTTTAACATATAAGCCTACACTATCAATGAAGTGGGGTCTACGTTTTTATCAGTTTTATTTTGATAAACATGACAATATAACATCGCGACCACATGAAAAGAGGTTTTATTGTTATAAAAAAACAGATTTGTGAGCATTAGTGGAACTAAAGGTTTTAGAATAAACACGAAACACACGTGATCGCTGTCATGCGGTGAATCCGGCCAATCGTGGAACAGCTGTGACGTCATCAGAGCTCATGCAGTCGCTCTGCAGAAGCCATAGACAGTAAAAGGAATGGACACAATGACCCCATAGATTTTAATTGAAAAAAGTGAAGTCAATTAGAAGCACTCACTTCCTGATGGCTGAGCGCACTGCGCAGCCTCAGACTGAGCTTGACGACGTAGATGTGACGTGAGCACCCTGTCTGACAGTTGTAAGTCTTCTAGTAGTTGTGCAAAGTGGAATCTGAATCACCGAATTTTGCAGAGACGGAGAGCGTGAGCAGGGGCAACTTTTGGTAAGTATTCTGATTAATTATTTAGTCATTATGCATAGTATTTATTTATTTTAATAAATTGCCTCATAGCTTCTCCTCCTGTCTATACGGGTCTATACGGTAATTTCTCTACTGCACGACATAGTCGCGTGGTTATGGCGCAATGGTTAGCCTAACCAGAAGCTGTGCAAAAAGCATCAGCCGGCTGCTCTCGGATCGCTCTCGCTGCACTTTGTTGACATATGTCACAGTCACATGGCGTCAGCGCTGCCTCAAGTCGGACAAAAATTCTAACCGGCATGCACTGCTTCAAGTCAGCCGCTGATCGGTCTGCGCATCGCTGCGTGAAGTCGAACAAGCCTTACATTTAGCCGTAGTCACGTGACATGGGTGTTTCGAATCACAGTTCGGAGCAGTGTTTCGAAACATCTGCCGCTTCGGGATCTCGACAAAGCGCCGAAACGTCGGTTTCGTGTCAGCCATCCCTACTGTCTTGTTTGCCTGTTTAGACTGCTTGCATGTGTAGGCCTATGACCTTTTGCCAGTTTTTTTTACTACGATTGTGGCTTAATAAAGCTGCGTTAGGATTCTCAGCCTTTGTGTCACGGAGCAGTTACGTTACAACATGAATGAGCATTTTAAAGTATATACTTTAAAATGTAAAAACAAATAGTCCTTCCATGTGGTCAATATATATAAACTATTAATTGATTGAAAAGGTACTATATCGTGATATCGATATTTAAAGGTTCATGAAACCATAACATCATTTTTCGAGATGTTAAAGGTCCCATGGCATGGCATTTTTCTATTATTTTATAATGTTACCTGAGGTGTACTTATATTGTTAGTGTGATTTTTACATTAAAAAATGCCATAATTTAGAAATAAAAGGCATTTTTTCTATACTGTTATCACCCCTCTGGCTGAATGTCCTGTTTCAAGGGGTGTGTCTGCTGTGAGACTTCAGTGAAAACGGCCACTGTTGTGATTGGCTGACATCTTTGCATTTGAAATGAGTGTTAGATTATGTTGCGGAGGGGGCGTGGTTTAGCGAGGCACTGCACGCACTGCATGCATGAGAGAGAGAGAGGCTGACTGCACACTCGTGAACCACGGAGAGCTGGAGGAAGTTGTGATGTACTGAGTTGTTGAGAGCGCTGTGCTGTTAGCGCAAGCTTATTTGTAGCTGAGAGTTCTGAATAAACAGTCCCAGTCATGTCGACTCTGTCTTCCACCTTATTCTACGAACTTTGTAACACATGTAATGTACCATTACAGCCGTCAAGATGAACGAATCGTCAAAGTGTGGATTATAGCATTATTTTATGATCTATTCCCATCACATGAAAGGTTGCAGTGATGAGCATTGCGTAGACAGACAGTATGTTGATCGCGTGAATGCACTGATCTCGTCATTGCAACGGGTTTTCTCTCACAAAATGCTTTCACCACAACTAACAGCAAACACAACATCGACAGGAATACAGTAAGAGCTTTGTTGTGCAGCATAACACTGTCATTCATTATAACGGCAGTTTGGGCAAGTGTGCAGATGCACTGGCGACGTGTGATTGACAGATTGATTGCCATTTGCCTCCGGTAACCTGGACTAACCACAACACAAACAGACCGCGACCAAAGATAAAACATAATATGCAGATAATTCCAATAAACATCTATGGATTAATTTATCTGTTGTCTGTGTGTGTTTATAAAGGGGATTTGGAAAAAGATGTGATAATGGTGTGAATATGTGTGTGTTATGTATGCTACTGAAGCGTTAACCTGACCCTTGTGTGCACCCAAGGGTAGAAAACAATAAACCAGGTGGATAATGGATAAAATGTGCGTGTAAAATGTAGTGCTGCCGTGATTGTGACAGAGCCCTCTGTCACACAAACATTATATAGATTGTTCTCTGATCGCTCTCTGTAGTTTAATCACTTAAAAACGATCATTTTAGTCACTGGCTTGATTCACTGATGCATTACGCTTAGGGCATCAAGACGGCGATCATTAAACGATCTAGAAAGAAAGTCTGAGTGAACTTGAATGATTAGCTACACATCAGAAATCACTGATCACAGATCAGTCATCCATATTGTAAAGTCTGTTTGTAAAGCCTGTGCTGACATAAACTGAATCCATTTTTCTGAATGCTCTAGGCGGGCAAAGCAGAGGAAGGGGAGGTAACCTTTCCTGGTATGACATCATAACAGGAAAATTCCAGATCAACTCGTCTGAGCTGTCATTTTCTCAAAGGCAGAGAAAGACAGCCAGAACTCGTTTTACACCCATCACAATTTCTAGCCACTTGGAGACCATATACAGGCTAGAGGAACTCATATTAATGTTAAAAAACCTCATAAAATGACAGATAATTAACAGATATGTACAGGTTGCATATCAATAAAAACAACAATAGCACTTATTATGTTTATTATTATGGAAAGTGGTTATTTTTTTGTTTTTTGGAGCCATTTCGGTTCAAAGCAAAGTTGAACCAACGTCATGAAAAGTGATGCGTTAATGGCTGGTGATTGGCTGCCGTGGCTGGAGAGTGGCTACATCAGTTTCTGAGCTTTTCTCCGCATTATTCATAAGAATATACTCTTTTAATCCAATCACTGCGCTGTATTATGCATACGATCGTATTACAGCAGAGAATTCAATTGAGTGAAGACAAAGTACACTGCTCATTAGTCAAAGGCAAGGGTTGTAATCATACCTTGGCTTGAGTTATCAGCTGATCTCCTCAGCAGTCGGTATAAGGAAGGAGCTGGTGCTCAAAATGACCAAGAGTATTTTCACAGGTAGTCTTGGGCTACATTAACAATGAGGCCCTTAGGTTTCACATTTTCATGGCAAATATCAAAGCATAAGAGAAGTAACTGACTCAGTAGTGGTAGACACTGATCGAAACACAGCGGATCACGAATACAGAGGCCTCAAGGTTTCATAGCTGATTAGATCTAATTGGTTTACTGCACCGAAGTTTCTTTGGGAAAGAGAGATTGTCACACCAACTAACTCCAGAGCTAAGAAAGAACTTCAGAAACCAAGAAATCCAAGCTTATGGGAGACAGACAGGCAGGAGGTCAGACAGACAAAAAGGTGGTAACAGGCACTGAGTAGTGTACAGATTCCACAGTATTGATTGCTGGCTGACTATGCAGTGCTGAAACTGATTAAACTGTTAAACTGTCTGAAGTGCCTGTGAATGAAAACTGGTCTTTAATCATCCACACTAATAGGTGTGTGTGTGTGTGTGTGTGTGTGTGTGTGTGTGTGTGTGTGTGTGTGTGTGTGTGTGTGTGTGTGTGTGTGTGTGTGTGTGTGTGTGTGTGTGTGTGTGTGTGTGTGTGTGTGTGTGTGTGTGTGTGTGTGTGTGTGTGTTTGGGGGTGTGGTGTTCAGGTATTCCCTATGTTATGGGGACAAAATGTCCCCACAAGAATAGAAATAAGAAATCTTTGATCTTGTGGGAAAATTTTCTGGTACCCATGAGGAAAACAGCTTATAAATCATATTATATGATGTTTTTTTGAAAATGTAAAACTGCACAAAGCTTTCAGTGAGGGTTGTTTAGGGGTAGGTTTAGGGTTAGGGTATAGAATGTACAGTATAAAAATCATTATGTCTATGGAAGGTCCATATAAGACATGAAAACCCAACGTGTGTGTGCGGTGTTCAGGCATTCCCAACGTTGTGGGGGACAAAATGTGCCCACAAACATGGCAATTGGAACATATCCACTGAGGTGAGTTGAAAGTAAGGACCTTGATGTGAATCAAACTTAAACCAAATGTATACCTGAAATAACTTAAAACATGGCTTGACTGGACAATGAACTTGAGCATAAACATGGACTTGGGCATGACCTAGACCAAGACTCACTGAAGAGCAGGTAAGGCTGTGTTCACACTTGACGTTGTTTTTTGACAAGAGACAATTAGTCGATCTACCGGCACCTTCTCCATTTTTGTTGTTGTTATGGAAATGAGTCAGGTCTTGCTACTCGCTTGTCATTGGTCAGCTGTCAAAAAGGTGAACAAAGCTAGACCAAGAACAATTGAACATGAGGGCTATACACATGGAGTAATCACACAATGAGCCAATGACCAAACATAACAGAGAAGCACATAACAAGAATAAACCAATAGGTTTGTTTGACTTGAAGCGGCGCTGTGCAGACTGGTTGATCTGTGTATCATGTATGACATCAAAGTACCGCGAGAGCAATTGGAAAGTATACAGAGCTGTCTGCTCTCTTATCGCTCGTACACCGATCGGTTTGCCCAGCACCGCTTCAAGTCAAACACACCATAACATAGAGCAAAAAGGTATCACATGCGGAACAGGAGACCATAATTATGAAGTGAAGTAACCCATACTCAGAGTTTGTCTTCTGCATTTAACCCATCCAGATTAGTGCACACACATTAGGAGCAGTGAGTAGGGAACACACACACACACTGCAAGCACACCAGGAGCAGCCAGCAGGCATTTGCTGCGTCAATTGGGGGTTGGATGCCTTGCTCAAGCACCTCAGTCATTTCCTGCCAGCATTGAAAATCGAACCCGCAATCTTTGGGCAGGGGTACTATTAATTTAAATGCATAATGTAAATTCACAATAGTTCATGAAGTGAAAGAAAATAAAATGCAGCACCTGCTGCAGGCACCAAAAAAGATTGTAGATTAATTGGTGACGCCAGAGTAGCTGTTTCACTGCCCTTTCCCCTCACGTTGTTGACTGCACAGTGCAAGAAGCAGGACTGAATTGATCACAAGACAGCACCTGCAGTTTTCAGAGAGACGACAACGGGTAAGTATGCCATACAATACTGACTTATAGTGAAGACATGAATGTATGTTCTCAGTTAACTTTTATGGCTAACTAAACGTTACTTTTTTACATTGTTGAATTAATATGGATGTAATGATTCACTCCAAACCAGTTGAAAATCTATTTAAAGTCCCAGTGAACCGGAAGTTGCAACTGATTTTATTTCAGTGCTGTGACGTATTTCCAAGCGAAACGGAATATTGAATAGAGGGCAGGGTTTCACTCCAGCGCTCCTCCTCTCCATCTCACGCTCATAGCAGACTAACGGTTGGAGGGGAGTGGTTAAGGATATTCAAACCCAAGCCGTCGCATAGTCGTCATCGGAAAGGGAACGCCATTCAAGACCGGAAGTTACTTTTCAGATTTTGATTAAAGATTACCACGGCAAACCATTTTTTTTATGTGTATTAACTTGCACAGATTAATTGTTCACCCTTGTAGAAGATTTTATTATTTAAAAATTAGCAGTTTAAGGCTAATGCAAAGACACTATTATGTTCAAATGTGTGCTGACGTTTCAAGTGTGACTTCAGAATGTCCTTCAGAATGACAAGCAGAATAATTGTGTCCTACAGAAAAAGAACTTGGAATGTGGTGATATGTGAGCCAGGGGTTTGAAGGTTGCTACCATAATAGGAAGACAACTATGGTGTATATATATGACAGAAAATCCAAGTGGCAGGAGGGACCGGTTGCAAACGGCCCTCAGGCTTTGTTGCGTTGGTTGGTGAGAATAAAGCCTCTTCTGAAAACAATGATCCTTTGAGAAGTGATTCTTATAGGAAGAGAATTCTTCAACACCCTTAGACCTGTAATGTGGGCTAACAAAGTAAATAAGATCGATTTTGATTTCATGAGGACTTTAAAAAATACATGACGATTCAAGCCGGTTGAGATGTTAAAGGAACACACGACTTTTTGGAACTTTAGCTTATTCACCGTATCCCCCAGAGTTACTCTGTCTGACACACCAACCGCTAGCCTAGCTTAGCACAAAGACTGGAGGTAAATGGCTCCAGCTAGCCTACTGCTCAATAAGTGGCAAAATAACGCCAACATTTTCCTATTTACATGTTGTGATGTGTATAGTTACATCATGTACAAAGACAGACGGAAAATGAAAAGTTGCGATTTTCTAGACCGATATGACTAGGGACTATTCTCTCACACTGGCGCGAAGGGAGAGTTTTCAGTTCATTCATATGGAAGTTGAGCTTCACGCTCGCTGCTATTAATTCATAGGAATTAATTGAAAATGCTCGCTCCGCTCTGGGCCACTGTACGGGAGTTGGTGGGCTGGGCACTGCCTTCGGTTACAAGTCTGACTCTCTAACTAACCATTAGGTCACAACTGCCCACTAATATAAAATAAAAGACAAAATAAAAGACATGAAAATCTAAATGTTATTCAAATCCCAAAACCAAATGAGACAGCAATATCCAAAATCCTTGTCCTTGTGGGGACATTTTTTGGTCCCCATGAGGAAAACAGCTTATAAATAATTCTAAGTGATGTTTTTTGAAAATATAAAAATCTGAAAGTTTTCTGTGATGGGTAGGTTTAGTGCTGGGTAGGTTTTAGTTGGTAGGTTTTTCCGCTCTCTGTGCTGTCGAGTCTCTGGACCGGAGCTGCGGCGGTTCATGCGACACTAACGTAAAACCAGACTGAATCGTTCCCTATCCCCTATGTGCCATTTACCATGTAGAAAATAGTAAATGTGTAAACAAGTGACTGATTTCAGCCGCAGCTTCAGTGTCTGTTTATAATGTAGGGGGCAGGGCTTAAGATTCTATAGAGAGCATTTGATTGGACAGAAAATCTGATGAGAAGCTGAAGTGCAGTGTGATGTCATCAAAATCATTGATCCATATTGGCGGAAGTGAGAGGCTTTAAGTTTTGAATGCTTATATCTTCTAAGTGTGAATTTTGTCATTTTTTGGAGCACACTAGCTTATAGATAACAGTAAGACTAACAAATTCATACCAAAAGACAAAAAAACATAGACATAGATAGTAAAAAAATATGTACATAGTGTCCGTGATATCACCCGTAGGTTTCTGAAGAGCATTTTTGAAGCCTAAAGTCGTCTGTTGCCATCTTGGCAGCGCGTCACCGTGCATCACTCGCGAATAACTGAAAATGGGCAAAGAGGCGGGATGTGGGTAGAGCTGAGGTGACTGTTGCTGAAACCACGCTCGACCATAGTGGCAATCCACCTGTCACTCAAGTGGCCACGCCCTTAATTATGTAGAACTCTAAGGCTTAATATAATTTAAACGGATGAGTTATAAAAAAAATCACCCCCCTCAGAGTTGTCATGAAGGGCAAAATTAGCTGTATAGACAAAAACACTTTTGTACCAGGCTGTAAGCATATTTTTTTCTGCTGTAAAGTTGGGCATTTTAACATGGGGGAGATACAGATTTGACTCCCTTTTGGAGCCTGTCTCTAGTGGCCAGTTGATGTATTGCAGTTTATGTCACTTAAAGGGTTAGTTCACCCAAAAATGAAAATTCTGTCATTAATTACTTACCCTCATCTCGTTCGACACCCGTAAGATCTTTGTTCATCTTCGGAACACAAATTAAGATATTTTTGTTGAAATCCGATGGCCCATAAAAGGTACTAAACTCCCATTAAAGGTACTAAAGACGTCGTTACAAAGTCCATCTCACTACAGTGGTTGTACAATAATTTTATGAAGCGACGAGAATAGTTTTTGTGCGCAAAAAGAAATCTAAATAACGACTTTATTCAAAAAGTTTCTGTCTTCCACCTGGGCCTTTGACGTGAACTCACGAAGCACCACGACGCATGCGCGAGAATATGACGTAGAGCCGGCGTTCTGACACATGACCCGGAAGCGAGGAGCTTTGTTTACAAGCAGAGGAAGACGCGCCGTATCTAAGCTGTTGAAGTCTACACTGATTGAGCTTTAGGTCTTGGCGTAGTGCTCAAAATGGGGCTAAAGTGTGCATTTCCTGGATGCCCGAACTGTGAGAAACGAACAAGTGTATTCTCGTCGCTTCATAAAATTATTGTAGAACCACAGAGTTTTCATTTTTGGGTGAACTATCCCTTTAAGTGTAACCCATTATTCAAAATATCATCTTATGTGTTCAGCAGAGGAAAGAAATCCATACAGGTTTGGAACAACTTGAGGGTGATCAAATGATGACAGAATTTTCATTTTTGGAATACATTTGGGATATCCTTTATATATATATATATATATATATATATATATATATATATATATATATATATATATATATATATATATATATATATATATATATATATATATATATATATATATATATATATATATATATATATATATATATATATTTTTTTTTTTTTTTTTTTTTTTTTTTTTTTTCATTCCTTTGGTATTATGCAATTCTTATGGTCGATGTTAAATAATTTAAGTGAAAAATGTAGAATTTAAGCAGTGTTTTTGCAGGGAGATGTGCCTGAATGTAAATTGTTGGTAAAAAAAATATCTTAATTTGTGTTCTGAAGATGAACAAAGATCTTACGGGTGTCGAATGACATGAGGGTAAGTAATTAATGACAGAGTTTTCATTTTTGGGTGAATTAACCCTTTAAGTGTTGGCTTCAAGAGAGACCGCAGGAAGTTGCCGCTTGCAAAAAACTTCAATTTTGATGTCATGGGGACTTTAAAGCTCCGCTATTGGTCAACATGTGTGTGGCAATCATGTCATTTTGAGGTAGGGGTGATTTCAGGGTGATTGGGACACTTTTTGCCATTGAGATTACTTAGAAAAAGTATCCCAATCACCCTGAATTCACCCTATATGAATTAAAAAGTATGTGCATCAAAAATAAACCTAAACCTGAAAAATATTTACTGGGATACAACTTGTGACAACACAAGCCCTGGGGCATGGTCAAGCTCAAACCGGTGCGCAATGTTTTCCAACGGTTTGCCGGGTTGAACGGCATGTGTCTTGGAAACAATGTGTGCAACAGGGTTTGCGCTTTCTCTTGTTTGGTGGGTGTGTCAAAAATGTCAACCCAATCAGCAGTAACATGTAGGCCTATATAAACCATGGTATTAAAGAGACAGCTCGCACAAATATGGAGGACGAGAAATGACTTAAGTATAAATAAATAAATAAATGAATAAATACGTAAATGCAGAAATAAATAAATAAATATAGAAATACATAAATAAATAAATGAATAAATAAATATAGAAATACATAAATAAATAAATAAATATAGAAATACATAAATAAATGAATAAATAAATAATTAAATAATTAAATGCTGAAATAAATAAATGCAGAAATAAATGAATAAATAAATAATTATATTCTGAAATAAATAAATGCAGATATGCATAAATGAATACATAAATAAATAAATAAATTTGTCAAAAGTAGAATTTTTAATTGTGCTATTTTTGTATCATTTGTGTTATACCATACTTTTTCTACATTTATTTATGTATTTCTACATTTATTTATGCATTTATTTATGCATTTCTAAATTTATTTATTTATGTGTAGGTAGGTATGCTAATAAGGTAGGCGGTCCTAACCTCTCTCAATGCAGGATTGGTCAAACAGGATCGTTATCGTCGTTACGGCTGCCGCTGTACCAGAGCCATCTGGGCTGTTTAATATGGCGGGTTTTTTAAGTACCCTTGCTAATGATGTGCGTTTAATAGCAAATGATATAGATCATGCACCAAGCGACTACCTTCTGTTTCGTTTGGAACGTGTAGTCGATTATTTAGTTCAGCTCAGTGCTGATATGGATGTTAGGTATGGTGGACGTCCCATGTTTGTCTCCGTTTCTGAGCGCATGTGAACCATGAACATGTGAACCGCTGTTCAAGCGGTCTTCAAGACGCAGCAGGCCAGCTTCACATGCGCTCAGAAACGGAGACAAACATGGGACGTCCACCATACCTAACATCCATATCAGCACTGAGCTGAACTAAATCATCGACTACACGTTCCAAACGAAACAGAAGGTAGTCGCTTGGTGCATGATGAGAGAGGTTAGGACCGCCTACCTTATTAGCATACCTACCTACACATAAATACATAAATGTAGAAATGCATAAATAAATAAATAAATGTAGAAAAAGTATGGTATAACACAAATGATACAAAAATAGCACAATTAAAAATTATACTTTAGACAAATGTATTTATTTATGTATTCATTTATGCATATCTGCATTTGTTTATTTCAGAATTTAATTATTTATTAAATCATTTATTTCTGCATTTATTTATTTCAGCATTTAATTATTTATTTATTCGTTAATTTATGTATTTCTATATTTATTTCTTCATATATTTATTTATTTATTCATTTATTTATTTATGTATGTATTTCTATATTTATTTCTGCATTTACGTATTTATTCATTTATTTATACTTAAGTCATTTCTCGTCCTCCATAGTACAATGGGTACAAGTAAAGTCGTTTACAAATGTGTCCGCTGTAGCTCGGTATACGCAGCAATTGAAGATATTAGAAGACATGTTTGCTCAGCTCATCAGAACAGGGTGTTCAACGCACCACCGTTCCCGTTTAAAAAACTTTTTGTCGGAGCTGAACAAAAAGCTCAGTTTCCCCCTATGAACTTTAGTATATTTTAATACAAATATATTTTTGTATTTATTTAAAGCTGCTTGCTAATTAGTAGAGGGGGGGGGGGGCATATGACGTTATATTGAAAATTATGTTTATGGCATTTTGAAACGAAGATAATTCCAGAACGGCTCTAGAACATTCAGCATTACTTTTTTCATCAACACTGGCGCTCGTCTCGTCAACAATTAACCGTTAAACCAATCAGAAACGGCAGCGCAGGGACAACGGTGGGAAAAGTAGCAAGTTTAAGCACCACAAAGTCGCTTTCATTCGGTTGCCATGCACTTAGCATCGCTTCGTTCATATGTGCCAGAATTTTCTGGAGCCTAATTTTGCTTAATAATTAAAAATTTTATATTTTATGAGATATTACACTAATTACAAAAAGTAACAATGTGTGCATATGATAAGTTTTTAATGTAAATTCCTTTCAATTATGTGAACCATGACATTACATAAAACGCAAAATTGGGGTTAAACTCGTATACCTGGCAACCCATCTCCCGGCTACATTGATAATAGACCGAGAGGCGGGGCGATGCTACTGTCTTGGTAGATTCTGGAACCTCATGCCCACGCTATGGAGAAAGTAAGTAACTTGTACAGAATAGCTTGTATTACATGTTATGAAGAAGATGGTGGCTTTTAAAATCATTGTGCTAAATAAACTAGGTTAAAAGTGTTATAGGAGTGTTCTTATTTTAAAGACGTACTCAGTGTATCTCAATATAAACCGCATCAATGATAGTAAGGGCTAGTTGGCTAACAACGCGTTAGCAGCTGGATATGTCACGCTGTGCCTTTTCCTGCAATCTGTGCGAGCGATTCTTCTGCAATGGTTATCTCAAAGAAGGCGATCATTATAAATACAGACGCTGTTCTGTGTGAATAATGCCGGTTTATTCATCTGGTCGATCTCCTCCATCAGTTAGCAAGTTAGCCTAAGCTCATGTCAGATCTAGAAACGTCTCCGTGTGTGTGAAGGGCGCAACGTCATTTCATTCAGGTACTCGTGCGAAGACTACACTAAACTCTTTTATATTGAATTATTATTGTTTAGCTCTCCAATCAAAGCGTCATTTAGAAATATGTAGGTTTGTAAGTTCTTCATAATTTAGTACCAAATGATCATCATCATAATGGGACATTTCTATCATAACGCGAATTAAAACGAGTTGTTTTTATTGCGCTTAAAGGGATAGTTCACCCTAAAATGAATATTCGTTCACCATTTACTCACCCGCAAGCTTGAATTAATTTCTTTCCTCTGCTGAACACAAAATAGGATATTTTTAGTTATGTCAGTAACCAAACAGTTGATGGGCCCCATTGACTTCCAAAGCATTTTTCCCTCCATACTATGGAAGTCAATGGGGTCCATCAACTATTTGGTTACTGACATTATTCAAAATATCATCTTGTGTTCAGCAGAGGAAAGAAATCCATACAGGTTTGGAACAACTTGAGGGAGCTCAAATGATGACAGAATTTTAATTTTTTGGATATCCTTTAAGTGTGTATATATATACAGTGAGGAAAATAAGTATTTGAACACCCTGCTATTTTGCAAGTTCTCCCACTTAGAAATCATGGAGGGGCCTGAAATTGTCATCGTAGGTGCATGTCCACTGTGAGACATAACCTAAAAAAAAAATCCAGAAATCAAAATGTATGATGTAACTATTTATTTATATGATACAGCTGCAAATAAGTATTTGAACACCTGAGAAAATCAATGTTAATATTTGGTACAGTAGCCTTTGTTTGCAATTACAGAGGTCAAACGTTTCCTGTAGTTTTTCACCAGGTTTGCACACACTGCAGGAGGGATTTTGGCCCACTCCTCCACACAGATCTTCTCTAGATCAATCAGGTTTATGGCCAGTCGCTGAGAAAGACGGAGTTTGAGCTCCCTCCAAAGCAGGGCTTAAAAACGGAAAAAAATATCAATCGGTTCACTCCGAGCAGAATCGATATTATAGCGTTTCGGTTTTTGCGTTCCTCAATAAACATTACTGTTCCGAAAACGGTTTGATATGAAAAAATACCGGTTAATAACGTTATTTAATTAAGCCTATACTTTAAACAAATATGTATAAATTTTAAACAAATATGTATAAATAGACTTATTTTCACTCAATAATAATATAACACATGGTAATTAAACTTGAATATTCATTTAATAACATTTTTAAAACCAGAAATACATGCATTAATTACAAGGCATAAACAGCGGACCTGTTTTAATGGAGCGTTAGACAATCGAAAGTGGCCTCTAATGCCGACTTATTTTCAGAAGAGTGATAACATTCTTTGTACATAACTTTTTTTCAACACGACTTGTTTTAAAAAATGCTTGAATAAAGAATAAATAAACTGGATAACCATTGCTCTATTAATGCACCGTCAACTGCTAATTTCAAAGCAAACACTGCGCAACCCGTCCTTGCATCACATAATCAAATTCAGTCAGCTAATAAAGCTTGCATTTAATGCAATATAACATACCATTTAATACGAAGCATCAACCGTCTATATAGAAAACATTGACCTGTCCTGTATTGGCAATCTGAAAGACTATAGGAAAAATGTTTGATAGATGCTATAGCCTACTTGGATAGGCTTAAACGGAATCCATAAACTATCCTAAATCAGTCTATTTGAGCTTAAAGTCCGTACTGCTTATTTAAACGTTCGAAAAGAATGTCCTCCAATACCTGCACATTCATTGTAGACCTCAGCGGGGAAAGAAATGTACTTGAGGCATGAAAATGCGCGCTCACACTGACTTGCGTTACCGGTAGATTCATAGATGATGGTGCGCGGCCATTTCACTCACGCTTGATCCGTCAACGTCACATGCTGTACTACTCATTTCATGATTGGTCACTGCCAAATTAAAATATTAAAGAGAACGATAAAATAACGTTATTAACCGGTTAATGGTCATTTCAAATTAACGTTTCTGTTCAGAACGATTCAAATTGATTTTGATTTCGTTTCCTTTTTTGTTCCTCTTAAAATTTCGTTCGTTTCCGGTTTTCGTTTTCGTTCCTTGAACCGGTTCAGAGCCCTGCTCCAAAGATTCTCTATTGGGTTTAGGTCTGGAGACTGGCTAGGCCACGCCAGAACCTTGATATGCTTCTTACAGAGCCACTCCTTGGTTATCCTGGCTGTGTGCTTCGGGTCATTGTCATGTTGGAAGACCCAGCCTCGACCCATCTTCAATGCTCTAACTGAGGGAAGGAGGTTGTTCCCTAAAATCTCGCAATACATGGCCCCGGTCATCCTCTCCTTAATACAGTGCAGTCGCCCTGTTCCATGTGCAGAAAAACACCCCCAAAGCATGATGCTACCACCCCCATGCTTCACAGTAGGGATGGTGTTCTTGGGATGCTACTCATCATTCTTCTTCCTCCAAACACGTTTAATGGAATTATGACCAAAAAGTTCTGATTTTGGTCTCATCTGACCACATGACTTTCTCCCATGACTCCTCTGGATCATCCAAATGGTCATTGGCAAACTTAAGACGGGCCTTGACATGTGCTGGTTTAAGCAGGGGAACCTTCCGTGCCATGCATGATTTCAAACCATGACGTCTTAGTGTATTACCAACAGTAACCTTGGAAACGGTGGTCCCAGCTCTTTTCAGGTCATTGACCAGCTCCTCCCGTGTAGTTCTGGGCTGATTTCTCACCTTTCTTAGGATCATTGAGACCCCACGAGGTGAGATCTTGCATGGAGCCCCAGTCCGAGGGAGATTGACAGTCATGTTTAGCTTCTTCCATTTTCTAATGATTGCTCCAACAGTGGACCTTTTTTCACAAAGCTGCTTGGCAATTTCCCCGTAGCCCTTTCCAGCCTTGTGGAGGTGTACAATTTTGTCTCTAGTGTCTTTGGACAGCTCTTTGGTCTTGGCCATGTTAGTAGTTGGATTCTTACTGATTGTATGGGGTGGACAGGTGTCTTTATGCAGCTAACGACCTCAAACAAGTGCATCTAATTTAGGATAATAAATGGAGTGGAGGTGGACATTTTAAAGGCAGACTAACAGGTATTTGAGGGTCAGAATTCTAGCTGATAGACAGGTGTTCAAATACTTATTTGCAGCTGTATCATACAAATAAATAGTTAAAAAAATCATATATTGTGATTTCTGGATTTTTTTTTTTAGATTATGTCTCTCACAGTGGACATGCACCTATGAATTTCAGACCCCTCCATGATTTCCAAGTGGGAGAATTTGCTAAATAGCAGGGTGTTCAAATACTTATTTTCCTCACTGTATGTATGCATGTATATATAATAAAATATATAATTTTTTTTTTTTTTAATGTATCCGATAGGTCCCCCCCCCCCATTCCTTTGGTATTATGCAATTCTTATGGTCAATATTAAATCATTTAAGCAGTGTTTTTGCAGGGAGAAGTGCCTGAATGTAAGCTATTGGGGGATCAGCTGTCACTGGCGTTTATATACCAAATCTCGACAACAGATGTTCCACTGCTGAACACACCGAATGTGTCCATCTCACACAGCTCACTGTCTCTAAGAGATTCTGCTTAAAACCACGACATACAAGCGCAAATTCATGCACGATCAGTTATACTATAATTAAAGGATCAGTTCATGCAAAAATGACACCCAAAATTGTTTCAAGTAATAAAGTCATTAAAAAAAAAAACACACTCCTAGGTAGGGTTGCACCAGCCATTGGTAAGTTCTTACTTAAAGGCACAATATGTAAGATTTTTAGATTAAAATATCCAAAAACCACTAGAACAATGTTATATGTGTAGTCGACCTGCGTACTTGCATTATCCTAAATGTTTCCAACAAGGTTTAAATCCAGAGAAATCAGCTATTTTAACCAGTTATTTCTGTAGAAACCATGGAAAGACGCTTTAATATAGTATACATTTTATTAGACAGGTGAGCAACTGTTTGGATACCATTGTCCAATTATTGTTACCATTGTCACTAAACATGATTTACCATGCACCAGCGACAACACTATTTTAAGTTTATATAATAATAATATATACATATAAACAGAAGATATACATATAAAATAATCGATCTAGATTACTGCAAAGTGAAACAAGTCTCTCATACCTGCCACCGAGCGAACACACAGAGTAAAGTTCTAACATGACTTTCAACACTCAAATTTATTTAGTATGATTGTTTTAACCATGTAAAACAGCATTCGTTACCCCACATATGCAACGTAAAGAGCAGAAGTGGCCGACTGCAGCATAAGCAGAATAAAAGCTCAGAGACTGGTGTTTCACGCAGGTCTCTCTCATTAGCATGCGCTCCCAAGGGCTCTCGGCACGTCCTGCTTCATACCACATAACGTTAATAAAACATTCGCTCATTCATGAACATCATTTCTGCCCTAGTCCGTCGGATTCCTTTCCATCGGCTGTGGAGGTGAAGAGTCAAGACAAGGACTTCCATGATTCCACGCTCATTCACGGCATCATCAAGCTATGCCTTTGTTTTGATAAGCGACCTCTAGCGGAGAAACTTGCATACTGTGCCTTTAAATTGGAACGTAAAGTCAACACTAAAATGAGTCTTAAAGGGATAGTTCACCCAAAAATGAAAATGTCAGTTATTTATGTAATGTCTCAAAATAATGTGAGATGGTGGTCCAGTGGGTTAAACCATGGAACTTATATGCAGAAGGTTGCTGGTTCGATCCCAGAGGTCACCACCAGTGTGTCCCTGAGCAAGGCACTTTACTCCATGTTGCTCCAGGGGGATTGTCCCTGTAATAAGGCCACTGTGTCGCTTTGGAAAAAAGCATCTGCCAAATGCATAAATATAAATATTACTCACCCTTATGCCGTTCACAAATTAAGATACTTGTATAAGATATTAAGATAAGATATTAGCCATGACATTTCCTCCCTCAAGATCCATTAATGAGTTACTAAATGCATATTTAAATCAGTTCATGTGAGTACAGTGGTTCAATATTAATAAATAAAGCGACGAGAATATTTTTGGTGTGGCAAAGAAACCTAAATAACGACTTAATGCATAGTGATGACCGATTTCGAATCAATCATGATTCAATCATGATGTCAAACTGCTGAAATCATGTGACTTTGGCGATCTGATACGCTGATTCAATACGCTCCGAAGCTTCATGAAGCAGTGTTTTAAAATCGGCTATCACTATAGAAGTCGTTATTTAGTTGTTGTTTTTTTGCCGCACCAAAAATATTCTCGTCGCTTTATAATATTAATACTGAACCACTGTACTCACATGAACTGATTTAAATATATTTGTAGTACATTAATGGCTCTTGAGCGAGGACATTTCATTGCTGGCGATGCAGGCCTCACTGAGCCATCGGATTTCAGCACAAATATCTTAATTTGTGTTCAGAAGATGAACGGAGGTCTTACGGGTGTGGAACGACATGAGGGCGAGTAATACATGACATTTTCATTTTTGGGTGAACTAACCCTTTAAGAACTACTAGCTAGTTTGTAACTAACTCAATACTTTATTTGGTTGCACCATTTGTTCATAAAGTCGCCATAAAATCTAAATGGACTTTTTGTTTTATGGAATGCTACACCATTAACCGTCACTCACATGAGATGATGAACCTACAGCAAACCACAACAATCCAATCAATTCCCGATGGACAAAATCAAGTCTCTCCATACATTTTGTTTCTTGTTCGTGAAGCAATTTCACTTCAGAAACGTATCCCAATAGTGAAGAAAAGACCGTTGCATCTTCTGTTTCAGACTTTAAAAAAGAATGCCATGAATTTGTTTATCCTTGATTCTGACTACTTTTGCCTCACACATCTAACAGTAAAAAAAATTATATTAAAATATGGTACTACTTAAGTATTTTATATGTAAATAACATCGTTATTTATAATAAGGATTAGTAAAGAAATACTGATACAAAAAAACAAGATTATTTTTTTTTCACTTATTGTAAAAGTAATTTATTCACAATGCTTTTATTACAAATTTTTTATTATTATTAATAATAATAATAATAATATTATTATCATGTTTCAAGTCTGTCAGGTAAAATAAGTGCTTCTTGATTTAGAGATGCACCGATTGATCGGCCAAGGATCGGAATTGGCCGTTTTTGTGCATGATCGGCCCTGATCGGTGATCGGCCGATCAGTCTCGCGTGTCTCCGATTTTGAGCCGATCCGCCTACATGTGGCTGAGAGCGCGAGCGTGGCCGCGAAGTTGACGTCACAGCCATGCTCGCACTCTCAGCCACATGCAAACATGTCGTTGGCATGGAAGTTTTTTTTACTGTGAGCGAAGAAGACCCTAATTATGCCATTTGTCAAACTTGTAAGGTTAAAATAAACCGCGGGGGAACCACCAGGAAAGTGCGCAACACGACAAACCTAATCAGACACTTAACTCCATCACGCTGCGGAATATGCCCAGTTTGAAGAAGGTAGTAAAGGTAAAACAGCTAAAGCTGGCCAGAGCTCAGAGCCAGCCACAGGTCTGCAGCCTCTCCTACCTTTCCTTGGTATAAGCAGCGAAAAGTCCAACGCAATTACAAATAAATCATGGACTTCATGGCGCTGGATGACTTAGTCGAACGCATAAACCGTTACTTCATGAGAATTTACCGTTTCACTTGAGAAAACTGTCATATCATGGACACAGACACTCAAGGCCAATGGCAACCCGTCAAAATAAAAGTTTGGGTTAAAACGAAATTAATTGACAGAATATGTTAGGCTACTATTGTAGCCTACACTACAGTAGATCTCTATAATAAGAATACATCTCTACTACTAATAATAATTATGCCTAGATGATTGATTATTTTTCACTTGATCTTTGTTTATAAACAATGTTTACTTTTAAACAGCATACAGCCTTTAAATGTTTATGTATTATTTACTTATAATGATTATCATCATAAATAAAAACCTTAATACATTTAATTTTTTTTAAAATGGTTAAATAAAAAACATAAAATTATGGTATTGGTACCGACTACTGGAATTTTGGTACCGTGACATCCCTAGCTGGCAACATTTATTACCCAATTATACTGAACTATTATTTGGAGGAGTATTGTACACTTCAGATTTTTTCATTTTTAGGAGCTTTTGACTTTTGTAAGACAAGTAAAAAAGAGAAAAAGGTCAATTTATAATGTTTTGTTTCATAAAGCAACTGATTTTCAGTTATTTCTACTTCTTTCCAGGCACAGAACACTTATCTTTTGAGAGTTGTTTAAGTGAGAGAAGATCCTGTTGTAATGTTTAATAATTTATTTTATAATAAAAAATAAAAATTTGCTTTGAAGAAAAGGTGGATTTTTGGTTTGTTTTCAGCTGCTATTTAATTAATTGCTATTTAATATCTGTTACTCCTGGTCAGAGGCTTCCTTAATTATTTAGTTACATTAAACTAAGTAATATGGGGCCAAATATTTAGTATTGCATAAGTTGTAACTTATAGTACCCCTTTACGACACAAATAGGCTAAGTTGCAACTTAAGCGCAGCTGGTGCAGCTGGCCTGTTTCTATTCAAATGAAAGGTTAAATGCTGCTGCTGTTCTTATCCGTATATAAAAAAAAAACTTGATTAAATGTTTACTTTTACCTTGTGTGCTTGTCCCTAGGTATCACAACTGAAAGATCAAGGTAACAAAGCGCTGAGCGCAGGAAATGTTGACGAGGCGGTTAGGTGCTACACAGAGGCGCTGACGTTAGACCCTTCCAATCACGTCCTCTTCAGCAACCGGTCTGCTGCTTATGCCAAGAAGGGTGATTATGACAATGCCCTGAAAGATGCCTGCCAAACCATAAAGATTAAGCCGGACTGGGGCAAGGTGAGTTCTTCTTTTTCCCTGATAGATTGCCATTTCTAATTGTAGTTCTCTTCTTCCACAGCCATTCTTCATTTTCCATGTTGTATTTTGCCTTTTTTAAGGGTTACTCAAGAAAAGCTGCTGCTTTGGAGTTTCTTGGGCGACTAGAGGATGCCAAAACGACCTATCAGGAGGGGTTACGTCAGGAGCCGACCAATCAGCAACTCAAGGAGGGACTTCAGAACATGGAAGCACGGTTAGCAGGTAAAGAATGTTTTCATTCTTTTGTCATGATTTTAGAAGAACTGCCACAAAGCCAGGATTTTTTCCTGCATTGAAAGTAATTTGGCGGCTACCAAAGATTTATTTGATCATTTAAAGGAACACATCACTATTTTTGAAAATAGGCTCATTTTCCAACTCCCCTAGAGTTAAACAGTTGAGTTTTACCGTTATCGAATCCATTCAGCGGATCTCTGGGTCTGGCGGTAGCACTTTTAGCTTAGCTTAGCTTAAATCATTGATCTTTTTTTTTTATTATTATTTTTTTTAAGCAAGATGCTAAAGGTCTAATCAGATTCAAAGAGTTTTGATATTTTTCCTATTTAAAACTTGCCTCTTCTGTAGTTACATCGTGTACTGAGACCGATGGAAAATTAAAAGTTGTGGTTTTTCTAGGCTGATATTGCTAGGGACTATACTCTCATTCCTGCATAATAATCAAGAACTTTGCTGCCGTGCCATGGGTGCAGCGGCGCAATGATATTACACAGCGCCTGAAAATAGGCTAACTTCCATCAACATAACCAACGTGACAACCTAATCTTCAGTGTATTCCGGTTCAAATACATACGGTTCAGGATCTGCACCAAAATAAATATCTCTCAGAAATGTCTCCATGGTTACAAGGCATGCTCCCTGTGCAAGCAGGTTGTCACAATTTGTAGTGTGCTCAGGTTTTCTGTGATGACTAATGTTGTCATGTACTTTCAGAGAGGAAGATGATGAACCCTTTTTCCATTCCCAACTTGTATGAAAAGCTTGAGGGTGACTCTCGAACCCGAGCGCTGCTGTCTGACCCCAGCTACAGGGAGCTACTGGAGCAGCTCCGGAACAAGCCCTCAGAGCTTGGCACGTAGGTGATCTGTGTACCTTTCCGCTGCTCGCTTTCTCTGTGTCTGTCTTAGCAGAATGTACAGTTATCTGGTAATTTTCACAAAATAATCTGCAACACTAACTGAAGGTCTCTTGTATAGTGGTTGACCATAGATTGCATTATGGGATACAAGATCCCACACCATGACCCTTACCCCTTTTCCACCAAGGCAGTGCTAGAGCTAGTTCGGAGCCAGAGCCTAGTTTCAAATCGGTTCTTTGTGTTTCCACACTCAAAGCACCAGCCCGAGCCAGTAAAAGTGGTTCTTAAGTAGCACCAAAACATTGCTGGGCTAGAACAGAGCTAGAAGAACCGATTACGTCAGGCGCTGGGGGCGGGGTCAACAAGACTAACACAAACTTGAGATCCGCCATTTTTGAAATGGCAGCTAATGGAGCTAACAGCTGCTGCTCGTTTGTAATCTCCATCTATACAAATTACGGCAAACTGCATGAATGCGTTGGATTCGCTGTGTTTTTGTTGTGTTTTGAGCCGCTGTAGGATCGTAAAGCCATGTGAATCAATAGTAACGCAACGTTTGCATTGTTGATGGAAGGCTTGTTGGCAGCGGTGCTGTGCAGAGACCGATCGGCGTATGATAACAAGTCCAGCGAGAGCACACGACTCCTTATGCTTTTGATTCACTCGTGCG
Source organism: Romanogobio albipinnatus (assembly GCA_023566225.1). NCBI lineage: Eukaryota > Metazoa > Chordata > Actinopteri > Cypriniformes > Gobionidae > Romanogobio > Romanogobio albipinnatus. The sequence continues at coordinate 63,145,325 of CM042242.1, read as the reverse complement.
TTTTTTTTATATCATACGTGGATCGGTCTGCGCAGCACCGATGCATCTCGAACAAGCCTGGTGTGTTTGTGTTTCCCGCTGCCTCGCAAGCGTTGCTGAGAAAGATGAGACGTATGCAGTGACGTAAGACTTGGCTCTGTTGTGGCTCTCAGCATGTGTAAAAGCAAACGGTTCTTAAGCCCCGTTCACACCGCCAGCGATTTTGTCACTGCATGTTGCCAGCGCCAGAGATTCATGTCCCTAGTGGGCGTTCCCACTACGGGTTGCCTATAAACATCATTAGCAGATCACCCTCTTCCGTTTGCCGCTAAAAACAAACATTTTGGAGGATTCCATGCATCATTTTTTAAAAATGTGTCTCTGTATGTACACAGAGACATATCGTAAATAACAGGGAAATTGCTAACAGCTAAAATCAACTTCTCCTCCATCTTGACACGACACCGCAGTAGTAGTGAGCAGACGGATCACGTGCACTCCACTGACTTCACTCCTATTGGTTGTCGCTCACGAAAATCGCTTCTCATTTGCATAAAGTTGAAATTTCTGAACTTTTGTCGCGTTTCTCGCGTTGCTTGGCACGCCCACATTCTGTCGCCAACGGTCACTGTCGCTCGTGACGCCGGAAGTCGCCAGCGCTCCATTGAAATGAATGGGATCGTGTCGCTTTGTCGCTGCGTGTCGCTGGCGGTGTGAACGGGGCTTAAGAAGGCTGTTCAGTCGAACCAACTATGAACTGGGACTAGCACTGGCTCTGAACTAGCACCCGGTTCATTCTGGTGGAAAAGGGGTACCTGTGTACTGCACATTTTGGCAAATATTAGGTTGTCTGGTTTTATAGTAGTAAATTATCATACTCCGTTCAAAGCGTATTTTCCTGTAAATGTGAGTAGTATGCCTTTTCTAGCATATTCTAATAATTTGTTGTAGGGCTGTCATGATTCCTTGATTAAATTTGAATACTTGATTTAAAAAAAATCCTTGATTGCAATTTACCCATGTTGAGTAACTGGCAAAATAATTTCATGGCTATTGTTTGCTTGGGTCTATTTTTATTATCACAAAAAATATATATATCCGATTACTCGATTAATTGCCAAAATGTACGATTATTTTGGTAATCAAGTAATCTGTCAGTGACAGTCATCAGCTTTTTTCTGTTTTGAACTGTAGGAAACTGCAGGATCCTCGTGTGATGACCACTCTCTCAGTGCTGCTGGGGCTGGATCTGTCTGGCATGGATGAAGATGAGGAACCGACTCCGTCCCCACCCCCTAAACCCAAAGAGACAGCTCCGCCCCCTCCTAAAGAGGAAAACCTGCCAGAGAACAAGAGAATGGTACTCTGTCAAAGCCCATGGTTTGGTGTAGTGTCGCTGTACATGTAGTGTTCTGACTGAAGGGGCTTAATGCTTGTGTCTGACCCTAACCCTGACCAGGCCTTGAAGGAGAAGGAGCTGGGGAACGATGCGTACAAGAAGAAAGATTTTTCTACTGCTCTGAAGCACTATGAAGAAGCTTTAAAGCACGATCCCAGCAACATGACCTATCTGTCAAACCAAGCAGGTAAGAAAATCATACATATTGGAGACGTGGTTGCAGTGGTTAAATATAGGGTGTTCAGTTTTGTATAGGTTAGCAATAGCAAGCTAGCTCCCAAAGCGGAGGCATTTTAGTGCTGCCAATGGCACTGAGCAGAGTTGTGCCGCTGTAGTGGATCCTCACCATCACGGTAGTGACTGCAGGACGTCAGGTGTCCTCACATTTAATGATCAAATCTTTTGGTGGGACAATGAAAATGCATGCCAGATTGAATCTATGCAGGAACAACCCTGCAACTGAAACACAATTTGTTAGTAGACATCTTCCTCTCACCCTCAGCTGCTTCTGATTGGCCAGTCATGTTAAAACGGATTCTGATGCATACCAAGTGTTTAATTATTAACTCGTATGCACTTAGAGGCCATTCACACAAAATGTATTTTTACATTTAAAACATGAGAAACAGGGCAGTGGATTACAAAAAGACATAAATAAATAATAATAAAAAGGTCTCAATATGTGTTTTTAAAATAACTTTTTAATTTGGGTGCCACATTTTTAGCACACTGCATGTTTACAAGTGTCATTTCAGGATTATTTTTTATAGTTTTGAAATGAATTGGCTTTTATTTTTATATTTATAATAGTTATTAGTAGGGGTGTGACGACTGACGAGACCCTTGTATCACGAGACGAGACGTGAGATTGGGTTCATAAGAACGAGACGAGATTTTTACATTGTATTTTTAAGAAATCCTCAATGATGAAATGCGTGACTAGAAAAATAGTTTGCAGGTGCATTTGAAATGTTTTAACTCATCATCTTGTAATGAATGAGGTTTTGCCCAAAACTCAACTGACTGGCTGCTTTTGATGATTGTCTCTTCAGACCTTAGAACTGCACATGAGCTTCTTTTGACCTCCTAACTGAACTCCTTCCCACAAATTGATCATAGATATTAAGTGCAAACAATAACCATAATACCATAATCAAAGTACTCAATATTCAAAGTGCAAATAGACACCACATTTTTCTTCAAGAGCTAAGAGATGGGTTTTATATTGATAGATATTCTCATGCCTCAGGGAGTCGCTTTCAAACAGTGGTGACTTATTGAAATCACGTTTGAATGCATGCTCCCGTTTATTTTCAATTTCGCAATCGTGCGTACATTTTATCATAAGTTTGACGCTTCTGCTGCGCAACGAATCCTCCGCCACAGTCCAGTGCTCTTACATGTAACACGCTCAATGCGAGCGCTTCACTAACACATAACACACACTCTAGGCTTGTTCGACTTCACCCAGCGATGCGCAGACCGACCGATCGCAGAAATTGTCCGACTTCACGTCTCCGTTTACAGCTCCTGCACGCGGCTACTCTTGCCAATCAGTTGCATCCGGCCGCAGCCGATGTCGAACACACCTTCTGTCTTCTTGTCACGTGACCAGTGCTGCGCACTATGTACGACTCGAACAGCTCGTGTTGGAGGAGCTGATGGATTTGAAGCGACCGTTATCCACCTGAATTAAATTGTTTTTATTTCTAGAAAAAGCAAAACTAGAGTGGAGCCGTAAATGTGAACATGGCGTTGGCATATTCCATCCTAACTTCACTCAAGGCCAATTTATACTTCTGCGCCGACGCCATCGTGAGCGTTTATACTTCTGCGTTGTTTCTGGGTTGATCTGCAGTTACACCACCGAAACGCTAGTGGGCGGTGGGGTTTCTATGCTCCACTGTGTTGAGTCTCTTTCGGGCAAAAAAAAATGGCGAATGAAACTGAGCGGATCGTGTTGGAGTTGGAGCTGATCGATATTGAAAAAGTTACTTTTATTGAAATTACTCAAATTAAAAAGCAGAAACGAGAGAAGGTGTCGGAGGAGATCCACGCCGGAAATGCAACGGTACCAAGCCGACCAATCACAGATCTTGCACTCTGCGTCAACGCGACGCGTAGATACATTTTTGGGGATGTGCGCGTCGTGGTACGGCGTATGGAACGCGTCTATGCGTATGGTACGCCGTACCTTCTGTGTGCACTCGACGCAGAAGTATAAATTGGCCTTCACACTCCGTCATGACAATATGACACGAGACAGCTTTTCACTGCAACGTGAGATCTCATCACCCCTAGTTATTAGTCATTTTAATTTTAGTTTAACTTTTTTTTTTTTTATGTGCTTTTGTCATTTTTATTATTGTTTTTTAACATTTACTATTTGGTTTATATTTGTTTATTTCAGTTATAGTTTTAGAGCTTAAAATAAAACTTGAATTAGAAAGATTGGCTTTGAAAACTATGTGAAATAGTTTTAAATGAAAGTAATTTAAGAATCTAATATATTTTGTTAACACTTTACAATAAGGTCTCATTTTTTAACTTTAGTTAATTTATTAACTAACATTAACATACAATGAGCAATATACGTTATACATTTTAACACGTACAACGGGTACAACTTTTGATTTGAATAACGTAGTAGTAAATGTTGAAATGAACATTAACTAAGATTTAATAAATGCTATAAGTATTGTGAAGTGTTCTTTACATATTTCAATGAATAGTCCTTGAATAGTGTAATAGTTGTTCATAGTTTTAGTTAATAACTATAACCCTGATGTTTAGTTTACAAAACAATGGATAAGCAGCCCAGCAGAAGGCAAAAACACATTATGTGAACGACCATTTAACCCCTTAAAAACAACAGTGAGATGCATAGCAGCAAACTAAGAATGCATCCTTTTGTGTACATGCTCATTATTGTGTTTGTAAGCCTTTGCCCTTCTATTTTAGCTTTGGTTCAAGTGTGCAATTAAATTGTTTTGTGATGAGTTTATTTTAAAGTCAATGAAGCCACCTTAACTACTCTCACAAACACGCCACTGCTATAAGTGGAAACTTCTTATTCTAATGATTTGCTTTCACTCTCTCAGCTGTACATTTTGAAAAGGGGGATTTTGATAAGTGCAGAGAGCTTTGTGAGAAGGCCATAGAGGTGGGCAGAGAGAACCGAGAAGACTACAGACAAATTGCCAAGTAAGTTAGTTTTCTGTACCTGAACAAAACTGAAAAATAAGTTCTAGTTTATTTCTGGTCAAATGGCGAAGTTGTTCCATCAGAAGGGTAAACGTTTTACATCTAATTGAAACTTTCACCTTTGGTTGCTTTACAGTGTGTACAAAATCTTTCTTCCTGTCCTTTTGCAGGGTGTATGCCAGGATTGGTAACTCGTACTATAAGCAGGAGAAGTACAAAGAGGCGATCCAGTTCTTTAACAAGAGTCTGACAGAGCATCGCACACCTGACGTCCTCAAGAAATGCCAACAGGTCATTTAGATTTGTTGAAAAATTAACACAGATATCCAAAATATCTTGTTAGACTTTGGTGCCTGGTCATCATAAAGATTCATTGCATTTGTTGTATTGCCTTTTGTTCATCTTTGTATTACAGTAATGTTATCCAATTACACCCTTAACATGCTCATTTATAGCAGTGTGTGTGTGTGTTTGAAAGATCTTTCTCAACCTTTGAAACTATCTGAAAAACGGATAGATAAATGGTAATTTTTCACCCCGTAGAAGCTTGTTTACTCTAGGCATGAAATGTAATTTCTTGGCTCTTACAGGCAGAGAAGTTTTTGAAGGAACAGGAGAAGCAGGCCTACATCAATCCAGATATGGCTCTGGAAGAAAAAAACATGGGCAATGATGCCTTCCAGAAGGGTGTGTATATGACCTCACACAGGAGATTGCCATTTAAAAATGAGATGTTTTGTAATTGTTAAGATTGCAATTTGAATGGTTCTGTTGGTGTGTGTGTTGTTTTTTTTAGGTGACTATCCTTTGGCCATGAAACATTACTCAGAGGCCATCAAGAGAAACCCTTACGATGCGAAACTCTTCAGCAACAGAGCTGCATGCTACACCAAACTACTGGAGTTCCAGTTGGCCCTTAAGGTACAATCACACATCAGGGCTCCAGGCTAACATTTAAGAGCTACTGATGCAGATGGCACTTAGAAATACACATTTGACAGTAGCTTGAGCTTGTTGGGATGTAAATTAATTGTCATTAACAAAAACAGTAACGCCTGTAAAATGAGAACTCTACTCTTATTAAAGGATTAGTTCACTTTAAAATGAATTTCCCCATGATTTACTCACCCTCAAGACATCCTAGGTGTATATGACGTTCTTTTTTCTGATGAACACAGTCAGAGTTATATTAATAAATGGCCTGATGATTCCAAGCTTTACAATGGCAGCGGCGGGGCCCACGAATTTGAAGCTCAAAAAAGTGCATCCATCCATTATAAACGTAATCCACATGGCTCCGGGGGGTTAATAAAGGCCTTCTGAAGCAAAGCAATGCATTTGTGTAAGAAAAATATCCATATTCAAAATGTATAAAACTTCTGAGCTTACAAAAAAAGCGTAACAACGTACGACATTGGACATGGCACGTAAGGATTTTGGTGGAAGCTAGATATTTGACTTTATAACGTATTAAATATGGATATTTTTCTTACAAAACCCATCGGTTCGCTTCAGAAGGTCTTTATTAACCCCATGCAGCCGTGTGGATTACGTTTATGATGGATGGATGCACTTCAAACTCGTGAGCCCTGTCGCTGCCATTATAAAGCACGGAAGCGTCAGGATATTTATTAATATAACTGATTGTGTTCATCAGAAAGAAGAAAGTCCTATTCACCTAGGATGGATTGAGGGTGAGTTAATCTTGGGGTAATTTTCATTTTAAAGTGAACTAATCCTTTAAAATTAACCATTGGTCTCGTTCATTTGTAGATCATAACCACACATAACACCTCATTACAATGGTAAAAAGTAACTATGGTTTTTAGAGCTGCAACTGCAATATTAAGGCGCAGACAATTCAAAATAACAGGCAATGTATATTTTGAGCTTGTTTATAATTAAAAGTAATTTTTATATATATATATACAGTGAGGAAAATAAGTATTTGAACATCCTGCTATTTTGCACGTTCTCTCACTTGGAAATCATGGCGGGGTCTGAAATTGTCATCGTAGGTGCATGTCCACTGTGAGAGACATAATCTTAAAAAAAAAAAATCCAGAAATCACAATATATGATTTTTTTTTTTACTATTTATTTGTATGATACAGCTGCAAATAAGTATTTGAACTCCTGTCTATCAGCTAGAATTCTTACCCTCAAAGACCTGTTAGTCTGCCTTTAAAATGTCCACCTTCACTCCATTTATTATCCTAAATTAGATGCACCTGGCTCCAGTAACACGTTTAGTGGAATTATGATCAAAAAGTTCTATTTTGGTCTCATCTGACCACATGACTTTCTCCCATGACTCCTCTGGATCATCCAAATGGTCATTGGCAAACTTAAGACGGGCCTTGACATGTGCTGGTTTAAGCAGGGGAACCTTCCGTGCCATGCATGATTTCAAACCAAGATGTCTTAGTGTATTACCAACAGTAACCTTGGAAACGGTGGTCCCAGCTCTTTTCAGGTCATTGACCAGCTCCTCCTGTGTAGTTCTGGGCTGATTTCTCACCTTTCTTAGGATCATTTGAGACCCCACGAGGTGAGATCTTGCATGGAGCCCCAGTCCGAGGGAGATTGACAGTCATGTTTATCTTCTTCCATTTTCTAATGATTGCTCCAACAGTGGACCTTTTTTCACCAAGCTGCTTGGCAATTTCCCTGTAGCCCTTTGTGGAGGTGTACAATTTTGTCTCTAGTGTCTTTGGACAGCTCTTTGGTCTTGGCCATGTTAGTAGTTGGATTCTTACTGATTGTATGGGGTGGACAGGTATCTTTATGCAGCTAACGACCTCAAACAGGTGCATCTAATTTAGGATAATAAATGGAGTGAAGGTGGACATTTTAAAGGCAGACTAACAGGTATTTGAGGGTCAGAATTCTAGCTGATAGACAGGTGTTCAAATACTTATTTGCAGCTGTATCATACAAATAAATAGTTTAAAAAAAAATCATATATTGTGATTTCTGGATTTTTTTTTTTTTTTTTTTTTTTTTTTAGATTATGTCTCTCACAGTGGACATGCACCTACGATGACAATTTCAGACCCCTCCATGATTTCCAAGTGGGAGAACTTGCAAAGTGTGTGTGTGGTTACACAATAAACTATTACATTTTATTCCCATTTAATTCATAGTCGGGAGGAAATACTAAGAACAGTATTTGACATATCATTCAATAAAGTATCAGGGTTATAATAGTTAACTAAAACCATTAGAACGTATTCATTACTTGAAATTAAATGTCAACTGAAATTAAATAAATAAACTCATTTGAAGCTTTAGCTTAACCTGATATACAAACTAAAACAGAAATACAAAATTATAACAATATATAGATGTTTTAAAAAAAAAAATGAATTAAGCTCTGTCGTGTATTTTTGTGCTTCAACGGGCAAAAACACAATTATGTCAATGTCAGTTTTGACATGTATTCAAGTAAGTCGGTTATGTAATGCTTAAATGATCAGTGCATTACAAATAGTGATGCACTGAAATTAAAATTCTGGGCCGAAACCGAAAATGTAGGATGCACCTGGCCGAAAACCGAAACTGAAGCCGAAAATGGCTTCTTTTAAAAACGTATACTAATATATCTTTTAAAAACATATACAAAAATATATATATAATGTAATAAAAAATAATTTATTATATATATTTATACACACACACACACACACACACACACATATATATATATATATATATATATAAAAATTGCTTGAATTTAATGAATCTGAAATGAAAAAGAAAAAGAAAAAAATCAGGAACCAATAGAATAATCAAACTTTTATTAAATTACATAAAACTTTAAATATTTTTAACAATAAATATAAATAATAATACCAAATAGGCCTAATATTATTCTTCATGTTTTATGTTCCATCAAATAGAATAGTTGTTTAACAGTTATGCAAAAAAAGATCCACAATTATCTGAATAACTGCACACAAAATCACAGAATGGTTCTCATTAAGAACATGAGATGCTGCACTGCATAGTCTGTCACTGTTCTCTTTTTTTTTTTTTTTTTTTTTTTGGTCAGGGTTGCCTGCTAAAATTTGCATTCCTGGGTCTAAATATCACATAATTGGGGTCGCTTCAACCCGCGGACATTGAAAAACATCCCGCGGGAAGACCGCTGACTTGCCAACATTGCTTTCGGCTATCGTTCGCGCGGCAGTAGTCAAGGGGATTGTCGCTTCTGGCAATGGGTAGTTCAGCTGGATATGTCTCTTTTTGCTCTCATACCGCTGACATGCTTAATCTTTGATAGGCAGACGCGTCGCGTGGTAACAGCTCGACCGTGAGTGAAACCTAAGCGCTTGCACACGGATGGGAGGGGCGGGTGACATTCATTTTCGGTTTACGTTTTCGGCTGTTTTTTTTATTTCGGCCCGAAACCGATAATGCCATTTGCGGCCGAAATTTCGGTGCACCCCTAATTACAATTTGACTAAACTTATTAGATTTTAGTTGACTAAAACTAAAAACAATTCAGGTGACTAAAATATGACTAAAACTAAATGGCATTTTAGTCAAAAGACAATGACTAAAACTAAATGAATTTGCTGTCAAAATGAACACTGACAAATACCCATGCATGCCGTTATTCTCTGTGTTGTATAATGTGTGCTGTTTGGTCAAAGACTACTGCTCATGACACTTTAATAGCATTATCTGTAACAGCACTGTTAATAAAAAGTAATATTCTAGATTTAGTGAGGACTAGTTGTTGACTAGTTTTCCATTCTGTTTTGTCTTTGTTAACCATCAACTCTTGGTCTGTTTATCAGGACTGTGAGGAGTGCATCAAACTGGACCCTAACTTCAGTAAGCGCTTTACATTTTGTTTGCTTAACTCCCCAGTGACAGCAATTTATTGTTTTCTGCAAAAACCTTACACTATCCACTCTCGCTTTATTTAGTTAAGGGTTACACACGCAAGGGAGCGGCACTGGAGGCCATGAAGGACTTCTCAAAAGCAATGGATGTGTACCAGAAAGCTCTAGATCTCGATTCCAACTCAAAGGTATGCAAGCTCTGTTCTGTGATGGCACAACTAATGCATCTCTGAGATTAGGAGGATTGTGCTGGTGAAGATGGCCCTACACATTATATTTCTCTATGTCTCCGTCGCTACAGGAGGCCACAGAGGGTGTGCAGCGCTGTATGATGAGCCACGCAACCCGTAACGACAGTCCAGAGGATGTGAAACGGAGGGCCATGTCCGACCCAGAGGTGCAGCAGATCATGAGTGATCCTGCCATGCGCATGATCTTAGAGCAGATGCAGAAAGACCCACAGGCCCTCAGCGAGTAAGACATGTCAAATATTTCATATTTTTTGATCGGTTTAAAATCTATTCTAGCACACCTGATTCCACTGAGCATCATCTCTGCATGAACTGAGCTGGGTGTGTCCGATTAGTGAGAAGTATAAAATGTGTAGCATGGAGAGGGGGTGCATTGATTAAACTTGTTTTATAAAATATAAATTGGTGTATCTCAAAACAAATTAAGGTTCAGATTAGGGATGTGCCCAAAGCCGAATATCGTACTCGGAAAGGCTATGGCTTCAAAACGAATAACCAATTCTGCCTGAATAATAGAAAAAAAAAGATTTGGCAGTAGACATGTGCCGGTATACGGTAATATGATGAATCACATTAATGAACATGAAACGATATTGTTATCATGGGCACTTCAAAATACTGTGAATAATTAATTATAACGAATTATTCAGATTTTTTCAATGCATTTTAAGAATACTTTACCCGTCAACCGTTTAAAATGACCAACACGTCAAAGAGGAACGCACACTGATAACAAACCCAACGTGCATGAGCAGCTCATGGCGGAACGAGTGAAGGAGATGCTGAATGAAAATGCACAGTCCCTCTCTGACAGCAGAGGGCGCTGATGGAACAGCAGAAATGCAGCCGTTTCCCCGGTAATCCTCGTAAACAAAACACTTGCGCTACTAAACACACAGCCATCCAAATACTTAATATACTTAAAGACTTAAGGCTAACCTTTTATGTTTTAATCTGGACTAAATTATATGCCCTAGATATTGTTTGAATATGTTCTGATTCTTTGTTGTTCAGTCACACACTTTACAATAAGGCTCTATTATTTAACATTAGTTCATTCTTTAAAAAACGGACAATGAAAAATATTTCTAAAGCATGTATTAATCTTAGCTAAATTCAAATTTCAGCATTTAATAACACATTAAAATCAAAAGTTGTAACTATTATTTAATGGACCGGAGCTAACACTAACTAACAGTTGCTTTTTTTTACTAACGTTATCAAAGAAGAATAACTTCTGTAAAAATGTAGCTATTCGCTCTTTGTTAATGTTAATGCATTAACTAGTGAGATCTTATTGTAAAGTGTTACCTATTGTTCTTTATAATTCTTTAGCACTTTAATCTGGTTTAAATATTTGTTTACTTTATACATATTTGTGTATTTAAATGTTTGGTTCTTTTGTTATAAAAAAGTTATTAAACCTGATTATAGTATGACAACAATTTTTTATTTATTTATTTTTTGCAACTTTTTTCAATATCGTGATAATACCGTGATAAAGCTTCAGCAATTAATCGCAACGTGAAAATGTGATTCCGGCACATGCCTATTTGGCAGACACAGTCACTCCTCGTGGATAGCAGGTGGTGAGCCAGTGGGAAGCATGATATTACACATAAACCACTAAAATCATTACTCAATAATGAGTGTGTGAAGTGAATGAGTAAACACTATTAATAAGCACAAATCAAATAGCCGCGTTGCCGTCTCCATGCGTCTCAGAAACCAGAGCTTGGCAAAAGTAATATCCATTGAGATACTCAATCCACACACGTTTTCTACACTTGCTATGTCTATATAAATGTTTTAAACCATGGTATGATAATAGGCTAGTTGTTATAGCAATTTTCAATTGCTGAATAATTTTCTTTCAACTTCCATGTTCCTTAATCAGCTACTTTATGTAGATTCAGACTCTTATTTGAGGTTGTGGATGACATACCTGCAAACTTGTCGCTTTTCGGCGACAATCGCCGTTTTCATTGTCAATTGGGTCATTCACGTGAATCGTGTAGAACCGGAGAGTTTTTTTTGGGGGGGGGGGGGGGTCGGAATCTCAACTAGAGGTGGGCAGATCGATACCAACGTGAAAATATTTAACTTAAGTAAGTTTCAGTTTCTCTCGTTTTGCGACCTGACTGAGTTTGTCAAAATGCTGCTGCTGTCAAAGAGCAGAGCATTGCAAGCTCTCTGTAATCCTCCTCCCAAGAGTGCTGCTCGTGCTCGACACTGCCCTCCCCCTCTCTCCTGTGTTGTACCGTCACGTGACTCACCACTAGCGCGCCGCTCCAGCACCAGCAGTCAGGCGCGCGCATTTCTAGTCAGTCAGAGACGGAGAATGGCATCAGAGAGAAAGAGGAGCGTTGTATGGCTGTATTTTCAGGCCGAAAATGAGACAACAGCGACTTGTACCATTTGTAGAAAGTCTTTAAAATACAGTGGCAATACAACTAATTTGTACAAACATATGAAAAATCAAGGAGAATTTATTTTACATTTTTTATATTTATTTCGAAGTGCACTAAAGAGGAGAAACATTTTTTTTTGTTAACATGCTACTTGAATAATAATTTTGTAACTTTGTTTATTTAAATAAAGCAGAAGTAACCAAAAATTGTTTCTGAACAAAAGCTTTTGTAGTACTGATTAATAACCCAAAATGCAAATCACAAAAACAAATTAAAAGTCATGAAAATTCATTAAGATTTAGGTTGAAGACGCATCCACCTTAATTATGAAAAAGTATCGGTATCGGTATCTCGAGACTGGCCCTGTATTTACTTGGTATCGGATCGATACCAAATCTAGCGGTATCGCACACCTCTAATCTCAACTGAGCTCGCGCCTGTCAAAGAGAGGGTGGGGGTGGGCTTGCGTGCCATGTAGGCCATTATTGGACATTTCTTATAAATTCTCATTTTTTCACTTACTTGAGTTCACAGCGTCGGCATTGCAACCCCCCCCGACCGGACACTGTCACCTTTTTTTCATCGATGAGTTTGCAGGTCTGGGATGATTGTCCTGACTGACATTAAAGGGATAGTTCACCAAAAAATGATAATTAGCCCATGATTTACTTACCCTTAAGTCATCCTAGGTGTAAATGACATTCTTCTTTCAGACAAATAAAATCAGCGTTATATAGGGCTGGGCACCGAACGGCGATACTATTATGGTATCGAACGAAAAACTCTGATACTATGAGTATCAAATTTATTTATCTTTCGGTTCCAAAAGCAAAGCGTCTGTGTGAGCCTGTAGCATACTTGCATGTAAGGACCTAAAGCACCGGCGATTGGCTGTCCACCACCACGTGACGGGGAGGATTTCTGAAGATACTCGCAGTCACACAACACAAGTGTAGTTGTTTTTTCTCATGTGTTCTACCGCGTCATTTTACAATGCCAAAGAGGTCTAAAGTGTGGCTACACTTTATAAAAGTGGATGCCGAGTCAGCAAAGTGCAACATATGCGATAAGAATATTGCAACCAAAGGGGGCAATACCACCAATTTAATGAAGCACTTGACCATGCACAGGATCAATATTAAGGCAGAAAGTTGCACGGTATTCGACTGTAAAAAGATGGAACCAGAAGAGCCTTTCACCTCATCGCAGTCAAACCTGCCCCCGTCAACGTCATCTGGCATTTCTGGGATTGTAGCAGGCAGGGCTTGACATTAACAGTAAAGCCCATTAACATTTAACATTAATCCGGTAGATTTCAGCTGTGGCGGGTAAGGCAGCCACTCCCACTAGCCACTTTGGCAAACTTTTGGTTGAATATAATTTCAGCCTACAGCCAAATGAAATGCCAAGACCGTTGTATCACAAAATATGAATTCTTTATTCGATTAACTTGCAGTTAGTGAAGGCGGGATAGGCGGAATCGCCGCTGAATGACACCCAACAGAAGCGCTCTCTCTGTCCCACCCGCGATCAGTTCTCCTTGCGCCTGAATAGTCAAATACACGCACACAGATGTCAAAATGTCCATCGTGTGGAGTATCTCGCATGAACACAGTCGGTTATGGCTTAAGTGTACGTAAACAGGTGGGTAATAACTGGATATGTGTCAGAATATTACGTCCATGTATTCAGCAGCCCGATTAAATACCTGTCTGTCATTAATGTTAATCAAACTACTACAGATGTTAAATAAATATTATACATATTAAATAAACCTGACAAAATATATATATATTTTTTTAATTTACTATTGTTTTTGTAATTTGCTTCTTTGTTCTTTTATATAGCCTAACAAAAATAACTTGTATTATATTAAATTTCTCATATTAGCCTATGCTCATATTGCCCACCCCTTGCCCACCTGCACATACCAGCTGATAAACAATGTAGTCTTGATTTGGGTGGTCACTGCATTTGAAAGTTTAAAAGGGCTTATAAATCAAGTAAAATGACTCAAAATCAAGTAATTTAAGAATGCCAAAGTCAACTTAATCATATAAAATGTAATTTCCAAACGGCAAAATTGTGGCCAGAGTGGCTAGTAACTTTTGAAAACCACTAGCCACAGTGGCTGGTGAACAAAAAAATTAATGTCAAGCCCTGGTAGCAGGCAAGAAAGATCACCTTTTTTTTAGCAGCCCTATCCAAAAAGCACAACCAGGTTTATCAATGTTACCCTGAGTGAGAAGTGTTACCAGAATTTGTTTTAATTAAGGTGAAAAATAAAAGTTGTGTTTAATGTATTTTTGTTGATGTTGAAAGGGATTTTAAAACATATGGTATCGGAAAAAGTATTGTTAGGAACCGGTATCGAAAGATTTTGAACAATACCCAGCCCTAGAGTGATATTAAAGTTCTGGCTCTTCCAAACTTTACACTCACCTAAAGGATTATTAAGAACACCGGTTCAATTTCTCATTATTGCAATTATCTAATCAACCAATCACATGGCAGTTGCTTCAATGCATTTAGGGGTGTGGTCCTGGTCAAGACAATCTCCTGAACTCCAAACTGAATGTCAGAATGGGAAAGAAAGGTGATTTAAGCAATTTTGAGCGTGGCATGGTTGTTGGTGCCAGACGGGCCGGTCTTAGTATTTCACAATCTGCTCAGTTACTGGGATTTTCACGCACAACCATTTCTAGGGTTTACAAAGAATGGTGTGAAAAGGGAAAAACATCCAGTATGCGGCAGTCCTGTGGGCGAAAATGCTATGTTGATGCTAGAGGTCAGAGGAGAATGGGCCGACTGATTCAAGCTGATAGAAGAGCAACTTTGACTGAAATAACCACTCGTTACAACCAAGGTATGCAGCAAAGCATTTGTGAAGCCACAACACGCACAACCTTGAGGAGGATGAGCTACAACAGCAGAAGACCCCACCGGGTACCACTCATCTCCACTACAAATAGGAAAAAGAGGCTACAATTTGCATGAGCTCACCAAAATTGGACAGTTGAAGACTGGAAAAATGTTGCCTGGTCTGATGAGTCTCGATTTCTGTTGAGACATTCAGATGGTAGAGTCAGACTTTGCTGTAAACAGAATGAGAACATGGATCCATCATGCCTTGTTACCACTGTGCAGGCTGGTGGTGGTGGTGTAATGGTGTGGGGGATGTTTTCTTGGCACACTTTAGGCCCCTTAGTGCCAATTGGGCATCGTTTCAATGCCACGGCCTACCTGAGCATTGTTTCTGACCATGTCCATCCCTTTATGACCACCATGTACCCATCCTCTGATGGCTACTTCCAGCAGGATAATGCACCATGTCACAAAGCTCAAATCCTTTCAAATTGGTTTCTTGAACATGACAATGAGTTCACTCACTGTACTGAAATGGCCCCACAGTCACCAGATCTCAACCCAATAGAGCATCTTTGGGATGTGGTGGAATGGGAGCTTCGTGCCCTGGATGTGCATCCCACAAATCTCCATCAACTGCAAGATACTATCCTTCGATCGGCAGAGGCACTTTCAACACTTTTTCCATAAATTGAATACAGAAGGCGATCGGCCGACACTTAACTTGATAAAGTTTTAAATATGGGTGTTTCACTTAAACAAATGCATTGATTCGCTTCAGAAGATCTTTATTAAAGGTCCCGTTCTTCGTGATCCCATTGTTCAAACTTTAGTTAGTGTGTAATGTTGCTGTTAGAGCATAAATAATACCTGTAAAATTATAAAGCTCAAAGTTCAATGCCAAGCAAGATATTTTATTTAACAGAAGTTCCCTTTCAAAGCCTACAGCGAACGGCTGGCTTGGACTACATCCTGGTACTTCCTTCATTAATGACGTCAGTAGAACAGACTAATCTCCGCCCACAAGAATACGTGAAAAAAGGGGCGTGGTCTTGTTGCTGTCCCACGTGGAGAAGAGGAAGTGTCGCGTGGAAAAAAGGAATTGTTGCGTTTGACTGTTTGTCGCCATGTCGTCGAGACGCTGTTATTTTCATCCCGGAGTCAAATCACCTTTTGTTTGGCTTTCCCAGGGACGCTGTAGAGATCATTAAGCGCATATATCTCCTGTTAAGAGGCGTGACCTTTCCGTGCAAGTTACCTGCGCTAAGCTGCTGTCGAATCACAACACAGGAACCGGGCCACGTTTGCTAAGCTGCTGTCGAATCACAACACAGGAACCGCTGGCACAATCAGAACTCGTTACGTTTCTGAAGGAGGGACTTCATAGAACAAAGAACTCATCAGCCTGTTTTTAGGACAGTGAAAACAGCGGTGTTCAGATAAGTAAATTGTGTGAAAAATACTGTGGGTTTTTTTACATGTGAAACATGAACACATTTAGTGTTATATTGCACACTGTAAACACAATCAAAGCTTCAAAAAAACACGAAGAACGGGACCTTTAACCTCCCGGAGCCATGTGGAGCACGTTATTTGATGGACAGATGCCTTTTTTTATGGACTTCAGAAACAGAGCAACAGTCACTTCTATTATAAAGCTTGGAAGAGCCAGGACTTTTTTAATATAACTCCCGATTTTATTCGTCTGAAAGAAGAATGTGCTATACACCTAGGATGACTTGAGGATGAGTAAATCATGGGCTAATTTTCTTTTTTGGGTGAACTATCCCTTTAACTAAATTTCCTTATTTACACTTTTTTTAGCATTATAGTTTAAATTGGAAGATATTTAAGTATTAATTTTTTTAGGATTGAGAAGGGTCCCTGAGCAAGGACTTGGACTCACGCTACATCTCGAAACACTGAGCAAGGCTATTGGCTCCAATTAGAAGTGATTTAAAAAAAAATGCTATAATTATAATCAAAATTAATTATAAAAGGCATATTTGTTAAATGATATCTACGAATGGAACAGATATACATTTAAAACTTCGCAAAGAGACCACTGGTTTTATCCGAATACAGATGCAAATAATTTTGATCCGCTGCAAGCCCTAGTCCAGAAGTTTTACTTTTGAGGTGCTTTTTTTCCTGGTGCTTTCCTGAAGTCTCTGTACAAAAACATTCAAATACACATGAAAAGAAATAAAAGTGACAGAATAAATAGGAATTGGGTTGGAAATTAAAATCTGGCTAAATAAATGGGAAACCGTACTTGTTACTGATTTGGATTAATTTTTTTATTAAAGGTAGGAATATAACAATAGTACCAAAATGTAAGTATGCAACATCAAAAGAAATCCAGCATGACTGTAATGAGAATTAGGAATTAATAACTTGTCAAATGCAAAAAAAAATTGCAATGGTACAAAAATGATATATCCCAGATTGTTGTTCTTGATTTTGTGGAATTTGCACACATAGATTTTAATCATATTCTTCTGCTATTTCTTCTCTGTCCATCCAGTCATCTAAAGAACCCTGTCATCGCTCAGAAAATTCAGAAACTGATAGATGTTGGGCTAATAGCTATTCGGTGATCCAAGGAACCAGAAGAAAACCAGGACATTTTTCATCTACAGGACAACGACGGAAGAATACGAAGGATGGCGGCATTCCAAACAAATTATTTCCTACATCCACCAAATTGAACGGGCACCCTAACCCTTCTCCTCCCACTCTTTCCAACAGGAATGTATTTTTTTTAAAAGCCTTAATTGGATTGAAAATGCAACAATCTTTCCTCCACGCTACATTCACTAGTGTCAGATGTACAAGTCGTGGTTTTCAGGTATCGCAGTATTCACGGAACTAAAAGATCTAGCCTTAGTGACAACAGAGTGTTAAAGGAGTGGATTTGAGCCTTCATATTAAAAGCCCTTTTGTGCTATTTATTTTTTACATCTCAATATTTGGCGTTATTTTTTTTCCTGAGTATTGTTTCCTAATGTTTAAATGCAGATATGTCATTCTGAATCAGATTTTTGTATGTGGGAGTTTAGTTTTTTTCCCTGCTTTGGAGGAGATGTGGAGAGAGGGGAGCGTTATGACATTAGCTTGCCATCAGTGATTCATTTTCACATAGTAGGCCTGTTAGAAATCTGTCTGTCTCTGAATCTGAATGCTTCGCTATTATTGTACTATATAATGCACTTCTATCTGTGGGGGAGAGGCTCATAGCTCAGAGGGCTTGTTCAAGCTAAATTGCCTCCCACCTGCTTCGCTTCAGTTCATACTTTGCGATCGATTAACTGACTGTGATTTCAGCATCACCATATTGAAATGCAACATCGGTTTAATAAAGTTCTGGATCCATGAAGTTGTGACGTTTGTGTCTCCTGCATTCAATGTGTTTGTTTGGAATTGTACACTACCATACAACGTTCACTATTTTTGTAGTATGCATAGTATTTGAATAAAGTACACAAATGAGCCATAACATAACCCAGCAAGCAATTTTGCATCTAATAGCTGTCAAAACACAGCCCAGACGTCTAGTCTAAAACGAAGCTGAATTTGGGCTGTCAGTGAAAAGCTAATAGACGTCTAATCACTGCCCAAGATTAGACGGCTATTGAACGACTACATGTATACGTCAAAATAGACCGCAAATATGGGTCTAGGCTAAAACAAGGCTGAATTTGGGCTGTCAGTGAAAATCTAATAGACGTCTAATCATAGCCCAAGAATAGACTAGTCATCAATTAGACGGCTAACGAATCACTACTAGTACATATACATCTAATAGACAACAACATGGCTAAAGGATTCTTTTCACTCAAATATAACAGGTTTTCATAAATAACAATCCATCCAAATTAAATATACAGTTTTATTTAGAAAAATAACATAAACAACATAAGACAATACAAAACATAAAAATCGCCAAATAAAATGTTAAAATATATATATATATATATATATATATATAAAATTAGGATAAGAAATATGGAATATTAACAATGTAATTTAATAAAAAAAAAATATATAAAGAATGACAAAATATAAAGTTAACCCTTTTGTTGGTTTATAAAACATCATTGTTGGCTTTATTGCATTCCTTAACCCAAACTCTGTTGCCGCTGGGAAGTTGGTCATCACGGCATCTGCCAAATAAGAAACAAAATATTGCACAAGAAAAGCGTTGTTGACATCAATGTTTTACTTTATTTACAGTAATTGTGACAAAGTCATTCTCTTTTGCTTGGATGCAAACTAGAGCCGGGAGTTAAGATACGTGTGTGTGTGGCATGTTTAAAGAGAGAGCCATCATTTTCTCACCCCAAGTTGTTTAAAACCTGCATGGGTTTCTTTCTTCTGTTGAACACACACAAATATATATATTTTGAAAAATGTTGGTAACCAGACATTTGATAGTAAAAATAAAAAAACAATGGGGAATACAATGGAAGTCAATGGGGCCCATAAACAGTTTGATTACCCACATTCTTCAAAATATATTTTGTTTCAACAGACGAAAGAAACAACTTGAGGGTGAGTAAATGACAGAGTTTTCATTTTTGGGTTTAAAACATGTTTTAGCCACCAAGTTGCATTAACACAATGAGATAGACAATTGGGAAAGCTGATTTTATTCCTGTGTGTGTGCAATGTGTTCTGTATATTTATTGTTGTGCTTTGTTGACTTATTGCTGGATCATTTTCAATCAACCTAGTGTCTTTAAATCCAAGAAGGTGGATCACATCACTCTAGTTCTGAGGTTTTTACACTGGCTTCCTGTCAGTCAAAGAATTGATTTTAAAATACTGTTGCAGGTTTTTAAAGCGTTGAATGGTCAATGTCAATTAAGGTCAAAGTAAATTTCTGATCTTCTGCTGCATTATGAACCATCCTCTCAGGTCGTCTGGAACAGGTCTGCTTTCTGTCCCCAGAGTCAAAACTAAACATGGAGAAGCAGAATTCAGTTTTTTTTTTTTTTGCACAATTTATCTGGAACAAACTCAAAAGAAAACTGCAGTTCTGTGGCAACTCTTAATTATTTAAAATAAAGGTTAAAGACTTTACTGTTTGCCGCTGCCTTTTATTAACTGGAAAGGAATAATGATGATACACTTCTTACACTCCACTGTAATGTTTACTCTCCTGTTTTATCATGTTTTTATTTTCTATTGAACTATTTTAAAGTGTTTTTTAATGTCTTCTTATATTGTCTTTTTACATTACCCAATGTTGATTTTATGTTTTATGTAAAGCACTTTTGGCTTGTTGAAATGTGCTATACAAATTTGCCTTGCCAAGTCAAAACACATTTTCATATAATGATCCAAAGAGTAAAAGTATATTTGTGGCTTTCATAACAAATTATAATAGGTTGCACATGTTTCATGTTTATCCCCTTGGAGGTACCTACAGGTACATTAGGGATGAAACGATTACCGGTTTCACGATAAACCACGATAAAATGTACTGACGGTTAGTAATATTGTTTAAAATTTAATTATCATTAAAACCGCACGTGATTATCACGATTTTGAAAACTTGCGGTAAATCCTGTCCAACCAGCATCCGTGCCAAACAGGGGCGTAGCTAAGGGGTGGCCATGGGTGGCCAGTGCCACCCCTGTTTGAAGCTTGGCCACCCCTCTGGCCACCCCTGTTGTGCAAGCTGAAAAGCACTTTACAATGACGTTAAAATCGCCGCTCTCACACAAACAGTCTGCGCAAAGTGCGCTATTCTGAACAGCTTCCCCCCAAAACCAGTTCGACGGTAACTTTGCCCTGCAGCGGATTCTTACGATTTTATTGGTCACGACAATCACAGTACTGACCAAACACTGATTCCTAAACCACCTGTCACTAGTACCTTAACCAATGAAATTAGCTGCAGGGCGGGGTTTCTGGTGAAGGGGTTCGCTTGCGCACTGTCTGAGGTGTCTCTGTGTGACGGTATAAGCGAGCGGTAATATTTCAAGTTCAGCACAAGCCGAGTGAGCAACGCCTTACGCAAGAGGATACGGTGATGACAGAAGAATGGCGTTATCTTTCTCCTTGAAGAAAGGGCAGCTATCCCCCGACCTCTCTGTTAACTCTTTAGAAGCTTTGGCTAAAAAAGCTTTTCCTAGTGTAGTTTCAAAGATCCGCTGTGTATCAGCGATGTTAAAGTTGAGGTACTGCGAATGTTTCCTTAGCAGAAACACGTTAGGGTATGCATCGTCGTTAGTCGGGACTCAGTGGGACTGCTGCATGAATGGATATTGATTTGGGAAACGCAAGTAAAAAAAACAGTTATCAGTTTAAACTAAAGGTTTTCGACTCGATATAGTGTTCCTTACAACTTAACAAAGATCCAGCGATCCATGGATATTGACATGCAGCCAGGAATCATGTTTTTCTGACATTTATATGAGCCTGATTTCGATACATAAATATTGTCATGAATGGAAAATAAAAGTTTTATTCAAATTCTGAATTTATCATATATATCATATATCAGATATGTTATATCGCCTAGATAGTGTGCAAAGAGCATTCCCTTTATAATCACTAAAAGCTGTCAGTCATTCAATGAACGTGATCTCAAGTTCTGTTATATTAATCAATTAATTTCTTACATGTCTACACTTGGAGTGTAGACCTTATTCAGAGCAGAGCCATGACAGGCTTGAACATCTGGAAAATGGAAAATTGGACAATTTCCAGGTTTGAAAGTGAGGCTATGAGGGTAAGACGTACCATTTCAATGGCATCCGCTGTAAAAGGCTGTATAAAGCTCCTAAATCACTTATCATTTTCCACAGCTTTTTTGTCTACTGAAACATCTTTGAAATATATTTTTTCAGTGTTTTATAAGCAGAACAATCCAAAAATACATTAAATAACAGTACAACCCACTCAAGAGATGTATGTCTATCCCCACAGCCTCACTTTCATACAAATTTCTTTCATAAAGAAGGCGCTGCTGTGAATAAGGTCTATTAGGTCTATTAGTGCATGTACAGACCTCGTCGCTGGACAAAAACTCAGGTGGTGAGTGGATTCTAACTTCAACACCTGTGATTGGCCATTGCGTTTTAGAAATCAACAAACATGTCTGTGACTGTGATTGGCTTCATTACTCACCAAAGCGAATACCCAGATGCGCATACTCTCTATTAATCATATAAATTAGCTAATGTTAGCTAAAGTTACTGCAAATGTTAGCAAGTTAATTAAAAAAAGGTACCACAAACATTACATATACACTTACATTATGACTGTCACTGTTGTATAAGTAGCTGTTTATATTAATAATAATACAATCGTTTCTTTGTCTGTTTGTCTGAACTGTAGAGAGCATGAAAAGGAAAGCAAAGGAAGATAGGGGGATACATTCCTTTTTTACAAAAAGGACTAGTACCATCAGAATTGAAAATGACAAAGAGGCAGGGGGAAATACTGATACAGAGAGGACAGTAGCAGTGGAAATGTCTGGTGCTAAGAGAGGCGATGAGGAAGCAGAGATTCAGTAACTTTTCTCTTTTTGTAATGATACTTTATCTGTTTTCTTAGGGCAACATTTTGTTTGGCAAAGGACAAAGCAGTAAGCATAAAAAGTTTGAGAATTTTGTTCATGTGTGAACGACTTGTTAATTTTGTTTAGGATTTTTTTTCTGACTTTAAGCTTTATGTCTTTTTCCCTAAAATTATCAACATACAGTACATATTTGACTTATTTTGTATGACATTGTAAATAAAATTATAATTTTTAATTATTTTTGTTCGTTTGTGATCTATATTTTCTGTAGAATTTGCTTTGGTACAGCATGTCATAGTCAGTAGTAATTTTTTTGGCCACCCCAATAAAATCACTGGGTCTTACCTGGCCACCCCTGAAAAAATGTTCTGGCTACGCCCCTGGTGCCAAAAGCTGTTTCTGAATAAGTGGTTGACTGTTTTTGTTCTATTTCAGCAGCGAAAATAGTTTCAAACAAACACAGCAGAACCACAGCGCATCTGATAAGACTGGCATAAATTTGGCGAATTTAGGGACCGTCTCTAAAGTTACATACATTGGTATACACGTTTCTAACTTCAATCGCATTTGAAGAGAATGACTTAGTCATCAAACTGACTGTAAAGTGTTCATCTAGGTGTCAGGTAGGATGCACACCTTTTGGATTTTTGATATTTAATCAAATAAACTGTCAAATCATTTGAACATATGAATATGCATTACTTCACTAGGATACTGTTTGGGCTCTTACACAAAATATGCTAGATTTAAATGTGTCATAGCTGATATAACACTGTAAATATATTATCAAGCAAAATTCTCATCAGAGACAATATTAGAGATTATATTTACACCAAATTATTATTTATGCGTTATGCATTGCTATTGACGACGGCCATTATAAGGAATAGAATAGAATCTAGCTTAAAAAAGTGCATAGAGCTGCTTGATTTATTTGTTGTTTGTTGATTTTCAAATATAAAACTTGTTGCAAGTGTGTGCATCTGAAAATAAACGTATCTCATTTGAACAAAACCGTGATAATATTGATAACCGTGATAATTTGGGTCACTATAATCGTGATGGGAAATTTCCATACCGTTTCATCCCTACATGTAGCATGTTAAGCTAACCACGACATGGCTTATTCTACAATTACTAGCTAAAATCTCACGGTTCCTACACATGATAATGTACACAATGATCACGTCAAAACGAGAAAAAAAAACAGATACTTACAAGGCCAAAGAATGTCCTTTAACGTTTGCTGTTGCCCGTTGTTGTTCTCCTCCTCTTGTGTAAAATAAAAAAAAACCATCAAAACGACAGAATTTTTTTTTCGTGATATCTGCCAGTAGTACAGGCTACAGTTGCCATCTAGCGGTTGAGAGTTGTAATTGCATTTTTTATTTAACTTAAAATGGAAGAGAGACCAGTAATATCTACGATATTATTTGACTGTCTTACAATTTAAGTGAATGTTATGCGGGACAGCAAAGCAAATACTAATTCAAATGTTTACAATTGGGTGGGCTAAAAGCAGACTACACGTAGCCCGTCCAATTCAGAGCTAAATCGTGGCTACAGATAGACCATGTCATGAAATGACACATCTTGCAGATATTATTGACATTGCGAACATGATGGGATATCAACAATATCATGCGCTACATTGCCAAAAACTACAATTAATCAGTTTTGTCTTTTGACTAAAAGTGGGCTACAAATAGCCGGTCTGTATAGGGGCTAAATCGTGGTTACGCACAGCCTACACATAGAACATGTTAAAGAAATGAAACCAAACACCTTGTAATCACGGTTGACTTTGCTTACATGATGGAATATCATACATCTCACAAGTTATTTGGGCAAAAGTTACATGTAACCAAATTCAAGGTTATTTTTATGGAGTGAATTTTGTGCCATAATTAAACAAACAAATCCAGCATTTTGCAAACAAACACGATCGGCTTTGCAAAGGAAAACTCGACTCGCAAACAAACAGAAAGCGATTTGCAAATACAAAGGTCAGTTTGAGCGAAAACGCAGAGGAGTAACAAATATATGTACTGTGTTTTGCAAACAATAAATGAGTGAGTAAATGACATCATATTTCACAAATAAATACAAACGATCCTACAAATTGCATGTAACCTTTGAACAAATACCAAATCTAGTCCATACAAATACCTGTCAATTACAATCTCTCAGCTTAATTTTCTCACAAATGCAGTTTGCGCAGATTTTCTCACAAATGCAGTTCGCACAGATTTTCTCACAAATGCAATTCGCACAGATTTTCTCACAAATGCAGTTCGCACAGATTTTCTCACAAATGCAGTTCGCACAGATTTTCTCACAAATGCAGTTCGCACAGATTTTCTCACAAATGCAGTTTGCGCAGATTTTCTCACAAATGCAGTTCGCACAGATTTTCTCACAAATGCAATTCGCACAGATTTTCTCACAAATGCAGTTTGCGCAGATTTTCTCACAAATGCAGTTTGCGCAGATTTTCTCACGAATGCAATTCGCACAGATTTTCTCACAAATGCAGTTTGCGCAGATTTTCTCACAAATGCAGTTCGCGCAGATTTTCTCACAAATGCAATTCGCACAGATTTTCTCACAAATGCAGTTTGCGCAGATTTTCTCACAAATGCAATTCGCACAGATTTTCTCACAAATGCAGTTTGCGCAGATTTTCTCACAAATGCAGTTTGCGCAGATTTTCTCACAAATGCAGTTTGCGCAGATTTTCTCACAAATGCAGTTGAGCAACGTCCTCTTCCAAAACAGCAGATTTCAGGCATATAATAATTAATTCATCTCAAAATTGAGTTTGATACACAATCGTGATCTTGCAATACAGTACAATACACTGTCGATACTTTGAACAAATCCAAAATAGTTCAAATGGTATAGGCTATAGTTCAAATGGTATAGGCTATAGTTTTTAATTATTACTTTTAACACAGTTCATTTAAGTGCTAAATTTGATATTGCATCAGATGTGAACTTATAGGCTGGGCTTGGTCCTTCTCCCCCGGGAAATGGTGACAGCAGAAAATAAATATTCATAATTCTGCTTATAATATAGTCTACTCTGCTTAAAATATATTTTATTTTTAATTTATTAAAAATATTTCATAAAAAATGAAAGCTCAAACGTGTGCCCTTCAGGATTTACCATATTTGATGTGACATTAAAATATATCATACAAAACTAATCTGTCTAAACTTTAATCCACAATACATTGTTGCATTTTAGTATTGCAATATATTGTGATACGATACACCCTTACATTATTTTGAATGTTCTCTGCAACAAAAATGTTATCATCATATGTACAAATTACATAAAAGTAAATTATTTTTTTATTTCCCATTACACTACAGTGGATAAATGGTATGGAGGATGGATGCATTTTTAATGAGAAAAAAATAGCCCTAGCTAATTTACTATGTAACTAATTTTGCACTGATACCATATTACATATAAACAATATTATCTTAATTTTTTTTTTTTTTTTATTGAAATAGGGTTGGCATAGTGAAAATCTCAGAAAGATTAATAATAGATACAGTAAGACAGAAACTCAGCTGTTCACCGCTCATTTTCGTCAGCTGAAAACATGTTTCAGTTCTTCTTGGGCTAGCGTAAATTGACCCAAAGTGGCATCTGCTGTTTTGCAAGAGGAAGTTACTCAACTGCATTTGTGAGAAAATCTGTGCGAACTGCATTTGTGAGAAAATCTGTGCAAATTGCATTTGTGAGAAAATCTGCGCAAACTGCATTTGTGAGAAAATCTGCGCGAATTGCATTTGTGAGACAATCTGCGCGAACTGCATTTGTGAGAAAATCTGTGCGAACTGCATTTGTGAGAAAATCTGCGCGAACTGCATTTGTGAGAAAATCTGTGCGAATTGCATTTGTGAGAAAATCTGCGCGAACTGCATTTGTGAGAAAATCTGCGCAAATTGCTTTTGTGAGAAAATCTGCGCGAACTGGATTTGTGAGAAAATCTGCGCGAACTGCATTTGTGAGAAAATCTGCGCAAACTGCATTTGTGAGAAAATCTGCGCGAACTGCATTTGTGAGAAAATCTGTGCGAACTGCATTTGTGAGAAAATCTGTGCGAACTGCATTTGTGAGAAAATCTGTGTGAATTGCATTTGTGGGAAAATCTGTGCGAACTGCATTTGTGAGAAAATTTGCGTGAACTGCATTTGTGAGAAAATCTGTGCGAATTGCATTTGTGAGAAAATCTGTGCGAACTGCATTTGTGAGAAAATCTGCTCGAACTGCATTTGTGAGAAAATCTGCGCGAACTGGATTTGCGAGAAAATCTGTGCGAATTGCATTTGTGAGAAAATCTGAGCGAACTGCATTTGTGAGAAAATCTGCGCGAACTGCATTTGTGAGAAAATCTGCGCGAACTGCATTTGTGAGAAAATCTGCGCGAACTGCATTTGTGAGAAAATCTGTGCGAACTGCATTTGTGAGAAAATCTGCGCAAACTGCATTTGTGAGAAAATCTGTGCGAACTGCATTTGTGAGAAAATCTGCGCGAACTGCATTTGTGAGAAAATTAAGCTGAGAGATTGTAATTGAGAGGTGTATGGACTAGATTTGGTATTTGTTCAAAGGTTACATGGAATTTGGATGGTTTGTATTTATTTGTGAAATATGATGTACGCTCACTCATTTATTATTTGCAAAACACAGTACATATATTTGTTACACCTTTGCATTTTCGCTCAAACTGACCTTTGTATTTGCAAATCGCTTTCTGTTTGTTTGTGAGTCGAGTTTTCCTTTGCAAAGCAGATCGTGTTTGTTTGCAAAATGCTGGATTTGTTTGTTTAATTATGGCACAGAAATCACTCCATAAACAATCTCTTTGAAAAATTTGTGTAAAAATATTAGGCTACATTACAAAGCAATAAATCATGACTGAGGTTGTCATAATTAATGCACGAAAAGCTTAATGACACCATAATAACGATTTAAATTTTACAGCTGTCGGGAAGGATTTTGCGGGAAATTGCCTGTTTGTCAAATCATATCAGTAGAGAAATAGCTGAAGGTTTGTTGTCACAACTAGTGAGAAAACGAATCACGCATTCACGGCAAACCCCTCCGAGGAATCACCGGGAGTAAAAACAAAACAAAAACACGTTATTTATTTGTCCATGCGCTGTGATGATAAGTTGTCAAGGTATCTGTGTACACATTCATCTGCACAGAGCTTTAACCCTTTAACTGTCACCCCCCTTTTTGAGAATACACATGAAAATGCACTATCCAAACTTAAAGGGCTGTAATTCAAGAATGCTTTGGAATATAGACCAAAGTTTGGTCTCGTTTTAAAGACGACACTCTGCAGATTATTGCTGAAGTGCTGAAGCAATTCAAAATATGAAAGTACGAAAGAGTTAGGGAAGTTTAAATTTACTGTAAATGAAAAATACTGTACTAAATATTTTTTATTTCATATAAAATATATATTTTACAAAAAAGAATTTACTCTAAAATTACTATAAAATCAAAGCCATATGTCTAACCAATTTGTGTTCCAAATTTGAAGTTGATATCACAAAAATTGAAGTTCCCATGAGATTTTGTTTAGGCGCTGTACCAAAAATAGCCACCGGGTGTCATTCAAATTCCATTTATTGTTTTTTTGATGCATTTTCTTTAAATTTCTGTCCAAATATCACTTCCATCACAAAACAGTCACCAAATATGGACCCTTGAGACTCTGACCTTTCCGACAATATGTGTTTTGTCAAGATTGGAAAAGATTTTGAATATAAAGTCGTTAAAATAATTGTTGTAATATGAAACATGACACCGCCCACTAGGGGAGGAGCCCGCTAGAATAATTTAGAGTAACGTTTCCATGGTAACCCAATGTCCGATTTCAAAACGGTTTTCACAGGATGAAATTTGAGTTTGTAAGCTTTCAAATGATACCTAATTTATGATAATTACTTAAATATATGATACGAAAAAAGGCGATCAAAAAAAGAGCACCAGGCGTCCCACCTGTGGGACGGTGACAGTTAAGAGGTAGGCTACAGTATTTATTTATTAAAAAAAAATTATTTTGCTGGCTCTTATTCGTCTTCCTAAACAATTGATAGGCTACAACAAAAGTGATTTATAGCTATTTTGATAGCTAATTTTATTAACTCACATTGCAAACCAGTCATGTCATCTGACCTTTGAAGTAGACAAAAATAGTGCACATTCAAAGTGAAGCCAGCATTTATCTGATCGTCTATTTTCATTGCAGTGCTTCAAAATCTACCCAGCAGGGAGCACTATAGTTAGCTGTACACTAGAACTGTTGCTGTACAAGTGCAGTAATCTGAAGAAAGTCCAATTTATTAAACTATGGTGGAGCAGAAGTTATCAAGATCCCATTGACATGTAATCAGCTCAACCGAGAATCGTGAGTTAATATGGGTCTCATTGTTAGCATTAGTTAATGCATTAACATGAATATTTTTGCAGCATTTATTAACCTTTGTCAATGTTAGTTAATACATATATTCATGCTCATGTTAGCTCCCATTGCATTAACAACTTTTGATATTAAAATGCATTGGTACATGTTAAGATTAGCATAATAAATGCTGTAAAAGTGTTGTTCATTGTTAGTTCATGTTGACTAAAAAATGAAACCTTATTGTATCGTTATGTCAATATGAATATGAGTGCAGACTAATAATGGGCTTTGTTCCATTTTAGATGAGCATCTCCAGTCTCCGTCACAGGAAGAGGAAGAGAAACCTTTTTATGGTCAGCTGAACCCTTAAGAAATCAGTCTAAAAAGAGAACAGCTATTCACTTGCACAGACGGGGTGAAACCTCAGCAGAAAACGACAGAAAGAGAGGAGGGAGGAAGTGACAGCACATGTCTCACAAGTTCTTGAGAGGCAGAGAGATAGAAAGTGCTAGAGACCAAGGGCGTAGCCTGTACATCGCTTAACAATTTTGGAACCACAACCATACCAGGTAAGAAAGAAAAGGAAAAAATGAAAGCGAACAGAAAGGGGGATATTTTGTGTGATGGCTGTTGTGAGGTTTAGAAATGAAGAGAGGGGTGGGCACGCATGGGCCTTCAGGCCTAGATGGGTTCCGTAGACATGCTACGTTTGTTTTGTGTCATGATGATTTCTTAAGTTTCTTTGTTTTTGCTTTTTAAATATCCAAGTGTCGAGTGGTGCACCCTGCTACACTAACCAAAGTTTGATGTTCTTGAGTGTGTATATTGAACGGAATAACAAAGGGCACTAGGGGTGTAACGGTACACAAAACTGACGGTTCGGTACGTACCTCGGTTTTGAAGTCCCGGTTCGGTATGGATTCGGTACAGCAGTTTTACAAAATTGCTTTTTATTCATTTTTATTCAACAGTGGTTTAATGAAAAAAATTGTGTCTGTCCTTAAATGAATTAAATTATAACTAAAAGTTTCTTAAAGATAATGCTGTAAACTATATAGGGAGCCCTTACTTACATATAGCTATTAAAGATTAACAACAGAGCCCAAACTATTAGCCTAAATTCAGTTGCTATTTATTTTTAGATATAATAATCAACACTCATAAGCTTCACATAAGGCAGTTTTTGCATTAACTTCTAAATCTAATTATTTTTATTCATTGTTGAAATATAATCATTTAGTGGCTGTAATTTTCATGACAGGTTTATTTAAACATACATTAAATAAACAAGACATCACTAACAGGCTTAGTAGTATATAATGACTATATATAGGCTAATATAATGAATATAACGGCTAATATAGTGCATGTATTCAGTGAAAGAGTTGATTTCTCTAGTGAGCTAACAGCTGTGGACACTGAATGACTTCTGAGTAAACGTGATTCTGCATGACATTGTTTACAAGCTGTTTTATTGTCTTTCCGCGGTTGAAACACAGATGGAGCGATTACACGACATATGATACATTTCAGTAAGTTGTAATGTATCCTCAACATACTTTAAGATGTATTCATTTATGTTTATTCTTTAGGAAGAGATGATCGCATTGACTAGCGCGCCGCCGCTTTAAGTTGAACTGATACGCGTCTATCAGTCACATCACATTAAAGAGCGTTAAAACGGCATTTATCGTTTGAATTTCGTGATAAAATGGACTGAATACTTAATATGTTTGTGTGGGAACTCGGATTGAAGTGTGTTCTGCGCTTACAACAAGCCGACTGTTAACTGTTAAAGATTACATTCATAACCGTTCGGTACACGCGTGCACCTTCCCGAAAGCCCTGTACCGAAACGGTTCAATACAAATACGTGTACCGTTACACCCCTAAAGGGCACTGATCAAGTTACACATTTAATTTCTCTTTCTCACTGATTAATGTTTTTGAAAAGGATGTAACTTTATATGATGTAAAGTTGTCTTTATTTCTTTGCACAGAGAATAAAACTATCAAGCAAATTTTAGAGAAGAACAAGAGTGCTGAGAAAGTTAAAAAAGCCCTTATGCAAAGTACTTTCACACAAGTCTATATATATATATATATATATATATATATATATATATATATATATGAAGACTTCAGATGCAGAAGCCTCTAAGTCCGTCTGACGTTTTTCTTTCAAATTTGCATTTTTGTCAGGCTCCTCTGTACAGGTTTCTACCCACCGGTACTTCTGAATGGGCTGAGGCTGGGATTCAGCGGGTTTGAAGAGAAAGTATTTGGCTTTTAGAGGCTTTTGCATTGGAAGTCTCTTCATATATATATATATACACTACCAGTCAAAAGTTTGAGAACAGATTTTTAAAAATGTTTTTTAAAAAAAAGTCTCTTCTATTTCTCACAATTCCGAGTTGCAATTGGGAGTTATAAAGCCCGAGTTACAATATAGGCTACACTACCAGTCAAAAGTTTGGAAACGGTACTATTTTGAAAGAAATCTCTTCTGCTCACCAAGGCTGCAAAAACAGTATTATCGTGAAATATTTTTATAATTTAAGTTTATAAAGTTTATAAGTTCTATTTGAATATATTTTCAAATGCTATTTATTTCTGTGATGCAAAGCTGAAATTTCAGCACCATTACTCCAGTCTTTAGTCACATGATCCTTCAGAAATCATTCTAATATGATGATTTGCTGCTCAAGAAACATTTATGATTATTATCAATGTTGAAAACAGTTGTGTACAATTTTTTTTCAGGATTATTAATGAATAGAAAGTTCAAAAGAACAGCATTTATCTGAAATATAAAGCTTTTGCAACATTATAAATGTCTGTACTGTCACTTGATCAATTTAATGCATCCTTTCTGAATAAATGTATTAATTTCTGTAAGTTCTTTCCCCCCCAAAACAAACAAAAAAAATATTCTTACCGACTTAAAACCTTTGAACGGTATACGTTACAAAAGCTTTCTATTTCAGATAAATGCTGTTCTTTTGAACTTTCTATTCATCAAAGAATCCTAAACATTTTTTTTACACAACTGCTTTCAACATTGATAATAATCATAAATGTTTCTTGAGCAGCAAATCATCATATTAGAATGATTTCTGAAGGATCATGTGACTCTAAAGACTGGAGTAATGATGCTGAAAATTCAGCTTTGATCACAGGAATAAATGACATTTAAAAAAATATTCAAATAGAAAACAGCTATTTTACATTTTAATAATATTTCACATTACAGCTTTTTTTTTTCTTTTTTCTTTTTTTAACACAAATGCAGCCTTGATGAGCAGAAGTTTTTTTTATAAACATTTGAAAAATCTTACCATTCTCAAACTTTTGACTGTTAGTCTATATATAAACTTTTAAACTTACATTTGAATAAATCTGTAAATTATTGATTTTTAAAAATAAATCATGAACATATTATTTGTCAACCACCCAATTGTATGTAATTGTGCTGATTAAAGCTAGCCTAAACTGAAAGCTGGTTAAACAGATTACATGCAAAATATAGAAAAGGGAAATAGCTGAGATTGTGGAAGCATAATATCTCATGGCATTTCTATTCAAATCAGAATGGCAGTGTGGGACCTGTCCGTCAATGTAGACGAACTGGGATTGGAGGCACCACCTCTTAAAATCAGTGTCACCTCGGATCTACATATTGGTGGAGTCATCCTTAAAGTTGTGGAAAAGTCACGTGAGTTTTTGATGTCTTATTTATTAAAAGATGTTTTTGCAATTGCTAAGGGCATTAAAGGTGGGGTAAGTGCTTTCTGGTAACCGATGTTGATTTCAAATCACCAAAACAAACACAACCCTATTTTGATAGCTCCACCCCACACATACGTAACTCAGGCAACGACTATGGCGGAATCTGCTGTGTCAGCCGGCCGAGGGTATGATGTCATCAATAAGTGAAAGCAATGTGTGTTATGGTAATCCAGGTCAAATGTTCAATGAAAAAGTCATCCCTTACATCCCAAAAACACAAACACAGTTCTCATGAACAACTTGATAGCACGAGCACGACAGTCCAACTAATGAACATATTACAATTATGACAAGATCAGAGGGTTATATCGATCACGAAAAGAGGATCCAAAGGAAACAAACATATATTAGGAGTATATTATCTTACTTACTTACTTACTTATTGCACACACTTTGGGAGCTGAAGCTTGTAACAGACAGCGAGGAGGTTTAGATACTCCAGGATTATATAGTGAGGTTTAGACACTCCAGGTTTATACAGCGAGGAGGTTTAGACACTCCAGGCTTATACAGTGAGGAGGTTTAGACACTCCGGGCTTATACAGCGAGGAGGTTTAGACACTCCAGGCTTATACAGCGAGGAGGTTTAGACACTCCAGGCTTATACAGCGAGGAGGTTTAGACACTCCAGGCTTATACAGTGAGGAGGTTTAGACACTCCAGGCTTATACAGCGAGGGGGTTTAGACACTCTAGGTTTATACAGCGAGGAGGTTTAGATGCTCCAGGTTTATACAGCGAGGAGGTTTAGACGCTCCAGGCTTATACAGCGAGGAGGTTTAGATGCTCCAGGTTTATACAGCGAGGAGGTTTAGACACTCCAGGTTTATACAGGGAGGAGGTTTAGACACTCCAGGCTTATACAGCGAGGAGGTTTAGACACTCCAGGTTTATACAGCGAGGAGGTTTAGACACTCCAGGCTTATTCAGCGAGGAGGTTTAGACACTCCAGGTTTATACAGGGAAGAGGTTTAAACACTCCAGGTTTATACAGCGAGGAGTTTTAGACACTCCAGGTTTATACAGCGAGGAGTTTTAGAGGCTCCAGGTTTATACAGCGAGGAGTTTTAGACGCTCCAGGTTTATACAGCGAGGAGGTTTAGATGCTCCAGGTTTATACAGCGAGGAGGTTTAGACACTCCAGGTTTATACAGGGAGGAGGTTTAGACACTCCAGGCTTATACAGCGAGGAGGTTTAGACACTCCAGGCTTATACAGCGAGGAGGTTTAGACACTCCAGGCTTATACAGCGAGGAGGTTTAGACACTCCAGGCTTATACAGTGAGGAGGTTTAGACACTCCAGGCTTATACAGCGAGGAGGTTTAGACACTCCAGGCTTATACAGTGAGGAGGTTTAGACACTCCAGGCTTATACAGTGAGGAGGTTTAGACACTCCGGGCTTATACAGCGAGGAGGTTTAGACACTCCGGGCTTATACAGCGAGGAGGTTTAGACACTCCAGGCTTATACAGCGAGGAGGTTTAGACACTCCAGGCTTATACAGTGAGGAGGTTTAGACACTCCAGGCTTATACAGTGAGGAGGTTTAGACACTCCAGGCTTATACAGCGAGGAGGTTTAGACACTCCAGGCTTATACAGCGAGGAGGTTTAGACACTCCAGGCTTATACAGCGAGGAGGTTTAGACACTCCAGGCTTATACAGTGAGGAGGTTTAGACACTCCGGGCTTATACAGCGAGGAGGTTTAGACACTCCAGGCTTATACAGCGAGGAGGTTTAGACACTCCAGGCTTATACAGTGAGGAGGTTTAGACACTCCAGGCTTATACAGTGAGGAGGTTTAGACACTCCAGGCTTATACAGCGAGGGGGTTTAGACACTCTAGGTTTATACAGCGAGGAGGTTTAGACGCTCCAGGCTTATACAGCGAGGAGGTTTAGATGCTCCAGGTTTATACAGCGAGGAGGTTTAGACACTCCAGGTTTATACAGGGAGGAGGTTTAGACACTCCAGGCTTATACAGCGAGGAGGTTTAGACACTCCAGGTTTATACAGCGAGGAGGTTTAGACACTCCAGGCTTATTCAGCGAGGAGGTTTAGACACTCCAGGTTTATACAGGGAAGAGGTTTAAACACTCCAGGTTTATACAGCGAGGAGTTTTAGACACTCCAGGTTTATACAGCGAGGAGTTTTAGAGGCTCCAGGTTTATACAGCGAGGAGTTTTAGACGCTCCAGGTTTATACAGCGAGGAGGTTTAGATGCTCCAGGTTTATACAGCGAGGAGGTTTAGACACTCCAGGTTTATACAGGGAGGAGGTTTAGACACTCCAGGCTTATACAGCGAGGAGGTTTAGACACTCCAGGTTTATACAGCGAGGAGGTTTAGACACTCCAGGCTTATTCAGCGAGGAGGTTTAGACACTCCAGGTTTATACAGGGAAGAGGTTTAAACACTCCAGGTTTATACAGCGAGGAGTTTTAGACACTCCAGGTTTATACAGCGAGGAGTTTTAGAGGCTCCAGGTTTATACAGCGAGGAGTTTTAGACGCTCCAGGTTTATACAGCGAGGAGGTTTAGATGCTCCAGGTTTATACAGCGAGGAGGTTTAGACACTCCAGGTTTATACAGGGAGGAGGTTTAGACACTCCAGGCTTATACAGCGAGGAGGTTTAGACACTCCAGGCTTATACAGCGAGGAGGTTTAGACACTCCAGGCTTATACAGCGAGGAGGTTTAGACACTCCAGGCTTATACAGCGAGGAGGTTTAGACACTCCAGGCTTATACAGTGAGGAGGTTTAGACACTCCAGGCTTATACAGCGAGGAGGTTTAGACACTCCAGGCTTATACAGTGAGGAGGTTTAGACACTCCAGGCTTATACAGTGAGGAGGTTTAGACACTCCGGGCTTATACAGCGAGGAGGTTTAGACACTCCGGGCTTATACAGCGAGGAGGTTTAGACACTCCAGGCTTATACAGCGAGGAGGTTTAGACACTCCAGGCTTATACAGTGAGGAGGTTTAGACACTCCAGGCTTATACAGTGAGGAGGTTTAGACACTCCAGGCTTATACAGCGAGGAGGTTTAGACACTCCAGGCTTATACAGTGAGGAGGTTTAGACACTCCAGGCTTATACAGCGAGGAGGTTTAGACACTCCAGGCTTATACAGTGAGGAGGTTTAGACACTCCGGGCTTATACAGCGAGGAGGTTTAGACACTCCAGGCTTATACAGCGAGGAGGTTTAGACACTCCAGGCTTATACAGTGAGGAGGTTTAGACACTCCAGGCTTATACAGCGAGGAGGTTTAGACACTCCAGGCTTATACAGTGAGGAGGTTTAGACACTCCAGGCTTATACAGCGAGGGGGTTTAGACACTCTAGGTTTATACAGCGAGGAGGTTTAGACGCTCCAGGCTTATACAGCGAGGAGGTTTAGATGCTCCAGGTTTATACAGCGAGGAGGTTTAGACACTCCAGGTTTATACAGGGAGGAGGTTTAGACACTCCAGGCTTATACAGCGAGGAGGTTTAGACACTCCAGGTTTATACAGCGAGGAGGTTTAGACACTCCAGGCTTATTCAGCGAGGAGGTTTAGACACTCCAGGTTTATACAGGGAAGAGGTTTAAACACTCCAGGTTTATACAGCGAGGAGTTTTAGACACTCCAGGTTTATACAGCGAGGAGTTTTAGAGGCTCCAGGTTTATACAGCGAGGAGTTTTAGACGCTCCAGGTTTATACAGCGAGGAGGTTTAGATGCTCCAGGTTTATACAGCGAGGAGGTTTAGACACTCCAGGTTTATACAGGGAGGAGGTTTAGACACTCCAGGTTTATACAGGGAGGAGATTTAGACACTCCAGGCTTATACAGCGAGAAGGTTTAGACGCTCCAGGTTTATACAGCGAGGAGGTTTAGAGGCTCCAGGTTTATACATCGAGGAGGTTTAGACACTCCAGGTTTATAGAGCGAGGAGGTTTAGACACTCCAGGCTTATACAGCGAGGAGGATTAGACACTCCAGGTTTATACAGGGAGGAGGTTTAGACACTCCAGGCTTATACAGCGAGGAGGTTTAGACACTCCAGGTTTATACAGCGAGGAGGTTTAGACACTCCAGGTTTATACAGGGAGGAGGTTTAGACACTCCAGGCTTATACAGCGAGGAGGTTTAGACACTCCAGGCTTATACAGCGAGGAGGTTTAGACGCTCCAGGTTTATACAGGGAGGAGGTTTAGACACTCCAGGCTTATACAGCGAGGAGGTTTAGACACTCCAGGTTTATACAGCGAGGAGGTTTAGATGCTCCAGGTTTATACAGCGAGGAGGTTTAGACACTCCAGGTTTATACAGGGAGGAGGTTTAGACACTCCAGGCTTATACAGCGAGGAGGTTTAGACACTCCAGGTTTATACAGCGAGGAGGTTTAAGGCCCGGGTATACTTCGGCCGTCCGCGTTCGTGCACCGCCCGCATGACGTAATTTTCGTCATTCGGAGGGCGTGCGGCCGGCCGCACACCCCGTCCGCGCGCAGCCCAAATTTCGAGACCGCGCGGATGGTCCGCGTGCAACAGCGCATGCGCCAGCAGTACAGAAGAGTCCACTAGGTGGCAATACGCACAGTATTGAGCACAGTTTTCAGCCGTCGAAGAAGAGTGTGCAAAGACCGGTTTAAAAACAACACGCTTTAAAAAAGAGAGAAAAACTTCTCCATCGTTTATGATTCTTCAGTATTTCTTCCAAACTTCTTGCAATGGTGGATGCACTACAGTTCTTCTCCGATCATGCCCAGCGAATGTCCCGTTGATAACAGGACTCAGTGCTGCCCCCCAATGTCTGGTAGAGCATAGGGAAAAAATGTACTGCGCATGCGTCGAACGCGATCATCCGCGCGCATCCGTTGTGTAGTATACTTTGAAAGACGCGCGGACAGGGCTGCGCGCGTGACGCGTCCGGGCGCGGTAAGTGAAGTATACCCGGGCCTTTAGACACTCCAGGCTTATTCAGCGAGGAGGTTTAGACACTCCAGGTTTATACAGGGAGGAGGTTTAAACACTCCAGGTTTATACAGCGAGGAGTTTTAGATACTCCAGGTTTATACAGCGAGGAGTTTTAGACGCTCCAGGTTTATACAGCGATGAGGTTTAGACACTCCAGACTTATACAGCGAGGAGGTTTAGACGCTCCAGGCTTATACAGCGAGGAGGTTTAGACACTCCAGGTTTATACAGCGAGGAGGTTTAGACGCTCCAGGCTTATACAGCGAGGAGGTTTAGACTCTCCAGGTTTATACAGTTAGGAGGTTTAGACACTCCAGGTTTATACAGGGAGGAGGTTTAGACACTCCAGGCTTATACAGCGAGGAGGTTTAGACACTCCAGGCTTATAAAGCGAGGAGGTTTAGACGCTCCAGTTTTATACAGCAAGGAGGTTTAGATGCTCCAGGTTTATACATCGAGGAGGTTTAGACGCTCCAGGTTTATACAGGGAGGAGGTTTAGACACTCCAGATTTATACAGGGAGGAGGTTTAGACACTCCAGGCTTATACAGCGAGGAGGTTTAGACACTCCAGGTTTATACAGGGAGGAGGTTTAAACACTCCAGGTTTATACAGGGAGGAGGTTTAGACACTCCAGGTTTATACAGGGAGGAGGTTTAGACACTCCAGGTTTATACAGCGAGGAGGTTTAGACGCTCCAGGGTTATACAGCGAGGAGGTTTAGACACTCCAGGTTTATACAGTGAGGAGGTTTAGACGCTCCAGGCTTATACAGCGAGGAGGTTTAGACTCTCCAGGTTTATACAGTTAGGAGGTTTAGACACTCCAGGTTTATACAGGGAGGAGGTTTAGACACTCCAGGCTTATACAGCGAGGAGGTTTAGACACTCCAGGCTTATAAAGCGAGGAGGTTTAGACGCTCCAGTTTTATACAGCGCGGAGGTTTAGATGCTCCAGGTTTATACATCGAGGAGGTTTAGACGCTCCAGGTTTTTACAGGGAGGAGGTTTAGACACTCCAGATTTATACAGGGAGGAGGTTTAGACACTCCAGGCTTATACAGCGAGGAGGTTTAGACACTCCAGGTTTATACAGGGAGGAGGTTTAGACACTCCAGTTTTATACAGAGAGGAGGTTTAGACGCTCCAGGTTTATACAAAAGAAGATATTTAGAAGAATGTTTGTAACCAAGCAGATCGAGCAACCATTGACTACCATAGTTGGGAAAGAAATACTATGGTAGTCAATGGTTGCTCTATCTGCTTTGTTACAAACATTCTTCTAAATATCTTCTTTTGTGTACAGCAGAACAAAGAAACTCATACAGGTCTGGAACAACTTGAGGGTGAGTAAATGGGTGAACTATCCCTTTAAGATATTAATTAATGTCTATTCTTTAGGAAGAGATGATCGCGTTCACTCGCACAGCGAGGCGCCGTTTGAACTGACGCGCCTATACAGTGATCTGTCACGTCACATTAAAACATCAAAACGGCCTTTATCGTTTGAATTTTAGGATAAAGTGGACTGAATATGTTTGTGTGGGAACTAGGATTAAAGTATGTTCCGCGTTTAAAACAAGATTAAAGATTTAATTCAGAACCGTTCGGTACACACACCGAAAGCCCTGTACTGAAACGGTTCGGTACGAATACGTGTAGGCTACCAGTACACCCCTAATTTAAAGGGTACATAACAAACACAGTTTCTGCCAATCTCATGTTAATCTTGAGTACTATAGAGTAGTATTTCATCCTTCATATCTCCGTAGAGTCTTTAGTTGTATCAGATTTATAAAAGACAGATACCCTGGATAACTTTCGATTCACTATTCACTAGTCATACAGGGCCATACTCGAAAACATTTTTTTCCCGAAACTTGTTTGAATCCTGAAGGAGTGTATTTAGCACAAAAATAAGTTTTTTGTTTTTTTTGTGGCAACTCTGTAACAGTGTAAATAATTCAGAATGCATGAAATAGCATTAGACCGCACTCCCCTTTAAAAATAAAAAAGAAAGAAAGGTAACACTTTATTCTACAGTGTCCTTGTTACATGTAGCCTACTTATTATAGTAATATAATTACATGCAACTAACTTTAAACCAAACCCTACTCCTAACCATATAGTAAGTGCATGTTATTATTATTATGTATAATTGCACTGTAACAAAGACACCTTAAAAATCATTCTAACCCAAAATAAAATAAATAACACAACTCATTATTGTTTGCACATATTCAAACTTTACACATCTGATATCACCAAATGCTCAATTTTTTTGGAGACATTCTTCATCTTTGTTTGTGTTCTACGAGACGAGGTTGATGACAGAATTTTCTTCTCTTCTGTAGAAATAAAGCAGGATTGGTCCGATCATGCTCTGTGGTGGGAACAGAAGCAGCAGTGGTTGCTGAAACCGTCCTGGACGCTGGATAAATGTGGAATTCATGCAGACGCCCGCCTCTGCCTCACGCCCCAGCACAAGCCCCTGCGGTTGCTAATACCCAACGGCATCACCCTCCGCCTGAGGGTCTGCTTCTCCAGCCCTGTGTTCCGCACTGTCATGGGCATTTGCAAGCTCCTGAGTGAGTGATGAGTTGAGATTGGTTTTAGCTCTTCTAGCTTCTGGCTTTGCGATCATCTGCGCAGCTAACAGGGAACAATCTCAGAACCTTGGCTAATGTTCTGGCAAGGTTTCCTCACAGTTATGAACAAACGTTCTTCCAGTAACCTTAAAGGCACAATATGTAATTTTCGCTGCTCATTCAGAACAAAGGCGTAGCTTGATGACTCCATGAATGAGCGTGGACTCATTGGAGTTGTAGTCTTGACTCTTCATCTCCACAACCGATGGAAAGGAATCCTACAGACTATGGCAGAAAATCTTGTTCATGAATGAGCAAATGTATTAAAGTTTTATTAACGTTACCGTGGTATGAAGCAGGGCGAGCCGGGAGCTGTGGGAGAGAATGCTAATAAGAGACCTGCACGAAACACCGGTCTCTCTGATTCTGCTGTTAGCCACTTGACAAAATATAGTTTTGTTTCTGAGACATGGTAAACCATGGTACTTGTGGTAAATCAAGGAAACAAGCGATTCAAACAATAAGACTAACCGTGTTGCACTCTATAACAATGAACAGTTTTGTGCTAACATTCTGGGAACATTATTAAAGACCATATAACTTTGAATGAGCATTCTATTAAAGGCACAATATGTATGATTTTTTGATTAAAATATCCATAATAATAATGTTTTCATAACTAGGAATGATAGCAAAACCGGTAACACTTTAGTTTAGGGTTCAATTCTCACAGAAATGTATCTAGGATGCTTAAAGGATTTTTTGACAAATGTGTAAGAATTCTTGGTTACACTTTAGTTTAGGGACTAATTCACACTATTAACTAGTTGGTTATTAGCATGCATATGTCACGGTTCGCAGGTCTGTGGATTTTTCCTTGTCGTCTGTGATTGTGTGTGTGTGTTTGTCACCAGTGTTGCTGGGCAACCCATGATCGCTGCTTAGTGATTATTATTATTTATTTATTTGAAATATTATATTTATTGTGGTTGCTTAGTGATTATGGGTTGCCCTGCAGCACAGATGATAAACACACACAATGACACACGGAAAAATCCACATACCTGCGAACCGTGACAGCATATTACTAGGATATTGGCTGTTTATTGTACTTAAAGCACATATTAATGCCTTATTCTGCATGACCATATTCTACATCCCTTGATCCTACCCAATGCCTAAACTTAACAACTACCTTACTGACTATTAATAAGTAGTACTTAGGAGTTTATTGAGGCAAAAGTATAAGTTAATAGTCAGAATTGGACCCTAAACTAAAGTGTGACAGCAAAACATTCTTAAAATACGTTTTTGTTAGCTGGGTATATGGAGAAAGTGTGTTGATGACACACAGAAAATATGCATTCATTTATGTTAATTTATGACCAATCATTTCAGGATTGATCTTAGGCGTCCTTTGCAATACAGAGGCCCGTTTCAAACAAACAGTTTGTCATTTAGAACTTGGTTTTCTGATAACGGAGAGCTGCAAAAGCTCTGACGAGTTTATCCTTGTCTAGCGATCTCATAATGTCGTGTTCAATTAACATCTGGACAAGTGCGGAGAGTATTTCTTGCTGTATGGTGGACTGCAGGTATGATTTTATCAGCTGCAGGTGCTAGATATAACTATAGAAAATGAAACAATGGAAAACATTTAATGAAACTAAAACTGCCAGTAAGAGGCGGCAAATCATTGTCTTAAAGGGATAGTTCACTCAAAAATGAAAATTCTGTCATCATTTACTCACCCTCATGATGTTTCAAACCTGTATGAGTTTCTTTGTTCTGCTGAACCACGCGGCAACCTCCCGCAGGTTCTCTTGAAGCCAATACGGAAGTGACATATACTGCAATTCATCGACTGGCCGCTAGGGACAGGCTCCAGAAGGGAGCAG
This sequence comes from Romanogobio albipinnatus, assembly GCA_023566225.1. NCBI lineage: Eukaryota > Metazoa > Chordata > Actinopteri > Cypriniformes > Gobionidae > Romanogobio > Romanogobio albipinnatus. The sequence goes on along the minus strand of CM042242.1, from coordinate 63,103,150 downwards.
AATCTCATTGAGCCCCATGTTAAAATGCCCAACTTTACAGCAGATTAAAACATGTTTACATCCTGGTACAAATTGTGGTTTTGGTCTATACGGCTAATTTTGCTCTTCATGGCAACTGTGAGGGGGGTGCATTTTTATAACTCATTCGTTTACATTATATAAAGCATTAAAGTTCTGCATAATTAAGGGCGTGGCCACTTCGAGTGACAGGTGGATGGCCATTTATCTGCTGTCTATTAGTCATCGCGTCACTTCAGCTCCGCCCACGTCCCACCTTTTTGCCCATTTTCTGTTATCCGGGAGTGACGCGCGCTGACAAGATGGCAACGGCCAGCTCGTCCATACTTTGCGCTTCAGAACGGCTCATCAGAATCCTATGGGTGACGTCACGGACACTGAACACAAAAGAATATATTTTGAAGAATGTTTGTAACAAAGCAGATAGAGCAACCATTGACTACCATAGTATTTATTTCCCTACTATGGTAGTCAATGGTTGCTCTCTCTGTTTAGTTACAGACATTCTTCAAAATATCTTCTTTTGTGTTCAGCAGAACAAAGAAACTCATACAGGTTTGGAACAACTTGAGGGTGAGTAAATGATGACAGCATTTTCATTTTTGGCTGAACTATCCCTTTAAGGAGTGAGTCATTCAGTCAAACAATTAATTCAAAACACTGACTCATTCAGTTGCTCGGAGACAAGCAATGGAAATGTGAAATGGAGCAAAGAAACAGACAAGGTTCTAAGTCTAAAATGAAAGTCACCTAACATTAACTTCTTGTTTATTGAACTGTTGTATAAAATCAATAGGCTATCACATTTGCAATTGTGCCGATATTGGGGAAAACAGCACTCTATATCCTGTTATAACAGGGGCATTTTTGTCTCACATACACTATATTGCCAAAAGTATTAGGACACCCCTCCAAATCATTGAATTCAGGTGTTCCAATCACTTCCATGGCCACAGGTGTATAAAATCAAGCACCTAGGCATGCAGACGCTTCTACAAACATTTGTGAAAGAATGGGTCTCTCTGAGGAGCTCAGTGAATTCAAGCGTGGTACCGTGATAGGTTGCCATCTGTGCAATAAGTCCATTCGAGAAATTTCCTCACTACTAAATATTCCACGTTCAACTGTTAGTGGGATTATAACAAAGTGAAGCAATTGGGAACAACAGCAACTCAGCCATAAAGTTGTAGGCCACGTAAAATCACAGAGCGGGGTCAGCGCATGCTGAGGTATCTGTCTGGCAATTCGATGGACGAGTCTGGGTTTGGTGGTTGCCAGGAAAATGGTACTTGCCTGACTGCATTGTGCCAAGTGTAAAGTTTGGTGGAGGGGGGAATTATGGTGTGGGCTTGTTTTTAAGGGGTTGGGCTTGGCAGTGAAACAAACTTTTAAAGATTCAGCATACCAAGACATGTTGGACAATTTCATGCTCCTAACTTTGTGGAAACAGTTTGGGGATGGCCCCTTTCTGTTCCAAGATGACTGCGCACCAGTGCACAAAGCAAGGTTCATAAAGACATGGATGAGCAAGTTTGGTGTGGAGGAACTTGACTGGCCTGCACAGAGTCCTGACCTCAACTCAGGGCTCTTTTTTGAGCGCAAGTGGACGGCGGCCCCTTCGGTTGTGAGGCCCGTTTTAAGTAAAATGGGTGAAACATAGCAAATGCCGCTACTGGGATTGATCAGTGTCTACAATAGATGAAAGTTTTACAACAGTTACAGACCAAACCAAACTTGGTTTAATTTTATTTAAACTTTTTAGATAATAGTTTTAAGGATGCTTCAACATTTCTGACTGTACTATTTGTTTTCTCTCTTTTAGACATTCGCCACCCAGAGGAACTATCCCTACTTTGGCCAGCAGAAGGGAAAAAGAAAAAGAAAGATAAAGATGTTGAGGAAGAGGTGTATGACATCACATGCGCACCACTTCCTTCAAGTGAGCAATACATATACAAAAAATATTAATTCCAAACCAGTTCGTATAAACATAATCCCCAATGTGCTTGGATTTATTTAGCCTGCATAACTGTTACTAGAATCAGAAATGGAAACAGCCTTTATTTCCAAGTATGATTACACAAATGCACACAAGGATTTTGTCTTAATGACCCTTTTCACAGACTGTGATGACGCGTTTTAACTATTATCAATATCGTAAATCCTGCAACGTTTTTTTGTATTTTAATTTTTTTTAATGTATGTACATTTATAACACTAATAATCGTATTACTTTTGCATCAAATTACAAAAAAACAAGTTACCTCTGCTGTGAGGGTGTTTCTAATACAGCTTCTATGGGAGTGATGGTAAACATGTACATATTTCTCTCTTTTGCCTGCCATTATCAATCTCACTCTATTTTTTTCCCTCTTTTTGAAAGTTGTGAAATCACTATTGTGGTGTTTTTCTTTTGCTATCTAAGCAAATGGGCACACACAAAAAATTTGCAACTATAATAGTTAACCCAACTATGACGACTTGCGCTCTGAGAAACCCGGAAATGTGAAAAGTGTCTATCTATAATTCAGTTTTATGTGAATATTGCTTTTCACAGTACAAACACCTTTCATCAATATAATGCCTGCACAATTTATTTATTAACACAAGTAAAGTTCATGTAAAGCTGCTCTAAAATTGAACAATGTTTAGTTATTAGATTTTTGTTTTTAAAGATATTTGCTCATTTGTGCAATTGCAGGCACCATCCTGAAGCTTGCCAATGGCATGCCTGCTTTCTTTGCTGAATCACCTGAAACTGAGGCTGTGTACAAGATGCTGGCAGTCAGTCAGCCTGCCCCGGCCCCAGAGACCATTGCTAAAATTTACCGGACAACTAATGTAACGGAGAAAGCGCAAATTAACGGCAGGTAGGGTAATACACTTAAGACAACATGCAGTACACTCTCAAAAAAAAAGGTAAAGTGGAGGTATAATTTTGTTCCTTGGGGAACAAAATATAACTGTACCCTTTAAAGGTACACAATTGGTCCTTAGGGTACAACTATGCCATTGTTTTTCTCTACTTAGAGCAGGGGTAGGCACGTTCGGTCCTAGAGAGCCGCTGTCCTGCAGAGTTTGGCTCCAACCCTGAAAGACGTCTATTGAAACTCTTATTGAGAATTAACAGAGGTTTAGATGTTGATGTTTTATTGAAAATGTCCGATCACCATTATGGTGATCAGTATTTCCTTTAGTTGGGCAGTTTGACTTGATTTTTTATGTGAGTTTGTTACAGTGTTAACAAAACACATAATCTGTTCAAATCAAAAGAAGCCATAAACAAAAATTGTTATGAAGAAAATGTTTGGCTAAACTCATAATAAATAATACTAATAAATAATATTCACCAACAATATTTTCTTGCCACAGATCGGACAATCTGAATTCTTATTTTTAAACATTTTATTTTTGACATACTCAATGCTGCAATGCATGCTGGGAGCCATGAGTTTTATACTGTGGTGGCTTAGTAGGGTTGGAGCTAAAGTCTGCAGGACGTCAGCTCTCTAGGACCGAACTTGCCTACCCCTGACTTAGAGGTACAAAAAGGTACCCTTAAGGGTACCACCCTAGCGACGGCCACTTGTACCTTAAAAGGTAAAATTTTGTAGTGTAAAGAGGGCCACTAAATTCAATAAAATACTGTATTTTATTGTAATTAAAAAAACTGTAAATATTTTTTTGTGTAGCCTTATGCTAAAACACTCTATACCCCATAATGACATAGCAAAAACAGATGTGTGATAACTTTGCAAATGTATTTTAAAGAAAAAAAATTGATATCATATGAACAAATATTTAGTGCCTTTGGCAGTTTGGCTGGGTGGCCAGTTCTAAGAAGAGTCCTGGTTGTTCTGAACTTCTTCCATTAAGTATTATGGATGTCACTTTGCTTTTGGGAAACTTATGCAGCAGATTTTCTTTTGCCCAAGATCTGTGCATCACCATTCAGAAAACATTATGGCATTAGGTTCGAACATAACTAATAGTAAAAACATAAAGTGGTCTGAATAATTTCTGAATCCACTGTACATTCTCCAAACTTGGACTGCTCACTGTTTTCCTATAGAGGGTATGCAACTATACGTGTGACGTCACCGTCGGCCGGGATGACTGCGGTCACGCCCATTGAATGGCAAAAAGACTGAGCAGCGCATTGGTTTCAAGCCTGAATGCCACGAAAAACACACAAAAACATCTAAAATTGGAAAGAACTTTGTTTGATTGACTGTACAAACAGATTTGACAACAAATCTGAGGAAATTCAAAGAAACAACTCAACTCCAGGCAGCTAAATGTGGATTTGCAGTTATCATTTTGTGTAAATATGTTGAATTGTGGGGTAAAATTGTATCATATATATTGCATTGTTATATATTGGATTGACAACTCATCAATTAAGTATTTACCATCTTGTATTCTGCATAATTGGGTGCTATTAAATAAACTGACAAAAAGTTTTAGGGCTGGACGGTATGACGATATAACGTTGATTGAAGTGATCATCTGGATTTAGACCTACCTATTTTGTATGTATATAAATCGTTCACAGGCAAATGTGCTGTATTTATTTCCCCCAAAAATCAGGCTCATATAAATGTCAGGAATCCTGGCTGCACGTCAATGTCCATGACTGAAATCCAGTCATTCAGCAGCTCTTCTGCCACTCAGTCTGGCTGAGGGGGCGTGTTCCTGCAATAAAAGTGACATCAATGCATACCCTCTATAAGAAATAATGGTCCAATGGTAATAAAACATTTTCTTGACATTTATCATGGCAGTACTTTTTTTTTTTTTTTAGGTATTATTGGTAACATGTAAATAACATGAATTTTATATTTATTCATTCCATTCATCAATGTGATACCATCACACAGTACCTGAACAGTTAGGATTTTATCAGTACATACAGTGAGGAAAATAAGTATTTGAACACCCTGCTATTTTGCAAGTTCTCCCACTTGGAAATCATGGAGGGGTCTGAAATTGTCATCGTAGGTGCATGTCCACTGTGAGAGACATAATCAAAAAAAAAAAACATCCAGAAATCACAATATATGATTTTTTAAATTATTTATTTATATGATACAGCTGCAAATAAGTATTTGAACACCTGTCTATCAGCTAGAATTCTGACCCTCAAAGACCTGTTAGTCTGCCTTTAAAATGTCCACCTCCACTCCATTTATTATCCTAAATTAGATGCACCTGTTTGAGGTCGTTAGCTGCATAAAGACACCTGTCCACCCTATACAATCAGTAAGAATCCAACTACTAACATGGCCAAGACCAAAGAGCTGTCCAAAGACACTAGAGACAAAATTGTACACCTCCACAAGGCTGGAAAGGGCTACGGGGAAATTGCCAAGCAGCTTGGTGAAAAAAGGTCCACTGTTGGAGCAATCATTAGAAAATGGAAGAAGCTAAACATGACTGTCAATCTCCCTCGGACTGGGGCTCCAAGCAAGATCTCACCTCGTGGGGTCTCAATGATCCTAAGAAAGGTGAGAAATCAGCCCAGAACTACACGGGAGGAGCTGGTCAATGACCTGAAAAAAGCTGGGACCACCGTTTCCAAGGTTACTGTTGGTAATACACTAAGATGTCATGGTTTGAAATCATGCATGGCACGGAAGTTTCCCCTGCTTAAACCAGCACATGTCAAGGCCCGTCTTAAGTTTGCCAATGACCATTTGGATGATCCAGAGGAGTAATGGGAGAAAGTAATGTGGTCAGATGAGACCAAAATAGAACTTTTTGGTCATAATTCCACTAAACGTGTTTGGAGGAAGAAGAATGATGAGTACCATCCCAAGAACACCATCCCTACTGTGAAGCATGGGGGTGGTAGCATCATGCTTTGGGGGTGTTTTTCTGCACATAGAACAGGGCGACTGCACTGTATTAAGGAGAGGATGACCGGGGCCATGTATTGCGAGATTTTGGGGAACAACCTCCTTCCCTCAGTTAGAGCATTGAAGATGGGTCGAGGCTGGGTCTTCCAACATGACAATGACCCGAAGCACACAGCCAGGATAACCAAGGAGTGGCTCTGTAAGAAGCATATCAAGGTTCTGGCGTGGCCTAGCCAGTCTCCAGACCTAAACCCAATAAAGAATTTTTGGAGGGAGCTCAAACTCTGTGTTTCTCAGTGACAGGCCAGAAACCTGACTGATCTAGAGAAGATCTGTGTGGAGGAGTGGGCCAAAATCCCTCCTGCAGTGTGTGCAAACCTGGTGAAAAACTACAGGAAACGTTTGACCTCTGTAATTGCAAACAAAGGCTACTGTACCAAATATTAACATTGCTTTTCTCAGGTGTTCAAATACTTATTTGCAGCTGTATCATACAAATAAATAGTAAAAAAATCATACATTGTGATTTCTGGATTTTTTTTTTAGATTATATCTCTCACAGTGGACATGCACCTACGATGACAATTTCAGACCCCTCCATGATTTCTAAGTGGGAGAACTTGCAAAATAGCAGGGTGTTCAAATACTTATTTTCCTCACTGTAAATGACCCCAGCTACAGTTGCATACAATGCATTGAGTCTGCTGTAAAAATCACTGACAATATGCTGTAATGGTCATATAATCTCTGCTCAGGTGGTTGGATTCGTCCCGTTCTCTCCTACAACAGGGACTCAAAGAAAATGACAAACTCCAACTGCGTTTCAAATACTACAGCTTTCACGACATCATACCACAGGTAGGCATGACGGCATCAGTCTGTTCTTGATGTGTTTCTCAATTAGAAAACAGATTTATGTTTTTAGTGTTTAAGGGTTTTCTTTAGGGATGCACCGATACCGATACTCGTAAAACTACTCTGATACAACCGCACCCGATACCACTTTATGGCAACGCATCTTCGGATGCGGAGCCGCGCGATAAATTACATAATTCGGCGTGCACACGCGGTGCCAAGTGCAAAGGGGTCTCGCGCTCTCAAAGCGCACGACTGCCATAGTATGGCGTCCTTTTTGCGCACCCACTAGTGCGGACGCGGCGAGTATAAACCAAGCTTAAAAAACCTTAAATGTGCCAAAAAAATGTAAACGACTAGTATTTTCCAAGTCGTCTTGCAGCACTAACGTTTAATCGACTAGTCTCGCACATCCCTAGCTCAGTGTCACATATTGTAGATGAAAACAGAAACAGGCTCATAGCTGATAATGCAGAGAAGCTTCTTTTCATCTCCAAAAAGGGCTGTATGGCTATGATAACGTATAATAATTGAATTCAGTGGCTACTATGTTGTGTGGTACTGGAATCCACTGAATGTTACAGGTTACATTTATGTGAAATAGGCAGCAGTGCCATGTTTGTTTAGGAAAACACCAAGTTGAATGTTAAAATGTCAGCAACAGCATCAATTTGTGTATTTACTTTTTTACAGTCAGAAAGTGAAAAACATCTGATGAAAAAAAAACATTGTTAGGAGAACTGTAATAGTATTATTAAGTACTCGTCGTATCAGTACTCGGTATCGGCAAGTACCCAAATGTAAGTACTTGTAGTTGGTCTGAAAAAAAGTGGTATCGGTGCATCCCTAGTTTTCTTGACAATTTTTGTTTTTGTTTTTTTGTATTTATTGTTTAGTCTAGTGTTTGGCCAAAAGTGCGCAAATAATTGCAAAATGAGAAAATATCAGCATTAAAGAGATAGTTCATCCAAAAATTTAAATTATCACAATTTACTCACCTTCAAGCCATCCTAGGTGTATATGACATTCTTCTTTCAGACGAATACAATCTGAGTTATATTTAAAAAAAAAAAAAAGCTTTATAATGGCAGTGAATGGCAGCCCAAAATTTGAAGCCCAAAAAAATGCATCCATCCATTATAAAAGTAATCCACACGGCTCTGCTGGGTTAAAAAAGGCCTTCTGAAGCAAATCGTTGGGTTTGTGAAAGAAAAATATCCATATTTAAAACTTTATAAAGTAAAATATCTACACTGTAAAAAAATTCCCCATAAAATGTATGGTAAAAAAACGGCAGCTGTGGTTGCCAGAACTTTACCGTAAAAAATACGACAGTAACGTTTTAGGTTTTACGGGACAGCACCATATAATTTTAAGGTTTATAATGTAATAATTACTGTTAAAGCTTCACTGTGTAACTTTTTTAGTTTATTCTTAGCTAAAAACACTTAGTTCTTTCAAAAATATATGTGCTCATTAATGTATATTTACTTCTTTCAAGTAATAAAGTATTCTCGTAAGTTTATAATATGCCATTGAAAATACATACGGGTAAGGGGTTCGAATGGGGGTCGCCATGTTGCCCCTCCATCTTGAAAGTACATTAGCCAAAGAGGGACATACCCGTAAATTCAAGCTTCGCCTTTCGCGTTTTAACACTCGGTGGCACCGTGTCGAATGTGAAGAGGGGGATTGCTGGATTGAACTGGAAGCCATGTTAATTTTGGACTAAATCGGCCACCGTAGGAGTTAAAACGAAATCGGAATTGGAAGGAACAGAAACTAATATTTACTGGATGGTCATATACCTTTTCACCGCTAGATGGGGGAAAATATCACACAGTGTAGCTTTAAAAAAATTATTTTACAGTTCAAAACAGTATAATTTAAAGGTTTATATTGTGATAATTACATATACACAAAAAAAAAATGTAAGGTAAAAAAACGTTTCATGAACTGAAATAATGATAAATTACCACCTTACCGAAATACTGTTATCTGTTATATACCTTTGATATATACTGACAACCAATCACAGTGGTGATGAGAGTCACATGATGACTCAAAGCTCATCACCAGCAGCTCTTAGGAGGACAATACTAATATAAAGAAGGCGCACAGAGTCCTTCACACAAACACTAAACACCATCATGGTAACACACATGAAATTTAAAAAATGCAATAAATATTAATTTTACAACATTAGATGTAACATAAAACCCTAATGTACATAACTGATTAGAAAAAAACTAAGAAGAAACAGTGAAAATAAAAATATGAAGTGTCATGCAGGGAATTCTGGGAATGTCAATTTACGTTTTTTCACTGTAAATTACCCAATGACTTGTTCTTTTTCACTTCCATAAACTGTAAATTTAACGGTATTTTACTGTTAAATTAAATTAAATGTAAGGTTAGATCTATTACAGTTATTCACCATATATAGTACAGAAACGTTCTGTTAACCGGTTAATTGTTTTTTACCATTAAAATCACGATCTGTATCACACTGTAATTATACATATAAGTTAGGGCTGCTCAATTAATTGTATTTTGATTTCAATTTCGATTTTGGCTTCCAACGATTATGAAAATAAGATAATCGAGGTAAAACGATTACTGTACCGCTTCCCGCGTTCAGTCAGCACACTCTCCTTTCCTTCACAGCAGACAGCAGTGCGCTTGCATTCCTCTCTAACACAAACTTAACATCCAAATCAGCTGAATAAGAGAGTGATGTAAAATGCAGTCTACTGTTGATAAACTGCGGGATGTGCTTGATACCAAACAATGCTATTAAAAGCGCATTAAGCTGCGAAAGAAATGCTGTTCCATAGGCGACCACCAGCGCGCGCGCTCCGAGACGGGGCGGAATGGGCGGAACGCGCATAAGCAAAGTATACTATGGGCTTCAGATACACTAAACGGTCAAATAGTCTAGTACACACAAATATATCGAAATGCCTTTTTGGTAAGTATCCTCGTAAACGCAGTCGGTTATGTCTTAAATGAACACAGAGAAAGAGCGCGTGTATAACAGTGGGCCTATGGTACGCGCGCATCTCTTAAAGGGACAGCAGCCGACATCAACGTCAGCAGCAGTCATTGTTAATCTAACAAAAAAAGACAAAGATAAAATCACTCACTGCTCTTGAATGAATATCTTTTTATTCGTTTTAAATAAGAATTAGTCAATATTTCATTTATACAGCAGTTATTTTACTTTATTCTATTTCTGCTGTGTATTACTCATCTAAATATCACTGTTAGTACATCTTCCTGGAAAACCTGTTTATTTTATTTGTATTTTCTGTTGTATTTTTTGTTGGTTTTGTTAGTTTCTTTGTTTTTATTTTATTGAGGACTGTTTACTTGTCCTCTGTAGCTGTTTTGAGGACATTTAGCCTACTTGCATTAATTAACCTAGTATTAGTTTTTGCTAAAGTATGGATAATTGGGAAATTTCACTGACATTTAAAATTTCTCATATCATGAAATAAGATTTTGATCATATGACCCACCAATAATCGTGTTAAATAATCGTGATTTCAATATTGACCAATATAATCGTGATTATGATTTTTGCCATAATCGAGCAGCCCTTAATATAAGTATGGCGTAATATTAAGTAACTATATATACTTACTATAGGGTTAGGGTTTGGTTTAGGGTTAGTTGCATGTAATTATGCATAATTTATAGGTTTTACTATAGTAACTACATGTAACATATGTAACAATGACACTGTAAAATAAAGTGTTACCAGAAAAAAAACTCTGAAAATATTGTTGCAGAGACTTAATTCAGTTTGAGCTTATAGTGGTCAGAATTTGATGATGTCACTACCTCAAAAATAAATACTTTTTTTTAAATAGTATTTTTCATAAAATGCATAATCTTACAGACGGTATAAACAGCAATACTTTTTAAAAATCTTTTTATAAACAGTAAATCTAAATAATGTTTCTTTTGTCTTATCTTTCTCCCCCATAAAAATGATGAAACATATGTCAGGCTGATGTGGTGCGTCTGACACAGCTGTATGAGCAGGCGAGGTGGGCCATCCTGCTGGAGGACATTGAATGCACTGAAGAGGAGATGATGGTCTTTGCTGCCTTACAGGTATAGGTGATGGAGAGCAGATATCCATTCATCCTATACATGAACAGTGATCCATCTAAACACAACTGAAGCTTAAGTGAAAGTTATATTTTTGTGGTCTTTGTGTCTGTGTGATGACATCAGTACCACATTGGGAAAGTGTCTCTAACAGAGCAGTTTGTGGCATCTTGTCCGGCTATGGACGATCTGGATTCGGCTCTACAGTGCCTGGAGGTGAAAATGGAAGGAGAGAGCAGTGCAGATGACATGCTGGTCAGTTTCATGACATATACACACCCCTTCAAAACCATTAGCAAAGCTTGTAGAGCACAGGCACATATTGACATATTCCCAAAAAAGAAATGCAAACCAAAAGGACAAGACTGTCCCAAACCAATCGCATGCTAACATTTTCTTCTACAATCTTCCACTGCCTTCTGTAGACTAGCTAAAATAAAACTTTTATTTCAATATTAAATTTTATATATATATATATATATATATATATATATATATATATAGAAGTTGCCAGCCACCGCCAGCATTTTTGATTTTGTTTTCACAAAACTTTCATGGCTCTCAGAATATTTTGAATGAATATCAGAACATGCAATATATCAAAAATCACATTTTTTAAAGACTACAATGTGCAAAAGCAATGCTTTTATTGCGTGTTTCTGCTTCTTTTTATAATGTGTTTTGATCCGGAGATTCTGTACTCTTTCAGAAGTTATGTAATAGCGCCCCCTAATGTATAACAGTGAAAACACTGAAAGCCAGAAAATTCCATTAAAGGGTTACTTCAGCAATTAGCATTACGCTTTGTATCAGTAGAAACCCGGTAATATATTTGAATGACCGTGCCCACCACAGCCACAAGTAGGAGCTAGTTCCGCATGTTTTCAGCCCGCCCACCCATAGGGGATAGGATCTCACTCACAGAATGTAAATGCGCACAGCCGCTCGGGCATTCATAACGGAGCGGTGCGGAGCAAAGTGAGCGTTTTTAATGAATTCCTATGAAAGTTAAGCTTCCATAGACATGAAGTGAAAACGCGCCAGACTGGACAAGCGTCGTGAATGACTGTGCAGCCGTGAATAAATGCCGTGCTTAACTCAGCTCAACTCTTCACTCAGCTCTTGATGAATGAAATCTGACTCCTGCTGTGTTTGTTCTGCGACTCTCATTCGGCTCAAACTGTATTGAACAGACATGTTCAGTTTTTAATTGTAGTGTCTGTTCTCTCTTTCTCAGTCTAGAAGGCACCAACTTCTAAAATAATTTCACATTTCTACTACATAAATTACCCAGTTTAAATACACATTCATCTTTCCAGCTGTGAAATATCTCTTTAATGGCTGGGGAAGAGTTAAATACAGATATTTAAAGGCTCAATAGTTACTGAGTAAAAATATATATTTCATTCTGGGTAGCTCAGTTGTTTTTTTCTCTTATAGCAGTTCATATGAAGCAAGTCTTTGCTTTCACAAAATGTCCTACTATATTGTCATTAAATGATGTGTTAAATGAACTATATATTGCGTTTCCTGGGCAATTATGAGGGAAATGTCATAGTTCTGTGCTTTGTGATAGTTCTGTGCAGTTCTGTGGGTCCACGAGACCAAAGTTAAGAATCACTGCTCTAGCATACGGGAGTTTGAGAAAAGTGATGAAGTAGGCCATTTTGGAGAAGTGATTCACCCATGAACAGAATGAGTACTTCCAGCAGCCTCTGGAACACCCACCTGACGTTCTGGATGTGCACCTGGAGAGAGGGAGAAGGATGAGAATATCATCCAGGTACACAAAGAGGAACCCCGTTGGGAACAGAGTGACAGATGACACTGGCTAGATACTTCTCCATGGCCAAATATGGAAAAGATGTGCACTCAGGTGCCTGGGAGAAGATGGATGGCACAGTCATGTGGGGGGCAAGAGAGGCAGCTTGGGACTGACTGAAGACCATCTGCAGATAATAAGATAGGACTGACCAGCAGGCTCACCAGAATAAACAGGAGTTGTTTATCCGAGGCTCGTGGGAGGGAAGATTGGCGGTGGCATTTGGCGGCCCAAAATCCTGCTCGAGATGGAGTCGGAGGGGCTGGCCAGAGAGCTCGGCGCACACAGAAACCAGAGTATCAACAGTCAGGTGTGCAGAAGTAATCTCCTTCTCATTACAGCCCAGCATGGAATTCCACAGCTGAGTGGGCAGAAGATCCCGCAGCTGGGTCTATACTGGCCAGAGTGTGAAGTCCATTCTGTGATAGAAGACCCAGAAGCAGAGAGATACTGTTTAGAAACTTTATTGGGAGTCACTTGAAAACAAAACAAACAGCGGGACGCTGCGTAGTCGGGAAGAGTCCCGAAACCATAGACAGTTCCCGAAACCATAGTTCCAACGAACTTTCGCAAACCGCATCGCAAAGTTGCGTGGTTGGAAGGACAGCTCTCAACCTGTGGTTGGAAGCATAGTTTCTTGTTTGTGTGGCAATGGAGAAGTACTGTAGATGGATACGGACACGCGCTCACCCACGGAGCTATAATGAATCACGACTACGCCACCCCAGCCTTAACCCAGCTGGGGAAATACCCCTAAGAAAGAGAGGCTCACAAGTTCGTTTCTCCCTCCCACAATCATAAGACACTGAGACGTGAATATGCACAAAAATATATTTATATTTCTTTATTTAATATCATAAATAATTTAAAATAGAATGTTAGAAGCAATCAAACAATGAGGCTGGATGGCCAGGCCACTACTTTATATATGAGCAACACAGTTCACTCAATAAACAGACATGTCACTCTCATAACGGAGCTGGGGTGCACCATTAGCTGGGCAGGCTGAGCCGTAGGCCTCGAATCAGCCTTCAAGGAATACACCGTGCCCAAAACTTCCACAGCACACTCACTGGTGAAATCCACTACAATAACACCTCTACCGCACACTCAAGGGAGAACGTCAATCTGTTCACCATGCAACGGATGGCTAGCCTGCCCGCTTTTGGATCACCCCTGCTCCTGGAAAAGAAAGAGAAAACGAATTAACAAAAAGATATAAATACAGCAACAGCATTAATTGTCATTGGTATGATGAAGTTAGTCAAATTTAGTTACTGCCAAATAAACACACAGAACCAAGATACTGCGGCTTACTGGAAATAAGGACTAATACCAGAAAACAAAATAAATCAATTATATCAAAATCAAACCATAACCCAAATATTACAATAAAAGAAAGAAAACCAAAAACTAAACAGTCCAGCTGTATACCACACAGCTGCCCGTAAAAACAGCCGTCAAAAACAGCTATCAGAAAAATAGGAACAAACAAAAGAAAACAAATGAAAACGAGACACTGTAAACAAAACTACTAGAAGCAAAACAGCAGCGTCGGGGCCAAACCACGTTGCGATCAAACGCCCACTTTAATGGCCTAAAATACACAAGGAACAGGGTTAAACTCACACGTTCACTTTAACGGGGACGTAGAGACATGAATGGGTTTACATACCGATCAGCAGCACTTCCGTTCAAATATCCGGCAGACCATTCCCTCATCCCATTCACTATACAGAGGAATTTACGCGTCATTTACAAAATCAATACAGTCCCATGCCCGCATACACACAATACAATAGACCTACCGCGCAGGAGAGCAGCAGTCACACACAGCACGCTGTGTTATACGTGCGGTCGACTCGTTTATAAGCTGGAACTACAGCGGCGATGTGCAGAGAGAACCCTTCAGCAGTACCACCCGGACCTCCAACCAAACAGACACCAGCTGCGCAGAAAAGTCAGTAATCACACAATCCAGACGCTAAACCATACCTATGGCAAACCAACACATACCTCCCACACAGGGCAATCGAGCACCGGCAACAGGACTCCGATCTGAATACCAAGATGACGCAATATCCTACTACTCTGGGGATGCCCTTTATAGTCCAAATAAGGGCGCTAAGTAATAATGGGGCGGAGTGAGGCTTAAAGGAGCACTTCACCACAATCTACCCCCCGCTTTTACATCGCCGACCCGACGATGGACGACTGCCCCCCTCAGTTCCAAGGCCTAAAAATGGCAGCTACAGAATTAGATACAGAGTCAGTGGGGGGTACAATCCTCCCGGTACGAGGAAGGTGATAAAGATTGGAATGGTGACCAGCCGTTACTCGTCCAGTTCGTCGTACTAGAGTCCTTCTCTCCTCCAACTGTCCACTCACCAAAGGAACCACAACCGGTGTGAGGCCGGCTGCCACCATCCCTGACTCACCAAGAGAACTTACTGGTTCAGAGAGAGCCACATCTAAGACACCTTCTGGTGACTGAAGTCCTGTTTGCATGGTCCGGCCTAATCTCACCGATTCCCCACCCGATGCAACTGGACTTCCGGGTATCACACCAACCAAATCCACTTCGTCCTCTTCCTCCTCTTCCGGTCCTAACACTAATGGCTCTAACCACTCCCCCACAGATGCTTCCGCCAAAACACCTCTCTGGAGTCGCCCTTTAAGCAATGACCGATGTACATTCCTTACCTTACTCAAGTCACTCCTCGGTGCAATGGAATAGACCCCACCACCTTCCTTGGGAGCCCGCACCACCTGATACTCGATTGGGTTCCACAGGTCCTGAATCTTATGGCGACCCTTGTGGCCCTGCTCTCTCAAGTAAACCAACTGCCCTTCCACCAAGGGTACATGCCGGACCCGCTGATCATGTCTTGCCTTACGTCTCCCTGCTGCTATCTGTAAACGCTCTTGTGCATTCTCAAAAGCCACTTGTAACCTGGCTTGATGTTCCCGAACCCATTCGTGCACATTGCCAGCCACTGGTTCCTGTACTCTACCCAACAGGAAGTCCACGGGCAACCGTGGTTCCTGTCCAAACATCAAAAGATGGGGGGACTCACCCGTAGATTGATGTGGAGTGGTGTTATAGTAAAAGAGAACTTGGGGCAAACATGCAACCCAATCTCTCTTTTTAGATGCCGGCAAAGTGCGCAACAGATTATGCAGGGTCCGGTTAAAACGCTCACACTGACCGTTTCCAGCTGGATGGTAAGGGGTTGTGCGAGATTTCTCCACTCCATACAGTCCACAGAGCTGGAGGATCAGTTGAGACTCAAAATTACGTCCCTGGTCCGAATGCAAGCGACCTGGAATGCCAAATTTATAAAACCATTCGTTAACCAAGCCCTGCGCCACGGTTTCGGCCCGTTGGTCCCGAGTAGACACAGCAAGAGTGTATTTACTGAAGACGTCAGTCATAACAAGCACGTTCTCTACTCCTGACCTAGATGGCTCCAATAAGGTAAAATCAATGGCCAGAATTTCGTTTGGCCTCGAAGCCAAAAGATGACCCATAAAACTCTGAGATACTGGTTGCGCGTCTTTAGCAACTTGGCACCTTTCACATTCCTGGCACCAACGAGCCACATCTGAGGCCAAACCGGGCCAATAACACCGTTGTCGAACCAGTTCAGCAGTCCGCTCAATGCCCTGATGTCCATGACACTGATGTAACTGTGTCAGCACTTCTGACTTCAACACAGCAGGCAATAACAACTGCAGGACCTCCTCCCCACCATTAGGACAATAGACTCTACGATAAAGTACCTGGTCTCGCTCCACGAAACGATCCCACTGACAGAGCAACTTCCGGGCCTTAATCGACATCTGCTGACGTTCATCCATCCCTGGACGGGCCTTTCGCTTCCAAAAGGGCAAAATCTCAGAGATAACCGGGTCTACTGACTGCATTTGACGAAAGTCCGCCCCCGAACAACTAGGCAAGATAGTAATCGCCGATTGTTGTACCTCAACCACCCGCTCGGCTTCCCGCCCTTTCTGTAAAATAGCCGGCACTTCACTCCCCAGCGCTAGTCCACCCAGCACTTCATTCCCCGGAGGATTCTGTCGGGAAAGGGCATCGGCATTCTTGTTACTTTTCCCTGACTTATAACGGATCTGAAAGTTGAATGCGGACAGCTGGGCTGCCCAACGCTGCTCGGTAGCGCCCAGTTTTGCGGTGGACAGGTGGCTCAGTGGATTGTTGTCTGTAAAAACCACACACTGGCTGCCCAACAAATACTCTCTAAATTTTTCAGTCATGGCCCACTTGAGCGCCAAGAACTCCAGCTTCATGGAGCTGTAGTTGGTCATGTTGCGCTCAGTGGGCCTAAGACTGCGACTAGCGTAGGCGATTGGACGAACCTTCCCATCCTGTTCCTGGGAGATGACTGCCCCCAAACCACCATGACTTGCATCCACCTCCAAAATAAACGGTTGAGAAAAATCAGCGTACGCGAGCACAGGGGCGGTAGTGAGTTTTAACTTCAAATCCTCAAAGCTCTTTTGACATTGTTCACTCCAAGCGGTCCTAAACCCTGCTCCTGCCTGCCGCCTGAGCTTAGGCTTACCGCCCGAGAATTCCGCTGCCAGCCTATGCAGAGGGGCTGCAATCTTAGCAAACCCCTCCACAAAACGGCGGTAATAGCTAGCAAAGCCAAGGAAAGACCGCAACTCCGTAGCATTAGATGGCCGCCTCCATTGGGCCACTGCCTGGGTTTTACTAGGATCGGTGGACACACCTTCGGAGGAAATTACATGGCCCAAGTACCTCACCTCCGACTGAAGGAATACACATTTCTCCAACTTAGCTTTAAGGCCCTCTCGCTCTAATCGTCCCAAAACCACTTCTAGCCGTTCCAAGTGCTGCTCAACAGAGGAAGAAAATACAATGATATCATCCAAATACAAGAGTAATGAATGACATTGCTGATCGCCGAACAAACGCTCCATGAGTCGCTGAAACGTACTGGGGGCATTGCAGAGCCCAAACGGCATTCTATTCCACTCAAATAAACCGAATGGGGTGCAGAAGGCAGTCTTATGCCTGTCCCGATCAGTGACGGGCACCTGGTTGTACCCGCTGGTTAAATCCAGAGTGGAGAACCAACGGGCACCCGTTAACGAATCCAGGGACTCCTCAATACGAGGCAAGGGAAAGGCATCCTTCCTCGTCTTAGAATTTAGATGTCGATAGTCTACACACATGCGTATGCTACCATCTTTCTTCTTGACGAGCACAATTGGCGAAGCATATGGGCTACAGCTTTCTCGGATCACTTGATGCTCTAATAGCTGGTTAATATGTACCCTAACGGCTTCATAATCGGATGGAGGTATACGCCGATATCTCTGCCGAATGGGAACATCATCAAGAAGGGGAATGTCATGAGGGATCAAATCTGTACACCCCACATCTCCCTCAAAAGTGGAAAACACAGACCGATACCTACAGAGAAGGGCCTTAACCTCCCTCTGATCTCCTGCTGGCAAATGGGATAGATCCACTGCATCCAGCTGTCCCTGCCGTCCTTGCCCAGTCGGAACGCCGGTCTGAGAAGAGACTGAACACACAACTCCTGGCCTGAGTTCCGAAACTCCAGGGGGCAAACTAACAACAGACACATTGGCTAAGGAACCTATTACCCGACGAGGGAACAATAAAGCATCGGTAGTTCCCACATTCACAATGGGGACATAAACGGTACCCTTGACTACTCGAACTAGAGAGGGAGAAATTAAGAGCCCAACCGGAAGGCCAGACTCAGGCGGCTCAAAGAGTGCTATGCCACTAGCATACTGTTCTGAACAAGTAGCAGCTACAAATTTAATTGTGCCACCTGGAATCCGATCTGCTCGAGGACCACGTACCTTTACCCTACCTATGCTCTCCAAAGAGGGTTGAATACTCGCCTGATGGCAGCGTTGCAAGGCTTGGACAATTACACTGGGTGCGCCCAACGCAGGTGGGGACTCAAAAAGGGAGAGCCCATGCTGTACAAAAAGCTCCTGGTAGCACCGACCCAATACATTCATCCCCAATACACCCGGGGCTTGAGCACCACCAGGAGGGTCCCGGACTACCAACACTCCACATTTTGAGAACAACTTCCCACAAAGTTCTACGTCTAACTCCATATAACCGATGTAAGGGATGGACAACCCGTTCGCAGCCCTAAGCTGCAACCACTGACAAGTCTTAAGACGGTCCTGGCCCCATGGCTCAAAGTGTTCTCAAAACCAGCTTTCAGTAAGAGTAGAAACCATAGATCCAGTGTCAATCAGACAGGACACGGATACACCTCCCATAACCACCACCAAATGTGGGCATGACGACATTAAACATGACCCTGAATCATTACTATCACAACCATTCAAGCCTACACTTTCCCCAACCGAGCTGTGGCTCAACAACTCGGCGGGAACTAGTTTCCCGATGCCGCGCCTGAATGAAACTGCCGATCTCCTAGTGCCCTGGTGTCTGTTCGGTCAGGCAAGGGTGAGCGAGGAGGAATACGTTCTCCATCGCAATCTCTTGCGAAATGGCCCGATTTTTGACATCTCCTACATATAACGAAACCAGTACGAGCCGGCCGAACATTACGAGGTTGATTCTGCAATTGGGCGACGCTCTGAGCAAGCTGAGTTAGCTGCCCTTGCTGCAGTTTTAACATTTCCTTAAGCTCACTCATCTCTGAGGGCAAAGTACGCCGATCTGCTTGCTGCCGCACGCCTCCTTGCACCCCATATTGAAAACCATGAGCTAATGGAACAGAATGGCTTCGATTTCTTGCCCCTCCAGGCATACCCTCACGTTCCCACCTAATAGCATCACTACGAATATCTAGCAATGTAGCAGCGGGCTGACGACGTACCAATTGCTTTAATTCACGACGAAGCGCACTGTCAAGCACATGCTCGACAAATTGATCGCGCAGAAGTATTTCAGCATTTGGCAACGCGACTGGTGACTGCTGTCTTACCTTCTCCAGGAGACCCATGAGAGCGAGAGAAAATTCCAACAAGGTCTCACCCTCCTGTTGCCTTCTGGAGAAAAAGGACTCCTGCAAGGCAACATATGACTGTGTACACCCATAGAGTTCTTTTAGGGCGGAAATAATTTTGCTGGGATCTTCCCGCTCACTAACAGGCCGGTACCTAATTTCTTCACGTGCCTCCCCCTCCAAATGATCAAATAAGAAAAAGGACTGGTCCGCCACGGATAAATGCCGAGCCCGCATGCAAGCCTGTACTTCTTCGACCCACTCATTGATCCCTATGCCCGACCTACCGTTAAACTTTGAACACTTTCTGTCCCTCGGTATAAACACGAAACGCTCGGGCAGCGGGTCGGTAGCTACAGGTTGAGATGTACCTACAGATGACCCGGATATCCTCGGGGGGTCACTACTAGGACCAGGCGAACTGGCCAGGGCTTGATCTTGACGCAACTTCAAATTGTCAGCTCTTAATTGAGCGACTAATTCCCTTAGTTCCTGCAGTTCGTCTTCCATTGTTAATTCACACAATAGAAGAGAAACTTACCACAATTTCGAATAGTGAATATCACGCGTTAAGATAGAGCTCAGCTTACTACAAAAGCACCATCCCAGCACCAATGAACACTGCTGTTTTGCTTCTAAAGGAAGAAAAAAAAGAAAAGAAATTATTAAACAACAACTCAACCACAATGCAAAGACAAATATCCACGTCTTAGGTCAGTATGTGGAGAAGGAGAACCCTGCCGACTGCGCCAGATGTGGCAATGGAGAAGTACTGTAGATGGATACGGACACGCGCTCACCCACGGAGCTATAATGAATCACGACTACGCCACCCCAGCCTTAACCCAGCTGGGGAAATACCCCTAAGAAAGAGAGGCTCACAAGTTCGTTTCTCCCTCCCACAATCATAAGACACTGAGACGTGAATATGCACAAAAATATATTTATATTTCTTTATTTAATATCATAAATAATTTAAAATAGAATGTTAGAAGCAATCAAACAATGAGGCTGGATGGCCAGGCCACTACTTTATATATGAGCAACACAGTTCACTCAATAAACAGACATGTCACTCTCATAACGGAGCTGGGGTGCACCATTAGCTGGGCAGGCTGAGCCGTAGGCCTCGAATCAGCCTTCAAGGAATACACCGTGCCCAAAACTTCCACAGCACACTCACTGGTGAAATCCACTACAATAACACCTCTACCGCACACTCAAGGGAGAACGTCAATCTGTTCACCATGCAACGGATGGCTAGCCTGCCCGCTTTTGGATCACCCCTGCTCCTGGAAAAGAAAGAGAAAACGAATTAACAAAAAGATATAAATACAGCAACAGCATTAATTGTCATTGGTATGATGAAGTTAGTCAAATTTAGTTACTGCCAAATAAACACACAGAACCAAGATACTGCGGCTTACTGGAAATAAGGACTAATACCAGAAAACAAAATAAATCAATTATATCAAAATCAAACCATAACCCAAATATTACAATAAAAGAAAGAAAACCAAAAACTAAACAGTCCAGCTGTATACCACACAGCTGCCCGTAAAAACAGCCGTCAAAAACAGCTATCAGAAAAATAGGAACAAACAAAAGAAAACAAATGAAAACGAGACACTGTAAACAAAACTACTAGAAGCAAAACAGCAGCGTCGGGGCCAAACCACGTTGCGATCAAACGCCCACTTTAATGGCCTAAAATACACAAGGAACAGGGTTAAACTCACACGTTCACTTTAACGGGGACGTAGAGACATGAATGGGTTTACATACCGATCAGCAGCACTTCCGTTCAAATATCCGGCAGACCATTCCCTCATCCCATTCACTATACAGAGGAATTTACGCGTCATTTACAAAATCAATACAGTCCCATGCCCGCATACACACAATACAATAGACCTACCGCGCAGGAGAGCAGCAGTCACACACAGCACGCTGTGTTATACGTGCGGTCGACTCGTTTATAAGCTGGAACTACAGCGGCGATGTGCAGAGAGAACCCTTCAGCAGTACCACCCGGACCTCCAACCAAACAGACACCAGCTGCGCAGAAAAGTCAGTAATCACACAATCCAGACGCTAAACCATACCTATGGCAAACCAACACATACCTCCCACACAGGGCAATCGAGCACCGGCAACAGGACTCCGATCTGAATACCAAGATGACGCAATATCCTACTACTCTGGGGATGCCCTTTATAGTCCAAATAAGGGCGCTAAGTAATAATGGGGCGGAGTGAGGCTTAAAGGAGCACTTCACCACATTTGCATAACATGTGAACTTGATAAATCCTTATCTTGAGCAAAATAAGCGAGCTGACATTCAGTACAATCTATATCTTTTATTTAGAATACATACAAATGTAATTTACGTCTTTTAGTTTGTCAAGAGATTTAAAGCACTGTTTTTAAAGAGTGCGCATGTACGTACGTGGTCTAGAACGAGCCAATGATTGAATCTGGAAATAAAGCTAAATAACTGAGAAAAATTAGAATTAGTCCTCAGATGCCTTGTTCATAATTTATAGCAAAAACGGATTCATTAAAATAAGTTATTACTCCACCATCTGCTTGACATCATTAACCAACGTGGTTTTTACGACAAATTTGTGGCAATGCGGTTTCGGCAAACAGTCGTCAGTAGCTAGTTGATTTCTTCAACGATACTATGGTACTATGGTAGTTAATGCAATTAGTTACGTTGTTGTACAGGAAACGCACCCCAGGATACCACCAGCAAACTGAGCAGAGACGCAGCATGAGCTTGTGATAACAGACTGAGGCCCTGTTTACTTCTGCGTTTTGGTCGATCGGATCACAGGTGGACGGTGCTAAATACATGTTTTTAGCTTGTCCACTTTTAGCCACTTCTAGAGGTAGATGAAAACGCGTTCAACCTGATTGCTTTAGTAGTGTAAACCCTCATGTGGTCAAATGTGTTCAAACAGACACAAAAGACCGCCTACTCTCCGCCTACTGACCTAATGCGTAATCATTATGGGAAGCACGCTAGCCAGATGGGATTTCAACTTTCAACATGTACAACATGTACTTTCAACATCTACTTATCGACCAAAACGCATCTTAATACCAGGTGTAAACAGGGCCTAAAAGATGAGAGAACGGGTAGACAGGCCGACAGGATCAGGATAAGAGCCAGGGAAGTACACAAAACACTGCAAGCACAGAGCAAGCGTAGATATTGAACAACTAATAATAAGAGAAACAAGAATAGGTGATGAGAATCAGCTGTGTTGTGCCACCACGGGAGAAAGGAAAACAAAAACAAAGCTAAAAAATAGTAAAGAAGACAGTGATCAAACCCAAGTATTTACAATAACTTAACATAAAATAAAAACACAATTTAAGCATACAACCTCACCTCAACCACCACCAATGTGCAGCATCCAACTGGATGATGCGAGGGCAGCCATATTGCGCCAGAACACCCACCACACACCAGCTGATTGGTGGAGAGGAGACCGAGTGATGAAGCCAATCGTATATATGGGGATGATTTGGAGGCCATGATGGACAGAGGCCAATGGGCAAATTTGGCCATGATGCCGGGGTTACACCCCTACTCTTTTTCGAAGGACATACAGTGATTTTTTTATGACTACAGAGAGTCTGGACCTCGGTTTAATGTCTCATCCGAAGGACGGTGCTTGTTACAGTATAGTGTCCCCATCACTATACTGGGATGTTAGGACCCACACAGACCACAGGGTGAACACCCCCTGCTGGCCTCACTAACACCTCTTCCAGCACAGTTACCTAGTGTTCCCAGTTGGTCTCCCATCCAGGTACTGTGACCAGGCTCAGCCCTGCTTAGCTCTTGTCATGAGCACACAATCTTCAGTTAAAACCTCCATGTACAGTGAGGGAAATAAGTATTTGAACACCCTGCTATTTTGCAAGTTCTCCCACTTGGAAATCATGGAGGGGTCTGAAATTGTCATCGTAGGTGCATGTCCACTGTGAGAGACATAATCTAAAAAAAAAAAATCCAGAAATCACAATATATTATTTTTTAACTATTTATTTGTACGATACAGCTGCAAATAAGTATTTGAACACCTGTCTATCAGCTAGAATTCTGACCCTCAAAGACCTGTTAGTCTGCCTTTAAAATGTCCACCTCCACTCCATTTATTATCCTAAATTAGATGCACCTGTTTGAGGTCGTTAGCTGCATAAAGACACCTGTCCACCCCATACAATCAGTAAAAATCCAACTACTAACATGGCCAAGACCAAAGAGCTGTCCAAAGACACTAGAGACAAAGTTGTACACCTCCACAAGGCTGGAAAGGGCTACGGGGAAATTGCCAAGCAGCTTGGTGAAAAAAGGTCCACTGTTGGAGCAATCATTAGAAAATGGAAGAAGCTAAACATGACTGTCAATCTCCCTCGGACTGGGGCTCCATGCAAGATCTCACCTCGTGGGGTCTCAATGATCCTAAGAAAGGTGAGAAATCAGCCCAGAACTACACGGGAGGAGCTGATCAATGACCTGAAAAGAGCTGGGACCACCGTTTCCAAGGTTACTGTTGGTAATACACTAAGACGTCATGGTTTGAAATCATGCATGGCACGGAAGGTTCCCCTGCTTAAACCAGCACATGTCAAGGCCCGTCTTAAGTTTGCCAATGACCATTTGGATGATCCAGAGGAGTAATGGGAGAAAGTAATGTGGTCAGATGAGACCAAAATAGAACTTTTTGATCATAATTCCACTAAACGTGTTTGGAGGAAGAAGAATGATGAGTACCATCCCAAGAACACCATCCCTACTGTGAAGCATGGGGGTGGTAGCATCATGCTTTGGGGGTGTTTTTCTGCACATGGAACAGGGCGACTGCACTGTATTAAGGAGAGGATGACCGGGGTCATGTGTTGC
The DNA here is from genome assembly GCA_023566225.1 of Romanogobio albipinnatus. NCBI lineage: Eukaryota > Metazoa > Chordata > Actinopteri > Cypriniformes > Gobionidae > Romanogobio > Romanogobio albipinnatus. Next base: position 63,078,538 of record CM042242.1, on the reverse strand, counting down.
AAGATTTTGGAGAACAACCTCCTTCCCTCAGTTAGAGCATTGAAGATGGGTCGAGGCTGGGTCTTCCAACATGACAATGACCCGAAGCACACAGCCAGGATAACCAAGGAGTGGCTCTGTAAGAAGCATATCAAGGTTCTGGCGTGGCCTAGCCAGTCTCCAGACCTAAACCCAATAGAGAATCTTTGGAGGGAACTCAAACTCCGTGTTTCTCAGTGACAGGCCAGAAACCTGACTGATCTAGAGAAGATCTGTGTGGAGGAGTCGGCCAAAATCCCTCCTGCAGTGTGTGCAAACCTGGTGAAAAACTACAGGAAACGTTTGACCTCTGTAATTGCAAACAAAGGCTACTGTACCAAATATTAACATTGATTTTCTCAGGTGTTCAAATACTTATTTGCAGCTGTATCATACAAATAAATAGTTAAAAAATCATACATTGTGATTTCTGGATTTTTCTTTTTAGATTATGTCTCTCACAGTGGACATGCACCTACGATGACAATTTCAGACCCCTCCATGATTTCTAAGTGGGAGAACTTGCAAAAAAGCAGGGTGTTCAAATACTTATTTTCCTCACTGTATTTTATGGTTGACTTGCTTCACCAGTGTGATTGTATTTATTTTTAAGACATATTATCATAAAAAATTTGGATATTTGAATTTGATGTTTCAAACCAGCCCGAAATCACTATTTTTGTGATAGTCACTCAGTCACGTACATGGTCATCTCTAACATCTCAAATGTCCATACAGGAAACAATGACAGCACCAGAACTACATGACTACTTGAAAATATTCAGGTAAAACACAAATCTCCAACATACATACCTCAGATTTATTGTGGGGAAACTCATTCAAACACACACAATTCTTACAGTTAAAACAATATAGTAACATCGCTAGATACTTTTGATATTATGTTTAAACTTTGTAGCCAGAGGATTTTTTTCTCTCCTCCTTGATCATGAAGTTTTTCCTTCCTTGCCACAGTGTGTATTCACTATGTGCATTGTGAAAAGTGCAATTCAAACAACCCTCACATTTTATGACTAATATCCCTGTGGTTTCACCTTCTCTCAGACCGAAGAGGCTGACACTGAAAGGATATAAACAATACTGGTTTACATTTAAGGATACGACCATCTCCTACTACAAGAGTAAAGAGGAAAGCTGTAAAGAACCAATTCAACAGATGAACCTTAAAGGTGATCACACACTCATCTATTAAAACGTGTATGTACACATCACACAGACGCACAATAAGTCTTTTATCAACACAGGTTGCGAGGTGGCCCCTGATGTAAGTGTTGCTGGGCAGAAGTTTTGTATCAGGTTGCTGATACCCGGGCCAGAGGGCATGAATGAGGTCTACTTGCGCTGTGAGCAGGTAAGTCAATGATTATCTGTGTACTACAGCTCAACTATGATATTAGTATTTATACTCATATGTGTTGGTCAGCCAATTTAGTTTTTTTTCTATGGCTGGAGCAGCTAGGGAGTGGCCAATAGGGAGTTAGTCCTGTTTGTCTAATCTAATGAGCCAACCTCATCACATAATGGTATTCAGACCTGATGATCTTAAGTGTAATTTAAATGTAATGCAAAGGTTCTATCAGGCGCTTCAAATATAGAATCTTTTAGGGATGATTTCATGGATTTAGTTTTAATTCATTAATTGTGTTTAGATTTGTTATGAATTAAGCAGCTCGTAAACATACTTTAACACTAGACAAATTGAAATAACCTGTTAACCATGAAATATTTCTCCTTAAAGGTGCACTATGTAAAATTTTTGCAGTAAAATATCCAAAAACCACTAGGCCAGTGTTATATATTTTGTTCAGTTGAGTACTTACAATATCCCAAATGTTTCCAACTATTTGTAAATTGTGAGAAAATTGCTATTTTAACCAAGGAACCGGGACATGTGAGGGAGTCGCCTGTCAATTGCGTCATATCAGCGTTACCCTCGGTTTCCGGTTTTATTTTGCAGAAACCCTTTACTCTGACTGCAGTGTGAACAAGTGTCATAGCAGCCGCCCAGAGAACGCACAGAGTAACGCCATAACATAATTTTCAACACACTCAGATGTATCTAATATGATAAACAGAGCTACGTTACCTCATACTCATGACTGGAAAAGCAGAAGTAGCTACGGCGACTGTGGCATAATAAAAGTCCCATTGCTCGCGAGGCGTGTGTTGCGTTCATCTTATTAACAATCGGCTCCCACAACACTCAGTCCTGCTCTGCTTCATACTACAGTAACGTTAATAATCGCATCAATGAACATGATTTTTTTCCACCGGCTGTGAGGCGAAGACCACATGTCCCAAGATTCTGTGCTCAAACTTGCCACCATCAAGCTACGCCTTTGTTTTGAATAGGCAACCTCTACTGGATGGAAAAGTTACATAGTGCACCTTTTAATAGAACCTTTTAACATAAAGGGTTCTTTTGAATTAAGTCAAGAACTCTAGGGTTCTATATAGTACCCCACTGAAACCTTTTCTAACTGAACTGAAGTGGAGATTTCTGGCTCAGTGCAGAAAGTTACAAAAAAGGTTACACTTTGTTTTAAGATGTAATTATGCCTACTGAGTATGCATACAAGTACTGAGTAATAATAATTAACTACATGTACTTACTATTGGGGTTTGGTTTAGAGTTAGTTGCATGTCCTTATGCATAATTTATAGTTATTACTACAGTAACTACATGTAACTTGTGTAACAAGGACACTGTAAAATAAAGTGTTACCATAAAAACAATGACATGGTTTTCTTTACACTATTCTGAAAGATGAAGAAGTTATGGAAGCAAAATAGCCCAAAATCTCAAAATTTACCAGCAGTGTTTGGGTAACGCAATACAAATAACGCAAGTTATGTAATCCGATTACTTTTTAGAAAGTAACTAGTAAAGTAACACATTACTTTTACATTTACAAGAAAATATTTGAGTTACTTTTTCAAATGAGTAACGCAAGTTACTTTGTTTTCCCATTCATTGATTAACACCTCTCCGGTTCCCATGTTGAGAGATATTGTGATTAAGATGCAGAGGCGTTGTGTGCACTGTGTGAACATGATACTTATTGTGGTTCTAGACTAAATGTGAGCAGGCATTTACTCATCTCACTTGCACAAAAAAACAGATGAAATATTCCTCAAAATGAATAAAAATGAAATAATTAAATAATATGTTAAAATTTCACAAATATACTTTATGTATTTAATCTTACTTTATTAAATAATGTCTTTGCTGCTGACCTTTCGATGATCCGATTCAACCATACTAAGCACAAATTACTTAAAGCTGTTGTCCGTAACTTTTTTTGTGTTCAAGATTTACAAAAATGAAATAATGAGAAGGTACAACATGAATCCATTTTTCAAACAAACAAATGATTTTTGTCTGACCCTGAATCATTATGGTACACTTATAATAAGTGTTTATATTGGGACTATTTCAGACAGGTCTGGTAAGAACCGCTGCGGAGGAGCACAGTCCCTGCGTGACTCGCCATAGACATAAACAGAGAGAAGTAGCTCCGGCTGCAATGTTCTTCCGCAAGACACATGCAGTTCTGTTTATTAACCGCTAGAGCGCCAAAAGTTACGGACTGCAGCTTTAAGTTAAACATCACATTTGTGTTTCATTTTTTTTAATTGCTGAAAAGTGTTGAACTTTCTTCTCCTGTGTCCTGTTCTTCTGCAATCCAGAATGGCAGCACAGCTGATTTGAGCTGCGCCCACTACTGTACTGGCGTGAATTTGCATTTCCTTCAGTCTGAGGCTTATTCATTTCACTTTTGGTGTGAAAGAACCTTTACGTTTGCCTAAAAATGTGTTGTTGTTATTAAAAAAACAAACAAGCAAGCCCAGCCCCTAAAACTTAAAACCCAAAGTAACTAAGTAACGTAATTAGTTACTTTTTACGGAGTGACGCAATATTGTAACATATTATTTTAATAGTAACTTAACCCCAACACTTTTGACCAGTGCCTGAAAAAAACAACGGTTTTGCCTGTAGTGTCTTGACTTCAATTTAAATCTAAATTTCAAATCTAAATTCTATATGTAAATCTTCAAATTAGGTGTAACTCCAAAATATAAACATTCAATATAAAAATTAAAGGTCCCGTTCTTCATGTTTTTTTGAAGCTTTGATTGTGTTTACAGTGTGCAATATAACATGTGTTCATGTTTCGCGTGTAAAAAAACACAGTATTTTTCACACAATTTACTTATCTGTATACCGCTGTTTTCACTGTCCTAAAAACGGCTGATGAGTTCCTTGTTCTATGAAGTCCCTCCTTCAGAAATACGTAACGAGTTCTGATTGTGCCAGCGGTTCCCGTGTTGTGATTTGACCGCAGCTTAGCGCACGTTGCACGGTTCCTGTGTTGTGATTCGACAGCAGCTTAGCGCACGTTGCACGGTTCCTGTGTTGTGATTCGACAGCAGCTTAGCGCACGTTGCGCGGAAAGGTCACGCCTCTTAACGGGGAGATGTATGCGCTCAATGATCGCTACAGCGTCCCTGGGAAAGCCAAACAAAGGTGATTTAACTCTGGGATGAAAATTTACATTACATTACATTTACATTTAGTCATTTAGCAGACGCTTTTATCCAAAGCGACTTACAGATGAGAGCAATAGAAGCAACTAGAACAGTCAAAGGCTACAGTATGCAAGTGCTGTAACAAGTCTAAGTTAATCTAACACAGAACTTTTTTTTTATTTTTTTATATAAATTAGACAGAAAAATGAATAGAATGTTAAGTGCTATTCTTGATTGGTAGATAACAGCGTCTCGACGACATGGCGACAAACTCACTCAAACGCAACACTTCCTCGTCTTCTCCACGCAACACTTCCTCTTCTCCACGTGGGAGAGTAACAAGACCACGCCCCCTTTTTCACGTATTTTTGTGGGCGGAGGTTAGTCTGTTCTACTGTTCTACTGACGTCATTAAAGCAGGATGTTGTCCAAGCCGGCCATTCGCTGTAGGCTTTGAAAGGGAACTTCTGTTAAATAAAATATCTCGCTTGGCATTGAACTTTGAGCTTTATAATTTTACAGGTATTATTTATGCTCTAACAGCAACATTACACACTAACTAAAGTTTGAACAATGAGATCATGAAGAACGGGACCTTTAAACAAACATTTTTTACATGTGAATTTCTTAGTTTTTAGTTAAATATGTTCCCCAAGCTGGGCTTTGTGTTCCTTTAAACTTTTACAATTAAACAAACATTAATAGTTCTGGTTTTCACATACATCATTCTAGAGTTCACAAAGAATAGTGTTAAAAAAAAAACTCCTGTGAACCGATTTACATACAGTAGAAAATTGCCAGGGCTGTGTTTCCTAAAAGCTGTGTGAGCCTAATTAGAGTGTAGAGCTTTGGTGCCAGTGGCTTTGTTAGATCCTGCCAACTGTGCCAAAAACATTAGATCCATTAGAGGAATATTGGATCCAGTCTCCACCAAATCCCATCAGAAGATATCCTTTTTGTCTGGTATCAAAAACCAAGAAAAACTCTGACTCTGTTTTGTTCTCAGGAGCAACAGTACAGCCGATGGATGGCAGCATGCCGTTTGGCCTCGAAGGGAAAGACTTTGGCTGACAGCTCATTCTCTAGTGAGGTGCAGAGCATCCAGTCATTCTTGGCCATGCAGAAAACCACACCTAGTAATAACACAGCCCAGACAGATGAAAGTATTAATACACACAGCCTTGTCTCGCCACGCTACCAGAAGAAGTACAAACCCAAACAGGTACCATGTTTCTGGGTCATTGGAATACACTTGAACTGGTTTATTACTGCATTAGTTATCTTTAGTGTGACATTTCATCCCTACTTGTTTTCTCCTCTGTCCGTTCTCTCTAATTGTTCAGCTTACGCCAAGAATCCTGGAGGCCTATCAGAATGTAGCCCAGCTCTCATTAACAGACGCCATTCAGAAGTTCCTTCAGATCTGGCAGGCTCTGCCTGACTTTGGCCTCGCTTATATTGTAGTCAGGTGAGTTTAGTAAAACTTGTTTGTAGGCAGAGCCTGTCATGCACCACTGTGGCAGGCACTTCTTTTTAAGACTGAGTCATGGTAGTCTAGTGGTGTAAATTTATAGTATGCATGGGGGCTAGGTTCAGATCCTGATATGATGTACACAAATAATATGACATATCCTGTTGACTAATGGCTTCAACAGAAACATGTTGATTTATAACCTTAAGGTAGGTCTATCTTTTAAACATTTAAAGGGATAGTTTGAACATTCTGTCATTAATTACTCACCCTTATGTTGTCCCAAACCCGTAAGACTTTCGTTCACCTTCTAAACACAAATGAAGATATTTTTTATGAAATCTGAGAGCTTTCTGTCCCTCCATTGACAGCTACACAACTAGCACTTTCAAGGCCTAGAAAGGGAGTACTTTAATGATGTCTTTACTGTAAACTAATCCATGTGATTCCAGTGGTTTAACCTCCAGTGGTTTTAATGAAGTGATGCGAGTGTTTCGTTTGCACAAAAACATTTTTTTACCACTTTATTTACAAAATATTAATTAGTCTACTCTCGCATCAACACAACATGCATGCGTCGCTCTGCTCTCGTGAACATGCGTTGGGGATTAATGCTTTGTAAATAAAGTGGTAAATTGTGTTTTTTTGTGCAAAGCTCTTGCGTTGGGTAGATGTCAATGGAGGGACAGAAAGCTCTCAGATTTCATCAAAAATATCTTCATTTGAGTTCTTTGTTCAGGGAAGAAGGAGGTGGGAACCGGCGAACGTTCAACACACTTTAATCAATAAAACAAACAAACTGAAAGTAAAATCGGCAGCCCCTCATGGACGGCTGCCGCGCACACACATAACAAAACGTAAATAAAACTCAACATAAAATCCAGGCCTGGTCCTCTCTCTTCCTTCACTGTCGTCGCTCCTCCTTTTATGCGTCCGAGCTCCTCCATGAGACACCAGTCTCAGGGTCCCTCGGCCTCGCTGTTTGCCACATACCCCCATCGCCCCTCGCAGGCCGATGGGTACTCCCGAGACTGCGCTCTACTCCACCCCTCCCCTTCCCTCCGGGGGTCCCGATCACGGCGGCCGTGGCACCGGGGGGTAAGGACGGACGAGGCGAGAGAAAAGGAGCCAGAAGCATGAGGAGCGACAGAGGAGAGAGAGAAGAAAAACAAATTCTTGGTCCGGTTCCCGGACACACTGCCTCTCAGTCCTCGGCCAACCGAGAGGCTCTTCCTCGCGGTGCCATGCGATGGTACTGGACGCTCGGTGGACGCCTCGATCCTCCTCCGCCCCCTGGTGGCCGGCAGTGGCTCCTCCGGTTGAGGGTAGCCGGCAGGAAGTCCCGTGCTCCCTGCTCCTCCCCATCATGGCGGACAGCAGCAGGCTCCGGCCCACATCAAACGCCGGCGACTCCTCCGCTCCCTCTCGGAGGCAGCCACCCCACCTCAACCCAGGGGCACCGCAGCGAGCTCTCCGTCCCACTGTTCTTCACTCGCTCCAGCACCACCGCCTCGGGCAGCCACTCGCGGTCTTCTCTCTTCCACGCTGCCCGACCTCCTCAGCACTGCGATCCCCCTCAGCAGCGAGGGCTCTTCGACAGCATGTTCCTCCTTCCTCCCGGGTTTTCGGCACCAATGTAACAGAGTTCTTTGTTCAGGGAAGAAGGAGGCGGGAACCGGCGAACGTTCAACACACTTTAATCAATAAAACAAACAAACTGAAAGTAAAAGCGGCAGCCCCTCATGGACGGCTGCCGCGCACACACATAACAAAACGTAAATAAAACTCAACATAAAATCCAGGCCTGGTCCTCTCTCGTCCTTCACTGTCGTCGCTCCTCCGTGAGACACGCTCATTATCACTCATGACCGGCCTCGCCCCGTTCTCATGGTCACTCGCTGCTTGCCACAATTAACAAAAGTCTTACAGGTTGAACGACATGAGGGTGAGTAATTAATTACAGAATTTTCGCTTTTGGGTGAACCCTTTAAAATTTAATTTCTCATTTTGAGAAAATGAAGGAAACTTTTACATCCGAAACCCAACTGTTCTCTATTCTGTTTGATGTAACACGTTACCTTTGACTATTTAGAAAACAATATACTGTACATTTTGAAATTATTTGATTTATTGCATGGCAAAATATATATACAGTAATATAAGATACTAGGGATGCAACAATACATTTAGTCCACGGTTCAATACATACCTCGGTTTTTAACCACGGTTTTCGGTTCGGTTCTGATGGCTTGCCACATAAATGTTTTGTTATTCTATTCTTAGGCGACAGGAACAGCAAGAGGTTAAGGAGAAAAAAGAATTTTTTTATTGCAATACTCATTCTTTATTTTACTTAAAAGAATTGAAAAACCTACCTTAAACTTAAAACTTTACTTTAAAAAACCCTTGTATTCCTAGTGTATTGTATAATATAAAATATATATATATATATATTTACACTGGCAGCTCAGAGCAGTACAGCAGCATTAAAGAATGAAATTGAATGAATGAATGTAAAAATAAAACACTACATAGACTTCACTATAAAATATACATTGATTCTACTGTATTATTTTTTCAGTCAAGAGCAGTGAGTGATTTTCTCTCTGTCTTTTGTTCTTGTATTAACATTAAAGGGATAGTTCATTCAAAAAGGAAAATTCTGTCATCGAGAAATGAATACAGGTTTGAAACAATATTAGAGTGAGTAAATTATGACATCTTTTTAGAGGTGAACTGTCCCTTTAAGGACAGCATGTTCACTACTGCGCTGTTGTCAATTTAAGACCTGCGTGCATCTAATATACAGACACACGCGATTTTACTTTCACTTTAGACATAACCGACTGTGTTTGTGTTAACCTTGTGTGTGTTGACAGTATTAGCGCAGTAAGACGACTATTTAGTCCTGTAATTACGTGTTTGACAGGCGTTTAGTGCGCGCGAAGCGCATGTTAAAACCGCGCATGCGAATGAAACCGGCAAGGCTTTAAAACGCATGCAAATAATGAACTTTCTTGATTGTGAATAACTATAGCGTTCCATGAGTATAACTCTACCACTAACGTGTGATGTGAATGTATGTCGCGTTGTTCAGTATATTGGGATGGAGGCAAATTATAGAATTTGTAGAAAAATAATTAATTAAATGCAAAACCGAAAAAAAACGCAATTCACAAGCGCGTATTGAACCGTGAATGCCGTACCGAGCGGTTCAATATTATATTGAGAATTGTGGCATCCCTATAAGATACATATTACTAACAGTTAATAATAGTTAATAATAAAATGACCAGATTTCTCTTGGTGGAATATTTTTAATATTTCTCTCCCCCATTTCCTCCCTCATTTCACATATTTCATGATAACAATGTATATCATATAGTCATAGTTACAAATTTAAATGAACTACGTTTTTTCAGGTACAGAATTTTGTATGTATACATTTCTTTATCATCTTTTGTTGTTTGATTAACATTAATGACACATGACTTTAATGCATTCACCCGAATGCTAGGATCTAATATACTAGACACATTTTTTAATGATATTGCTGACTAAAAGAATCTAAGCAAAATAATCAATTACAATCAGACTGTAAGTGACATCAGAAACAACATGTCATGTACAATTTCTGTCCACATAAATGCAGGTTTAAGGGTTGCCGCAAGGATGAGGTGCTTGGCATTGCCAATAATCGCTTAATCCGTATTGACCTGGGTGTTGGAGATGTTGTGAAAACCTGGAGATACAACACCATGAGGCAATGGAATGTCAACTGGGACATCAAACAGGTAACCTGCCTTTATATGTGTCCATTTATCTCTCGGTTTGATATAAATATCACTGTCAAATAATAAATACCTTCCATATCTGTACCAGGTTGCCATTGAGTTTGATGGCAATGTGAACATCGCATTTAGCTGTGTAACTGCAGATTGTAAGATTGTCCACGAGTACATCGGCGGCTACATCTTCATGTCCACACGAGGTCGAGAGCAGAGCGACATCCTGAATGAGGAGCTGTTTCACAAACTGACAGGCGGCCATGAAGCTCTATGAGGAAAAGAAAAATCTGTACCTATGGACTGCCGAAATATGAAGACAAAAAAATTATCCGAGAAATGTTTATTAATAACCCCAAAAGCATAAATACACAAACAGATATGGCCATTCATGAGTATTAACCTGAAAAAACAACACTATTGTGTCTTGACAGGTTTATTTTGCAATGTGGGATGTCTCTGTTTTGTCTTATTTGGCTTTGATCATTCTTATCAGTGTTATTTTCACCATATCTTGTAGTTATTAAATTTCAATGTCATACCTTGTCAGGCATTATACTTTCAATCCTTCTCGATTGAGCTCAATATGTCCACTTCAGAGCTCAAGCTTCTGGGTCCTTGTGTTAAGCATCATTGAAATGCCAATGTTGTATAGAGTTCCCAGGCCAGAATACAATGGCTTGGCAGCTCAAGCGTTAAAAAGGATACGTTGTGAAGACATCGTTTGGCACAGGAAACCACAATGCAATTTTCACAAGCATTGAGTACAGCGGACGATGAAAAAGAGCATCCTGTGCACTAAAATGAATTCTGAATCAAGTATGCTTAAAGGATGGAGACTTGAATTGCAATTATAAATGGATATTATTCTAAAATGGTGTACTAATCTATATTATATTGAATATAACTACAATATACAAATATAAAATTTATTAATTTGTTATATTTGATACGTTTTATAATAGCTATACAACACTTTGCTGATATTCATTTGTTACAGCTCTCTTCAGAATTGTGGGCAAATAATCACCTGGTTATTTATTAGGAATTTAGCATTTAAACATGATTGAATGAAGTAAATAAAATGTAATCGCTTAAAAACCTCGGATTTCACAGTAGGCCTGTTTTCAAAGGTTGATACAGTATCGCAAAAAATCAATTTCTCTGTAGAGAACTGGAGAATGGACTCCATGCACGCAAGCATGCTGTAGTGATGGGAGAAACCAAGGCTGCGTCTGAAATCATATACTCTCTTGAGTATGTACTTATTCTGAATGAGTACATTGCGAGTTAAAAAAGTGTATGAATGTAATCCAGGTGTACTGCATTCGCCATGTTATCATTATCATATGACCTCTGTCAGTTGCGTCGCTTAACTGCTATTCACAAATCCTCTCCCATGGCCTCATGGGATAGTAAAGTGTTCATCATATGCACACTTCAGAATCTCGCCGGAAGAAGTCGGTCGTCTGGGTACTTTTTGCCAACAGCCATATCACCCTGTAGCCCAAGACTGGTTTCCCACTGAAGCTAAGAAGGGCTGAGCCTGGTCAGTACCTGGATGGGAGAAGAAAAAAAAAACTAGGTTGCTGCTGGGTATTATAGTTTAATATAGTTTAAGTTCACCCACACTTTATATAAATAAAAAAGGTTTACAGTGCAAATACTGTTGTTGCATATAATGTGCATAAAATTTGAACATTTTCAACAATTGAACATTTGCAAAAAAACACCACTGTACCATTAAAAAATGTTTGTAAACCTTTAGGAAACTTTTTTAAAACAACTATAAACATTACATAGATAGGCAGACCAGATATTCCTGTCATGTCAAGTCAACTTTATTTATATAGCGCTTTTAACAATGTAGATTGTTTCAAAGCAGCTTTACAGTGTTAAACAGGAAAATAATGCAGCATAATTTTATTAAGCTGTTTAGCCATTTGATGTCATCAGTTCATTTCAATTTCCATACGGTGACAATGTGGGCTTTAGATCAATAATTAGATCAGTAATTTAGTTTATATGGTTAATTTAGTTTATTAATTAGATTTATTTCGAGGTTTAGTTGAAAAATGTTAGTGTCCCCAACTGAGCACACCAAGCCAGAGGCAACAGTGGCAAGGAAACCAAAACCCAATTAGGTGACCCAATGGAGAAAAATAAACCTTGGGAGAAAGCAGGCTCAGTCGGGGTGCCAGTTCTCCTCTGGCCAATTAACAAACAACGTATTATTAGGGGCCAAGCACCGAAGGTGCGTAGGCACCTATTGAAATCGTTAGATTTCTTATTATTATTCCGCCGCAAGTCTATGGCAGCCCATAGAACCGCTTGCGGGAAAGTTGTGAAATTTGGTACACAGATAGAGGACAGTCCCAGCATTAACCACACCAATTTTGGAATCTCTAAAACAATCCCTCTAGCGCCACCACATGTCCAAAGTTGCACTCATGTTTATACTAATAACTTTTGAACCATAAGGGCTAGAAACTAGAAAATTCTTGTTTCCTCTGATTCCTTGGCTCAAGCCAATTCGATTGCATCCAATTCGATTTCCGTCATAATAATCAGAAAACTCAAAGAATGTGCATTATGAGTATTATTTATGTTTTTTATTATTATTATTAACACCGATCAGGCATAATATTATGACCACCTCCCTAATATTGTGTTGGTCCCCTTTTGCTGCCAAAACAGCCCTGACCCGTCGAGGCATGGACTCCACTAGACCCCTGAAGGTGTGCTGTGGTATCTGGCACCAAGATGTTAGCAGCAGATCTTTTAAGTCCTGTAAGTTGTGAGGCGGGGCCTCCATGGATATATTATCAGGGACCCCCAAGCTCCCATAAAATGGGGTGAAATATTTTTTTCCCAAAAAATAAAAGGCTAAACAAATGTTGGAAGTTATCACTGAACATTTATTTAACCATAGCCAACGTAAATGTCTTAAAATTTTCATCTCTGTTTTTTTGTGTTTATTTAAAATGTGATAATGTGACAAATCTGATACTATTTTAATCTGTTATTTACCAGTTGAGATAGTTCTTTAATGCTTATCAGACCAGCAAATGTGTCCCTCCCTATTAGATGCTATTCTATGAGTTCTATTGAGAAACCATGAGAAAAAGGTGAAGACCGTGAGTCAATGTTTTGAACTATGCTGTATAGCTGTGTTGCTGTGTGTTTATTATAGAACATTATATACTAATACGTTTAAACTATGATACATTTCAGCATACAGATGTCTCAACCAAACCGTCCTTAGGTTAGAATGCACTGCAGCTGAGCTCAGTAGTGCTGCTGGGCAAGGCGAAGGCGTTCGTCAAGCGCCACCTGGAGCAACAATCCGGCGTTCTCTTTTACCCACAATTCTGTTCGCTGAAGCTGTTCTTGTGTGGGATTAAGATGGCGGACTCCTCGGTAAGCATCTCTCAGTCAGTGTGGTTTTGTGTAGTCTGGGTGCTGTTTTAAAACACATTTTCTCTGTTGCCACTGGTCGCTGATGTTTATAAGGCATTATGTCCCAATAGGTCGAAATCGTTGAAGGCTGCCGTCTTCCCGTGCTGCGAAAAAATCAAGAAAATGAAGACGAGTGGCGTAAGTGAGATCCATACAGAATGTAAACAAAGGACTCGCAGTCTGTATTAAACTCCTCTGCCGGTTTATTTAATTGGGGACTGTTTTTTCTTACCGAACGTTAATCATTTGTGATAAAATGCAATGTAGTGATGGTATCAGCTGATGCTTAACTGTGTGTATGTGCCACTGAATGGTGATTGTGATTTACAGATTCCATGATTCGCATTCAAAATACCATTGTTGCAACGTTACTATAGTACGTTTTGTTAGAGAGACGGCAAACGTGTTTTATCTGTCTGCTGGTGATGTGGGCATATGGCTTTATTTAATTCCTTATTATTAAGTTATACAATCTTAACCTAGCAAAACCAGCCTCTGGTTGTAGCTGGTTTCGCATGATTTCTGGTCTAGATGCTTGTGTAGTTGGACTATCAGATACAGAGCTGCTCAACTTTTCGAAAAGTCTTGGAGTGAGATTTGGTGGGGCCAACCAAAATTGTTTTTTTGCTTAATTCAGTGTGTGTGTGTGTACACACTTCAGTTGTTCACCACAGAAAACATTCTCTCTGCATCAGCATTTGAATGGGGTAGTATTGTTTTTTTTGTTGATTTCTTTGTCTATTAAGACAAAATGCATCTATACGACACAATTTTAAAGCACTATGTAGAGGTATGATTTTGTCTAAATAGAACTACTTTTAACTTAACTAGTTTTAAGTTGCATTCAAGCTACCCTTTTGAAAAAAATAAGTTACTATCAAAAAGCATTCTTACAATGGCATTGTTACAAATAACTGAACAATTGTTAATGAAGAATGTTATAATATTTGGGGTTTCAAGCAACATAATGCAATGTAATTATGATTTCAAAGAGTATGGGGTGAATTCAGGGTTATTGGGACACTTTTTTCCCCCAGTCATTTCAATGGCAAAAACTGTCAGAATCATTCGATTTTGTAAACCCAATACTTTTTTGGTTGAATGGTCATAAACGGTATATGTCCTGGTTGTTTTTCTATTTGGAAAAAATAAATCTGTACTTATTTTAATAATTTTTTCACATCCTGCCCACTGACGTCCTAAAAGCAATGTTGATATTGAAATACAGTGAATGTAATGTAGGCTATGCAATACATTGTGCAAAAAGAGGGTTTATATGGTGGCCAAAAACAAAAATTAATTCACTAAACTAAAAATTAAAATAAAAACAAAAGCATATTAGAATACTTGATTATCCCATAATGGTCACTTTCATAAAAATATATTTACTTGTGGGTTTAAAATTCCACATATGGCACATTTACTGTCCAACAACAAATATTTTAGAAATATGTATATTTTAGTCAGAATTATTGCATTCCTATTCTATTGTGCTCCGTCTGTTTGGCACGCGTGCACACGTCGGCCCTCAATCACGGAAGCCCGAATTTTAGCTAAGATTCACTTGTAGAAGCACGTCCTCTCCAGACAGCAAAATGGACATATTTGCACAACTTTCTAACATTTACAGATGGAGAATATACCTGTGAAATGTACGTTATGCACTGAGGAAAGCGCCACATCTCAAACGCATTAACCTCCGCAAGTAGGCTATTTGTAAATATATCTGTCAGCCTCTCTCTCTCAGAGCATCTGAAAGGGCGAGCTGCTTTAAACCAGTTATTTTGAAGCCCTCAATATAAAACATGTCATGTTTAGGACAAATTGTATCATGCACTTACCCTGCATCAGCTCTTTCTGCTCTGCTATTTTTCAGATGCGTTCATATCAATCTACTCGAGAATGCTCGCGTGGCTTTGCTTGACTATTTCTTTTCGTTTTGAGTTGTTTAGTTTCAAAATTAACATGTCAAGCTTTCTATACACATATTTCTCGTGAGGCAAGTAGCTGCTGAGTTTGGGTTTATTTGAGACGCGCTCCAGTTCATGTGCAAAGTGTGATCGCTCCAGCGCCTCCATGTCACGATTATTATCTGCTATTGCTTATTTGCTTATTTATTAAATCCAGGCAATTGAAACACTGATTAAAATTAAGATGGGCTACAATTTATACAAATGAAATTAACGATCTTTAAAGAAATTCAGAATAATTTCTGCCCCCATGTCTTTGACTTTGTCCATGCACTTTTCATAATAGCCTAGATTAAATTTAAAATAGCACTATTATATTTAAACATAAATATTAAACAAAATAGCTACATTTAATAGCTACAAAATAAGTAAGTAGTACAGGCAAATTTCTTGTCAGAACTGGATTTGAGCGAACGTGGTTTTACTGGTGAGCGTGCAGTTCATGAGTGGAGCATTCGCTTAGGCCGTGAGATTGAGCTGAGCGTCACACCGCCCCGCTTCGCTCATTACAAAACGGAATGTAGCTTTTGGTCGCACTACGCTGTATTTATTTGCACATTTATCTTGAACCCCCTCACTAGGGATGTACCGATACCAGTACTCGGGTGTCGGTCCGATACTTTTGTGAAGTTCTCGTACTCGTACTCGTAAAACTACCCAGATACAAACGCACCCGATACCACTTTATGGCAACGCATCTTTGGATGCGGAGCCGCGCGGAAAGTTACATAATTCACCGTGCACCCCTGCACACAGTGGCGCCAAGTGCAAAGGGGTCTCGTGCTCTCAAAGAGCACGACTGCCATAATATGGCTTCATTTTTGCCGTGCGCACCCGAGCGCTAGTGCGGACGTGGCGAGTATAAACCAAGCTTAACCGCTCGTGAGGCAGATAGCTCTCGGTAGTGAGTGCTGAAAGTGAAGGGCTGTTTAGTAGGGATGTGCGCAATGACTAGCCTAACCTCGGTAGTACTATAACAAGCCTAAGCAAGTTTAATTGTTATACTAGTTTGACATGACATGGAAGAAAATGGAAAAGTTTTGTGTAAGCTTTCAAAATCCTCCTTCACCCGAGAGGAGATTTATCAAAGATTTATCTGAAGCCTCCGCGAGCGCCAGAGAAAACCAACGCATGCAAAACCTGAGGTCAAATTAAATGATTTTGTTTTTATGCAAATATACACTTTTCAAAATAATATATTCATTTCAGGATATAACATTTACACGACAGTAATTTAAACATAGCCTTTGTAAAAAAATATATATATTTAAAGCAAAACCTTAAATGTGCCCAAAAAATGTAAACGACTAGTATTTTCCAAGTCGTCTTGCAGCACTAACGTTTAATCGACTAGTCTCGCACATCCCTAGCTCAGTGTCACATATTGTAGATAAAAATCAGAAACAGGCTCATAGCTGATAATGCAGAGAAGCTTCTTTTCATCAAATAGAACCAGCCTCTCACTTTTCCGAAAAGGGCTGTGTGGCTATGATAACGTATAATTGAATTCAGTGGCTACTATGTTGTGTGGTACTGGAATCCACTGAATGTTACAGGTTACATTTATGTGAAATGGGAAGCAGTGCCATGTTTGTTTAGGAAAACACCAAGTTGAATGTTAAAATGTCAGCAACAGCATCAATTTGTGTATTTACTTTGTTACAGTCAGAAAGTGAAACACATCTGATGAAAAAAAAACATTGTTAGGAGAACTGTAATGGTATTATTAAGTACTCGTATCAGTACTCTGTATCGGCAAGTACCCAAATGTAAGTACTTGTAGTTGGTCTGAAAAAAAGTGGTAGATCTATAAACTCGGTTGAGACTTCCATGCTGAAACCCAGGTTGAGACTTCAGTGTGAGAAATCGGGGGTGTGGCGTATGTGCGTGTGAAACCAATCAAATGTGTGTGCCTCACGGCCAATGCATGAGAGTTGCAGATAGTTGTACATGTTGGACCACCTCGGTCAAGCTGCTTGTTATTATTTATGGTCAAAACATTTAATTGTAAAGTCTGTTATGCCGACCAAGGCTGCATTTGTTTAAATAAAAATGCTCCAGGCTGGTCTAGAGGCTTTTGTAACTGACTATCAGATAGTTGACATGTTGGGCAAGCTGCTTGTTCGAGACTCCTGGCAGCTCCCATATTCCCAAAAAGCAACTTTCTAACAAGGGAGACAATTTTCATTGCTAGATACGAGTGGATCCTGTTTGAATACTCATTTATCCTTTTTTTCCTTCAAAGCGTTGGCTGAAATTCTCAGTGTCAAAGACATTCCTGGGAGAAAGCTCTACTATGTCCACTATATTGACTGTGAGTATCAACCATTTGAATCCAATAAAAATACAATTTAATTTTTTATAATATAATCGATCCTGTTTGATACAAGTTTTTGTTTAGCCTTTTTGCTAACTGCAATTAATAATATAATTGATTTTCCTAATTTGTCTTATTTTTTAAAAAGTCAATAAGCGACTGGACGAATGGGTGACTCCAGACCGGCTGGATTTGAAGAAGCTCCAGTTTCCCAAAAAGGAGGCCAAAACCCCTACGAAAAACGGCCTGCCGGGGTCTCGCCCCAGCTCCCCAGAGAGAGATGTGGTGAGAATGTCATTTCAAATCTGCCTACAACGTTAGGATTTCTGTGATGTAATGTGACACGCCCCCACCTCGGTGATTGACCTTCATTTTGAAACATTGTGTCACAAGCAGTTGTTTACGTGCCATGTAATCCTTTACCATCCTCTCTTCCTTTCTGTTCAAATTCAGAGGAAGAGTCTAGATCTCAACGTTCAGTCTGCTTCAGCTCCATCAAGAGGCAAAACCCTCCCCACACCGGTACAGACAAACCTGCCCATTTACACAAATAAAACTCAATCTGTCAAGCAAGAGCTTTTAATCGATGGGCTGAATTTAGTTCGAATAAGCTCATATCACACTTTCCAGCATGTGTGAGGGATGCAATTTTTGCCTCGACTCAAATTACATTGCCAATTGTCAAGCAGCTCGAACATTTTATGTAATGATAATGATACCACTTTTAAGAGATTCGTTCACAAACAAATACAATTTGTCATCAGTTACTCACCCTCATGTTGTTCCAAACTTTTTTTGTGTGTGTGTCTGTACAATGAATGTCAGTGGGATTCATTGTATCTTTGGATCTTATTGACTTTTTCCTGTATGGACAGAACTGTCTTCAAATTAGATCTTCCACAGATGAAAGTATTACAGATTTGAAACAACATGAGAGTAAATGATGACAGTTTTAATTTTGGGGTGATCTGTCATTTTAATAAGATGGTATTTTAAACAGCTTCCATGCCAGACAGTTCTATATGTAAGATATAGTATCTGTTTCAATTCATAGCATCTGTTGTTGTTGTTGTTTTTCCCCTCCTAAAGCAAATCTATTCAGTGTTGTTTTCCAAAATGTACACTAATTGTCAAAAATTGTCATTTTGAAGTCTGTTATGCTCACCAAGGCTGCATTTGTTTAAACAAAAATACAGTAAAAAAACACAACTGTAATATTGTCAAATATTATTACAATTTTAAATAACTGTTTTCTAATTTAATTTAATATGCATTCCAGTGACTGCAATGCTGAATTTTCAGCATCATTTCTCCAGTCTTCAGTGTCACATGATCTTTAAGAAATCATTTTAATATGCTGATTTGTTGCTTAGTTATTATCATATATATATATATATATATATAAAATTACACACACACAAGCGCGCGCATTTACTTGAAATAAAACTCTTTTATAACGTTATAAATGTCTTTATTGTAACGTTTAATGAATTTTATTTAAGCAGCAAAAAAAAAACATTTTTAACGTTTATAATAAGAAATGTTTCTTGTGCACCAAAACTGAATATTTTACGAATAATCACATGAGACTAAAGACTGGAGTAATGCTGAGAATAATGCTTTGCCAACACAGGAATAAATTAAATGTTAAAATATTTTACATTTGAATAATATTTGACAATATTAATGTTTATACAACATTTGAACTTGCAGCCTTTGCGAGCACGAGGCTTCTTTGAACGATATAAAAAAAATCACTGGTTGTACTAGTGAATATGAAAGCATTTTCCATGTTTATCATATATTCTCATCACTCATTACCTACATACTCGTTACTTCCTGTAATCTCTCTTTTAGAACATGAGGTAAGTGACTGGATTCACTCGTTAATTTTTACTCTATTCATCAGCTATTAGTGGTGATTATTGTTATTAGTACTTGGGTATAGAGCTTTGCTCACATCTGTAAACCTAATTATGAGTGATAGTTGGGGGGGAGAAAATCCCTCTAAATGCACACTAAAGGAGAGACTCGAGCCATATCCAGGGTCGCTCCTATTAATTTTTGATTTGATGGTTGTTGTAAGAGACACTGCCAAAATTTAATCTGAGGTAAAAATTTCAGCTGTTGGTGAACATGTCAAACTAACGATCAAATACTTGGCCTAGATTCCCAGGAATATTTTAGGATTCACAAAATTAGTCTCAAGACGACTAGTTAAAGCTAAACTGTGTAACTTTTTTTAGTTTATTCTTAGCTAAAAACACTTAGTTCTTTCAAAAATATATGTGCTCATTAATGTATATTTACTTCTTTCAAGTAATAAAGTATTCTCGTAAGTTTATAATATGCCATTAAAAATACATACGGGTAAGGGGTTCGAATGGGGGTCGCCATGTTGCCCCTCCATCTTGAAAGTACATTAGCCAAAGAGGGACATACCCGTAAATTCAAGCTTCGCCTTTCGCGTTTTAACACTCGATGGCACCGTGTCGAATGTGAAGAGGAGGATTGCTGGACTGAACTGGAAGCCATGTTAATTTTGGGCTAAATCGGCCACCGTAGGAGTTAAAACGAAATAGGAATTGGAAGGAACAGAAACTAATATTTACTGGATGGTCATATACCTTTTCACCGCTAGATGGGGGAAAATATCACACAGTGTAGCTTTAACATGAACTAATAATGAACTGCACTTATTTGTCTTTGTTAATGTTAATTTCAACATTTACTAATGCATTATTAAAATCTTGTTAACATTAGTTAATGCACTGTGAACTAACATGAACAAACCATGAACAGCTGGATTTATATTAACTAACGTTAACAAAGATTAACTAATGCCGAACAGAGGTGTTGTTCATGGTTAGTTCATGTTAACTGATACAACCTTATTGTAAAGTGTTAGCATTATATTGTTATATTACAGTGCTATTATATTTTGTGCCGGCAATTAGCTTAGTTTGTTGTAAATAAAAGAAGCCTGACAATGTCACTGCTAAATACCTATAAATATTGTGGTATTCCACCATGTTTCTCACTCTTCCAACTCATAAAGATCGGGGCTCAAAGAAAATCCAGAGCTTCCCACTGGTATTTACGGCTTTGTGGTGGCGTTCATGTGTGTTCAACTCATGAATACAACCTTGAACGCACCATAATGCTGCTTTCACACGCTGTTGGAAATGTCCTACTTCCCACTTCTGAAGTCGTGATTATGAGCTTGTCGGAAATAATAGGAATCGTGAAGGACACCAGGTGTAGTCTTGCCTATTTCTTGAGGGAATCTTATCAAAGCCAAAATGAATTGAAGATATTTAATTTTGAATAAAATGTAGTGTCCCATTCGTTAACAACAACGATCAAATACTTATTCTACATGTACACATTCTGTGTGGTATCTAGATTTGTAATTTCGATCAAGTACATGCTATTTTCGCTGCCTATAAAATATACAATATGCTTCAAATGGTTATTCATAAATATGGAGTACTGCAAACGGCAAGGCGATGTAGCTGTTGTGGAAAAAACGAATGAAGAATAGCAGTCACAGCAGCAATCGTTCTCACATCCGCCGTGTCTCAAATGTATTGTACACCCAACTCGGGTATGCCCAAATTCTGACCAGGAAATTCATATTTACGATAATTCCGATAGCATGTGAAGGCAGCATAAATGTGTCAGATAAGAGACATACAAAATGTGCAGAGCAGTGGGTTTCCAGGAACAGAGTTGAAAACCACTGATCTAGCATATACGAATGACACCCGTTTTCAGTGTTTTTATTATTATTGTGGAGTTTTTTTTAAAGAATTGTGCTTTCTTTGCAGAGAAAGTCATTTGTCTTTCTAATTGGTCTTTCAGAAGAGAAAAGCAGAATCTGTGTCTTTGGCAACTCAAGTTACTGCAGCGATTCCAGTGCCTTCACTTCCTAGTTCTGCAGAGGCAAGCCAGGCCTCGGCCTATCCAGCCATGAGGGACTCCTCCTTCAGCATTAAATCCAGAGAAGAACATGAGCCGCTCGCCTCTCTCACCACGGTAAAAGAAACCCCCAAAACGTTCCACTTCATATCTGTGTGTAGTCTGCATTGTGAGTGATTTTGATTTTTATTTGGAGAAAAAACAAAACAAAACACACACCGTCCCTGTTATATGACCCATCCCCATGAATTTGAATGGGAATTCCTAGGTGTGTGTGTATACATGTGAGTGTATTGTGCACTGGGGATGGTCTTTAGTCACATGCCTTTGTTTGTTTGAGTGTGTGTGTATTTGTTTTTGGATTGTGCCAGATTTTTGGACAAATTAAAAAAGATCAGAATGACCTGAGGAGAGCATAGCTGCTATTTAATTATCAGAATACAAAGCTTGAGCTTAATGTTGAGCTTAAATATTAAAAAAATAAAAACTCCCTTTTTCTCCTTTGCTTTTTTCCTCTTGAAGAATGGCACAACACGTCGTCTTATTCCTTCTCAGCCAGGGAGAAAAAGGAAAATTTGTGGAGGAACGGATGAGGTAGTATCTGCAACTCGATTCACAGATGGTTTTTAACGCTACATGATGCACGTTTTTTTTATGTCTATCGAATGTTTAAATGGCTGAATCCCATGTTTTGATTATCACTCATGTTAAGTACATTCTTACAATCAAATATCACACATCTCATTATTTGCCTAGAAGTGCCTGGCAAAAAGTTGGTTAGCATAAATCTTTAAATGTGGGTGTGTGTATCTTCAGTCGAAGGTATACATGTAAATACAAAGTGGTGTAAAAAAACATTGAATGTGAGGTTTTGGTTCTTTTTTTTTTCTTCTCTCTTTCTACTTGGCATTTAAAACACTACAGTCCCTGACAAAAGTCTTGTCGCTTGTGTACAAATTGACCTGAAGTGCTGCTGAAATATTTTTCTAATCAAGATTTTTTTACAAGAAATTGCTCATTTTAATCCCAACAGCTTTTGTAATAATGTTTCAGTGCAAAACAAAACTGTCAAAAAGTATTCTAATATTCACAGCTTGGTAAAGCCCATTGAGTCATTGTTTGCAAAGACATAAGTGTTGTCGCCGTGTCATATGAGCTTCACCTTTGACTAATAATGGATCAATTAGGTCTCAGGGGTGTATAAAAAGAACCCCAGTACACTAGATCTTCACATCAACTGCAACTAGACCTCTGCAAACATGCCTAAGATTCACCCTGAGACTAAAGTTTTGATTATCAAGAGGCTGAAGACCAGATCCACTGCTGATGTGGCAGACACCTTCAATGTGTCTCAGCGTCAAGTACAGAGGATAAAAAAAAGATTCGAAGAGACTGGAGACATTTTTGACAAGCCCAGGTCAGGCAGACCCCGCAAGAAAACTGCTTGAGAGGACCGTTTGTTGGCTCGAAAATCCAAGGCCAGCCCATTTTCCACTGCAGCAGAGCTCCACGACATGAATATCATTGAGCATATGTGGGGTAGGATGAAAGAGGAAGCTTGGAAGACGAAACCAAAGAATATTGATGAACTCTGGGAGGCATACAAGACTGCTTTCTTTGCTATTCCTGATGACTTCATCAATAAATTGTATGAATCCTTGCCAAACCGCATGGATGCAGTCCTTCAAGCTCATGGAAGTCATACAAGATATTACATGTGGATCTCACAGCACCACTACTTAATTTGCTGACATATTTTTGTATTTTCAGTAAATTTGTTCAATTTCTGTATAGGCGACAACTTTTGCCTTGCCAAAATTTGACCTTTCTGTCTTCATTAAATGATCAATCTTTTTTCAGTGAAACTAATTTATTTCAGTGCATTAAACATAATTTGGGAGGGTTTAAGCTCTTCATATGAGCTATTTCTAACACCAATTGATTAATTAAAATTCAGGTTAATAGCAGGTGTTTCTACAAAATAGATAAGCGACAAGACTTTTGTCAGGGACTGTACATTTTTGAGCTGTTAAAAATTAAATACATGAGGCTGCAAATCCCATCGTCCCCTAATCATCAAATGTTTTGTTTTCCCTACTCATAATTCTCCGATTTTTTTGCTATCACCTGTTTTCCTCCACTCTCAAGTAAAATGTCCCAAAGCTTTGCATCCACTTGTGTTTTTCTGTTAGATGGTAAAGGTGTTCCAGAATAACAACCCTCGCTGCTCCACCGTCTATTTGCCACCAGGAGAGGTCCGGCTCCTTTACTTCCCATTGCCTTGATTGTGTGTCTGTTAAAGTGGAGGCATTTAGGAGAGGCTTTTTAGAGAAAAGTATGAAACTCCAACTATAGATGTTTAGCTAAAAAGCCATTGGCTCTCGTAAATGCAAGAGTCAGTTGTACTTAGGCTATGGAAGATTCTAGTGTTTAATTTCCTTTTTCAGGTAATTGGGTAATAATAAATGAGTAATTTCTGATATTTACAGGAGTGATAGCAAGATTGCCCTAGAGATATGATAAAGATCAGAGATATTTTTTTGAATGCACAGGACATCCGCTTTTGTCATTCATTGCTGTTAGATGCCGTCCCACCATCTCTCTAACTCTACCATCTACTCTCAGGATTCCCAGGACAGTTCGGATGGTATCCCCTCTGCCCCTCGCATGACTGGTAGTTTGGTGTCGGACCGCAGTCACGACGACATCGTCACGCGAATGAAGAACATAGACTGTATTGAGCTGGGCCGGCACAGGCTAAAGCCGTGGTACTTTTCTCCATACCCACAGGAGCTCACCACCCTCCCCATCCTCTACCTTTGTGAATTCTGTCTTAAGTACCTCAAGAGCCTCAAGTGTCTCCAGAGGCACCTGGTAAGAGCTTAAGGACTGTAGTTAGACCCTCTCACAGCCTCATATGACAGTCTGCTTCCATCTCAGTAAACTGCACCAAAAACATGCACTACTGTTCAAAAGCTCAGTAAAAAATATTTTTTTGGGGGGGAAAAAACCCAAAACTTTTATTCAGCAAGAACGCATTAAATTGATCAAAAGTGATTTAACCCTTAAATGCATACCTCAGGTCTTTAGCGACCCGGGACGTCATTCACTACCCTCTTCATTAATTTTTTTTTTAAAGTTAGACATCAACCTTCTTAGTATTCCTCAATCAATTCATTATAAACAATATAACAAGAAAAAAATAATACAATTGTAAAATAAAATATAGCTGCAAGCAGCAATACCGGGGCCAAGCGCAAAGAAGAAGACAAGACATGCCAAAATGGCTAGCAGTGTCAGATCAACTGGAGCAATGAGCAATTAATCACGTTTTAAGATGATTTTAGGCAAAAGGCTGAAAAATGCATTGTAGTCTGAGAGTGTCAGACCAACTGCAACAATTAACAATTATACAGTTTAAGAAGATTAGGCAAAATGGCTGAAATATCATATATAGAGTCACTGATAATATAAGTTAATGGTTTATCACTTTTGACCAATAGGTGGCACAGTTACGAAATTGATGTGCTGTGGTCAGAATAAGGGAACAATGACACATGCAAAGTTTGATGCCAATATGTCAAAGCATTGCAGAGATACAGCCTCAAGAGTCATTTTGGCATCATGGCTCAATTTCGTCGCTGCAGTTTACAAAAACGGTTTCATCTATTGATGCAAAATCCCTAACTTTTTGTTGACACAGTCTGAAGATGATACGATTCGATTTTGGTGGAAATTGGATAAACGGTCTAGGATGAGTTTGAAAAAGTAGGTTTTGATCAAATAAGAACATTGAGGACAGGATGTTTGACCAAATATGGCAAAATTAGTATCTATGTTCTCGGCATGAGCCAATAAATGTATTATGACCAGTTTCATTAAACTAGGCTAATTTAATCAAAAGTTATTAGCATGTTTATAAATTTTGTTATAACCTCTGACCACAAGGTGGCACTGCCCCAAAACTTTTTGAGTACCTTCAAAGCATGGTGCGGAAGACCCATACCAAGTTTCGTAACGATCGACTAATGCGTTTGTAAAATATAGTATTTTAGCACATAATTCAAAATGGCCGAGAGCCAAAATGGCCGATATGGTAAAATTGAATATCAGACAACTCTGAATACCGTCCTGAATCTAACGAGACAACTTTTATGATTTTTGGACAAACAGTTCAAAAGTTATAAGCAAAAACAGCCATTTTTTTTATCTCCGGACCAGTAGGTGGCGCTGCGCCGAAACACTGCTTGTTGCCTCAAGTCATGCTTGTGATGACATGTACCAAGTTTGGATTGAACACGATAAAGCATTGTAGAGATATTGCCTTATGAGTGTTTTTGCAACCGCTACGTAAAATTTGTGTGCACGTTTATCAAAAACGATTTGACGAATCAACTTGATTTGCAAGATTTTTTGTCAGCATGGTCTGAAGATGATCTGGTTCAATTTTCGTGCAAATCGGACAAACCGTCTAGGACGAGTTTGCAAAAGTAGGTTTTTTGGAAAATTAAATATGGCGGGGAAATTATCATAACCGAAAATGACGTCATAGGATGCAATTGAATCGGCATGAGCCAATGAATGTATTATGACCAGTTTCATTATACTAAGCTAATTAAATCAAAAGTTATTAGCATTTTTGTCAAGTTTGTTATAACTTTTGACCACAAGGTGGCACTGCCCCAAAACTTTTTGAGTACCTTCAGGGCATGGAGTGGAAGTCACATACCGAGTTTAGTAACAATACACTAATGCATTTGTAAAATATAGCATTTTAGCACATAATTCAAAATGGCCGACAGCCAAAATGGCCGATATGGTAAAATTGAATATCAGACGACTCGGCATGCCGTCCTGAATCTAACGAGACAACTTTTATGATTTTTGGACAAATGGTTCAAAAGTTATAAGCAAAAACAGCCATTTTTTGTATCTCCGGACCAGTAGGTGGCGCTGCGCCGAAACACTGCATGTTGCCTCAAGTCATGCTTGTGATGACATGTACCAAGTTTGGTTTGAATACGATAAAGCGTTGCGGAGATATTGCCTTAAGAGTGCTTTTGCAACCGCTACGTAAAATTTGTTTGCGCGTTTATCGCAAATGATTTGACAAATCAACTTGATTTGCAAGATTTTTTGTCAGCATGGTCTGAAGATGATCTGGTTCAATTTTCGTGCAAATCGGATGAACCGTCTAGGACGAGTTCGCAAAAGTAGGTTTTTCGGTTAATTAAAAATGGCGGGAAAATTATTATGACGGAAAATGACGTCATAGGGTGCAATCGAATTGTCTTGAGCCAAGGAATCAGAGGAAAAAAGAATTTCGTTTCTAGCCCTTATGGTTCAAAAGTTATTAGCATAAACATGAGTCTAATTTTGGACTGATGGTGGCGCTAGAGGGATTGAGTTAGAAACTCAAAATTTGCTATGGTGACATTTCAGACTGTCCTCTATTAGTGTGCCAAATTTCATAACTTTTTACCATACGGTTCTATGGGCTGCCATAGACTTCGTGGCGGAAGAAGAAGAAGAAGAAGAAGAAGAAGAAGAAGAAGAATAATAATAATAGGAACGGGAACGGTTTCAATAGGTGCCTTCGCACCTTCGGTGCTTGGCCCCTAATAAATACATATTTTTTTCTAAAAAATTGTATAGTACGGTGGCCCAGTAGTGTACTACAAAACGCAATATAAAAAGCAAACATAAGTTCGCAATGCAACGGAATCGAGCCACAACACAACGGAAACGAGCCACAACACAACGGAATCGAGCCACAACACAACGGAAACGAGCCACAACACAACGGAAACGAGCCACAACACAACGGAAACGAGCCACAACACAACGGAAACGAGCCACAACACAACGGAAACGAGCCACAACACAACGGAAACGAGCCACAACACAACGGAATCGAGCCACAACACAACGGAATCGAGCCACAACACAACGGAATCGAGCCACAACACAACGGAATCGAGCCACAACACAACGGAAACGAGCCACAACACAACGGAAACGAGCCACAACACAACGGAATCGAGCCACAACACAACGGAATCGAGCCACAACACAACGGAATCGAGCCACAACACAACGGAAACGAGCCACAACACAACGGAAACGAGCCACAACACAACGGAATCGAGCCACAACACAACGGAATCGAGCCACAACACAACGGAATCGAGCCACAACACAACGGAATCGAGCCACAACACAACGGAATCGAGCCACAACACAACGGAATCGAGCCACAAAACAACGGAATCGAGCCACAACACAACGGAAACGAGCCACAACACAAATGAGCCACAACACAACGGAAACGAGCCACAGCACAACGGAATCGAGCCACAACACAACAGAATCGAGCCACAGCACAATGGAAACACAACAGAATCGAGCCACAACACAACGGAAACACAACGGAATCGAGCCACAACACAACGGAATCGAGCCACAACACAACGGAAATGCTCCCAACCACTCTGGGGCACTCGGAGCACGGTAAAGTTGCCACTGTTCTATAGAATCGGATATCAATACCACAATTAGTTTTAACAGTATGTAGGCTAACCATTGTTTATTGACATTAAATATTAATACAAATTCACCTACATGCATTATAGCTGCATATTTATGCTCAAGAATGCTTTGACCCGATACCACGGTGCTAAGGGAACGTCTGCCAATTCCACCAAGTGGTTGAAATGTATAATTTGTATGAATTAAAAGGACTTTTAACATTTAAAAACAGACATGTTAAAATTCCATAGCTTGATTGTATTGGTAAAACTGACTTAGTAATGCACAACACAACATTGAAATTTGAAAAAAAAAAAAAAGTTAATTTAATTCATACAAATTATATGTTTCAATTTGGTGGAATTGGCAGACGTTCCCTTAGGCATCATGCGATGTGGCAGCGGGTCAAAGCGTTCTCGAGTATAAATATATAAATATGCAGCTATAATACACGTAGGTGATTTTGAATTGATATTTCATGTCGATATACAATTGCACAATTAAAACTGATCCTAGTGTTTATATATTTGTAAGACTGGCGAATCTATAGAACAATGCAAGGAAAACTAACTTTACAGCACTCCGAGAGCCCCCTAGTGGTCGGGAGCATTTTCGTTGTGTTGTGGCTTTTTCGTTTTTTAAATTTCATTGTGTTGTGCACTACTGGACCACCATAGTATAGGGTCGCTAACGATTGTTTTATACTCAATGATGAAGTGACGTTTCTCTCAGTTACTGCAGACTGAAAATGAAATGGTGATAAGTATAATCTGCAAAACTTGAAATGGCTCAGTGATTTACTGCAGAGCAAGTACTGAACACAATCAAATATTAGTGTCACTGTCACTTGATGCTGAATCTGGTGAAGAAGCCGTCAGTGATCAAAATATTAATTTTGAAGATGTTGAAAATGATCGTTTTGAGAATATATTTGAGATCGCAAATATGACCCAGATGCTGAATGTACAGGCAAATGAGCTCTGACGAGGACAGTGATGATGGTATAAAACATCTGCTCAAACTAAACCCTTCCAAGCTCCATAAGGTAAAGAAATATGCTTTTATTTTATTCTTCTGTAATTGTTACACCAATATTAGGAGAGTTTTATATTATCGCGGCAGGTAGTCAGATTTAGTCAACTAGTAGCAGAGGTAGTCAACTCAGATTTTATTTGTCTGAAAGAAGAATGTCATATACACCTAGGATGACTTGGGGGAGTAAATTATGGGCTAATTTTCATTTTTGGGTGAACAATCCCTTTAAGACATTTATAATGTTATAAAATATTTCTATTTCAAAGAAATGCTGTTCTATTGAACTTTCTATTCATCAAATAATCTTGAAAAAATTTACCAAAGTTTCCATAAAAATATGAAGCAGCACAACTGTTTTCCACATTGATAATGTTTCTTGAGCACCATATCAGCATATTAGAATGATTTCTGAAGGTTCATGTGACACTGAAGACTGGAGGAATGATGCTGGGAATAAATTACAGTTTTAAATCCATTCAAAAAGAAAACGGCTATTTTAATTTATAATATATTAGTTTTCTTTTTATTAACTATTTTTGATCAAGTAAATGCAACCTTGGTGAGCATAAGACTCTTCTTACTAAAACATTTAACAAATCTTTTGAACTGTAGTGCATCTATGGATTTTTTTCCTCATATTTTTGTTTAAATGGTTTAATGCAAGGAATATTGTACACTAGTGTCATCACTTAGGGGGAAAAAACAACATGAGGCTTATAACCTACACAATTTGCTTATACGGTAAAGTTGATATAATAATCACAACAGATGTTTTATAGACTATATTTGAATTTCTCATGTCCTTTATTTGTGCAGGTCAAACTATTCTTACAGTTCAGTTTGTCAAGCTGTACTTGCATCTGGCGATGTTCTTACATTATTTAGCTGATTTCAGGTATAATAATTAAATTCAGTCTAATGAGATGTTTCTAATCACTAAACCAAAGCCCAATTTATATGTGTGTGTATAACCATAATCAGTTTTTTTTTTTTGAAAATGTTCCTTATTTGCCACTATTGTTTTGGTTTGGCAACCACCTAAGCACAGAAACTTAAAACAACAAGCTTTAGGGTGCACTTGGTTTGAGCAACATACCCAAAGATAACCGTCACCTGTCTACAACTATTACAGACAAAATGCAACCTTCGACACCCACCAGGAAATGAGATCTATCGCAAAGGAACTATATCCTTCTTTGAAATAGATGGCAGGAAAAACAAGGTGGGTAACTCTGTAGTGTTTAAACTTTGGAACTGACTGATCAGGCAGAAATTACAGATGCAGATGTGTTGGCTATATATGTATTTATATTTTGAAGGGGTTGAAAATTCATCCCTTTAACTGAACACATAAATGTCAGGAAATAGGAATATATTCATGAATATTAGACTATTGCTATTTTATCTCAAATCTAGGTTATTTGAAATGGCTAAACTGAACATGTTGGTTTAGAGGGTCAGGGTTTTGAGGCACATGTTTGTGGAAATACATTTTCTTGATGGCCGGTTAAATCTGTTGTTCTTTTTCATTGCACAGACATATTCCCAAAATTTGTGTTTATTGGCCAAATGCTTCCTGGACCACAAGACCCTGTACTATGACACGGATCCTTTCCTCTTTTATGTTATGACGGAGTATGACTCAAAGGGATTCCACATAGTCGGCTACTTCTCCAAGGTACAATATAGCTTTGCTTCCATCAATGCACTGATATTCGAAGTGTTTTACATTTTGGCTAGGCCCCTTTTTTTTTTTTGATAGGCTTTCTTGCATTGTGTTTTCATTGTCTCCCATTTAAAGGAAAAGGAATCAACAGAAGACTATAATGTAGCCTGCATTTTGACTTTACCACCTTACCAGAGAAGAGGCTACGGCAAACTACTAATTGAGTTTAGTGAGTAATCATACAGTTATGTTTTTATGTCTACACAATCGCGTAATTAATTTTTTATTATTGTTCAGTCCTTCCATAAAAATGCGGCTTTTTGTTTGTGATTGTTGCGGGCAAAAATCATTTATTATGCGGCATGTTTTCTTAAAAAATGCGATGGAAAATGCGGGTTTTATGCAATAAAATTGTGGGAACTTGCAAAACTGCGGTTTGATGAAAAGAGAAAAAAAGCACTACATCACAGAAAGTGCTGGGAATATTTAAGTTCTCATCTTGTTTTATTGAAGACCTTAATAAACACACGGCTCAAATTTACAAAACTTTGAGTCAAACAAGTTCTGTAGCTTTACAAAAGGAATATGCTACAACTTGTGAAAAAATGAATAAATAACTTCCTGTTTTACAGAGGTAGCTTTACAAAACAGACATTTGAGTGCTTCCAATGCAGAAAGTGCAATCTCTCTTAAAGGGTTAGTTCACCCAAAAATGTTTCATTAATGATGTCCCCTCATGTCCTTGGATGCTCGTCAGACCTCCGTTCATCTTCAGACACAAATGAAGATATTTTAGTGTAAATCCGATGGCTCTGATACCCCTTTTCCACCAAGGCAGTGCTAGAGCTAGATCGGAGCCAGAGCTAGTCCCAGTTCATAGTTGGTTCAACTGAGGAGCCTGCTAAGAACCGTTTGCGTTTCCACAGGCTAGAGAGCCACAACAGAGCCAGGTCTTACGTCACTGTATACGTCTCATCTTTCTCAGCAACGCTAGCGGGAAACACACACACACACCAGGCTTGTTTGAGATGCATCGGCGCTGCGCAGACCGATCCACGTATAATATTTAAAAAAACGCATGAGTGAATCAAAAGCATAAGGAGTCATGTGCTCTCGCTGGACTCGTGATCGGTCTCTGCACAGCACCGCTGCGAACAAGCCTTCCATCAACAATGCAAACGTTGCGTTACTATTGATTCACATGGCTTTACGATCCTACATCGGCATCAAAACACAACGAAAACACAGCGAATCCAACGCATTCGTGCAGTTCGCCGTAATTTGTATAGACGGAGATTACAAACGAGCAGCAGCTGTTAGCTCCATTAGCTGCTATTTCAACAATGGCGGATCTCAAGTCTGTGTTCGTCTTGTTGACCCCCGCCCCCAGTGCCTGACGTAATCGGTTCTTACTTCTAGCCCTGTTTTAGCCCAGCAATGTTTTGGTGCTACTTAAGAACCACTTTTCCTGGCTCGGAGCTGGAGCTTTGGGTGTGGAAACACAAAGAACCGATTTGGAACTAGGCTCTGGCTCCAATCTAGCTCTGGCTCTGCTTTGGTGGAAAAGGGGTAAGAAAGGCCTCCATTGGCACAATGCACTGTACACTCTCAAGACCCATAAAAGGCACTAAAGGTGTCATTACAAAGTCCATCTCACTGCAGTGGGTGTACAATAACTTTATGAAGCGACGAGAACCTAAATAACGACTTGTATATTGATGACTGATTTCAAAACACTGCATCATGAAGCTTCGAGGCGTTATGAAACAGCGAGTCGATTCATGATTCGGATCGCGTGTCAAACTGATGAAATGCGTGACTTTGGCGATCCAAACCGCTGAATCGACTCACTGATTCATAACGCCTCGAAGCTTCATGATTCATGATGATTTTGAAATTGGTCAACACACCGGGAAACTGCTTTGCGCGTCTTTTGCTGTTATTTTTGTTGGCAAATGGGAGTTTGTGCTTCATCATGGTTTCGCCGATATCTATGGTTTCACCACAGGGTTTGCAGCTTTTCGATGGCGTTCACCTTGGTAATTACATCACTTCAAAACGTTCCCATGGCAATAGGGGGAAATGGCGGCTCTTGTGTGAAGTAAACGATCATTTTTCAACTTTCTGCTAATATATATGACTTTTTTTGCAACGAAAATGCGGGGAATCATGCTAGCCCCGCATAATTTGCATGCGGAAATAGGCAATTTACGTGGCTAAAGTGCGGCGTATTTAAAAAAATGTGGCCCCTGCATAAATATGCGGACTTTGGCTGATTATGCATTAAATCATGCGATCGCATAATCGCGTTTTTCTGGAGGGACTGATTGTTTTATTTTTACAATGCATTCAAAGTAATTGCTTGCCATTTCAGAATAATGTGTAGATCGTATAAGCAAACTTTTTCAAATAAAACCCCTAAATATTTGGTCCTTTTTCTCTGTCAGGTTATGAGCTCTCAAAAGTGGAAGGAAAGACGGGTACTCCAGAGAAGCCTCTGTCTGATCTGGGTCTGCTCTCCTATCGCTCTTACTGGTCTCAAACAATTCTGGAGATCCTCATGAACCTCAAATCAGAGAATGGAGAAAGGCCACAGATCACCATCAAGTAAGGATCCTCTTCTTTAACCTCACTATCAAAAATCAGAACCAAAAAGTTTATGTGGGTGAATTTGACTTAATCTCACTTTCTTTTTTTTCATCAAGAAATTTACATCAATACTACACCCTAGTATTCTCTCAGACTTCTAGTTGAGACTCACTGTGTGTATTGGAATTAAAGTAGTATGTTGCGCTGTGTGTTTCAAAACGTCACTGTATTCTTCTATGCGAGCAGGTCATTGATATTAGGGATGCAACCAAAATGGCATTTTCGGGTTTTGGCCGAAAGAGAAAAACGGCCCACCCCTCCGTGTTCGGCAATCAGGTTTCACTCTCGTGCTGCATGTTTTGTAACTTTGCGACTGGCTCCGCTTCCGAAGATGCACAGTTTTGAAACGACTGCTCAGTGTTCCGCTCCGTGTGTGTGTGTGCGCACTGTGCTCTCTGCTATTTTTTGGTCAAAAAATAAATCGGGTAAATCTGATTCTGTTGCATCGAACTGAATGAACAATAATATATTGATATTAGGGATGCACCGAATCCAGGATTTGGGTTCGGATTCGGCCGAATATTGGGCTTTTTGACGGGGTTCGGTTTCTGCCAAACCTCAGAATTTTTTTCCACTGAACCCGAACCCTAGGCTTGCACTACATGCGCCCCGCTGGTCGAACGTAATGATGCCGCCGTTGAAAGTGAAAATGGAACTCATGAACAGAAAACGTGGCAGTACTTTAAGTCAAAAGAAGGCGATTCAAGTCGAGCTACATGTTCAATTCGCAATGCCGATTTGTCTCGTGATGACAAGGACCCTAAACAACAGCCGCTGTTAAAACATTTGCGTATGAAACATCCGAGAGAATACGAGTTGTGCATGAAGGAATCTACAGACAGCAGCCAAATTTTTTTTTATTTTACCGTGCAAACAGCCGCATATAGATCAGATAAAATATAAATAAAAAGAATAAAATACATAGGCCTACACTAAATATTTTTCACTTAAATAATTACCAAATTAAGATGACAAAACGAAAATACACTGAATCTGTAAGCTTTAAAGAACCGGAATCTTTTTTTTTTATTTTTATAAAAATAGAAGGCCTAGGCTACCTCAATCCTCACCTTGTATTTTGTTTGTTTGTTTTTTAAGTAACATGTCTAAGTGATGTGGGTTAGTCTGGAGCGCAGCCTGTTGACAGTTAAACCCGCAGCAGAAAACACCCTCAATCCTTCTGTCTCCGCAGCGTGCGAGCCTCAGGCCGACAGCACGCGTGCCTGCTGCGCTCTCCGTTGTGTTCTTCTTTTAAACGAAAGAGGACGACTCCGGTAATTTTTCTATAAACCATCAGGAAACAGCGGCGAGACGAAAATACGCGACAATGTTTACTTTAGTAAACTTGACCAAGACCACACTATTAAAAGCCTTAAACAAGGCTTCAGATGGACCTGATGTCCCGGGAATACAGAGAGAACTCCTCGCTAGAGTGGCCAGCCTCGGGAAGCGCTGTTTATTTGCTTTCCACCAGTCAGGAGCTTGTTCTATTGATGTATTTTTCTGTCGAAATGGTCCCACACAGTACGCTTTTCCATTGCTTCATTTTGCGAGATATATCTGCTTTGTGGTTGCACATGTCGACGCGCTCCGTGAGTGAAGAAATAACGTTATACAGCATATTTTTCTTAACCATGCATCAAAAAACAAAAACAAAAAAGCGTTAAAAACATTTAAACCGTTTAACTGGTAGTATTAATCTGTCAAAGTTCTTACTTTTGGTTAACGGTTAAATGGTCAATAGCATCCCTACACTGCTGTGGACATTGTTTATTTCGTTAATGTGTTTACTGTGATAATGGACTGAGGATGGGAGAAGGATTCGGGATTCGGTTTTGGATTCGGCCGAATCTTAACCAGTGGATTCGGTATTCGGCCGAACCCCAAAAATCTGGATTCTGTGCATCCCTAATTGGCTTTATGCACAGCTGCACTACTTCCTGAACTTCAGCCAGCTCCTTTGTTTCCTGTCTGCCATTATTGGACAAACTGATTAATCCAGGTGTGTCTGACCTCTGTAGTCACAGCAACAATAATCAGACACACCTGGATTAATCAGTTTGTCCAATAATGGCAGACAGGAAACAAAGGAGTTGGCTGAAGTTCAGGAAGTAGTGCAGCTGTGCATTAAGCCAATTGATATTATGTTGATATTTAATATTATTTTAGATTTTATACAAAAACTTTGTATCAATATTTATATATTTACATCCAAGATTCGTGGCTTTGTATTCGGTTTAAACCACAGACTGTATAAAACCCAAGGATAAGGATATTCAAACCCAAGCCGTCGCATAGTCGTCATCGGAAAGGGAACGGCATTCAAGACCGGAAGTTACTTTTCAGATTTTGATTAAAGATTACCACGGCAAACCATTTTTTTTTATGTGTATTAACTTGCACGGATTAATTGTTCACCCTAAGACCTGTAATGTGGGCTAACAAAGTAAATAAGATCGATTTTGATTTCATGAGGACTTTGACATCTCAACGTCATCCGTGCTGCTAAGAAGCGTTTTGATAGAATATGTACAGTACGTTTTCCTCTCAGTAAAAAAATAAACACAACAAAATTGACAGCGGTGACCGCAGAACGAAAGCATCTGATCATAGCGATGTGGATATGGATGCACCAGCTCTGCAGTTCAGTACTTTAAATCAGGGGTTTTCAAACCAGGGGACCTCCAGAAATTCTAAGTGGTCCCCAGAAAATGTCAGAGAATAAAAAGACAAATCAAACTGGATAAAGTCTACCGAACATTATAACGGTTTAATTTTTTAAATGTTTCTCTCCTTTCTTGCCGTATACATACTTTATAAGTCTGCTTTTTATCTTTCTAGTGAATTTTTCTCACTATAGTCCCCTTTATCTCACTCACTGAGGTTGTAAGGCGGTATTCTTAAAGCAGTATGTAAGCTGCTTACATACAATTATTGTGAAAGTTGCTTATACAAATAATCTTTAATGGAAAATGTTCTTTTTCAGGTTTATACATCCAACTTTAGTAGAGCCAATTTCAGTTTGGAAAAAATATGTTGTATTTATAATGTCACGCTTACTATTTATCTAACAGTTTAAATGTTTTTATATAGATGGATTTTGGGAAGGGGGTCCCTCATAAAAGGTTTGTCATATTTGGGAGTCCTTGGCATCATAAAGTTTGAAAACCTCTGCTTTAAATAACGCTTTATACAATAGACTGACTGCTTTAAAGCAAACAGCTTTACAGTATTAAATCTAAAACAAACAGTCATTCAGTCATGGAATGGACTATGCACTTTGTTACTTAAATAGTTTAGAAATTTAAAACTGCTGTACTGTGAACCTTTAAAACATATATACGAAGAATCCTGCACATCCTGTACTGTTTCCCTTTACTTAGATTGCACAAAATAGTTATATAAATGATACTGTATTAATTAAATAAAATAGTTACTTGTCAGGTTTTATGCATATGGTTGTGTTCTTTATTCTTTTAAAAGAATTAAAAAAAAATAAATATCGCAATATATTGCCTTTCTTACAATATCGCAATATACAACAATATATCGTATCGTAACCCCTGTATCGTGATGCGTATCGTATCGCCAGATTCTTGGCAATACACAGCCCTATATAGGCCTATTTTCTGTCTAATTATTGTGTGTTACTTTAAAGGAACACACCACTATTTTTTCCCCTAGAGTTAAATAGTTGAGTTTTACTGTTTTTGAATCCATTCATCCGATCTCTGGGTCTGGCGGTAGCACTTTTAGCTTATCTTAGAACATTGAATCTGATTAGACCGTTAGCATCTCGCTCGAAAATGACCAAAGAGTTTCTACATTATACACTCACCTAAAGAATTATTAGGAACACCTGTTCAATTTCTCATTAATGCAATTATCTAATCAACCAATCACATGGCAATTGCTTCAATGCATTTGGGGGTGTGGTCCTGGTCAAGACAATCTCCTGAACTCCAAACTGAATGTCAGAATGGGAAAGAAAGGTGATTTTAAGCAATTTTGAGCGTGGCATGGTTGTTGGTGCCAGACGGGCCGGTCTGAGTATTTCACAATCTGCTCAGTTACTGGGATTTTCACGCACAACCATTTCTAGGGTTTACAAAGAATGGTGTGAAAAGGGAAAAACATCCAGTATGTGGCAGTCCTGTGGGCGAAAATGCCTTGTTGATGCTAGAGGTCAGAGGAGAATGGGCCGACTGATTCAAGCTGATAGAAGAGCAACTTTGACTGAAATATTTTCACTGTTAAGAGAGACGCTGAACAGACGCAGTCACACCGATACGAAGCTCTCGCTCTCGCGCTCTCTCTCTCCCTCGATAGCCTAATAAGTTCAAATAAATGTAATCTTACGGACTACTTTATCTCTGTGTCCAATTCAAAGTGGGCAGAATGCTAGATCTAACACGCCGTAACTGACGAAAATAACCATCAATTTTACCCTTAATTTTATCAAATATTGTGCTGCAAACATCAGCTTTAAGTTGTCACTGCTGTTTCAGTTGTCAAGAGGTCTGACCTTATGTAACCGAGATGCTCCCTTTTTAGGTACTAAATCGTCATCGGAGGCTGACATGCTGCTCTTACTCTTAGACAGATGTTGTTGTTGTGAGCGCTAGGGAACGTAAATGCGCCATACGCCATTGCGTCGCTGATTGTTGATATCGCGAGATGACACTTTTTTTTTTTTTTTTTTCATGTAAAAAAAAATATACTGGTCTTATCGTGGATGGTATATGTCACACCCCTAGTGTGTTGTTTTTAACGTTATGGCAATGTTTGATTCTCTCAGTGAAATCAGTGAGATAACCAGTGTCAAGAAAGAGGATGTGATATCAACTCTTCAATACCTCAACCTCATCAATTATTATAAGGTGAGCGATCACTCGATGTTTGCTTCCTCATTTTCAGATTTCCCATCTACCCTAATGAGATGTAGTATGCTAATATAGCATCAGAATTGGTGGTTTTCTAATTTTTAAGTTGAGTGTGGTTTGTTCAACTTAATTGATCTCCTTGCAGGGTCAGTATATCCTCACCCTATCAGAGGACATAGTGGAAGGTCATGAGCGGGCCATGCAGAAGCGTCACCTCCGGATTGACTCCAAATGTTTGCATTTCACCCCTAAAGACTGGAGCAAGAGGGGCAAGTGGTAAAGACTGTAGGAGAACTAACATGCCACGTCCCGCTCACAAAGGAATTCAATTCAAGAGACTAATTGTTCCACAAACAGACTTGACCTGAAAATGTATCCATACAAGAAGACAAAAACAGTTGAATATCGTTACACTGTCCACATCTGCATGTTATGTGACTGACTTCATATTCATTCCGTGAGATTAATTTTAGTCTGTTATTTGTCTGTATGTGAGAATGGACTTTTTTTTTTTTTTATGTACTTTTCTCCAACCATTTCTATAGATCCTCCTAGATACCTATATTTATGATCCGTACCATGTTTTATTACTTTGACCAACAGCAGTATTCTGCGCACAATTATCAGCGCTCTATAAAGTGACATGACCATGTTCGTTTTAATTGGAGGGCTGGTGACTTCCGATGCAAGCGACAGAAACCATTGGTGACGGGATATAGGTGTACTCAGCAATGCAACAAAGTAGTTTAAAGAAACTGTAAATAAGCAGCGAATTTTTTTTTTCTCATGCCAGATACTGTAATGGGTGTCAAGAGAAGTTAATCATATATCATTTGGCATATGTAGTTGTTTTATTGAAATTTAAATGTTAAATCAAGGCTACTCGTCGCATACAAAATTGCCGCCTTTTTGTTGAAGAAATGGCTTGCTACTTGTTTTCACTTTTGTGATCAAACGGACTCCTTTCCAGAGTACACCATGCAGTCTACCAGCCTGGGCTGCGTTTCTCAAAAGTAGCATGAGCCAGTTGATCGTAGAGCCCATTGGTGGCAAAGGTTTTTGGGCGCTTAATGGTCTCTTGGATCCAGATAGCCCTCGACATGCTCTTTGGCTGCATGGCCGCAGTGGCAAAGAGCGCACATTGTTTCCTCTTATATTTTATGCACCGATTTCATTTGAAATATTATTTTCCTCTAGAACAGGGGTGTCCAATCCTGCTCCTGGAGGGCCACTGTCCTGCAGAGTTTAGCTCCAACTTGCCTCAACACACCTGCCTAGAATGTTCTAGTACACCTAATAAGACCTTGATTAGCGGGTTCAGGTGTATTTAATTGGGGTTGGAGCTAAACTCTGCAGGACAGTGGCCCTCCAGGAGCAGGATTGGACACCCCTGCTCTAGAAAGTCTTAGGAGAAAGAAATCCGATTGGATTCCATCAACATGGAAATCTGATAATGCTGTAAATGTTAATAGTGGAAACACCCACCAGCCACTGTCAAATGCAGTAATGGCTATGAATGCCATTCACAGATGTCATTCCATGTTGTTGAAATGGAATCGGTTTTCTTTCCCTTGAAGCTACACTATGTAACTTTTCCGTCCACTAGAGGTCGCCTGTTCAAAACAACGGCGTAGTGTGATGACGCCACGTTTGAGCACAGAATCTTGGGACATGTGGTCTTCGCCTTACAGCCGGTGGAAAAGAGTCAGGAAAGGACTCGGGCAGAAATCATGTTCATGGATGCGATTATTTACATTACTGTAGTATGAAGCAGAGCAGGACCGAGTGTTGTGGAGCTGAGCAAGGCCGCAGGAGCGATTGAAGAGCGGGACTGTTATTATGGCATAGTCATCGGCGGGACTTTTATTATGACACGGTCGCCGACGCCACTTCCTCTTTTCCAGTCATGAGTATGAGGTAACGCAACTCTGTTTATCGTATAAAATATATATGAGTGTGTTGGAAAGGAAGTTATGACGTTCGCTCGGTGGCTGTTATGACGCTCGTTCACACTGCAGTGAGAGTAAAGCGTTTCTTTTACTGTCTATGAATAAAACCGGTAACCGAGGGTAACGCCATACACAGTAAAAGAAATGGACAGAGCGACTCCATAGACTTCAACTGAGATAATCGAAGTCAGATAGAAGCACTCTCTTCCTGATGGCTGAGCGTACTGCGCAGCCTCGGACTGAGCTTGACGACGTAGATGTGACGTGAGCAACCTGTTCGACAGTGGCAAGTCTTCTAGTAGTTGTACAAAGTGAAATCTGAATCACCGAATCTTGCAGAGACAGAGGGTGAGCAGGAGCAACTTTTGATGAATGAAGCAGGATCTGCAACATCTCTATCTGCATTTATGCCTCCACGTCCCCCCGATTGTCTCATAGACAGTAAAAGATTGCCTACGAGCTTCTCGGGTCTATACGGTAATTCGTGGTTATGACGCAATCGTTAGCCTATATTTTACAAAAACAGCTTCAACGGGGCGATAGTGTAAGATACAAGGTAATGGAGCCTTTTATATACATTGTCGTGTTTGTTTAGAAATAAACAATGGACGAATGGAGTCTTTAAACGCCTCAGATGTAAAGATATTCACTGTCAAAGTGAGGCCAAAATGAATGGGAGTCAATGGGATGCTCAGCAGGTGATGGCTTGGTTAGCAATGGCCGCGCCTATGGAAGGTACGGTTTCCGGGGGCTGGATTACCCCCTTGGGTAACGCAGATATGACGCAATCGACAGGCGACTCTCTCACACGCATAGCTCACATGTCCCGGTTCTTTGTTTAAAATAGCAATTTCTCACGATTTACAAATAGTTGGAAACATTTGGGATATTCTAAGTACTCAACTGAACAAAATGTATAACACTGGCCTAGTGGTTTTTGGATATTTTACTGCAAAAATCTTACATATTCCCACAAGAATGTTTTTTCTTTAAAGGTGAACTGAGTTATTTAAATGATTTGGTTGTGGTGAGTAGCCTTTATTTAATATACATTTACTATATATGCTTACTCTTAACTTCCCTGTCTTGCTGACACATTTGGTCGCTGCTTGTTTGCATAAAGTTAAACTTTTCTCAGCTTTGCTTAGCTGGTCATGTCTGCATCCTGTTGCCAGTGGTTACTGTTGCTTGTGTCGCTGGAAGTCGGCAGCTCTCCATTGAAAGTGAATCCAATCATGATGCTTTGTTATTGAGTGTTGAATGGGGATTTACAATGTCATTGTGTCTGTACATAATATACTACACTTAAAATAAATGTCTTTTCTATGCTGGTATGGTATGTGTCTAGGGTCAAAAGCACATGAATACTTGGATACCTGCACATTTATTACTTTTTTTGTTTGTTTTTTACTGGGTGTAAACCAGCAAACACTGTTGTCTTAGCCCAATAAAATAAAAATGTAAATCTTTTGTATTGTTAGAATGTATCCTAAAGTCAAAAATGATAGATTCAATTAATGGGTAATATGAGAATACAAATCAATTCAAAAAGAAAC
This sequence comes from Romanogobio albipinnatus, assembly GCA_023566225.1. Lineage (NCBI taxonomy): Eukaryota > Metazoa > Chordata > Actinopteri > Cypriniformes > Gobionidae > Romanogobio > Romanogobio albipinnatus. The sequence goes on along the minus strand of CM042242.1, from coordinate 63,036,780 downwards.
CGCAATGAAGGGGTTCAATTCTAAAATATCAAATGCAAAGTTGCTGCAGCTGCTCACACACACATTTATACATAAACGCATGAACTTCAATGACTTAAATTATAATTTTTTTGCCAGTTTGTGGAGTGCCTAAAATCCCCTTAGCTGTTCTTAATTCACTGTAAACCACTGCTTCACTGGGCTTTTATGCAAAGGTTAGTCCATAAAAATATGAATTGTAATATTTAGATGCAGTAATACTGATGCAATGAGGTCTCAGGTGTTTGTGTTTGTAGAGTTATTTAACGCTTTAGATTACGGCCCGGAAAGTACTGCGTAAGTAAAGAGAATTTACAACATAACTTTCGGTAATTATAGTGTAACTATAAAGTAAGTACGTGTAGGTATAAGGGAACAATATGTAATACTGGTGGAATAAAGGGGTAACTATCAGGAAAATTAACACATTTTTACTGTAAGTATTTTTTAATTAAGGGGTAATTATCTGTGTAGTATGAAGGGTAAGTATGAATCTGCGGGCTGTAAATTAAAGTGTTTGTTCCCTTCTTGTTTCGTGTAGTTACAGGGTAAATACAATAAACAACACATACAAAATCTGATATCACTCGGAAATATTTATTTGACAAACAACTAAATCCAAAACAGATTTGACACTTATTCATTTTTTAAAATAAACTTTTCATTTCAAATAATAACATCCAGACAGAAAGAGGTTTTGTCCCTTTTTGCTTCTCTTGCTTGTCTTCCTCTTCATGTTCCTCTTCTTCTTTATCGTTATTTCCATTGGTGGATCTTAAGAGTTTCATCTGAAACACACACGAGAACTGGTGTCTCTGTCTTCTAGTCTTGTTTGTTTCTTATTGCTATTAACATATGTTATTGTTTGTATACTGCTGTGAGCATTAAAAAAATAAAAACCGACAGCATCCAACATCCGCATGACCAGAGTTTTTTGGCGCGCTCACGTCACGCTTCAAGTTACGTCAAGCGTGAACTCAACCCTCTCATTCACGCAGATGACTGCTGATCGGAAGCGATAGTCTACCGTTTAAAAAATGTAAAATGTTATTTTTCTTACAAACACTTATCGTTTCACTTCAGAAGACATTGATTCATCCATTGGGATCGTATGGATTACTGTAGTTATTGCTGTATGTGCTGTTTGATGCTTGACATTTTAGGAACCCAAATGAGTTTTAATTAGCAGAGATTATTTATTTTTCTGTGTTCATATGAAGAAATAAAGTCGGATGTACATCTCGGATGGCATGAGGGTGAAAGACGTGTAAACGGTGAGGACATTTCTGCGTGCACTGTATTTTCAGTGTAGTTACATAATAGGATAGCTAGAGACATGGGATTCCTTCTTAAGTTTCATCTGTGGCAAGGACGAAAAAGTAGAGGAAGAAGACGAGGATAAAGCCAAGCAAGAGAATTTTTTTTTTTTTTTTTTAAATAAAGGTTTCTGAGTGATATCAGATTGTGTACGTGTTTGTAGGCTACTTACCCTGTAACTACACAAAACAAGAGGGGAACAAGCACCACTTTAATTAACAGCCCATAGATTCATACTTACCCTGTAACTACAGGAAACAGGAGGGGAACAAGCACCACTTTAATTTACAGCCCGTAGATTCATACTTACCCTGTAACTACAGGAAACGAGGGGAACAAGCACCACTTTAATTTACAGCCCGTAGATTCATACTTACCCTGTAACTACAGGAAACAAGAGGGGGACAAGCACCACTTTAATTTACAGCCCGTAGATTCACACTTACCCTATAACTACAGGAAACGAGGGGAACAAGCACCACTTTAATTTACAGCCCGTAGATTCATACTTACCCTGTAACTACATGAAACAAGAGGGGAACAAGCACCACTTTAATTTACAGCCCGTAGATTCATACTTACCCTGTAACTACATGAAACAAGAGGGGAACAAGCACCACTTTAATTTACAGCCCGTAGATTCACACTTACCCTGTAACTACATGAAACAAGAGGGGAACAAACACCACTTTAATTTACAGCCCGTAGATTCACACTTACCCTGTAACTACATGAAACGAGGGGAACATGCACCACTTTAATTTACAGCCCGTAGATTCATACTTACCCTGTAACTACAGGAAACAAGAGGGGAACAAGCACCACTTTAATTTACAGCCCGTAGATTCATACTTATCCTGTAACTACAGGAAACAAGAGGGGAACAAGCACCACTTTAATTTACAGTCCGTAGATTCACACTTACCCTATAACTACATGAAACAAGAGGGGGACAAGCACCACTTTAATTTACAGCCCGTTGATTCATACTTACCCTGTAACTACATGAAACAAGAGGGGAACAAGCACCACTTTAATTTACAGTCCGTAGATTCACACTTACCCTATAACTACATGAAACAAGAGGGGGACAAGCACCACTTTAATTTACAGCCCATAGATTCATACTTACCCTGTAACTACAGGAAACAAGAGGGGAACAAACACCACTTTAATTTACAGCCCGTAGATTTATACTTACCCTGTAACTACAGGAAACAAGAGGGGAACAAGCACCACTTTAATTTACAGTCCGTAGATTCACACTTACCCTATAACTACATGAAACAAGAGGGGAACAAGCACCACTTTAATTTACAGCCCGTAGATTCATACTTACCCTGTAACTACATGAAACAAGAGGGGAACAAGCACCACTTTAATTTACAGCCCGTAGATTCACACTTACCCTGTAACTACATGAAACAAGAGGGGAACAAGCACCACTTTAATTTACAGCCCGTAGATTCATACTTACCCTGTAACTACATGAAACAAGAGGGGAACAAACACCACTTTAATTTACAGCCCGTAGATTCATACTTACCCTGTAACTACATGAAACAAGAGGGGAACAAGCACCACTTTAATTTACAGCCCGTAGATTCATACTTACCCTGTAACTACAGGAAACAAGAGGGGAACAAGCACCACTTTAATTTACAGCCCGTAGATTCATACTTACCCTGTAACTACAGGAAACAAGAGGGGAACAAGCACCACTTTAATTTACAGTCCGTAGATTCACACTTACCCTATAACTACATGAAACAAGAGGGGGACAAGCACCACTTTAATTTACAGCCCGTAGATTCATACTTACCCTGTAACTACAGGAAACAAGAGGGGGACAAGCACCACTTTAATTTACAGCCCGTAGATTCACACTTACCCTGCAACTACATGAAACGAGGGGAACAAACACCACTTTAATTTACAGCCCGTAGATTCATACTTACCCTGTAACTACATGAAACAAGAGGGGAACAAGCACCACTTTAATTTACAGCCCGTAGATTCACACTTACCCTGTAACTACATGAAACAAGAGGGGAACAAGCACCACTTTAATTTACAGTCCGTAGATTCACACTTACCCTATAACTACATGAAACAAGAGGGGAACAAACACCACTTTAATTTACAGCCCGTAGATTCATACTTACCCTGTAACTACATGAAACAAGAGGGGAACAAGCACCACTTTAATTTACAGCCCGTAGATTCATACTTACCCTGTAACTACATGAAACAAGAGGGGAACAAACACCACTTTAATTTACAGCCCGTAGATTCATACTTACCCTGTAACTACATGAAACAAGAGGGGAACAAGCACCACTTTAATTTACAGCCCGTAGATTCATACTTAACCTGTAACTACAGGAAACAAGAGGGGAACAAGCACCACTTTAATTTACAGCCCGTAGATTCATACTTACCCTGTAACTACAGGAAACAAGAGGGGAACAAGCACCACTTTAATTTACAGTCCGTAGATTCACACTTACCCTATAACTACATGAAACAAGAGGGGGACAAGCACCACTTTAATTTACAGCCCGTAGATTCATACTTACCCTGTAACTACAGGAAACAAGAGGGGGACAAGCACCACTTTAATTTACAGCCCGCAGATTCACACTTACCCTGCAACTACATGAAACGAGGGGAACAAACACCACTTTAATTTACAGCCCGTAGATTCATACTTACCCTGTAACTACATGAAACAAGAGGGGAACAAGCACCACTTTAATTTACAGCCCGTAGATTCACACTTACCCTGTAACTACATGAAACAAGAGGGGAACAAGCACCACTTTAATTTACAGCCCGTAGATTCACACTTACCCTGTAACTACAGGAAACAAGAGGGGAACAAGCACCACTTTAATTTACAGCCCGTAGATTCATACTTACCCTGTAACTACAGGAAACAAGAGGGGAACAAGCACCACTTTAATTTACAGCCCGTAGATTCATACTTACCCTGTAAATACATGAAACAAGAGGGGAACAAGCACCACTTTAATTTACAGCCCGTAGATTCACACTTACCCTGTAACTACATGAAACAAGAGGGGAACAAGCACCACTTTAATTTACAGCCCGTAGATTCACACTTACCCTGTAACTACAGGAAACAAGAGGGGAACAAGCACCACTTTAATTTACAGCCCGTAGATTCATACTTACCCTGTAACTACAGGAAACAAGAGGGGAACAAGCACCACTTTAATTTACAGCCCGCAGATTCATACTTACCCTGTAAATACACAGATAATTACCCCTTAATTAAAAAATACTTACAGTATAAATAATGTGTTAATTTTCCTGATAGTTACCCCTTTATTCCCTCAATTTTACATATTGTTCCCTTATACCTATGCATACTTACTTTATAGTTACACTATAATTACCGAAAATTATGCTGTAAATTCTCTTTACTTACGCAGTACTTTCTGGGCCGTAATCTAAAGCATTACCATAATGTACAATGGCTTCGAACACGGCTCAACCCATCCGAATCAAGGACCGGAACTTACCATTTTATAAATATAGCCTATATTAAGGCCAGAGTTTGGCCAACCCTGTTTGAAGGCCTGAAACGAGTATGTCAGAGAAAGGAAACATTCAAAATGTGCACTGTTGGGGGTGCTGCAGGAACAGGGTTGGGAATCACTGGTTTACCTCATTCATACCCCTTTTCCACCAAGGCAGTGCTAGAGCTAGATCGGAGCCAGAGCTAGTCCCAGTTCATAGTTGGTTCAACTGAGGAGCCTGCTAAGAACCGTTTGCGTTTCCACAGGCTAGAGAGCCACAACAGAGCCAGGTCTTACGTCACTGTATACGTCTCATCTTTCTCAGCAACGCTAGCGGGAAACACACACACACCAGGCTTGTTTGAGATGCATCGGCGCTGCGCAGACCGATCCACGTATAATATTTAAAAAAACGCATGAGTGAATCAAAAGCATAAGGAGTCGTGTGCTCTCGCTGGACTCGTTATCATACGGAGATCGGTCTCTGCACAGCACCGCTGCCAACAAGCCTTCCATCAACAACTATTGATTAACGTGGCTTTACGATCCTACATCGGCATTAAAACACAACGAAAACACAGCAAATCCAACGCATTCGTGCAGTTCGCCGTAATTTGTATAGACGGAGATTACAAACGAGCAGCAGCTGTTAGCTCCATTAGCTGCTATTTCAACAATGGCGGATCTCAAGTCTGTGTTCGTCTTGTTGACCCCGCCCCCAGTGCCTGACGTAATCGGTTCTTACTTCTAGCCCTGTTCTAGCCCAGCTATGTTTTGGTGCTACTTAAGAACCACTTTTCCTGGCTCGGAGCTGGAGCTTTGGGTGTGGAAACACAAAGAACCGATTTGGAACTAGGCTCTGGCTCCAATCTAGCTCTGGCTCTGCTTTGGTGGAAAAGGGGTATCAGAAGCAGTGTTTATTGCCTTGTAAGTTTGCTTAAATGATTTTGTTTTTTTAAATAATGATCTCTAAATCTTCATTAGAGTGAAGTCAGTCAAATCTGGTGCTCTCCATGTTCCATGCGATTGGCTATTCACTGCACATGACACACTTTCTGTGCGCATACTCACTGTCCCTGAATATTTGTGCAGAGCCTGCTGAACCTGATCTAAACCAGGTTGGATTTGTATGGTTGTATGGTAGCTTCGTGCAACAGGCCACTGATGGTCTCAACTACAACACTGTCTTGCCCGTTCGGCCTAGCTAGCCTTCACCCTTATAAATCTCATATTTTGGTAAGAACATGTAATAATTAAATGTGAGACGGTGGTCCAGTGGGTTAAACCATGGAACTGATATGCAAAAGGTTGCTGGTTCAATCCCAGCGGTCACCACCAGTGTGTCCTTGAGCAAGGCACTTTACTCCATGTTGCTCCAGGGGGATTGTCCCTGTATGAAGGGCACTGTAAGTCGCTTTGGATAAAAGCGTCTGCCAAATGCATAAATAAATAATTAAATATAATAAAATACAAAATAATATATTTACCCAGGAGATAGTTACATATACCGATCAGCCATAACATTGTGATATTGCATCCTAATATTGTGTTGGTCCCCCTTTTGCTGCCAAAACAGCCTTGACCCGTCGAGGCATGGACTCCACTAGAGCCCTGATGCAGGTGTGCTGTGGTATCTGGCATCAAGATTAGCAGCAGATCCTTGTAAGTTGTGAGGTGGGGTCTCCATGGATCGAACTTGTTTGTTCAGCGCATCTATCGTGGGAACTGTAGACCGCAAGACCCTCCAGTAGACAGTGAACACAGCTGCAAAGATCATTTGTGCCCCTCTCCCCTCTATCCTGGACATTTTCCACACGATGCTCCAGCAAAGCCAGCGGCATTGTGAAGGACCCCTCCCACAGTCTCTTCTCCGCCAAAGCTCGCTCCGCCAGACTGCTCAACAGCTTTTTCCCCCAGGCTGTGAGAGCCCTGAACTCAAATCACCCCGCCCCCTCTCTGAAAACACCATACAAAAACCTACCTCCTGAAACATGGACTGTCTCACCCCCCAATCTTACCTTACTCACAACACACAAAAAACATAAACTGTCTGTACAGGGAGTGCAGAATTATTAGGCAAATTAGTATTTTGACCACATCATCCTCGTTATGCATGTTATCATCCTCGTTATGCATGTTGTCTTACTCCAAGCTGTATAGGCTGGAAAGCCTACTACCAATTAAGCATATTAGGTGATGTGCATCTCTGTAATGAGAAGGGGTGTGATCTAATGACATCAACACCTTATATCAGGTGTGCATAATTATTAGGCAACTTCCTTTCCTTTGGCAAAATGGGTCAAAAGAAGGACTTGACAGGCTCAGAAAAGTCAAAAATAGTGAGATATATTGCAGAGGGATGCAGCAGTCTTAAAATAGCCAAGCTTCTGAAGCGTGATCATCAAACAATCAAGCGTTTCATTCAAAATAGTCAACAGGGTCGCAAGAAGCGTGTGGAAAAACCAAGGCGCAAAATAACTGCCCGTGAACTGAGAAAAGTCAAGCGTGCAGCTGCCAAGATGCCACTTGCCACCAGTTTGGCCATATTTCAGAGCTGCAACATCACTGGAGTGCCCAAAAGCACAAGGTGTGCAATACTCAGAGACATGGCCAAGGTAAGAAAGGCAGAAAGTCGACCACCACTGAACAAGACACACAAGCTGAAACGTCAAGACTGGGCCAAGAAATATCTCAAGACTGATTTTTCTAAGGTTTTATGGACTGATGAAATGAGAGTGAGTCTTGATGGGCCAGATGGATGGGCCCGTGGCTGGATTGGTAAAGGGCAGAGAGCTCCAGTCCGACTCAGACGCCAGCAAGGTGGAGGTGGAGTACTGGTTTGGGCTGGTATCATCAAAGATGAGCTTGTGGGGCCTTTTCGGGTTGAGGATGGAGTCAAGCTCAACTCCCAGTCCTACTGCCAGTTTCTGGAAGACACCTTCTTCAAGCAGTGGTACAGGAAGAAGTCTGCATCCTTCAAGAAAAACATGATTTTCATGCAGGACAATGCTCCATCACACGAGTCCAAGTACTCCACAGCGTGGCTGGCAAGAAAGGGTATAAAAGAAAATCTAATGATATGGCCTCCTTGTTCACCTGATCTGAACCCCATTGAGAACCTGTGGTCCATCATCAAATGTGCGATTTACAAGGAGGGAAAACAGTACACCTCTCTGAACAGTGTCTGGGAGGCTGTGGTTGCTGCTGCACGCAATGTTGATGGTGAACAGATCAAAACACTGACAGAATCCATGGATGGCAGGCTTTTGAGTGTCCTTGCAAAGAAAGGTGGCTATATTGGTCACTGATTTGTTTTTGTTTGGTTTTTGAATGTCAGAAATGTATATTTGTGAATGTTGAGATGTTATATTGGTTTCACTGGTAAAAATAAATAATTGAAATGGGTATAAATTTGTTTTTTGTTAAGTTGCCTAATAATTATGCACAGTAATAGTCACCTGCACACACAGATATCCCCCTAAAATAGCTAAAACTAAAAACTACTTCCAAAAATATTCAGCTTTGATATTAATGAGTTTTTTGTGTTCATTGATAACATGGTTGTTGTTTAATTATTAATGTTGTAAAATTAATCCTCAAAAATACAACTTGCCTAATAATTCTGCACTCCCTATAGTAAATATTTATATATAGTATATTTATATTCAGACTCTCTCAGTAGGTCAGTAGTTGTTTATAGGTTTATACTGTCTGTATTTATGTAGCACTGTGGTCCTGTGAGGCACGACATTTCGTTCCATTGTATGTCATCACATGTAGCGGAATGACAATAAAGCTTGACTTGATTTGAGATGCTCGATTGGATTGAGATCTGGGGAATTTGGAGGCCAAGTCAACACCTCAAACTCGTGCTCCTCAAACCATTCCTGAACCATTTTTGATTTGTGTCAGGGCGCATTATCTGCTGAAAGAGGCCACAGACACCAGGGAATACCGTTTCCATGAAAGGGTGAACATGGTCTGCAACAATGCTTAGGTAGGTGGTGCATGTCAAAGTAACATCCACATGGATGGCAGGACCTAAGGTTTCCCAGCAGAACATTGCCCAAAGCATCACTGCCTCCGCTGGCTTGCCTTCTTCCCATATTGCATCCTGGTGCCATGTGTTCCCCAGGTAAATGACGCCATGCACCCGGCCATCCACGCAATGTAAAAGAAAACGTGATTCATCAGACCAGGCCACCTTCTTCCATTGCTCCGTGATCCAGTTCTGATGCTCACATGCCCACTGTTTGCTAGGGTTGTGCTCAGAATATCGATACAACGACATATCGTCATGAACTGCTGACGATGCGCGTATCGGCCGTATCGATACTGTGTGTAATGTGTAATCAATGCGACGCGAGCAGCAGTGCAAGACATTCAAAATGGAGAAGATGAAGAGGTTTTCAGTTAATGAAAGAACGGAACATTGCGCCGCCTCACATCCATTAAATAGCAATACTCTTTGTGCTTTGTTGCTACTGATATAAAACAAAGTCTCGGATTTCAAATGACATCCATTTTATTACGAAATTCTAAAACATGAATACCGTTTTGGCATTGTTTGCAATCACGTGGATCTGATGACGCGCGATATTCAGATAGAGGGCCATCATATTTTTTTTTGTAATCTTTATTTCTTAAGCCTGGCATACACAGTGGGATTTTCGAGTCGAACTAAGTTAGAGAATGTGAAGCTGCCATCACACTGTTTAGTTCTGGGGCCCGTTCTTCGTACCTCGCTTAATACATCTGAGATGATTTGACAGATCCCAGATCTTTTAATCATGATAACTGATGTCTGGCTAATTTGGTTCTTCAAACGAATTTGCGGATTGGATTTAAATATCTGTATTAAATGATCTAAAATCACTGCGCGTTCTTGTTTTCCCTGAAGAGGGCAGATGCATCGATACTAGAAACCATGATCAGCAATGCAGCGATTGGCTGGCGTTAAGACAGCAACGTAATGACATCATATAATTAAAAAAGACAAAAAAAAACTTGGCAAATTACACAAAAAAACCCCCACGAATTTCTGGACCTTTATAAGGAAACAGCTAAACGACCAAACCAACATACAAGTTATAATAGATCAATGATACATTTTTTTTTTTTTTTTTACACGATTACCAATTATTTATATTCACGATTTTATACAGTATTTGTACACCCTTTACTTTTTTTTTCAATGTTGTAATTCAATTTTTAATTCAATTTGAAGCAGATTTGTAACGTGACAATATTAAAGTTTCTTAAGGGTCAAGATCAAATTCTCTGCATCTCCTGTGCTGCATCAAGCCACTCCCATAATATCCGTCATCACTTAAATTAATGCACGGCTCAGATTAACTGTACAACATGTGTGCAAACTTCCAATAAAATGATAAAGTAATTATTCCATCACAAATAAATCGCTCAATCAAGTGGCTGTGTCTATAGTATTATACACAACATTATAATATTATATACATTCTCATATACATATACAATTTAAAATTTGTATATTATTATCATTTAAAATGATTATTATTGCCCCTGGTTCAGTAATGAACTCTTGTAATAAAGTGGCAGTGGCTGGGACAGATTTTAAGTATCACCTCAGGATGCAATCTAATCCTGTTTACATGAAATAAGCCTGCTCGCGAGCAGGTTTAAACTTACGGACCTGTTGCTATGACAGCAAGTCCAGGATGAGCGTCGAAGAACCAAACAATCCAAGATCATGCCAAATCGTCAACAATCAAATCCAGCTAACTGAGTTAGCGAGGTACGAAGAACGGCCCCTGGTCTGGTTTTTTTATATCGCGCTGCCTTTCTGCTAGTGAGTTTAGGTTATTTTGATTTTCTGTCGACTCGTAATTGTGAAAAATGTCACGATTGTAGGTCATTCATGTTGCATCGAGAATTGCCATATGAACTCACACCATCTTTCAGGTGGAAAACTGGACAATGTAATACACTTTTCCGCTTTTCTAGGTGTAAAAACACAGGTTGTTGAGGAGGTGACGGTAAGACGATAGCAAATCTAGTAATAATGTCACTGATTAAACCTACTGCCTATCACTCAATAAAATAATCACATTGCTTTTTAAGGTTCTGCATTTTGTTTGGTTTAATAAGTGACATTACATTCGCTTAACTTGCACGCAGCCACTTCAAAACTATTCACAAGCATCCATAGATGTGACTTTGATTGTCATTTGTTGAAATAAATATATATATTTTTAAAAATACACTGTGTCGGTGTCTGTCCGCTGAATGTGACCATCTCCGACTCTCCTGCGTGAAGTTTCAGTACATTTACGGTGAAGCACATTAAGACATTACCCAGCCAACATTGCCATGTGGGCCCCATGTGGGTTTTTGATGGGCTGTCACTTGGGCCCTACATGGGCAACCCAAGTGGGGCCCATAGAATTTTGTCCATCGGCTCCACATGGGCCCCATGTGTGTTAGCCCATAGGGGCACATGATGGGTCCATAGTGGGATCTAAGTGGGGCCCATTTGTGTATTCATTATAGGGGCCAACATGGGTCCCATATGGGTTCTAATAAATGGGGCCAAAGTGGGCCACATACAGAACCCTTATGGGGCCCAAATGGGTGATACCACTGGGCCCACAAATGGCCCCTCTATGGGTTTTTTTGTGGGACCCCAGTGGGTGAGAACTGGGCCCCATTTATATTTCTTTTTATTCCTGTAAGTGTCCTGTAAGTGAAATTAATGTGCTGATTTGCAAAATAAACTATCAAACCCTGCCAACTTTAAGTTAATCTATGTTTTACTAAACCTGTACCTGACCTTAATAATTTAAATTACATGAAAAAATATTTCTACTGTGAAAAAAATGACTTTCAACTCAGAATTTGCAAATCACCTTTTTATTGATCATAAGAAAAAACAAGAAAATAAAAAAAAGTTAAATCACACAGGACATGAGCATTGAAAATTCTTCAGTCCATCACTCCTGGGATTGGGCAGACCCATCAGCTTCAAATCTAAAGAACAGTAATGAAAGAAAAGACAGAAAAGGCAATTAGTTTAAAATACTATCAAAACATTAACAAGAACACTCTCTGCATACATGATTATGATAAAGCCATGCCAGTACTTAATATTTCTGTCCAAATGACCAAACTGACACTTAAAGGGATATCTACTACTAAAACGAATTAGAACAAGTTAAAGGTGACACTATTCAGTTAAGAAATTGTGTAATTATAAGTAATTATGTGGTGAATCATATTTATATCATTGCTACAGGAAAATAATTTTCCAACATATATACATTGAGTCAAATTTTGTACTGCAGACATCGATGTCAGCTTTTAAATTATCCATGCTGGCATGTAATCATGGAACCAGTACCGCCCAATTTGTATTAGATAAATATTTTAATAGCACAGCCATTTAAAATCTGAGGGTCAACCATGATAAAAGTAAAGAGATTACCAGCAGACAATTTTGGGGCATTAATGTAAACACAAATATTTGATACAAGTTGTGTTAATAGGAAAATCAATTAAACTAGCTAAAAAACTGAACTAAACAAACATAAAATACTCACTTGTTTATAATGAATGGTGAATTAACCATAAACTGTAAAGGATTTAACTCATTTCTGTATCCAACATGGCTGTCACGTCACGTGACAAAAGAACGAGACTCGAGAGATGAGCTGTTTCTGCATTCAGCCTATGGGGACTTGAACGAACGACTCGAGAGATGAACTAATCTTTTCTGTTTCCGGTGACTGCATAACCTTGCTTATGGGCTGGGACTTGATGAACGAATGACTTGAGACTGGTGAACTAATCATTTCTGTTTCCTGTACAGAACATATGGGATGTTGCGCATGCACAGTCAACACAAAATGAACGAATCGCTCTCTGAGACAATCCGTTGTTCTCGAGTCATATTGAAGATTCGTTCAAAATGAACGAATCGTTCATGAACGTGCTGGTGAACGTTTGCATTTGCATGCCACTCACACACAATTAAACTATTGGGCTTCAGTCACAGTCATTTTGCACACACCATTAATCCATTCAGTTCGTACAGCTTATAAAAAGCTCAGAACGGTCAATGTATTGATTAATAGTCTGCCTCTATGTCTCGGTGTGGCCGCTGAGAGTACCGGCAACATATGATTAGCGCTTCGCTAAATTGGTTAAAATTCGAAGTCTTACAGAATAAAAAAAATCTTGAAAAAAAATATACCATTACCAGTATATTAAAAACAACATTAAAAATGGTTAAAGATCAAATTAAATATGCATATCTTACCTTGACAGTTTCGAGTGTAGTAGGACGTTCTGAAGTGGCTGCAGCTGGCTTGCCATTTTTTTTTTTCAAATGAGAAGGCGTGGGGAAGGCACGACGTCGATCGCATGACGCAATGACTGCACGAGGCAAGTGATTTTAGATTATTTAAAAAAATAATTTTAATGAAGTGTGTGTGTATATATATATATATATATATATATATATATATATATATAAAATAGGGTTACTATTATACATATTATACATATATACTATACTAGTTACAAATTTTTTTTTAAATTGCTAACAAGTCAAGTCAACTTTATTTTATTTATATAGCGCTTTTTACAATGCAGATTGTTTCAAAGCAGCTTCACAATGTTAAACAGGAAAATAATGCAACAGAATTTGATTCGGCTGTAGGCAAGGCAAGTTTAATTGTATAGCACATTTCATATACAGTGGCAATTCAAAAGTGCTTTACACAGAAATGGAATTAAAATATTCGTAAGTGAATAAAATAAAAAATATATATAGTATAACCCCTATCTGGAGTGGAAGAAAATGAAGAGCCGCTCTGGAGAAAACGGTGATGTCATATAGCTAATTTCAATTATCATACAGTAACAATGTGGGCAAATCAGTAATTTAGTTGATGTATTTAATTTGGTTTAGTAATTAAATTTATTTGGATATTTAGTTGAAAATTGAGTGTCAATTTTGAGCAAGCCAAGCCAAAGGCGACAGTGGCAAGGAACCAAAACTCCATCAGGTGGCATAATGGAGAAAAATAAACCATGGGAGAAACCAGGCTCAGTCGGTGTGCCAGTTCTCCTCTGGCCAATTAACAAACAGTGTATGAATATTATTCTGGCAACTTTACAGGTCAGAGGTTATATTAGATCGAGATATTCGAAAGATCGGAGTCATCACACCGGAGACGGGTTTATTGAGGATGACGTTTCGATTAACCAATTATTAAATAGGAATATTCGAAAGATCGTAGTCATCACGCTGGAGACGGGTTTATTGAGGATGAAGTTTCGATTAACCAATTATTAAATAGGAATATTCGAAAGATCAGAGTCATCATGCTGGAGACGGGTTAATTGAGGATGATGTATCAATGAGGCAATTTCAGGGGGAGTCTAATGCTGTGTTCCAGGCAGGGGCGTAAATTTCATCTAAAAGTTGGGGGGGACAATAAACATGAAATTTCTCAAGAGCAATTTTTGAAGGGGACACAAATAATACAGCCAAAATCGTACTTGTAAGGATATGTGTACCACAAAAAAAAAATTTTGGGGGTGTTTTGGTGCACTGAAAAATTATTAATGTCCGTTTTTCTTTTCTCTGTCATTTTATCTGACCAACAACACAAAGCGATAGTAGTTTAAATACGATTAAGGTTCACCACGCAGTCATATTATAATTATTAAATTATCTTGCGTCCTCCACATAGTATTTTATACTATGATATTCAGATATTTAGATATTCAACTGCAGCAAGCCCTCTGATCTGCCACTTATTATCACATTGAGCAAAACCCAACACAGATCTGACTGAACTTTCGGTTTAGAATTAGCACATTTTTAGAATTTGGGGGCGGGTTGCTTGAATTTTGGGTTCATTAGTCTATTATTCGTAATGAAAAACACAACAACAAAACAGTACAATGACACACTCCCTTAAATAGGCGCTTTTACGCTTTGAAACCAAATCTTCGATAATCTTGTCTGTCAGCGGTTTGCTCGTTCGGCTCGTGCTGTATTGAGCAGACACGTTCAGTTTTTAATTGTTTTGTCAGTTCTCTAACTGAACTCAATGATTTTATTACTATACAGCGGGGCGGGGCGGTGCGGCGGTGGGCAAGTGATGTTAACAGTGTTTTGTCTAATCTGTATTAAAGAGAAAAGAATAATTCCATCTGACGTTTAAAGTGAATATAATAGCCTTGACAGCTACTTACTGGTGTTTCACAACTGCTGTCTGAAGAGCCTTGTTCTCTCCCCAAACTTGTGTGGTGGTTTTTCTACGTTCTATGTAACGTTAGTTGAGGTGCGCGGTGGATCAAACCACTGTGAGGCAAGGGGGGAGGGGGGGACTCAAAATGTTTCTAAACTTAAAACGCATTTTTTTTCCCCCCGTTTGCGTTTTATTGTTTCACTACTTACACATTTATTTTAAGTATATATTGTTATATTATTTACAATACTCAGCATGGTTTTTAGGGGGGGTCAGCCCTCAGATTGGGGGGGTCCTGTCCCCCCTGTCCCCCCCGCGATTTACGCCCCTGGTTCCAGGCAGGTTTTTGAGCCCGTAAGTTACAACTTCAAACCACGACTCACGACTTTGTAGCGTTCCAGGCAAAGTCACGCCAAACTGCCTGAGCACAAGGAACTGTGTGGTAGCTAGATGTAAACAAAGCATGGCGGACCATATGAGGCTTATGCTAAATTTACAAAAAATTCTATCGCCAAAGGTGCTTTCTTGCTTATTTGAGGGAAACGGAGGGGAAAAACGGCGCATACGGCATGAGAAGCTGTTATACCTTTTATTTAACGTTAATTGTATATTTGTTTCATAAACACTGCATCCGTACGGGGCTGTCATTGTTGTTTCGCAAGCTATGTGACATCAGATCTCGTAACTGGGAGTACATCGATCTAGTACGAGTTCACGGGTGGGAAGTCACGGGTTTGACTGCCGTTCCAGTACACTTTAACGTGTAGAAGGTGGAGAAACACGGGTTACGGGTTGCCTGGAACGCGGCATAATTGACACGGTCTTTGCAGACACTTCAAGGATGCATTGGTCATGTCTGGGCATAGGTCCACCATCTGATCTGGATATGGCCGGGACCCGGCTGACTGCAGTAAACCTCAGGATAAACAGTGAGACTAACATTAGCGTAGATGCCATTCTTTTTATGATGTAACGAGTACATCAGGTGTTATATTGACTCTCTCTTTTCCAGTACTTTAGACACAGTTGCTCCTCTGCGCTTAAAGAAGATTAAAGAAAATAGTCCAACGCCGTGGTACAACGAGCACACCCGGGCCCTTAAAACAGCAGCCAGAAAAATGGAGCGCAGTTGGAAGAAAACAAAACTAGAGGTCTTTCGTAATTCATGGAAAGAGCACATGATCACATACAGAAAGGCTGTAAGAACTGCTAGATCTGCTTATTTCTCAACTCTCTTGGAAGAAAACAAACACAACCCAAGGTATTTATTCGATACAGTGGCTAAATTAACCAAAAATAAAGCTTCAACTTCTGATGATTGTAAACAGCACAGCAGTAATGACTTTATGAACTTCTTCACATGTAAGATTGATAATATTAGGAAGAAAATTTTAACCATGCAGCCGTCTACTACAGTATCACATCAGACAGAGCATTGTAGTGTCACTGAGGAAAAATTACAATCATTCACTGTTATAGGAGAAGAAGAATTGGCTAAACTTGTTAAATCATCAAAATCAACAACATGTATGCTTGACCCTGTACCGACTAGGCTATTAAAAGAGATGTTACCAGAGGTCATAGATCCTCTTCTTAATATCATTAATTCATCTTTGTCATTAGGATATGTACCGAAAACTTTTAAGTTGGCTATTATTAAACCACTTATTAAAAAACCACAACTTGATCCTACAGAATTAGTCAATTATAGACCAATCTCAAATCTACCCTTTCTGTCAAAAATACTTGAAAAGGCAGTGTCTTCACAATTATGTTCCTTTTTAGAAAGAAATGGTATCTGTGAGGATTTCCAGTCAGGATTTAGACCGTATCATAATACTGAGACTGCTCTCATCAGAGTTACAAATGATTTACTCTTATCATCCGATCGTGGCTGTATCTCTCTATTAGTGTTACTCGATCTTAGCGCTGCATTTGATACCATCGACCACAACATTCTTTTGAATAGACTCGAAAATTATGTAGGTATTAGTGGAATTGCTTTATCATGGTTTAAATCATACCTATGCGACCGTTATCAGTTTGTAGCTGTAAATGAAGAGATGTCACACCGATCGCAAGTTCAGTATGGAGTACCACAAGGCTCAGTGCTAAGACCGCTACTCTTCACCCTGTACATGCTACCACTGGGAGAAATTATTAGGAAGCATGGCATTAGTTTTCATTGTTATGCTGACGATACTCAGCTCTATATTTCTTCACGCCCTGAGGAAACTTACCAATTCACAAGATTAACGGAATGCATAGCTGACATAAAACATTGGATGACCGGTAATTTCCTGCAACTCAATTCAGAAAAAAACTGAATTTTTAATTATTGGACAAAAAAACTCAACAAATAGTAACCTAGAATACTGTCTAACACTTGATGGCTGTTCTGTCAAGCCCTCGTCGTCAGTGAGGAACCTGGGTGTGCTCTTTGATACCAATCTTTCGTTTGAAAGCCACGTTTCTAGCATCTGTAAAACTGCATTCTATCATCTTAAAAATATATCTAAATTACGGCACATGCTCTCAATGCAAAATGCTGAACAGTTAGTTCATGCGTTCATGACCTCAAGGCTAGATTATTGTAATGCTCTACTGGGTGGTTGCCCTGCTCGCTTAATAAATAAACTCCAGCTGGTCCAAAACGCAGCAGCTCAAGTACTTACTAGAACCAGGAAGTATGACCATATTAGCCCAGTTCTGTCAACATTGCACTGGCTACCTATTAAACATCGCATACATTTTAAAATCTTGCTTATTACTTACAAAGCACTAAATGGTTTAGCTCCCCAATACTTGAGCGAGCTCTTAACATATTATACTCCATCACGTCTACTGCGGTCTCTAAATTCTGGCCAGTTGATAATACCGAGAATATCCAAATCAACTGCAGGCGGTCGATCCTTTTCCTATTTAGCTCCTAAACTCTGGAACAGTCTTCCTAGCATTGTTCGGGAAGCAGACATACTCTGTCAGTTTAAATCTAGACTAAAAACACATCTCTTTACTGTGGCATACACATAAAACATTTTTTCAATGAAATGATTGTTAGGCTGCATTAACTAGGTCAGCCGGAACCGGGAACACTTCCCATAACACCTGATGTACTCGTGACATCATCAGAAGAATGGCATCTACACTAATGATAGTCTCTCTGTTTTATCCCGAGGTCTACTGCAGTCAGACAGATCCCGGCCGTATCCAGAACAGATGGTGGACCTGCGCCCAGAGAAGACCAACACTTGACCCTGAAGTGTCCGCAGAGACCGTGATTAGACTCCCCCTGCAACATCGACACGGCATCTTAATAATCCCGTCTCCAGCGTGATGACTCCAATTGTTCGAATATTACAATTAAATAATACTTAAATCGATATGTCATCCGCAATAAACCCGTCTCCAGCGTGATGACTCCAATTGTTCGAATATTACAATTAAATAATACTTAAATCGATATGTCATCCGCAATAAACCCGTCTCCAGCGTGTTGACTCCGATTGTTTGAATATTATAATTAAATAATACTTAAATCGATATGTCATCCGCAATAAACCCGTCTCCAGCGTGTTGACTCCGATTGTTTGAATATTATAATTAAATAATACTTAAATCGATATGTCATCCGCAATAAACCCGAATATTGCACTTTAATAATTATTTGATCAACATCATCCTCAATAAACCCGTCTCCAGCGTGTTGCCTCCGGTCCTTCGAATATTCCGATCTATTATGACCTCTGACCTGTAAAGCGGCCAGAATAATAATAATAATAATAATAATAATAATAATAATAATAATAATAATGTAGTGAATGGAGTTTTTCATGGTAACTGTTCCAGCAAACTTTTATTTGTTCAATAATTAAATCGGTTATATAAGTCAAAACAAATACTTTAAACATTCTCAATGCAATTTTTATTTTGCTCTGCAACAGGGAAAATGTGTATTTTTATTTATAATTAACATTTTGAGTTTGTTCCGTGGGTGACGTCATTGCTAATGGACCGGTCGCGCCTGCTCTCTCAGAACAGCCTGTGACTGGAGAGAGTCAGGTATGTCTGTACGGTGCTCTTCAATTAAGAGTAAAATATACTGTATAAAGTGATGTTTGAAGTCAATTTTATCATAGAAATGTCATGAAACCGAAACAAGTTGATATATTCACTTTTCTGAGTACAGTTTGATGCATTTTCGGAGTTTTATGAACGCACGTGTTAGTTTGATGTTGCCGCCCGCGCGCCAAACTAGAGTGCGGATTTTTTCCCTGTAAAAACATTTCTTGAAATATAATTTTGGTGGATTGAGTCTGTAGAAATGTTGTTTTGTACATTGAATGTCTGTAACTTCGTTTGGATGCTAGAATGTATGTTTATAGCCATGTGTGTGACCTGTATTAGATGAATTGCAGTTTCTGTAATGGAGGACAGTACTTGATGCGTCTTTTTTCATACATCCTTCAGCTGAGAGAGAGAGTGAACCTGAAGGCGTGTGTGTTAATTGTCTGTCCTCTTGTCAATAAACTGCAGGTATGTTTAACAGCAATAAGAAAAAACCACTATACGATCTAACAAATTGAGACATTTTGGCTAAAATCTTAATGTAATATGTATTTTTAATGGAATTTTATTTCTTTAATTTGATTTTTGTGAATGTGAATTTTCATAAATAAGACACAGAGAAATTGATTGTTGTAAAACAAGACTTTATTGCATAAACCGCAGAACAGCCTGCACCATTATTATTAATGAGACGTGTGTTATCCAAGCTCCTTATACTTGAGCGGCACACATGAGGTGTTATGATAAATTGTGGCATTTTTTTATTCTATTGTTTTTTATAAGTTTAATAAAGAACTCATCTTCTGTCCAAACACACCATCATGTATAAAGAATGAGACTTTTATATCCGCAGGTTATTGTGACGCATTGCCACATACAGAGACGAGCGAAATTTGAATTTGATGGTGTAACTCAAAGGTTTTTTTTACCTCTTCGTTATTTTGGCTTGGAATTTCGTTTGTTGTAAATATAAACTGAATTTAGAAATGCTTTTGAAATGAAAAACTTTTCGTTTAATAAACAAAATATATTTTTGAAATTAAGGCAGCGTTTGGAGTGGAGTGCATAATAATCCGTTCCCTGAGTCCACGGCCTTTGCTGTTATTGACTGTACACAAATAAAAGTAGACAGTTTACTGTTTATAATTACGTCTTGCACTTAGCCTATCTGTATAGTTAGGCTATGTCTAAATATTATAATCTTTTAATTTCATATGTTGATTATGAAAAGCGAGCAGCATGAGTAGCCTAAGGCACATAATCAGATGCGCATATGTCTGGGGACATGGATTGAGCATTTAATCAAATTGTGTTTTCTAGAAAGTCTTAATTTAAAATTAATTTCGTTTTGTATAAATTGTATTTTAATTTTGATCAATGTTTAATCAATTATTTGGCTGTATATTTAATAAATAAGAAGCAAAAGATCGTCGGGAATGGATTGATGTGCTGGCCTGTTTCCTCAGTCTTTGAGCTGAAACTATAGCGTCTTCCTGTTTTAATAAATTTCTTGAATATATGTCTTAATTACAGTAGGCCTGAAGATAGTTATGATATTTGTGGTTGCACCGGGGTCCGTCATTATAAAGTTACGCCACTTTCCTTATTAGGAGAAAATATATGTCGTAACGACATAAGATCTCGTTATTAGACATACTTGAGTGGGAAAAAAATAATATGTAGGCCCTGTGTGAGCAATGCATGACCGTACCAGCTGACCTGTAAATGCGAAAAAACTGTTTCTATTGCAGTTTTGCGAAAATGTCCTTTTTCGAATTGCCTGAAAAACCACCTCATGCGAGCGTAAAAACCTTTTTGCGATATATGGGAGTTTTTGCGAAATTGACGCGTTTCCATTGAGCGTATTTTCAATTCGCAATTTCAATTTGTGCAATTTGAAGGGTAATGGAAACGCGGCTACTGTCACCGTATGGAAATTGAAATGAACTGATGACATCAAATGGCTATACAGCTGAATAAAATTGTTGCATTATTTTCCTGTTTAACACTGTAAAGCTGCTTTGAAACAATCTACATTGTTAAAAGCGCTATATAAATAAAGTTGACTTGACTTGACTTGTTATGGGAACGGTTCCAGCTGACCTAGCTAGTGCAGCCTGACAATCATTTAATTGAAAAACATTTGTGTATGCCATAGTAAAGAGATGTGTTTTTAGTCTAGATTTAAACTGACAGTGTGTCTGTCAGTTTAAAACAAGCATTGTTCAATACTGAAGCCACAAACGCCTCAAAACTCTTCACACATTCAGCGAAACAGGAGCCTATTTGGACCAAACTGTGAATCATTTTTCATTGCTTTCGCACAAAATGCATTAAATGACCACATTTTCTGAAATGTTTGAACACTTTTGTCATTTCATACTTCCTCTACTTCCACCGCTTTCAAAACTGATAAAAGCACATTCAATTCAGAATGATAAACTGCATTTCTGCTGGAGTTATATTGAAATATAAAATCTTAGCAGAATATTTGCAATGAAATTAAATAATTATTATAAACACAACTAATTGCAATTTCTGCTGAAAGCCTAGACAGGTGTTCTATTATTACTTTCTATTACGCTAGTATATATATATATATTTTTTCAGACATCTGTACCGGTGGTAAATTGGGATGGCTTCCGAATTATTTTATTTGTAAACATGGATCAAGAAAGATATATTAGGGAAAGAACATTCATCCATCCAATTTTGAATGAGAATGAGAATTGTTGTCGCTGTTAAGTTGGAACAAACTTATTTTGAAACATATATGAAGTGTTTTGGTGGTCTGAGTGAGTTTTGGAGGTGAGATTAACTGTTTGGCCAAAATTAATCTTGGTAATTCAGAATGTATGTTGAGTTTTGAAAATGTGGCTTCAGTATTGACTAATGCTTGTAAGGAGAAAAAAATAAATGATTAATACCCCACTCATGATTTAAGTTTTTATGTGTCTTGAAAAAGGCAGTTGCTAATGTTGCTATAGGACTATAGAGGCTGTTGGGAACATTAAACGCTGAAAAGGAAATCTCGTAGTCTGCTTTTACAGCTTCTTTGTGTTTATACTCTCTTACAAACTATTCTTACTCAAACTTTTCAACTTGTAGATTTTAAATTAAGACTGAAAGAGTTATTGGAAGATGAGTGGTGGTGATACTGGCTTAGTTTTTTATAGACAAACTTCAGCTTTTTACTTCTGCCGATTGCATTTAGGCTTCCAAGCGTTTGTGAAGATTATCATGATGAACAAGGATCATGAACTTTTGCTGGCAACAGAGCATATTTTCTATAATTATTCGAAAGTCAATTGAAAATTTTGTTTTTGCCAAGGTGGTGATGCTAATTCCAAGGTTGGCCTGCAAAATGGTAATCTCTATAGCATTCAATGTCTCACAGCAGTGCAATAAATGATAATAAAGCTTGGCTAAAAAGTTTATTATTCTTCACAGTTGTTGGTTTTAAAGATGAAATACGTTTTTTTTTTTTTTGTTAAAATGCATTCTCTTAACCCAGTTTATTGTTCATTGACTACTATTAGAACGGCATTCATATGTTTATCTCCACCAAAAGTGTAAACATTGAAACCCCCAGGCACCATCTAAACGTTGGGTGTTTCGGACACGAAAGCTAGATTTTATCTTTTGTTTGGCTGTAAATTAATCACTAACACTAAACTGACAAAAATGTAAGCCACTGGGAGAACGCAGAAGGCTGTCATTCACTGTATTGTATTAATAGATAGACAGCTAATATAAAGATTTGTAATAATTTTTGAAAAAATTGTAAGTTTTAATAGTATTTTCGTGTCTTGACCGTGGGTGCGGGCACATGTGTGACGTAGCCATGCACACTTACTAGACTGTCTCATTCTATATGTTAATCTCTTTCCAGCTCAACCTATAGTATGAGTTTGGGGCGTGGCTACTGTTGCAACTTTGGTTTTTGGTTTTGTTCAATTGTTCATGTCTTTTATTTTGAAATTCATGCTCATAGTCTTAGTTCCTGGTTATGTCACGTGAGTCCCTGTTTCCCTCATGTGATCCTTTCATATGCTTCCCCAAAGCCACTTGAAGGCAGGCCTGCAACCTTTAGCCAAAAAAGCACAATGGCTAATGCTAACGCTTTGCTGTGTCGGTACGCAGGGAAGGAGACCAGAGGCCGTTTGCAATATATAATAGCAATATTGAATTATATATTATCTAAAGAATCCTCGGCTTGGCAAAGCCAGGCATTGTTAGGCAGAGCTAGTGCGAATAGCACTTGCCAACAAGGCACGCTATTTGCACTTGGCGTTATTAGACACTCCGTAATTTAGAATCTCTGTTTTTTCAGGATTAAGTTGCAGGAAATTACTAATAATCCATTTTTTTATATCAGCTATGCATTCCATTAATCTTGTGAAATCATGGGAGCTCATGCCACTTGAGCTCCCATGATTTCTTCTACTGCTCCAAGGTCCAGGCTCACCATTGCTCCATGATCCAGACATGCCACTGCTCCACAGTTCAGGTCCACCACTGTTCCACAGACCAGGTTTCACATTCTCATTGGTTCTTGTTTCATCCGTTCTGTCCTGTTATTGGTTTATTGTCTTGATTCACAGGTGTATCTTGTTAGTCATTAGTCTAATTAGAGATTCACTTCCTGCTTAGCTACTGTTCGGACGCTCTTGCTTACTGCTCCGCGCTTTGCTCTATCGCTTCTATATTTTATCTCATAATTTCAACTTCAGCAAATCAGAACAGTGCTCAAACGACAAAGCTTGACTCCAATGGAAAAAATTAGAAACTATGGTGACTGGATTACTAAACAAAAAGCGGAATATTTCAACCGACCAGCCTCCCACTGCCTTCAGCTTACATTCCAGAGAAGGGAAAACACAGCTGCCTACATTAAAAAGGATAAGAAAATGCCTCTTCTAGAATCTACTTGCTGCACAAACTGCCACAGACTTTTACAAAGGATTGCAGTTCTTGAAACAAAGTTATTTGTGGAACCACCCAACCAGACGAATCAAACAGTAGAGCTTCATCATGAACGCCCTCTGCACACTGCCGGTGAGTCCCATAAATTTAGTGCTACTCAACAGGTAGAGAAACAAGTAACTGATCAACAGCCTAATCGATGGCACAAACAGGGAGCAAGACCCAAAGGCACTCGAGACATCAGATTGTCACGAGCATCACATATTGCCGCAGTAGCATGCTCTACCCCAGACACAAGGATTGCAAACACTAGTTTCCTACCACCAACTATACATCTTGAAAACAGATTTGAAGTATTAATGAATGTGGGTGAGGAATCCACAAACGTGATGAAATTTGATCGAACACAGATCGAATCAGCCCGTAGCTAACACTGATGCAAACAGGCGCTCAAGGTGGAGCAGACAGCGGCCCTCAGCTCAGAGCGCAGCCGAGCCCAGGACTCTGATAGTGGGTGACTCCACAGTAAGAAACATTAGCAGCAGGGATACAACTACATGCTGCCTTCCACAAGCAACAGTCTCTGATGTCAACAGGGAACTTCAGAACATTTTGATGAAACATAAGACTGCAAATCGACTGATCATTCATGTGGGGAAGAATATTCAGAGAGAGCCGTCAGAACTCCTTAAGAGGGATTTCAATTAACTTTTTGAAACACTTAGAAAACTGAAAGTTCAGCCGTTCATCAGTGGACCACTTCCAGCAAGAGGAACAAATAGGTTTTCACAGCTACTTGGGCTTAATACATGGCTGCAAAAAACCTGCAACATGAAGGGAGTGAACTTTATCGACAATTTTAATCTCTTCTGGAGTCAGAGACAACTGTTTACATCAAATGGCGTCCGCCCAAACAAACTTGGTGCAAGAGTGCTAAAGGACAATTTTTATTTTTTCCTTCATCATCCTTCAGCTGTGTGTGCCTACCCACTCAACCTGGATGGCACACACACACCGTTAAAGAGTATGGACGATCACAGGACTTCATTTCAGCACCTGAATGGACATGCGGTTGACACATCCCACAAGGACAATGATAACACCACGCAGCCACAACAACCACTTCTCATGGACATACTTCCAGCTGAGCCCCACCCTCAGAGCTCACCACAGACAGACTGTGACGGATTAGAACTGCTCCAAGTGACACAGATCGAGGCACTAAGCCGTAACATCTCAGCCCAGACTGTGGAGGCACAGGAAAGAATGGGCACCATCGGGGTCAGACTGGTGAATTGTTACACCTTATGTCTAGTCTGAACATGAAGCTGGATGAAATGTCTAAGTCACTCCATAAACCGGACAATAACATATTTCAGCTTCCGATAACACCAGAGCAACTCACCAGACATGTTATTCCTCTCTACAGCATTCCCACTTCTGAGCTTCTCAGAGAAAATGGATTTTGTTTATGCTGGAACCAGACAATCACACTCTATTGCTGCGAGCCCCCGGATATCAACCAAAGAGCGTTGAGCCCCACAACCACCAAAGCCTGTGGGCCCAGCTCGCTCTTCCCCTCCTCCTGTGAGATGTTTTTGGTCACAACGCCAGGGCACACACCCTCCTCCATCTGTTGTAGGTGAACCAAAAACAACTGATACCAGCTCTCAGTGATGTGTTTTGGGTCCTCGCTGTGATAACAGTAACTTTATCAAATGTTTTGATAAAGTTTTTGATAAAGTTTGATAATGTGCACTGCTGATTGTATTTATAGTACCAATGTTTACATTTGCATTTTGCACCGTACTTCTAACTGCAATATGCAACCACTTTCCACTGCACTTTTACACTTTTTTTCAGATAGCTCTGTCCATAATTTATTGCACTACCTTAATCCACTGCTATATTCCTCAACTTAGCCTAACATACTATTGTATACCTATATCTGTAAAATTCTGTTTAAAGTAATAGCCATCTGTATATTATATTCATAGTACATATTCACCTGTAAATTCTGCTTATAGTAATAGCCATCTGTATATTTATTCACTGTACATATTCACCTGTAAATTCAGTTCTGTTTATAGTAATGACCATCTCTCTATTTATACATATTTATATATATTCAGTATTGTTAGAATAAGTATGAAATTTCTTCTTTCATTCCCAACATATATCCTAGAAAAACGCCAGGCATATGGAGGTGTTATTTCCAACATGTAATCAAGAAATATGCCCAGTGTAATGGGGCCTATGTTAACCACACAAGTATGTTATGTTTTGTTTTATTTTCAGAAAATGTATCGGAAGTTTCAATACAACTCTTATAAGGAAATTGTTCATGTAACCAAAGAGACTTTTATAAGAAGCCACAAGTAGAATAGGAATAGCAAAGTGTGATATAAGGTTGTTTATATGGCCGAAAGAACTTGAAAGAAGCTTTTCTTATACAAACTTCATGAATGACTTTGTAAACATGGAAAAACACAAAAGCATGATATTGCATTAATGTTTTACTCTGGTTTATAGTAAAGACATGAACACATGATTTTGTAAAAATGTTTTAATTTGGTTTTATAGTAAAGACACGGAAGCAAAGACTTTGTGAAAATGTTTTATTAATTTTATAGTAAAGAGCACAAGAGACATTGTTTGGTGGAAAAAGTATTTTATTAAGGTTGTCAAAATAACCACACTGAGACATTTTTGTGAAACAGGTTTTATTGAATGGATAAAGAAAGACACTGAGTCATATGTATGAAAATCATTTATTCATGTAAAAGACAAACAAATGAAATGTACTCTGTATTAGCATGTATGCATGTAACAAAGTATTGAACGAAGCAAGTTTTACCTCGAGCTGATGTCTTGCAGACGAGACGAAGGAGGAGGTCAAGGATCCAAGCAAGAAGGAGAAGAAGGATGAGAAAATATAGGGCATTTTATACTAAAATGCTGAAGGAATTTAGGGAATTGACAATGTTCCAAAATCTGGGATTGGACAACCTGTTCATATGTGAATGAATATGTAATGAAGAGGTGTGATGTTGAAAAAGGTATATAAGGCATTGACCTCTGTATGGAAATCAGAAGCTGCAGGCCACAGGCTGCTTCTCCATTGCTTGATGATCCGAGCCTGACATCGGCTGGTGACTCTTGTGAACCGACCTTTTGTTACTTTGAGTTTTTCTTTTATGTAAACCTTTTTATTATATGTAAAATCTTTTTGATACTGGAAAAATAAATCCTTTTATAATCAATCTAAAAAGAAAATCGTTTGCCACGTCTCTGCTTTCTAAACGAGTTGATCTGAACCAGACACGGAGGGGGTCTGTTCTTCTAGAGAGTGAGTATAAAATTATATTTATGATCTAGTTAAGGATTTGACCTGCTTTACCTAGCCTGAGGTTGTAAACTAAAAATAGGTAGAAGGTGTGTGGGATCTTGATAGATTGTACACCGAGTAACAGTATATATCCATGTCCTGCACTTACGCAACCACTGTATATCCTGCACTTGCTGCTATTGCACTTCTGGTTAGACCTAAACTGCATTTCGTTGCCTTGTACTTGTACTTGTGTAATGACAATAAAGTTGAATCTAATCTAATCTAATCTAATGTTTACAGAACAAGCGGGAAGGTAACACTTTAGAATAATGGTAATTAGTTAACATTAGTTAATGTATTAACTAACATGAACTAACCATGAGCAGTACATTTGTTACTGTATTTGTTCATCTTTGTTAACATTAGTTAATATAAATACAGCTGTTAATGGTTTGTTCATGTTAGTTCACAGTGCATTAAAGGGGTGTGTGGCGAGCAGCGAGGCAGAGGGACCGTGAGAACGGGTCGAGGCGGCTGAGCGCCAGTTGCGTGCCGCAGCGATCTCGGGTCTCGCGGAGGAGTGAGGGAGTTAAAAGGAGGAGCGACGACAGTGAGGGACGAGAGAGGACCAGGCCTGGATTTTATGTTGAGTTTTATTTACGTTCTGTTATGTGCCCGCTGCAGTCGTCCGCGAGGGGCTGCAGATTTTTATTTTCATTTTGTGTTTGTTTGTGTGTAGGCGGCAGTCGACCGTGAGGGGCTGTCGCCGCCATTTTATTTTGTGTTTATTTAATTAAAAGTTTGTTGAATGTTCGCCGGTTCCCGCCTCCTTCTTCCCGTAACTTTACTACAGGGTGGTAAAGCACGATTTCACTTTTCTAACTTTAGCTAGTGTGAACGCCGCATGAGACGGGCGCGCGCGGCTCCCGCTGCACATTTCACGGAGGAAAGCAGACAGGAAAGCAAAAGTAACAGTGCCATTCAGTAGTGATCACTATAGATCCGCAGTCTTTACTCTTGAGGACTGAACAGGTTCTGCTCGATCATCTTCACTAAAATTGTCTGGGTCTGATTCAGGCTCAAATTGGTATGGTTTTATTGACGCCATTGTACTACACAAAGCACAGGCTAGTAGCCTGAGGCTACCGGGGAAGGGAAGGGGCGGGACGTTTCCGACAAACGTGCACTAGGCGGTTAGCGAATCACAACACACTGGGCCAGCTAACCAATCTGAGCCCATTAGTTAACATTGCATATTTTTGAGGGACTAGCTTCATAGAATCCGGAAACCATCAGACCGTTTTTAGAAGGAGGGACAGAGCAGTGTAGAATAAAGGTAAAATATATGAAAAATAATGAAATTTTTTTAAAACGAAGCATGAACATATGTTGCAGTGCACCCCACAAACACAATCAAGCCTTCGAAAGAGTGTGTTTTACCACCCCTTTAACTAATGTTAACAAGATTTTAATAATGCATTAGTAAATGTTGAAATTAACATTAACAAAGATTAATAAACACTTTATAAGTGCAGTTCATTATTAGTTAATGTTAACTAATCTAGTTAACTAATGTTAACTAATGACCATTATTCTAAAGTGTTACCAGCGGGAACTTTATCAAATGTTTACACAACAAGCGGGAACCCAGTGTGCCTGTCTCTTTCTCTATTTCCGTTCTGGTACGTGATAGAAAGTCTAAGGCCTTCTCAGGCCGTATGGCAAACCCATGTAATCTGCGGCCTGTTACTTGTCAAACTAAGATTACTGTGGGGGAAAAAATTAAAATGTATACTGTTAAATTAGCACTTTTAAACATCCGTTCACTTAAGAACAAATCATTTCTAGTCAACGACTTAATAACCGCAAACAACCTAGATGATTTTTTGCTTCTAAATGAAACGTGGCTAGAAGTCAGCTGCAGTGCAACAGTCCTCAATGAAACAGCCCCTCCTAACTTTACTTTTATGAGCGTCTGCAGAGCAGTTAGGAGAGGTGGAGGTGTTGCTGCTCTTTTTAAAGATGTCTATCAACGTCAGCAAGTATCATTTGGTGACTATTTGTGTCTCGAATATCAGGGCATTGTGCTAAAAGTTGCTCCACGCATCCTGCTTATCATTATTTACAGGCCTCCAAAATACTCTCCAGCCTTTATTGAGGACTTTACAGAGCTGTTATCAGCAATCTCCTCTGAGTTTGACTGTTTTGCTGTTTTCACATTGACAATGCTGAATCCTGTACAACAAAATATCTCATAACTGTTCTTAACACTTTTGATTTGACACAGCATGTACATGGACCCACACACAATCGTGGACACACTCTAGATTTACTTATCAGTAAGAGTCTAAACATTTAATCAATAGTTATTAAAGGTCCCGTTCTTCGTGATCCCATTGTTCAAACTTTAGTTAGTGTGTAATGTTGCTGTTAGAGCATAAATAATACCTGTAAAATTATAAAGCTCAAAGTTCAATGCCAAGCGAGATATTTTATTTAACAGAAGTTCCCTTTCAAAGCCTACAGTGAACAGCCGGCTTGGACTACATCCTGGTACATCCTGCTTTAATGACGTCAGTAGAACAGTAGAACAGACTAACCTCCGCCCACAAGAATACGTGAAAAAGGGGGCGTGGTCTTGTTGCTCTCCCACGTGGAGAAGAGGAAGTGTTGCGTGGAGAAGAGGAAGTGTTGCGTTTGAGTGTGTTTGTCGCCATGTCGTCGAGACGCTGTTATTTTCATCCCGGAGTCAAATCACCTTTGTTTGGCTTTCCCAGGGACGCTGTAGAGATCATTGAGCACATACATGTCCCCGTTACGGTAAGAGGCGTGACCTTTCCGTGCAACGTGCGCTAAGCTGCTGTCGAATCACAACACAGGAACCGACAACGTGCGCTAAGCTGCGGTCAAATCACAACACGGGAACCGCTGGCACAATCAGAACTCGTTACGTATTTCTGAAGGAGGGACTTCATAGAACAAGGAACTCATCAGCCTGTTTTTAGGACAGTGAAAACAGCGGTATACAGATAAGTACATTGTGTGAAAAATACTGTTTTTTTTACACGCGAAACATGAACACATGTTATATTGCACACTGTAAACACAATCAAAGCTTCAAAAAAACACGAAGAAACGGGACCTTTAAGGATGTAGCACTGTCTGATCATTTCTGTATTTTCTTTGATATATCAATCTCTCCTGCCATTGAAACTAGATCTGTCTCTGTCAAAAAGATATGCTTAAATGAGAACACTAATGTGCTGTTTATGAAGGCTATATCTCTAATACCAAGCATATCTGCAGACTGTTGATTTTCTTCTTGACTCTTTTAACTCAAAAATTAAGAGTGTAATTGATGATATTGCTCCTGTGAAAGTCAGGAAAAAGAGTGGCAAACAAAAAGCACCTTGGAGAAACTCAACAGCAGTGCACTTAATGAAAAGACAATGCAGAAAATCTGAACACGTGGCGAAAGACAAAACTTGTAGTCCACTTGTAGACAGTCTTCATGCTTTCAATGTGGAACTAGACAAAGCTATAGACAGACCTTCTTCTCAAATATTATAAACAGAAACATAAACAACACGTGCACTCTTTTTTCTACTGTCGAGAGACTAACAACGACAGGCTAGAAAACTGGGTTGGGCTTTCTGGGATGGTCCTCAAATGGTTCAGGCCATACTTAGAAGGGAGAGGTTATTATGTGAGCAAGGGCATAGATTTGGTTTGAACATTGGGGGCGTTGAACGTTGGTATGCTGCCTGTTTTTTTTATTATAATTTTTTTTAGAGAAGGTGTGGGTACAAGAAAGACTGGGAAAATGAATATTTGTGGCTGAAAGATGTTGAGGGGGATACAGAGAGGGCTTTTTGTGACCTTTGCAAAAACGTCCTTCTCAATCGGACATGGAGGGGAATACGATGTCAAACGACACAGACATGTCCAACAGAAAGAGACATCCAAATCTATGGACACTTTCCTCCGACCTAAAAACGACTTTCTAGCTGACAAAGTGACTGCTGCAGAGGTGACGAGTGTGTATCACACTATCCAACACGCTACATCATATCGAGCAGGAGATTGTGGCACAGTTGTGGTAGGAAACAGTAGCCATTTAGGTCAAAATATGTCATTGTTTTGCATAGGATTGTATCTTGGCACCTTTTTGTATTGTTGTCACCTTGTGATGGTGATGGGTTTGCACTCCTCTGTCTATACTGGAAAACCATTTGGAAGCTTCTCATAAAATTGAATGTTGCTTTAATTTAATTCTTTCTTCCTTATTTGATTCATATGCTGGTAAAAAGGTTTGAGTCCTAAAGGTGTCCCCAAAGTCCTAAAGGTGTCCCCAGAACACTGAACAGCTTTTTCCCCCTGTGCCTGCCTTTACTAACATGCAAGTTCACCATCCTTCCTCCCCCTTCTCGTTCCGTAAACCTCTGGAGTTGTGAGTTAAGACTTCTTTTTTTTTTTAACTGTTCCTGTGGTGTTGAACAACTACAATTCCTGTTAATCCTACAATTTTATATTATAATTTATTTAAAGTGAATAAATTGTAATGAAAAATAAATAAAATTAAATAGCTAAAGTAAATCGTAAGTGGAAGTGCATCTGTCAATTCATTGAATGTTCAAAATATTATAGAACAGAGGTGTCAAACTCAGGGCCACAGCCCTGCAGAGTTTAACTTCAACCTTAATTAAATGCACCTGATTCATCCAGAAAGAAAAATGTTCCAATTTATATTGTTTACTACCACATGGCCTGCCAGGAGCAGGGTTGGACACCCTGGGGTTCTCAAACTCATTGAGTTTGATCAGAGTTTAGCTCCAAGCTTGATCAAACACTTAAGCAAGTGTTAGCCTATTCATAACACATAGCAACACAGCTGAAAGTATTCCTAATATGTTGAGTCTTTTATTGAAAGTACCTGTAGTTATGTGCGAAAAGGGTATTTGAAAAATATGCTTTTTTTTGTAGATGCCAATAGTGTTGCAGAGACATACTTCACCTTTTAAGGTTAATCTCAATAACTATCTGCCTCTAACCTTTTTTTAATGGTGAGAATGAGAAGGTCATTGAAGAGGAACATGTATACCGGAGTACATTTGTTGCGAAGGCTGAAGAGGGACCCTCTTTTGCTTAGCTGTTGAAGTTCCCCCTGTTTTTCTAAACAGCGGTTTTTAGAAACAATTGGAATTGCCTGTAGAAATAAACACATAAATTATTATTGTATAATGTATCATTTGCATCATGCAAAGAAATATAATCATTTTGGCATATTGAAACAATACATGTTGGCCTTTGTATATAGTAAAAGAAAATTGTATATTTCAGAAATTTCTAGCTGTAGTTTGATTAAATGCATAGGCTAGTTCAACTTCACCCAAGAATGAACATTCTGCCGTAGTATTTTGGACAGAACAAAAAATGCGTTGATACAAGGATTAGAACAGGTTTGATGCTTTGATGCAGCTTAAGTTTAGCAAAGAACATTTCTTTAATCAGTTTATTTTCTTGATCTCTTAAGTTGCTTAATGGCTCCTTGAAAGTTTTTAAATATTGATGTTACATTAAACGTTTTTTAGATATTTATATTTAACGTATTATTACTTCTCTAATGTATTATTACTACCTCTGTTAATGGAATAAATCCCTCCTTGGTTCTGTAAAGAGCATGTAGATGCATTCTAAAGAAAAGATTCTTCTGTGGCATAGTGCTGTAAAAATCCCTGTTGAAAACTCTATTTTTAAAGGGGCAGTAGTGAATTTACTGACCTTGAGTTTGTCGAACTCCAATTTGTTAGAGATGTGTATGAGCTCCTCCATTTGTTTCATCTGCCCTACCTGTGTGTTTGCCTGCGTGATAAGCTACAAACAAGAAGGTTGAGAGAGATCAAAGCTGGACATGAACAAATAGAACAAATGCATATGGAAAGATTTAACAGTTATGAATAATTTTTGGTGGTTTAAATAAAAAGTGGTTTAGACTTCGTGTTAGTTGCCCATTTTTCAGTGGTTTTACCACAGAGATATCATTATAGGCATATGTGACGCTGTTATGAAATCATGCATGTTCTTAATTTCACATAAGTAAAAGTATTAGAAGCATTGGAATTGTTTGTTGTTGGTATGTAGCCAACAATAAAATGTTTTACTGCTGCTATTCTAGATATCAGCACTCGGCTAATCAAGCTCAAGGATCAATGTTGATTTGATCCATTTTACCTCAGACACTGAAGTCAGGGCCTTGGAAGCAGTTTCCTCCTCGTTAGTGCCCTTTGCAGTCCTCTTCTGGATATTCTACAAAAGGTTGAAATGAATCCAAGCACTATTGTCTGATCATTTCACATTTACAAATGAGAGGAATGGGTATTTTTGAGAACATTAGCTGTTATATCTCACCTGTATAAGGATTTTGATGCGTGTGATTCATTGGAAGGGCAGAAGCATAAAGGATGTGAAGGGCAGACGTTTGCAGAGTGGAGATAACTCCAGCCGCCTCATCACAACTGAAAAATCCCTGTTACTGTCCCTGCCAGAACATGCATATAAACACTACATTTAATTATCACTTAAAATATTTTGCATTTAAAAGCTTTCATTGTTGTGAAGCTTTCAAAACGAAGCTGAAAATTTAGGATTAAAATTATTATTTTGTGTTTGTGTTTGTTTCTCAATGGATTTAGGTATGTGCAAAAGTCTCACATCAGTCTGCTGTAGGTCTTTTCTTGGGACTGCTGATTGCGGACATAATCAATGAAAATTGAGAAATAGTTCTCTGAGTGCTCATAAATGATGTCACACACGTCAGATATCACCACACTCTCATCAACTCGTTTCAGCAGATCGCCTATAAACCTAAGAAGAAGAGATATGTTCATTCCTGTGGCCATAGTTCTTTGGTTAATGGCTTAGTTTACTCAAAAATGATAACTGCATTATGTACTCTTTTAAAAGCCATTCCAAATTCGGTAACACTTTATAATAACTACACACTATGAAGCATTATTTAAGCATTAGTAAATAGTTAATTGATCATTTATAAAGCATTAATATACATTAATAGGCAGTTTATAAATACAGCTATAAATGCTTTATTCATGATTTATAAGCATATCTATAATGGGTTTAATAATTGTATTTTCATATTTTATAAATGATCAATTTATCATTTCTAAATTAAGTATTACATTATTTACAAACCAGTTATTTAGGAGTTGTCAGTGGTTTATCAGATCATTTAGAAAGTGTAAGTAAAGGATTAATAAATCTAAATGTACATTTATACATCTTATTATTTAGACATATAGTAATAGTTGCTAAGTGTGTTAATAAATACTTTATTAACATGCATTTCTACTGTAATTTATGATTAATTCAGGTAGTTATAAAACATTTAGTAGTTGTCAGTTAACTATTTCTGTGATATTTTGCAGTGTCAAAACAGTACCAGAGAACAGCAGTGCAGAAGAGAACTGAGCCTTTAAATCTCCTTTGTAAAAGCTTTACGAGGCATAAATAATCCTCACTTTAGATGAGCTCACAGAAATAGTGATAATATTTAAATAATAAAATAATATTTCGCTACTTATTACTCTCGTTTTCATTCACTCCTTCAAGTGTAGTCGTTCACCATAGTGAATGTTATTGAGTGCACTCGTTGTACCGATGTACATACTCACTGTCCGAATTCACTCACTCGTTATCATTCACTCCTTAAGTGAACTGTATTAGTGGACTAAAGTAGGGAATAGTGAATGAGGGTTTAGGGGGCGACTTCGGATTCAGCCGATGAATAAATTAACGTTAGAGTTAACGTTTCAAGACAAATAAAACAGACAAACATTGACGTACTTTAAAAGCAAACTCGATATTATACTGCAGGAATTCAAATTCGAGCACTTCCCGCCCAAAACTTTTCCAATATCTCACTCAGCACAGACGGCATCAATTTTTAAATTTTATACACATAACTCCCAAAAACCAAACGGAACACGTTTTTATAAAACAGTAACGTTAACGTTAAACGTTAACGTTAAATACAACATCTTGTATACATAGAACATATTCAGTAACGCTATATCACAAAACATACGTTCAAAAACTCGGTTAATTTACGATTTTGTTTGTATTCATGTTCACAAACAACATCAATTAGCTCATAAACAACTAAACCACACGTCCAAAAGTTGCATTTTCGGGTATATTAATTAAAACAAACTTCCAACCTACCTTTTCATCCGTGTCCCGAGAGAAACAAAATGGCGGTTTTCAGCAGAAGTTCAAGACCGTTCGAGACAGGCTCGTGCGTCATGACGTCAGAATAAAACGTCTGACGCGAGGTTTCCTTAAAAGGAAATTACACTTTGGGTGAGATATATGCGTGTCTATGAATGTCTATGCGTTCAAGTTGAATGAGTGTACAATAACCAATTACAATTAGGAAAGCAGAAATACGAAGTAAATAGACTCAGATAGTTCTAGTAATCCAACTTACACCCATGTTCACTTTTTACAGTGTAGTACTGCAGCTTTCCCGCGAGTGGGCGTGGTTTCCGCGGTGGGCGGTCTTGGTCTTGTGCTGTGAAATTGACATGTCAGTGTCACAATATTATTAGAATTACTGACAATAGCGAAGGTTTATTATTTACTTTTTTTTATAGAAACCGTCTTCATCAAAAGACTGGGTGATTTATGAAGCATAACCATGCTATTATGTCATGTAATATTTGTGGGAGCAGCACAGGGGCGGTTCTAGACCCTTTTGTCTGTCATGCCAGCTCCCCTAAAACTATCAACACATTTTAATTTAATCATGATTTAATTATTTAATATGTATGTAAGCACAGTGCAGTGTTAATGTACAAACTGTGTATATGTATGTGTGTGTGTGTGTGTGTATATATATATATAAAAAGCACAGGGGTTAAAGCAAAAAAAAAATCCTGCGCCTGAACTTTTTTTTTCAGTGAGGTTGGGGGCTGGGTGAGTGGATAATTGTGGATAATAATCACGCAAAATGATGGACAGACAATGATTCACATTTCGAGTGCATCATTTCCCGTGATAACAAAATTAAGTAGGCTAAATTGTTGAATTTATTTATTAGATGGTACCCTTCAAAAATAAAATTATGGCTAAGCCACTGTTTCACACACGTTAATTCACACACCACTGCCAAAATGCGTCATGCATTGATCAGTCAAACCTGAATAATCGTTGATTCAAACCTCTTTCAGAAGCTGTGGGGGATCAGCGCAGTCTACGGTTTAAAACTTGCAGATGTCCTGGTCAGTGTCACACGATGATGGATAGGAGTCATAGTCACTTATTCGTCATTCAATTAAAGCCATTCAACTCTGCTCTCAGAGTTGGTTATGTTTATAAAGAGGTGTAATCCACGCTGGATCATCCCACTCTTTACTCTAACACAGATACAACTTCTTTATGCAGATACAACTGTATATTTATGTAGGGCCCTATGAAATCCGTTTTATTTTTTTGCCCAAATTCCGTTACATTTTTTCTCAAATTCCGTTTAAATTTTTGCTAATTCGTTTTTTTTTTTTCGTTTTAATTTTTGGGAATTCAGTTTTTTTACCCTTAACTGTTATTTTAGCCGTAAAAAGAGTGTATTTTTAATGTTAATATAATAGAACATAAAACATAAAATAGGAATGACCTTAAATTTATTGAGGTAACAAACATCACATTTACTTTTCAGGACAAATACCGCATGATTCAACATAACACTGCACTCTGAGTACTTCAAGTCACAACAAAATATTAGTGCTGTGAATTGATCATTTAAAAAAAAACCCGAATTAAATTGAATTTTTTCTGTTATTAATCATAATTAATTGCAATTAAAAACATTGGAGTTTTTAATATTTTGATATTGTAATAATTTCAGTTACTCTCCAAATTAATGTAGAAACAATTTAAAGACAGTATATTTAAAATGTGTGTTGTAAAGGCATCTTTTTATGAATGAAGGCCAGTATCACTGATATTAATGTCTATATGAAACATTGATGACGTTACATTACATATAACTGAAAGCTACCAATTTCAACATTTATTAGGCTTTAAAAAAATAACAACTTTTAATTTAATTGAACTTAAAACAATCTTTACATAAACCCATTATAATAAATGTTATATTTACCTGTGGCCTTCCCTGTCAGACATAGTCTACACAGAAATTGAATAAAGTTATCAACACCTTTCTTAACAGCATAAATAATAAGTGAAATATAGATGAATCATCATTAAAGCTACAATCTTCTCTGTTCCCGTTGTTCTTTGAACATTAATGACAGACATTATCAGTGCTACTGTCACTTTAAGATCTACCTCTGCCGAACATGATGCGGATCAGACGCGCTCTCCCGTGCATCTCATTTTCTCTCAAGTTCATTTAAGACATCATTTTCCATACAGTACACTAAAGTGCATTAAAAACAAGGCAAAATACAGCAAGCACTCCCCGCGAGGGAACTGCTCGGCTCAGTACTGAGGGATTAGCGTCGAGTTTCTTAACTTTTTCGCCGATGAAAGCAGAGCCGCTTCGCCATACTCTGAGTGTTTTGAAGGGGGAGCTGAAATGACGGGAGGGGTTGTGTCGCCCAGATTTGCTTCCTCCGATCTGCATTTTCCCCAGACATACGTTCTTCTCCCACACAAAACCGCATTTCATTCCAAATATGTAAAATTCAGGGAAATTCTGCGTTAACAATAGATTCTGACTTTACATTTCATCTTACATTTATTATGAAACTTAATTAGGAAATTAAAATATGCAGGGTAAATATTTCCCAGACTTTTCAAGGGTCCTGGTAATCAGTACTGGTTTTACCCCCAGTCCGACGCCCCTGGATGGGCGTGCCATAAACTTTAAACCAGTGGTTCTCAAAGGCCCTGTCCCAAATGGCACACTTCATATGCCCTTCCAGTCTTGTGGACTTACAATGGCTCAATTCTTTTTTTTTTTTCTAAACGCATTATTGGTGTTTGAAATGTATTGCTGAAGTTACAAAGACTGTGCACTGAGTAGTACTAAAACGGTGACTCGATGACGCACTGGAGCCACTGAGCCTGGTCCCTCCCCTAACACTGTCAGAGCATAGTTTTACAAACTTTCATCGGAGACAACTAGGATTCACTGATAATCCACTGCAGAATGGGTCTGTGACGGCCTTCATCCTCCCGTCCCGCCGACATCTGGTGCCAACGCCACCAATGAGTGTCCTCTTGTGTGCTTAGTACTGCAGCTTTCCCGCGAGTGGGCGTGGTTTCCGCGGTCGGCGGTCTTGGTCTTGTGCTATGAAATTGACATGTCAGTGTCACAATATTATTAGAATTACTGACAATAGCGAAGGTTTATTATTTACTTTTTTTATAGTGTTATATTGACAATCGAATTATTGATATCAGAAATGAGCATTGTTACTAGTAGCAATTCAATTGTTGATATCAAGAATAGATATTTGTACTAGTAACAATGTAATTATTGATATCAGAAATGTGCATTTTTACTAGTAAGAATTGTATTTCTGATATCTGAAATTGTAATTTCTACTAGTAAGAAATCAATTCTTGATATCAACAATTGAATTTGAATGGCCGCCTATGGTGACATTTCACTAGTGAAAATACAATTACTGATATCAACAATTAGAGTTTTTACTAGTGGAAACTAAATTCTTGATATCAAAAATTGGCATTTTAACTAGTGAAAATGTAATTGTTGATATCAAGAATTAATGTTGTTGTAATTTCTGATATCAAAAAGTGTCATTGTTACTAGTGGAAATCTAATTCCTGATATCAAGAATGAACATTTTAACTAGTGAAAATTGAATTGTTGATATCACAAATACATATCCTGCGATTGATTAAAAGTTAAAAAGGCTTGCCATACACACACACCCACACGCATATGCCCAGTCACACACACCAACGACCAGGAGGAGTCAGAGCGATGGCAAGTCAACAACTTCAAAGGTAGCGTTCGCAAACTGGAAGTATAAGCACCACTTTTCCCTCATTGAGGTGAAAGGTAAGAATGTTTACGTGTAACGTGCCCAGGAAGAGAGTCTCTCCACGTCGGTGGCAAGTAATTCTAATCTAATGAAGCCTCACATCATCACATGCCGCCGCAACATTAGTGGCTAAAAACCCAGGCGATAACGTGAGCTCCACTACCAAAGGAGTAGTATAGTACTGATAATATTTACACAATATTTACACTATAGTAGGCCTACTGATAATATTTACACAATATTTACACTATAGTAGGCCTACTGATAATATTTACACAATATTTACACTATAGTAGGCCCACTGATAATATTTACACAATATTTACACTATAGTAGGCCTACTGATAATATTTACAATAATGTATTGAATTTGATAGGTGTCTCTCACATTGTCCCACAGCAACATTACAATAGTGTACATTAATGTACAATGTTTTATAATAATAATTTATTCTATTTAGTGTGTTTAATTCATTAATTTAACATATTAATATTGGGGCCATCCAAGTTATTTGACTTATTTGAACATTTGAGGGGGGAAAAAAGTAACACAGTAGTTACTTTCCCTGGTAATTAGTTACTTTTATAATGATGTAACTCAGTTACTATTTGTAAGAAGTAACTAGTAACTATAACTAATTACTTTTTTAAAGTAACGTGCCCAACACTGTTTATTTTATATTATACAATACACTAGGAATGTGTACAAGGGTTTTTTAAAGTAAAGTTTTAAGTTTAAGTAAGGTTTTTCAATTCTTTTAAGTAAAATAAAGAAAGAGTATTGCAATAAATGTTTTTATTTTTTCTCCTTAACCTCTTGCTGTTCCTGTTGCTTAAGAATAGAATAGAAAAAAACTAATGTGACAAGCCATCAGAACTGAACCGAACCGTGGTTAAAAACCGAGGTATGTATTGAACCGTGGACTAACTGTATTGTTGCATCCCTAATGTCCATCCCTTTATGACCACCATGTTCCCATCCTCTGATGGCTACTTCCAGCAGGATAATGCACCATGTCACAAAGCTCGAATCATTTCAAATTGGTTTCTTGAACATGACAATGAGTTCACTGTACTAAAATGGCCCCCACAGTCACCAGATCTCAACCCAATAGAGCATCTTTGGGATGTGGTGGAACGGGAGCTTCGTGCCCTGGATGTGCATCCCACAAATCTCCATCAACTGCAAGATGCTATCCTATCAATATGGGCCAACATTTCTAAAGAATGCTTTCAGCACCTTGTTGAATCAATGGCACGTAGAATGAAGGCAGTTCTGAAGGCGAAAGGGGTCAAACACAGTATTAGTATGGTGTTCCTAATAATCCTTTAGGTGAGTGTATATATGTAATGTTAAAGTGGCTGACAACAGTAAATATTCTTATTAGGAATAAAATTCCTCGTTTTTGAACTGTGCAGAGCTGTAGCTGAATAGTTAGGCCTACTACGCTACTTTATTTTAATGTTGGTCATTTTTGTGGTACTTGGAGAGCCAAAAATGTTCTGAGGTGGTAGGTAGTCTACTTGGTATAAAAAGTTGAATTTAACAGATTTTTTATTCCATTTTCAGATGTGCTGGAGGGAATCTGCAGAGCAGATAACAGGTAAAAGTAACACGAATGTATACAGCACAACTGAAATAGCACATCGTAAATAATGTTTTCCCCGTATTATGTCCCAAACTCATAGTCTCCAA
Organism: Romanogobio albipinnatus; assembly: GCA_023566225.1. Classification (NCBI taxonomy): domain Eukaryota; kingdom Metazoa; phylum Chordata; class Actinopteri; order Cypriniformes; family Gobionidae; genus Romanogobio; species Romanogobio albipinnatus. The sequence goes on along the minus strand of CM042242.1, from coordinate 62,995,591 downwards.
TTCCAGGTCAGCTTCATCAATTCCCACTTTTAAGTCTTTAAAAATGTATTCTTTAGCTTTTAATTAATTTTTTATTGCTCTCTCTTTCCATATTGTATGTAATATAGGCTACATTGAACCATTAAAACGACATATTTTTATAATGTATATGTAACAAGGTTTACAAATTAACCGATAAATAGACAGTAAGGAAACCGTTGTTCATTAACAACACCAATAAAAGTGATTAAACTTTTTAAAAATAATTAAGTTATACAGTTATACATATTATATGCCAATTAAAAGATAATTTATGATATTCAGAAATGTTTTAATATTAGGTGTTTTGTATGGTGTGTTTATTTTGGTGTAAATAAATGTAAGTGTAAACAGCTCAACTTTGGAGTGCAGAATTTGGGCTTTTTCAAAATTTGCCATTCTGTACATTCAACTTGCCTGGACAACTACATACAAAAGACTGTGTACAGACTTAATAAAGAAAAAAAGAGTCACTATAAATTGACTGAAGATGACACGCTTTAATGAAATCAGCTGCAGAGTTCTCTGTATCTTCATAATCACACTTGCTGTCATCCATCACCATCTCCAGTGCCTTCCAGTGACCCTCACCAGCCCCAATGTCTTCCAGTGACTCTCACTAGCCCCAATGTCTTCCAGTGACCCTCACCAGCCCCAATGTCTTCCAGTGACCCTCACTAGCCCTTGTTTCTTGCGGTTATCTTCACCGGCCGAAGTGCTATGACCCTTACTGACCCCAGTGCCTTGCAGTGACCCTCACCAGCCCTAGTGTCTTCTGGTGACCCTACCAGCCCTAGTATCAGTGCTGTGTGGTGACCATTACTGGCCCCAGTGCTGTGTGGTGACCATTACCGGCCCCAGTGCTGTGCGGTGACCATTACCGGCCCCAGTGCTGTGCGGTGCCGGCCCGAATGTCTTGCCATGACCTTCACCAGCCTCATTTTCTTCAAGTGACCCTCACAGACCCCAGTGTCTTGCGGTCAGGGTCACCTATGTCTAGGTCCCGATTCCTACAGACGCCTCGCCACTGAAAGAATGAAAAAGAAAGAGAATTCATGTTTGTCCACTCAACACATTCATTACCTGTATAACTGTGCACAACCAGATCATTCTCTTTCTCATTCTGACATGAAAATGTTTTATAAAGATCCTGCCGCATACCTGCCAAAGCATGAGGAAAACATTCTCACAAAATCTCTTAATCGTTTTCTCAATCGCCGAAGTCGTCCTAGCCTTGATATGGAAATACATACACAAGAACAAGCATGAGGATGGTCTGACAAGCACTATACGATAAATAATTTATGATAAACCCATAATGACCAGCATCCATGTGTACATGTTTGTGGGTGTATGTGATCTGTGCATGCATTTGATCAACAACTGTTTGCTAACAACATGGGTCTGCATGTGTGTGTGTGTGTGTTCTCAGCATACGTAACGTACCTGATTTCTGTGAGTGGCAGGTGTTGGACACACTCTTCATCAGTCGAGTCCTCTGCCTCCTCAAACACACAAACACATTTCTAAGCATTTTAAATCTCTCATACACTCTTACACACTAGCAATGAATGACTAATAGTAATAGTTTATGTCAAGTCAACCTTATTTATATAGCGCTTTTAACAATGCAGATTGTTTCAAAGCAGCTTTACAGTGTTAAACAGGAAAATAATGCAACATAATTTAATTCAGCTGTATAGCCATTCTGGAGAAAACAGTGATGTCATCAGTTCATTTCAATTATCATACAGTGACAGTGTGGGCTTTAGATCAGTAATTTAGTTTATATGGTTAACTTAGTTTAATAATTAGATTTATTTGGATATTTAGTTGAAAAATTTAGAACAATTTAGTGTCCCCAACTGAGCACGCCAAGCCAGAGGCAACAGTGGCAAGGAAACCAAAACCCCATCTGGTGACCTAATGGAGAAAAATAAACCTTGGGGGAAACCAGGCTCAGTCGGGGTGCCAGTTCTCCTCTGGCCAATTAACAAGCAGTGTATGATTATTATTCTGGCAACTTTACAGGTCAGAGGTCACAATAGATCGGAATATTCCAAGGATCGGAGGCAACACGCCGGAGACGGTTTTATTGAGGATGACATCGATTTAGAAGTATTAAATTGTAATATTCGAACAATCGGAGTCATCACGCCGGAGACGGGTTTATTATTGTTTAACAATGTTCTGATTAAATTCATAACCCAATCACACACAGATACCAATATCATCTGAAACAAACTTATAACAGTATAAACTCACTGCTGTGTAGCCGGTGGATGCATGAGGGTACAAGTCTGGCAGCAAATGTTCCACGTTGTTGAGCAGGTGCTCTGTCAAAGTGTTATACAGAGCCTGATCCTCAACCATGGTGGGGCCGAGAGGAACGCTGCACACACAGATAACAAACATGTGCCACATTACTATATAGACACTTCAGTCCTTGAGTTATGTTGTAATGTGCTTTTAATTACAGACTATATCAGATTAATACACAAATATAAACACTTACTGAAATATAGTGGGTCCAAAAACTATTGACAAATTCTTGGATGTCATAAGATTTCGATGACTCTCAGCAGCCACACGGGACAGGAAGAACAATAGGTAGCAGAGGACGTTAAAATGTTCCTCAGGAAGACGGTTCAGGATCGTCCTCACAGCCTTATTCAGTTCTTCCTCTTTTAAATCTGCAAGATACAATAAAGAATTCAAGAAGATTTAGTTAAATCAATTTTGTTGTGCAGCAGGAACCCAAAATGTTCTCTCATCACCACCCCAGCTTCACCTACCCCTGAGCACTTTCAGCAGTTGTGTCCCGTGTAGCTCTGGAATAAGTCCACCAGGCAACTCCCTGAGGAAAAGTTTCAATAAGGAGGCAAGAGTAGGAATATCCCCACTGTCAAACCCCGGAAATCCTCCTTGATCAAAACTTTTCCTCAGTTCCTTGCAGCGTTTCACGTTCCCACCAACCCTGAACAGGCCACCTTCACTGAGACCTAAACACAAACACACATTATCTCAGCATAGATGTGGCTATTGCATTGACCAACACTGAGAAACACACGAGCCACAGCACTCACCATGCTTCTCCACAAACTCCACTATATGCATGAGTGCTACAGGAAGACCCTGCCTCATCTGTCCACTCTTCCTCAGGCTGATCAGGGGCACACCAAACACAGCTCTCTGTGTTTCCACCTGCACAAGGCAAAAGTTCATGAAAAACAAAAAATCCGGACAGGCTACAGGTAAATACTGCAGGAGTGCATAAACATTTTTTTTTTTACATGAAGCTGTCTAACAAGCATGCATTGTAGCAACAAAGAGAGCAGGGCTGTGCAGAGAGTTCTTCAGGGGCAGGGGCTCAAATGTAAAAAAAGGGGCAATATGTAAATATATATATATATATATATATATCCTTATGCTCATCAAGCCTGCATTTATTTAATCAAAAATACAGAAAAAACAGTTGCCTAATATTGTGAAATATTATTACATTATGTTCTTTTTAACTTTTTATTTATCAAAGAATCTTGAAAAGAGTATCACAGTTTCCATCATTGACATTAAATCCTCATATTAGAATGATTTCTGAATGATCACGTGACACTGAAGAGTGGAGCAATGATGCTGAAAATCCAGCTGTGATCACAGGAATAAATTATATTTAAAATTATTTTAAAATAGAAAACCGTTATTTTAATAATATTTCACAATCTTGCTGTTTTTTATCAAATAAATGCAGGCTTGATGAACATAAGAGACTTCTTTCATAATGCTGCATAATATTCAAAAAATGGTAATATAATAAAGTCCTTTCACCATTTCTCCAGCCTACACTTCCCATAATAGGCCTGTAGGTGCCGGTGGTACCTGGGTTTTGTTAACTTTGATAGTTTCATGAAATAGTAAACGGTGTATCAATATACATAAATACAAGTGAAACTAACACTTAACATTAATGCGACTTTTGTGCAGTGATTTGTAAAGTGGTTTGTTGTCAGTTAAAATCCATTTTGTCAGTGATGCAATTTATAAAATGAGACAAACTGCAGGAAATCGTTCCACAAACGTTAGTTCGTCTGTCCATGTCATTTTCAACCGATTTATGAATAAGAACAGAAAATTACCCCACTTCACATCGCCCAATGGAATTTGAACTTGCTTTGCCAGATCACGATTGGTTGGTGTACATACACATGACAAACGGGCATTGGTGAATTGTGTAATACTTAAAATAAATAATATATAGATTTGTAATTAAATCAACACATCAGCTCTGATTATGGATTGAAAAAAAAAATTGGCTTTTTCCCGTAAGGCCTCACACTCTCTGAAAGGACCATATTTGGCTCGAGAGCCGTTTCCGAACAGTGGAAAATCAGCGTTCAATCAAAACGCACGCAACCCATAGCAACGCGTTATGGCAACGCCTCAACAGAAATGTTCCGACTTTTGAGCAATTCGTTACTATTGTATACATTGTCATGTTATAATAATCACATTTATTTAGTTTTATTGAACACGATATTATCATTGATATTTGTCTGAGAGGGGCACTTTTGATTCATTTCGAAAAAGTGCAGGGGCTCGAGCACCCAAAAATACGAAAGTATTTGTGAATTGTGTGTGCTGCATACTTACACTACACACTGATAAAACTCCGAGCACTCCCATTTTCATGAAAGGAGCTGTCAACCAATCCGAGGCGAGTCCGAAGCCGAGAGTCGAAACCAGAAAAGGGTCAAACACGGGAATCCAAAACAGTCAAAATCGGGCGTCAAAAGCAGAAGGGGGTCAAAAACCAAGAGTAAAAATATGTCGCAAATCCAAAGCCGATAGTCAAAGTCCGAAAGAGAGTCAAAAACCGATAAACAATAATCAAAAATATTAAATAACTGTAGAAACTCGCCAACCGCTAAAAACACACCACCTTCATCAATCGCCATAAACACCCAACAGAGAATATTCAATAAAGAATGTTCATATGCAGCTGCAACTCACGTCATAATGGCGCGTTCTGCAGAAGTTCAGTTGAGTTACCATCAGCAACACATTATGTGCATTAACATACATGTCAATCAGAAAACCTAATTATATTACAATAATTAAACAATAGAGTGAAAATATATAATTTCCTTATGTTTAACTGCAAAAAAAAGTCAAACAACTTCAGAAAATGATTTTATTAGAGGGAAAATTCATTCACAAACCAATGCAAAAAAAAAAAAAAGTAGCCTACATACGTTCACTTAAAACACATATTACAAGACTGAACAGCAAACAACTAAAAAATAAACTAAATGGTAACACTTTAATTAGGTTCCATCTGTTACAGTTACAATAAAAATGGAAAAATTACTTCTAATGCATTTATTCGTCTTAATTTCGGCATTTACTCATCCGTGAAGCACATTAAGGCATTAATAGCAGGTGGAAACAGGCTTTCTCTCTTGCTCTTTATTGTGCTGCCTTCACGTGCAAACTTCAAGAATGTCGTGATGCGAGCTTGTTGTTGTCAAGTGCGTTGTTGTCGGAATGAACATGAATCATGGAGGACACCAGGTTTATTCTTGGGGAAAATCTGATTAAAACCAACATTATATGTAGGCTTATCATATGCAATGACGACCTGATAAATATCGATGCCCTCCAGATTCTGTAATCTCGGTCAAATCTTCGCTGTGTATAAAACATATACACTGACTTTACATTTCATCTTACATTTATTATGAAACTTAATTAGGAAATTAAAATATGCAGGTAAAATATTTCCCAGACTTTTCAAGGACCCTCTCTTCCCTTGGGGCCCTGGTAATCAGTACTGGTTTTACCCCCAGTCCGACGCCCCTGGATGGGCGTGCCATAAACTTTAAACCAGTGGTTCTCAAAGGCCCTGTCCCAAATGGCACACTTCATATGCCCTTCCAGTCTTGTGGACTTACAATGGCTCAATTCTTTTTTTTTTTTCTAAACGCATTATTGGTGTTTGAAATGTATTGTTGAAGTTACAAAGTCTGTGCACTGAGTAGTACTAAAACGGTGACTCGATGAAGCACTGGAGCCACTGAGCCTGGTCCCTCCCCTAACACTGTCAGAGCATAGTTTTACAAACTTTCATCGGAGACAACTAGGATTCACTGATAATCCACTGCAGAATGGGTCTGTGACGGCCTTCATCCTCCCGTCCCGCCGACATCTGGTGCCAACGCCACCAATGAGTGTCCTCTTGTGTGCTTAGTACTGCAGCTTTCCCGCGAGTGGGCGTGGTTTCCGCGGTCGGTGGTCTTGTGCTATGAAATTGACATGTCAGTGTCACAATATTATTAGAATTACTGACAATAGCGAAGGTTTATTATTTACTTTTTTTATATAGAAACAGTCTTCATCAAAAGACTGGGTGATTTATGAAGCATAACCTAGCTATTATGTTGTGTAATTGTAGCACACGTGTCAATTAATATTGCACTTGCAGCTAGTATTAATTATAGGCCAATAGGTTCGACTATGGAGGTGTAATAAAAACAACACTGTTGAATTAAAAGTAAATCTTTAGTGAAATTTAAATTCCACTTTAAAGGAAAATAAAATTAGGAAAATAAAATAGAACTCAATCCATGTCACAATATTTGTTCAATAATAAATCACAGTTACATGAACTTTCAATTAAATTGACTGTAATTGAACAAGTTCACTTGACTCCTTTTGATTGGGTGCACCCTCTAGCTATGAATATCTTCCTAGAATAACACACCTTCAATGTCAAATACAAGCATTCACAATTGTAAAGGTGGACAGTTCACACAAAACCATATTCAAAATTAAATCCTTGGTATTGAACACAAGGCAAAAATAATGGTTCAGAAGAAAAAAAGTTCAATAAATCCCTGAAAAGATTTGTTGAAAAGGGTCAGTTCAAAAAGGGTTCAATTCAAAAAGTCCAGTTCAAAGATTCGGTTCAAAGATTCAAAAATCCGTAGATTCGCTGAAAGCGATTCAATACTTCAAGAGAAAAATCAATTTGAGCAAAACAAAAATACCCGTTGAGCAGTCTCTCAAAACAATGCTCAAAAATGAAAACTCAAACAGGCAATCAGATCTTTCCTACCCAATTCCTCCGGTGTTCGTTTGAAACTCAAATCTCAAATCTCACAGTTCACAATGTTCATCTCACTGGGAAAGGCATCTTTCCAACAAAGAAATAGATCGACTTCTGTCAGCTTGTTTAACACATTTTTATTTGGACACATTTACCATATAATGATGCTGAAGCAGCGGCGGATGACACGGTTTTTACGGTAACTAACCAGATCAACATTGTGAACCAAATTCTTCAAAACTTCAGTGAAAACATCAAATGGACATGCAATGAAATAAAATATATTTTCTAAACTGCAAACGGTACCAAGAAGAATGTGAATATTTAACCAAGTCAAAAACCAAGGTAAGCCTGTGTCCGTATTAAGTTCAGTATCAGCAGACGCAAAACGACATTAAAGGCGACAACTTTTAAAGTAAAATGATAGAAGTAAAGGATAAAAGCTCTGTGTGGTTTCTCGGTTTGATCGATTTGAGCAACAATAAACGATGCAAAAAATTTTTTTTAGGTTTGTGTTAGTGATTCATATAGTGATTCCTATGTAGAAAATCACTTCCATCTGCATTTTGCAGTACAGCAGTCACGTCACGTGCAAACAACCTATTGAGTCAATGTTGAAATTCCATCAGAATCATCAATTTGGTTGTGGTTGAAATGTCAATGCTAGGTAACACTGGATCAATGTTGAAAATTCGATGCTAAAAAAAATAGTGGACCAATGTCGAAAATTCAATGCTAAATAATATTGGATCAATGTTGATAATTCCATGCTTTTCAGTGTTGAAAAGACAAACATTGAAACATTGCAAAAATCCTTGATTATGCGGCACGTTTTCTTAAAAAATGCGATGAAATACGCGGGATATTTATGCAATTTTATGCGATAAAACTTGCAAAAACTGCAGTTTGATGAAAAAGAGAAAAAAAGTGAATATTTAATATTGAATATTTAATATTGTTTTATTGAAGACCTTAATAAACACATGGCTCAATTTGGACCGATTTCAAAACAATGCATCATGAAGCTTCGAAGTGTTTTGAATCAGTGAGTCGATTCATGATTCGGATCGCGTGTCAAACTGCTGAAATTGGCGATCCGAACCGCTGAATCGACTCACTGATTCATAACGCTTCGTGATGCAGTGTTTTGAAATCGGTCAACACACTGGGAAACTGCTTAGCGTCTTTTGCTGTTATTTTTGTTGGCAAATGGGAGTTTGCGTGCTTCATCATGGTTTCACCGGCCCCGCATAAATATGCAGACTTTGGCTGATTATGCATTAAATCATGCGATGGTATAATCGCGTTTTTCTGGAGGGACTGGAATGCCCACCGTACACAACGTCCAGGATATTCTTTCATACATTGAATTTCAGATTGTTTTTCACCAAACCCTATCATATTTTTTTAGTAATCTTTATTTCTTAAGCTGGGCATACACAGTGGGATTTTCGAGCCGAATTCTGACTCGTGCAACTCTTATTTGGGTCGGGCCGACCCAAATATTCATTCTTATTCATCTTTGTCGTCTGTCGTTTGTTGTGAGTGAGGTGTTCGTGTGATTTTAGTATCAAAATGATTCATCTGTGCGTGCAACGATGCATTTGTGGATCCGGTGCTGCGCGTGCATTGCATTCATTGCCTCGTTTGTGAGTTGATCCTATTTGATTCATTTGGATTTTGAGACAATAGGATCGACTCACAAACGAGTCAATGAATGCATGCATGGCACCGGATCCACAAATGCACATCTTAACTTACTCGTTGCACGCACAGATTCTGACCAACATTTATACAAAATCGAAGTTTTGCAATCACAATTATGTCTCTATTTGTGCAAAATTCTGCACATTCATGTAATTCTGTATTTAGCACACACAAGCTGAAAGGCATTTGTTTGTGGACAGTGAAAATATCTACAAAATGTATCAAGTTCATGGGCGTCGGAACCATTGTATGTGGGTGGGACAAGACCCACCCACTTTTTATGATCAATGATATTGGACCCTAACATTCAGCACATGTCTGTTTACCTACCCCTAATGAATAAACACTTATTATTAAACACGTTAGACGCTTTATTTCCATATTATTTTTATTGAAAATAAATGCCTTTTCGATCTGATATGTGATGGGAAAAGGGAGAAGATTGAGTTCGGTGAAAGGCGGACTCGAACCGCGGGTCGATTTGTGTCAAAATTTTATGCCGTGCGTCTTACCCATACTCTACTGCCGCTCTCAATAATATGGCGATTTCCGTTATTTTGTCTTTCCGAACTAGACGTTTAGCAAGCAAAGCGGTATATTTGTACTTATTTTGTACTTAATGTAATTGGCATCTACTCCAGCAAAAGATTTCTGAGGACCCACCCACTTTTTTTTGCTTCCGACGCCCATGATCAAGTTCATGGATAATTGTGCATGTATTTATTAATCATTTTGATAGTAAAGTCATCCCATATTTGTCTCGTGACGGTCGGATACATTTTTGGCATGTCAGTTCTTCTGGTCGCCCCTGGTATCGCACAGCTGAAGCAGAGCTACGAGCTAATTGCCCTGTTGGTATGTGAGGGCAAATAGGACAATCAGTTCGTAGCTCTGCTTCAGCTGTGTGACACAAGGGCCGACCAGAATTACAGAATTCCAATTTAATCGTTAATGCAGCAAGAAAGAAAAACGAAAGAAGAGTGAGATCTTTAAGTTCTCTAGGCAGCTAATGTTATATCAAACTGCAGAAATTTAGAAAACTGCTGCGCCTCCAGTTTGTGTTGTAAAATTGATAATCTCTTCCAAACCACTGTTCAGCTCCTCTTTTATTAATTTAGCTACTTGATTATTAACTTGTTTCACTTCCACACTTTATTTGTTTATTTACTATTAAATACAGTGTTAATATCAGATAAAACAAGATAGATATTTGAAGATATTTTCACCTTGCTTTTCCATTCATTCCTCCTGTGTGTCTGCAGGAGCTTTAAAGGGGAAAGTCAAATTCATTAAATAGTCTTGAATTTAAATTCAGCATGTTTTAACTGGAATGTTGATTTTGATCACATTTTTCTTTCAGTACTACTGTCTCATTTCTGTCTTTATTGGCGAGTTTCCATTTGTATTAACTTCCATTTTGCAGATGCAGGTGGTCATGTTTTTCACTTGTGTTATAAATTCTGACGTAATTGTTTTAAGTCAATGTGAGATTTCCTGTTGAAACTGTGGGGGCATAAATATGCAGTTTGCATGTAAACTGAAGGATGTTGTTTACTTTGAGTGACTTTTTGATACAAAATCATATCAATTGCAGCCTAACATGAAAATTAACTGGCATAGAAATCTGCTGTACATAAAGCAAGATTGATTTTATAGTGTTTCTATGTTGATTCAGTGTTAAATAAGTGATTTAATTGTAGTTGAAAAAATATTGATTTTAAGCCCATCTTCATCTATTTTTCATCATTGAAATAACATTATTTCAGGGTGCAAACCTGATGAAAAATTAATGTTAAATTTCAACATTGATTCAATGATATTTTAGTTGATGCATTAACATTGATTCAACGATGATTCAATGCAAAGGCGTAAAACAGCTTGTAAACAATGTCATGTAATGTCACATTCACCTCAGAAAAAACATATCCAGTGTCCATAAACTCGTTAATCAGCTAGAAAAATTTACTCTAGAGAGGAGAATTTTGCTAAATATATGCACCATATTCCATATTCATTATAATTTGTAATGTTCTTCAATATTTAATGCATGTTTGAATTAATCTAGCAAGTTTTTATGACAGCCACCATTTAAATGTTTATATTTCCAAAAATATGTATATGTATATGATTTTGTAATTTGTAATGTTAATATTATAACTTTATTATTATAAAAAACATGTAATTTAGTGTAGGAATTTAAGTGTTTGTACAAATCAGTTCATTTTTACCTTTAATATTATAGTACAACTGACTCCCAGTTTGCAGCATTAGTGAGATTTGTTTTACATTCCAAAATTTGCCATGTATATATACACTCACCTAAAGGATTATTAAGAACACCATACTAATACTGTGTTTGACCCCCTTTCGCCTTCAGAACTGCCTTAATTCTACGTGGCATTGATTCAACAAGGTGCTGAAAGCATTCTTTAGAAATGTTGGCCCATATTGATAGGATAGCATCTTGCAGTTGATGGAGATTTGTGGGATGCACATCCAGGGCACGAAGCTCCCGTTCCACCACATCCCAAAGATGCTCTAGTGGGTTGAGATCTGGTGACTGTGGGGCCATTTTAGTACAGTGAACTCATTGTCATGTTCAAGAAACCAATTTGAAATTATTTGAGCTTTGTGACATGGTGCATTATCCTGCTGGAAGTAGCCATCAGAGGATGGGTACATGGTGGTCATAAAGGGATGGACATGGTCAGAAACAATGCTCAGGTAGGCAGTGGCATTTAAACGATGCCCAATTGGCACTAAGGGGCCTAAAGTGTGCCAAGAAAACATCCCCATACCATTACACCACCACCGCACAGTGGTAACAAGGCATGATGGATCCATGTTCTCATTCTGTTTACGCCAAATTCTGACTCTACCATCTGAATGTCTCAACAGAAATCGAGACTCATCAGACCAGGCAACATTTTTCCAGTCTTCAACTGTCCAATTTTGGTGAGCTTGTGCAAATTGTAGCCTCTTTTTCCTATTTGTAGTGGAGATGAGTGGTACCCGGTGGGGTCTTCTGCTGTTGTAGCCCATCCGCCTCAAGGTTGTGAGTGTTGTGGCTTCACAAATGCTTTGCTGCATACCTCGGTTGTAACGAGTGGTTATTTCAGTCAAAGTTGCTCTTCTATCAGCTTGAATCAGTCGGCCCATTCTCCTCTGACCTCTAGCATCAACAAGGCATTTTCGCCCACAGGACTGCCACATACTGGATGTTTTTCCCTCTTCACACCATTCTTTGTAAACCCTAGAAATGGTTGTGCGTGAAAATCCCAGTAACTGAGCAGATTGTGAAATACTCAGACCGGCCCGTCTGGCACCAACAACCATGCCACATTCAAAATTGCTTAAATCGCCTTTCTTTCCCATTCTGACATTCAGTTTGGAGTTCAGGAGATTGTCTTGACCAGGACCACACCCCTAAATGCATTAAAGCAACTGCCATGTAATTGGTTGATTAGATAATTGCATTAATGAGAAATTGAACAGGTGTTCCTAATAATCCTTTAGGTGAGTGTATATGATATATCCAAAATAATCAATATTGAACCAAGCCTTTCCAAAGTTTTTTTGTGACAATTTATTTATTTAATTTAACTCATTGTTTTTTTTATGACAAAAACAAAATTGTTTGTCAGTTATCACAAATGTTCTAACACTGGTTATTCAATAAACAGATTTTACTGTTACTAAACTCTGCTCAAAAGAAATTAAATTCCAAATTGATCCATATCGTGATACGTATCGTATCGTGACTTCAGTGACTTGCGCTTTCGGCAGTGGACAGGGGTCAGCATGGGCACCCGGACTGGTCTGCGGCTATGCAGCCCCATACATAACTTCTTGAGCATTTTGAGCTTCTGTAGCTCGTCAATTTGGACCACACTGGCCAGCCTTCGCTCCCCTCGTGCGTCAATGACCCAGTCGCTGGTTCACCACTGTTCCTTCCTTGGACCACTTTTGATAGATACTGACCACTGCAGACCGGGAACACCTCACAAGAGCTGCAGTTTTGGAGATGCTCTGACCCAGTCGTCTAGCCATCACAATTTGGCCTTTGTCAAACTCGCTCAAATCCTTACGCTTGCCCATTGTTTCTGCTTCTAACACATCAACTTTGAGGACAAAATGTTCACTTGCTGCCTAATATATCCCACCCACTAACAGGTGCCGTGATGAAGAGATAATCAGCGTTATTTACTTCACCTGTCAGTGCTTATAATGTTATGCCTGATCGGTGTAAGAGATACACAGATAACCAAATGGCAAAATCTTCTTCATTTTTAACTATATAGGGTGCCTTGCAAAAGTATTCCGATTTTGTTATATTAAACTACTTTAAATTGCCTTTCTCTTTCTGTGAAGCCTTTATAATGCTTTATAAGGGTATTTATTCTTAAGGCATTATAATGCATAAAAACCTTCACATATCTTCTCATCATAACAACAGTTATAAAACACTATAAAACGTAACAATGTGTGGTTATAACTTTTAACAGTATGATGATTTATAACACGCAAAGGCATTATAGCCTCTTAAAGAGTAACTTCAGCGATCAGCATTTAGCTTTGTATCAGTAGAAACCTGGTAGTATATTCGAATTGTCGTACTTTCCCCCCCCATATCCCCCTGAGACGAGAGAATTATGCATTTTATTTCTGAAAAAAATCCTCAGATGACGCAAATATCGCCATTTTGCGTCGTCTGAGGATTTTTTAGCCAGAGGCTAGAGACTACAGCCGTTAGAGGGAGCTGTTCCGCATGTTTTTAACCCGCCCACAGCGGTGGGATCTCACTAACAGAATGTAAATGCGCACGGCCGCTCGGCTCGGGCATTCATAACGGAGCGCTGCGGAGCAAATTGAGTGTTTCAACTTTTCAATGAATTCCTATGAAAGTTAAGCTTCCATAGGCATGATCTGAAAAAGCGCCAGACTGGACACGCGTCGTGAATGACAGCCGCGCTTACCTCAGCTCTTTGCTCTCGTGATGAATGAAATCTGACTCCAGCTGCGTTTGAGACGTGACTTTTGTTCGGCTCACTCACACTTTATTGAAAAGACACGTTCAGTTTTTAATTGTAGTGTCTGTTAATTGTAGTGTCTATTTTATTACTATGAAAATCAAATCGACGGTGTCATGGTGGGCAAGTGATAACCAGTGGGCAGCGAAGCAAGTGCATTCTGGGAGTTGTTGTCTTTCATCCACATGAGACAAAAATACATTTTCTGTCTTTTCTCAGTCTAGAAGGCACCAAATTCAACAATTATTTCACATTTCTACTGCATAAATGACCCAGTTTAAATACACATTCATCTTCCCAGCGCCGAAGTACCCCTTTAAATTAGAATGGATTATCATTTCCAGAGCATTTTTATATTTTGGGTGAGCTATTCCTTTAACTTACATAAGTGTACTGTAAGGCTCCACTGCCTGCGTAGTAACAGTAAATCCCACTGTGAATGTTTAAGATGTTAATTCACAGAATCAGAAAAGCTGTTAATTCTGTTAATTCTAGGTTGCAATAGCTCTGCCCTTACATGGCCTCATGGGGTTATGAGTATTTTTACCACATTGTTTTAAACTGTTGTGATGCTGCTGCGAACAAGGTAAAAAAATGTTACCTTAATTCTAGATTCACTAATCGAGGGTTCATTATCCTCAAAGTGAACAACCTGGACTTGCTACCAGGTGTTTTAAAAGTTAACTGTTTCCTCTTAACTGCTAAAGAAGATTTATTCTGTTCCGTCTTAAAATGTTTCATGAAGTTCACTTAAGTCTCTTGACATAGGCTATCATTTTATCTTTTACATTATAACAGTGCAGTATATTGTCCTGTCAAAGACCCTTTTTTCCTCCATGATTGCAAACAGTTATTCAAAGCTGCACAGTGACGTGTCCATTCACAAAGGCATCTCTGTTTCATGCTCACAATAATCTTCTTAAAAAACCGCAGCTGAGTCCCACATCCAACAAACTTCCAAACACATGCTTTAGGACTATCTTTGATAACAACCATATTCCTCAATTGTATTCCACAATACAGGACAACATTTAATAATGTTAAATAATAATATTGAATATTTTTTCTGAAAACTTGGATATTTACACTTAACCCATACAGTATTTTGGTGACATTATTTGTGCATTTAGTTTTCTTTCCTTCCATGTATAATACATTTAATCTAATTTGATCTTAAACGAACACGTCGACTTTTTGGGACTTTAGCTTATTCACCGTATCCCCCAGAGTTAGATAAGTCCATACATACCATTCTCATCTCCGTGCGTGCCATAACTCTGTCTAACGTACCCGCCGCTAGCCTAGCTTAGCACAAAGACTGGAGGTAAACGGCTCCAGCTATCCTACTGCTCAATTCACGAGTTCACACTTACATCAAATTAAATAGAGTAAATATTATGCGTATTTGGCGTGTTATCTAATTTGGCAATTATCTAATCAACCAATCACATGGCAGTTGCTTCAATGCATTTAGGGGTGTGGTCCTGGTCAAGACAATCTCCTGAACTCCAAACTGAATGTCAGAATGGGAAAGAAAGGCGATTTAAGCAATTTTGAGCGTGGCATGGTTGTTGGTGCCAGACGGGCCGGTCTGAGTATTTCACAATCTGCTCAGTTACTGGGATTTTCACACACAACCATTTCTAGGGTTTACAAAGAATGATGTGAAAAGGGAAAAACATCCAGTATGCGGCAGTCCTGTGGGCAAAAATGCCTTGTTGATGCTAGAGGTCAGAGGAGAATGGGCCGACTGATTCAAGCTGATAGAAGAGCAACTTTGACTGAAATAATCACTCGTTACAACCGAGGTATGCAGCAAAGCATTTGTGAAGTCACAACACGCACAACCTTGAGGCGGATGGGCTACAACAGCAGAAGACCCCATCGGGTACCACTCATCTCCACTACAAATAGGAAAAAGAGGCTACAATTTGCATGAGCTCACCAAAATTGGACAGTTGAAGACTGGAAAAATGTTGCCTGGTCTGATGAATCTCGATTTCTGTTGAGACATTCAGATGGTAGAGTCAGAATTTGGCGTAAACAGAATGAGAACATGGATCCATCATGCCTTGTTACCACTGTGCAGGCTGGTGGTGGTGGTGTAATGGTGTGGGGGATGTTTTATTGGCACACTTTAGGCCCCTTAGTGCCAATTGGGCATCGTTTAAATGCCACAGCCTATCTGAGCATTGTTTCTGACCATGTCCATCCCTTTATGACCACCATGTACCCATCCTCTGATGGCTACTTCCAGCAGGATAATGCACCATGTCACAAAGCTCGAATCATTTCAAATTGGTTTCTTGAACATGACAATGAGTTCACTGTACTAAAATGGCCCCACAGTCACCAGATCTCAACCCAATAGAGCATCTTTGGGATGTGGTGGAACGGGAGCTTCGTGCCCTGGATGTGCATCCCACAAATCTCCATCATCTGCAAGATGCTATCCTATCAATATGGGCCAACATTTCTAAAGAATGCTTTCAGCACCTTGTTGAATCAATGCCATGTAGAATTAAGGCAGTTCTGAAGGCGAAAGGGGGTCAAACACAGTATTAGTATGGTGTTCCTAATAATCCTTTAGGTGAGTGTATAGTTACATCGTGTACTAAGACCGACGAAAAATGAAAAGTTGCGATTTTCTAGACCAATATGACTAGGAACTATTCTCTCATTCGTGCGTAATGATCAAGGAACTTTGCTGCCGTAGGAGAGAGTGGGGCAATGTGAGACATCGGGTAATGTGAGACACCCCCTGTATCTGGTCAACAGAACACATTTGTGGTCATATGACCATTATGTTTTCAAGCCCCTCCAATTTCCCCTTGACCATGAAGGAGAGGACCTCATGGTGCGGTGGCAAGCATGTTTTTTTCACAAAAATATTTTTTTTGCATGTAAAAGTAGATTTTCTTGCTGTCAACTTAATCAACTGTTGTGCCAAAGCAAATTGATTCAGGAAGAAAAACTTATATCACACATGTTGATGAACTACCAACATGTAAAACCATATGATGATGCTAGCTGAAGATTAGCCTGAATTGCTAAGAGAGATCGTTTTTTTCTAAAAATGTGGCGGTGGGGTAAAGTGAGACAAATGCTGTGGGGTAAAGTGAGACATGAGGCACAAGTTAAGTTTAGTCTTAAACATATTTTAATGTAATATTACATTACATATGTTTATTAAACCCATGTCGGGTACAGTTGGAACAATACTGAGTACAGTTGAGACACCCATCCGTAATGCTGTAAAGCTGCCTAACCAATTAATTGAATTTGTAAAATACCTTTAAAATGAGAATTCAACAGTTTTTATTTCCATTCAGTATTTTATTTGATTATTTGTTAAGTTAAAAATAAAACATTGAACAGTAATGGTAAACAGAGATACAATATTTAATTTCAGTTTATCATTTTAATAGTAGGCTAGGCTAACAGTTGGGTTGAGTGACAGTAAAGCACATTGAACAATTGCAAACAATCAAATGCACAAAAATAACATATTCAACATAATAAGAGTAAATATCGTGCAACTAAACTGCATGGGCCGCAATAGGATTCTAGTGCGGGTACAATTGATACACTGTGTCTCAACTGTACCCACCTGACCACCTTGCACATTTCTCTAGATTTGATGAAGGTCTTGCATGACACACAGTCATTCAATATCCCAGTTATCAGAGCACAGATTAAGGTTTACGAAAATGTAAGTTAACTTTAAAAGTCATGTAAGGATGAGAAGCTATTCAATGTGGAAGGGAGGTGGTGAAATAAAAAACTTACCTTAGAAAAAACACTTTCACCGATATCTTCGGACAGGAGAAACACACGTACTTCAAATTTCCCACGATCGAAGAGGGCGCTAATACGCATGTGCGAAGCAAATATCACAGATCAGACTTGTTGAGCACTCAAGTTATTTGAGGTGTCTCAAATGTACCCCTGTACCAACTGTACTCGGTCTACCTATGCATTCGAAAAGTAGCAAAAATTATTAAAGACATGGTAAAAAGTTTCCATGACATGATTTGTGACCTTTAAATAACAAAAGATCATTTAAAAATAACACTATCTAAAATATTATTTTTATGAACGAAAAAGAAATATTGTATAGTGATCTTTGTAAAATATATATTGTTAGTGAGGTATGTAGGCTATATATTTTCGCATTGTTTCTTGCTGGCATCTGTCTACCTTGTAATAAAGAATGATAATTACTATTATGTGAAGTATTTGACGTAATAAAGAAAGCGCTGTTCAGAGAGAGAGAGAGAGAGAGAGAGAGAGAGAGAGAGAGAGAGAGAGAGAGAGAGAGAGAGAGAGAGAGAGAGAGAGAGAGAGAGAGAGAGAGAGAGAGACTTTATAAACGCATGTGACGTCAGTTGAGTGGCGCAGCCGCGGAGGTAAAGATGGTGCTCATCAAAGAATAGTAAGTGTTACATTTCAGGGTCTTTATTTATTTTATAGATGTTTCTGTTTCTTTATTTCATATTGAGTTGTTTGTGTTGCACTTTACCTATACTGCTAGAGTATTAGATATAGTTTGCCTGACTTTTACATGTTGTGTGATGATGATGGTGGTGTGTAGCTGTATGTGTGTGATGCCGGTGAACTCAGGTCTGGCCTGCCGGTGTTCTGACAGAAACACATGCAGTTGATCATGTTCCTCTATCACATTAAGTCATTTCTATACCTCGCGTAAAGTGTCGCCGTGTTATTATGACATTACAATTAGCTCATTTGTAACTTTGTCTACTTTGAAGTTTTGTTTTAAGGTAGACCGGGGCTAGTTGTCACAGGGACTATAGGCTATATATAGTAAAAAGATTCATCATATATATATATATATATATATATATATATATATATATATATATATATATATATATATATATATATATATATATATATATATATATATATATGTGTGTATGTATGTGTGTGTGTGTGTGTGTGTGTGAAGGTGGTAATTCTGAAGTGGTGGTGAAGTTGGCCATTTATAATTTCCTTTTTTTTTTTTTTTGAGTGATTACCATTAGTATTGGTTTTTGAAAACTACCCTTTTGTCATGGTGCATATATAATATATAACTATTAGATACAGATTATACTTTTATGTTTACGGAAACCTCTGTACCTCAGCTCTCTATAGTACATTACAGGACATATGTATAACACTTTGTACGTTCTTGTTCCTTAAAGAGATAGTCCATCCAAAAATGAAAATTCTCTCATCATTTATTTACCCTCATGCCATCTCATTTTATTTATACTGTAAAGCAAAATAAAATAGACTCAAAATTTGCCCATTTAATAATATAGGTGGTATTTTTAAACATGTTTTGTAAATTAAGTCTGGAAGGTGAATGTGGATTATTGAATTTCAATTTTTAATAATGAAATTGTGTGTGAAATGTTTTCAATTGAAATATTCACAGCTTAATCGTGTAGAATTTCAGCCTTCCATAAGGCTGTCTTTGTGATTTCAGGAAAGTAACCATTAAAATCCAAAGAAAGAAATGACTGAAATTACAACTCACAATGAAGGAATAACAGTTTTTACTTTTCTGAAATGATGATTTTCTCGATGATGTACGGCTGAAAATTGTGACCTCCGGATGCGCAGCCTTTAAAATGAGATACAGCAACTGAAGTTGCATGCCTGATGCATCAATAAATATAATCTTCATAAAGGGCAAAAGTTCACTTCAAGAATGAATAAAGTTGCATCAACAAACCGAAAGTGTTGACAAACAGAAAATTGTGGTCTATATGATGTTTATAAATACCCTAAATTGCCAAAAGTTTTGGGACGCTTGCATGTACATGAACTTTAATGACATCCGTAGGGTTTAATATGGAGTTGGCCCACCCTTTACAGCTATAACAGCTTCAACTCTTCTGGGAAGGCATTTTCAGTGTGTTTATGGGAATTTTTGACCATTCTTCTAGAAGCGCATTTGTGAGTTCAGGCACTGATGTTGGACGAGAAGGCCTGGCTCGCAGTCTCCACTCAAATTCATCCCAAAGGGGTTCCTTCGGGTTGAGGTCAGGACTCTGTGCAGGCCAGTCAAGTTCCTCCACACCAAACTCGTTCATCCATGTCTTTATGGACCTGCTTTGTGCACTGGTGCGCTGTCATGTTGGAACAGGAAGGGGCCGTCCCAAAACTCCCACAAAGTTAGGAGCATGAAATTGTCCAAAATGTCTTGCTATGCTGAAGCATTAAGAGTTCCTTTCATTGGAACTAAGGGGCCAACCCCGGAAAAACAACACCACACCATTATCCCCCCTCCACCAAACTTTACACTTTGCACAATGCATTCTGGCATTGTAGTACCATTCTCCTGGAAACCGCCAAACCCAGACTCGTCCATGGGATTGCCAGATAGAGAAGCGTGATTTTACATTGCCCATGGAGTTGCTGTTGTTCCCAATTCTTCCACTTTGTAATAGTACCACTAACAGTTGACCGTGGAATATTTAGTAGTGAGGAAATTTCACAACTGGACTTATTACACAGGTAACAACCTATCACGGTACCACGCTTGAATTCACTGAGCTCCTCAGAGAGACCCATTCTTTCACAAATGTTTGTAGAAGCGTCTGCATGCCTCGGTGCTTGATTTTATACACATGTGGCCATGGACATGATGGACACCCGAATTCAATGATTTGGAGGGGTGTCCCAATACTTTTGGCAATATAGTGTATACATATTTTGATTTTGCCCTGCAGCTCAGGCTGGAAACCTGTACATTCATTTATCCTGCTTCTGTCACACTTTTGCGGGAATCAACCACAGACTGGCTTATCTACCTGGCGCACTATCGGCGGGTTGAACACGATGACGGATAGAGAAGTGATGAATCTATGCCCGTTGATCACGCCTCTTGTGGTCTGATTGGTTGAAGGACTATCCAACTGCGTACAGAGTCATTTGAATTATGCTCGTTGATCACGCCTCTTGATTGGTTGAAGGACTATCCAATTGCATACAGAGTCATTTGAATTATGCTCGTTTATCATCCCTCTTGTGCGGTAGAAAATACAGAGCAGACTCCCCAGACCAGTGTTCAATCTTAAATTGAGCTTGGTCTGGTGATAGCCAGACAAGTGTAGCCTATGCATATACTTTTGATCATTTTTATAACTTGCATACAGCACACTGTGGATGTAAGTGACAAATTGTCCTGCCCTTGTGCCGATAAACACATCATTAGAGAAGAAAAGAAAATCCTTCCTTTGTGTTCCATCGAAGAAAGAACATACAGGTTTGGAACAACATGAGGGTGAGACCATTATGACAGAATTTTCCTTTTGGGTGAATTACAATATCCCCTGTGCCTGTCATGTTCTTTCCTCACCAAGAATATTATGTGTAAATTCGTTGTTGCATTGTCTTTTGTGTGTGCATGCAAGTCTCACTTCAGTATCTCTATGTGTGTTTCAGCCGCATTGTTTTGCCATGCACTGTTGAAGAGGTGAGTTTATTATTGCTTTTATTTTTAAAATAGCAGCTAAATATAAATCTAAACTGTCACATTAATTTATAAATTCTTTAACTCATGTGAAAGACTGTGAACATAGGTTGTAGTTTTACAACAGTAGCAAACAGTTAAAAGTTTGGACACCTACTCTTTTATTATTACTTTATTCCATATTTTAGATTGATAGTAAAGTCACCAAATCTATAAAATAACATAAATTGAAGTATTTTAATTATGCAGTGACCAACAAATGCTAAAATACCAAAGCATCTTATATTTATAAAATAAAAATATGGTATAGTTCAGTGCTTCTCAACCCCACTAGGGGGCCTCAGCAAACCTCCAAGGGGGCTTCAAGTGGAGGAGCCTGCCAATATTTTGTGCGCTTGAGCACCATTGGTCAGCATACTTACACTGGTGTGATTCAAGGCTTCAGAATAGCAGTGTAAGAGGGTTAGTATAGCATCCATTTCAAAAAGCTGCAATTTTTACAGGGCTGTGTAGACTTTTTTATTATAACTGTACACACTGACCACTTTACATTTACATTTAGTCATTTAGCAGACACTTTGTTCCAAAGTGACTTACAAATGAGAGTAGGGCTGGGCGATATGGCCCAAAAAAATTATCATGATATAATTTTCCATATCAGTCGATATCGATAACTATCACGATAAATGTAAAATCTTTATTTCTTTAAAGTTTAAAGGCATATTTTTGCTCCTGAGTGAAATATGTAGAAAACAGACAGTTAATTGTGGTTTTAAACTGTCCTTTATTGTCAAAACATGACAAACACTTCCCAAACAGCTGAACAATTGATCAAAACTGAGGTAGATTTATTTATTACTAATAAAATCAATATTAATAGAGTAGAATATTATTCATATAAATAGAATATATAAAATAAATATCTATTGTAAAATAAATATCTATAGTAAAATCTATAGTACATAAATGGCATTGAATATAAATAAAATAAATAAATAAAAGAAAAATCTTAACTGTGGTCAGCATTTTTTTACTCTACACTCTATATATCAATAATATAATTATATATACTTAATTAAAATAATTGTGCAAGTAGTAAAACAATAAAAAACGCAAACGGGCAAAAAAAATGCGTTTTAAGTTTAGAAACATTTTGAGTCGCCCCTCTCTTGCCTTACAGTGGATTGGTCCACTGCGCACCGACACACACACACACACACACCCAAATCACATCAAATGGTTTCTTGACATGACAATGAGTTCACTATACTCAAATGGCTTCCACCGGCCCCAGATGCAGTAAGCAGTATGGTAGGATCCTTTCTGAACATAGCCTAAATGTTGTTGGCTATTACGGTTTGCAGTATCAAGTAGGGCAGCTGTACTCTGTGGCAGAAGCCAGCAAGAATGAGACCGGTGGAGGAGAGGGCATAGAGATATTGAAGAATGAGCCCTATGAAAAGAATGGCGAGAAGGGACAGTACACGCACAAAATCTACCATCTCAAAAGGTATGCAGATGTGGATGTACACACCTGTATGCACTAGGGATGCACCGAATCCAGATTTTTGGGGTTCGGCCGAATACCGAATCCACTGGTTAAGATTCTGCCGAAACCGAATACCTTCTTATTTAATCTTATTTAATTAAGAATAGGCAACATTATTCCAGGATGACTGTCCTCCCTTTGCCGTACCTGAAGTTGCTGTATTTTGGCTGCTGTCCTTCATGCACAACTCGTGTTCTCTCGGATGTTTCATACACAAATGTTTTAACAGAGGCTATTGTTTAGGGTCCTTGCCACCACGAGACAAATCGGCATTGCAAATTTAGCCTTCTTTTGACTGAAAGTACTGCCAAACAACACGTTTTCTGATCACAAGTTCCATTTTCACTTTCTCACAGCCTACTGCATTCGAACGGTCCACCTAGTAAACACGTTCCCATAACGGTGGTGTCATTACATTTACATTTAGTCATTTAGCGCTTTTATCCAAAGTGACTTACAAGTGAGAGCAATAGAAGCAGCTAGGACAGTCAAAGGCTACAGTATGCAATGCTGTAACAAGTCTCAGTTAATCTAACACAGAACAGAATTTTTTTTAATTTTTTAATTTTTTTAAAATAAATTAGACAGACAGAAAATGAATAGAATGTTAAGTGCTATTCTTGATTGGTCAGGTGCTTCTGGAAGAGATTTGTCTTTAGGTGTTTTTTGAAAATGGCTACAGACTCGGCTGCTCGAATTGAGATAGGCAGGTCATTCCACAGGGTGGGTGCGGTCCAGGAAAATGTCCGTGAGAGTGATTTCATGCCTGTCTGGTATGGCACCACAAGGCGTAGTTCACTGGCAGAACGTAAGCTCCTGGAAGGTGTGTAAGTCTGGACAAGCGAGTTTAGGTATATTGGTGCAGAGCCAGTGGTTGCTTTGAAGGCGAGCACCAGTGTCTTGAATTTGATGCGAGCGGCTATTGGCAGCCAGTGTAGACTGATGAAGAGAGGCGTGACGTGTGCTCTCTTCGGCTCATTAAAGACCACCCTCGCCGATGCATTCTGGATTAGTTGCAAAGGTTTGGATAGTGCATGCCGGAAGGCCCGCTAGAAGAGCATTACAGTAGTCCAGTCTGGAGAGAACAAGAGCTTGGACCAGGAGTTGTGTGGCCTGCTCTGATAAGAAGGGTCTAATCTTCCTAATGTTGTATAACGCAAATCTGCAGGACCGGGTTGTTGCAGTAATGTGGTCAGTGAATTTTAGCTGATCATCAATCACAACTCCAAGGTTCCTGGCTGTCCTGGACGGACTAATGGTTGATGATCCTAGCTGAATGGAGAGATTATGATGAAGTGCTGGGTTGGCTGAGACCACAAGTAGTTCTGTCTTTGCAAGGTTGAGTTGCAGGTGATGCTCCTTCATCCAGGCAGAAATGTCTGTTAGGCAGGCAGCGATACGAACACCAACCGTGGGATCATCTGGTTGAAATGAGAAGTAGAGTTGAGTGTCGTCGATTACATTCGACCAGCGCGTAGTACAAGCCTATGTGTTCGGTTCGTTGGAAAAATATTCTAAGGTTCGGCAGAAACCGAACCCCGTCAAAAAGCCCAATATTCGGCCGAATCCGAACCCGAATCCTGGATTCGGTGCGTCCCTAATGCATACCATGAGAAGTCTGGCTTTCAGTACAATTTGGCAACACGTTCATATATCATGTTTTAGGAGCATTTCAATAATTCAAACATCCTTTGTGTTTTTCCTTCTGTATGTTCTGCTGCCCAGCAAAGTACCAGGCTTTGTAAAGGTGATTTCTCCTGAAGGCTCGCTTGTGTTCCATGAAAAGGCCTGGAATGCCTACCCGTACTGCAGAACAAGTGGGTGGAAAACTTTGAAACAAGCTTATCGGTTATGCATCACAGACTGTCAGGTTAGAGATGTGCACCGGAAACATATGCGCAACCCAAGGAAATAAATGCTTTAAAATCGTTAATTATAAAATCATATACATTCATTTTTATTTTAAACATTAAACCTAAATAAGTTGTACTTTCTTTATGTATGATTAATCATGTTTCAGTTTTTTAGGTTTTAAGAATTTAAATTCATATGAAGTTTACTTTTAATATATGATGCAACAATACAGTTAGTCCACGGTTCAATACATACCTCGGTTTTTAACCACGGTTTTCGGTTCGGTTCGGTTCTGATGGCTTGTCACATCAGTTTTTTGCTATTCTGTTTTTAGCGACAGGAACAGCAAGAGGTTCACAAGGTTCACTTCACAATAAAATACACATTGATTCTTATTAAAGCTACGGTATAAAAGTTCTTCAGTCAAGAGCAGTGAGTGATTTTCTCTTTGTCTTTTGTTGTTGTATTAACATTAAACATTAAAATCACTCAAAAATGAAAATTCTGTCATCGAGAAATGAATACAGGTTTGGAACAATATTAGAGTGAGTAAATAATGACATAATTTAATGACATAATCCCTTTAAGGACAGCGTGTTCACTAGGCTGCGCTTTTGTCAATTTAAGACCTGCGTGCATTTAATGTACAGACTGATACAGACACACGCCGATACTTTCACTTTAGACATAACCGACTGTGTTTATGTAAACCTTGTGTGTATTTGACAGTATTAGCGAAGTGAGACTACTTAGTCCAGTAATCGAGTGTTTGACAGGCGTTTAGTGCTCGTGCTCGGAAAAGCGCATGTTGAAACCGGCAAGGCTGTAAAACGCATGCAAATAATGAACTTTAGTGATTGTGAATAACTATAGTGTTCCGTGAGTATAACTCTACCACTAACGTGTGATGTGAATGTATGTCGCGTTGTTCAGTATATTGGGATGGAGGCAAATTATAGAATTTGTAGAAAAATAATTAATTAAATGCAAAACTGAAAAAAACGCAATTCACAAGCGCGTATTGAACCGTGAATGCCGTACCGAACGGTTCAATATTATATTGAGAATTGTGGCATCCCTAATAGATACTTATTTAAAGGGGTCATGAATTGAGAAATCAACTTTCCCTTGAGCTTTTGATATATACAAGGTCATGGTAATATAAGAATATCCTGTAAGTTTCAGAGCTGAAAACTTCCTTGTTAGTCAAAGAAAAGCTTTTATTGACACCAGGCCCAGAAAACGATCGATTTCAGAATATGCCACACCTTGACGTCATCGTGTGGTGAAACACCACCTCAACATAAGATGAACAATGCCTGATTCTGTAGCCCCGCCCACCGACTCGTGCCACTAACATAACACAGGCCTACATGGAGCTAACCTGGATCAAACTTCTAAGCAATAAACATACCGCATAAGCTTCATTTGGATTCCAATATTATGAATGCAAGGATGAAATTTATTTTTAATGAATATCCAGCTCACGTGGGGAAGACATTGCACGTTTGTTCCTTCATTTCACCACGGAGACTGGATTTGCAGACAGGATGAGATTACATGAATGAATGAAGCAACACACTTATGCGAGTACGAATGTTTTTTATATGTGATATGGGATGAAACGATTACCGGTTTCACGATAAACCACGATAAAATTTAGTGACGGTTAGTAATATCGTTTAAAATTTAATTATCATTAAAACCGCGTGTGATTATCCCGATTTGAAAACTCGCGGTAAAGTCTGACGCAGGCACAGCGCACCGCTGTTTTTGAATGAGAAGAAATGGCAGATGGCTGAAGAAATGGAGAAAATGGCTGAATGACAGATGGCTGAAGAAATGGAGATTTTTCAGACTTCTAAAAGGACCAAATCTGAGGTGTGGTCATATTTAGGCTTTTACAAAAGTCCTGAGGGAAACTTAATCGAAGATGGTCACCCTGTCTGCAGAACATGCCAGAAGAAAGTCGCTGTAATAGGGGGAATACTTCAAAACTACGAACGCAAGGCAAGTGGACTTTGACCTCAATACCAAAACTACGTCTAGGAAATAATAACGTGAAGCGAACAAACAAATTCAGACAAGACTAGGGTGACATTTAAGGGATAATAATCAGGGCTTGACATTAACAACCGCCATTTGCGGGTGTAACGTTATTTCGGCTGCACACGACACTAGCCACTTTGGCGGTTGAACTTATTATAGTCTTGTCAAAAGCCATCTGTTATAATCACGTTGCGCATTATAACCAATCCCACGTGTTTCTAT
The DNA here is from genome assembly GCA_023566225.1 of Romanogobio albipinnatus. Lineage (NCBI taxonomy): Eukaryota > Metazoa > Chordata > Actinopteri > Cypriniformes > Gobionidae > Romanogobio > Romanogobio albipinnatus. The sequence goes on along the minus strand of CM042242.1, from coordinate 62,968,571 downwards.
TGAGTTTATGAATGCAATGTCTCATAGTCAGAGGCGTTCAGATTAGCCTGAGTTTTGCTCAGAGCGTGCGCCGCTCTCACTGAAATCTACACTCAAAGCGGAGATAAACGTGCGATGTAGGCAGGAGATTCATTCATCATACAGTGGTTGACTGTTTTTGTTCTATAGGGACCGTCTCTAAAGTTACATACAACATTGGTAACGTTATACATGTTTCAAACTTCAATAGCATTTGAAGGGAATGACAGTCATAAAACTGACTGTAAAGTGTTCATCTAGGTGTCAGGTATGATGCACACATTTTGATATTTAATAAAATAAACTATCAAATCATATGGAAATGAGTATGCATTATTTCACTAGGATACTGTTTGGGCTCTTACACAAAATATGCTAGATTTAAATGTGTCATTGCTGAACACTGATGAGAATATTGCTGGAGAATATATTTACAGAGATAATATTAGAGATTATATTTACACCAAATTATTATTATTTATGCGTTGCTATTGACGACTGCCATTATAAGGAAGGAAATCCCACAGAAAAAAAGTTTTTGTTGTTTGTTGATTTTCAAATATAAAACTTGTTGAAATGTTTTAAGTGTGTGCATCTGTTCTTTTTGAACACTTTCATCTCATTTGAACAAAACCGTGATAATATTGATAACCGTGATAATTTGGGTCACTATAATCGTGATGTGAAATTTCCATACCGTTTCATCCCTAATGTGATAGTATTGCATTGATTATGTGTACGTGTCTAACAGAACATACCTTAGCACGCTACCAAAGCCTGGAGAGTCCTTTCTTTGTGGTGTTGTTGATTCGGGATCAGACTCGGACATGTATGGGCCAGGGCTCGCAAAGCCCAAAGTCCCGGCTAACGTTATGTGTTTTCCAGATGGGCTACCGAAACGTAAGCCCGGCCTGATGACGGGCTATCTCAAATAGTGAAATAACATTCCTTTCTTGATGTGTGTTCACTCTCTTGACTTGATTTTTGAAGGAAAAATAGGGGGAGCTGAAGCTCATTAAATATGCAAATCTTATCCAGTCATAGCAGTGGGCGTTTACTTCCAAGTCTTCAGTGCGGCACGCCCATAAAAACAGAGCGTTGCAGGAGAGAGCCTCAAAACCAGGGTATAAAAAGCCTATTACTTATTCATTATGGTGTTTTTGAATGTAAAAACCATGCAATCGTCATAAGTTGACCTCAGACAACTGTAAAAAATTTTTGAAAGCCAGTTCATGACACCTTTAAGATAACCGGTTGTAATTCATTGGTTGTAACCTCTAATCGTATCTGTTTTTTTTCTCTTGTTTGCTATACATGTTTGCCACAGTTGTAACGGTAAGTGCACTGAAAACTTTTTGTTGGTTGTATTAAATGACTTTTTGTTTATCATGTGTAAGGAATGCCAGTTTTCAAGACCCTGTGAAATGGTTTGTCAAACACAGTTTTCTTGAATTTTCTTCGAGTGAATGTTATAGCCTGACATAACACGGTCTCACACCCAACTCGTCACATATTGACGCTTGGTCAGTTCCCTTCAGCGCCACTTTTTAATGCACAGGGTACATTTTTAGCATCATTTTCTGACGGGAATGGGAACTCCATTGATTTCAGTTGTTTGACCAATGCAAAAGATCAAGATGCATTTAATTTTTTGCATTTGTAAAAGCAGACATTATTTTATTAATATTTATATGCTACTTTTACATTTTGGAAAAAACCTACCCACCTACCCACTCATCAATATCACCATATCAACCAGTAATTTCATTTCCAGTTACTGACGGTAGAAAGTTCCAGAAAGAATGGTATGGGGGTTTATGAATGGCTTGAATATAGTCCGCTGCTCGCCACATACCCCCAACGCCCTTCGCAGGCCGGGGGCACTCCCGAGACTGCGCTCTACTCCCCCTCACCACCTCCCCGGGGGGGCAATCACGGCGGCCGCGGCACCTGGGAGTAAGAACAGAGAGGTGAGAGAACGGAGCCGGGAGCATGAGAAGCAACAGAGACGAGAGAGTGGAGAGAGGAGAAAAAACAAAAACAAAATTCTGGTCCGGTTCCCAAACACACTGCCACTCGGTCCTCAGCCAGCCAAGAGGCTCTTCCTCGCAGTGCCATGCGGTGGTACTAGATGCTCGGTGGACGGCTCGATCCTCCTCCGCCCCCTGGCGGCCGGCGGTGGCTCCTCCTACTGAGTGCAGCCGGCAGCGAGTCCCAGTCCCGCGCTCCCTGCTCCTCCCCAACATGGCGGACGGCAGCAGGCTCCAGCTCAGGGCAAGCGCTGACGACTCCTCCGCCCCCTCTCGGACGGCAGCCACCCCACCTCGACCCAGGGGCATGGCAGCGAGCTCTCCGTCCCACCGAATCCTCATTCGCTCCAGCACCACCACCTCGGGCAGCCACTCGCGGTCTTCTCTTCCGCGCTGCCCGAACTCCTCAGCACCACAATCCCCCTCAGCAGTGAGGGCTCTTCGACAGCATGTCCCTCCTTCCTCCGGGGTTTTGGCACCTATGTAACAGAGTTTGTGCGTATGGGAAGAAGGAGGCGGGAACCGGCGAACATTCAAACAAGTTTAATTAAAAATAAATCAACACAAAATGAAAGTAAAAGCAGCAGCAGCCCCTTACGGACGACTGCCGCGCACACACATAACAAAACGAAAAGAAAACACAAATTAAAATCCAGGCCTGGTCCTCTCTCGTCCTTCACTGTCGTCACTCCTCCTTTATACTCCCGTCACTCCTCCGTGAGACACGAGACCGCTGCGGCGCGCAGCTGGTGCTCATCCACGCTGATGAGCGCGGCCTCGTCCCGCTCTCACGGTCCCTCAGCCTCGCTGCTCGCCACAGTATGTTATCAGCTATTACGGACATTGACCGTGAGATTGCTGAGACGAACGCGCGCCATCAGACAGAAAGAGCAAGGCTGATATTTACTGAACGCAGAACGAACCTCGCTAAAGACTTTTAAAAATGGCGGTTGAAATAAAATGCTGCGTGAGCTCAACCGATCAGCATGTTCAGCACCCAAGTCCCACCCCCGAAAGTTCCTTAACTTTGAAAAAGTACTAGCTTGCGAGCAGGGACTTTCAGAGGGGGAAATATTTACCCGGAACTTCATTTAGACCCTGGTTCCTGTGGTCGAAACACACCGAGTACCACCCCAAAGTTCGTAGTTCTTGGGGAAATTTCCTGTGGTGGTAATGTTTCAATGACTGAAATGATGATCCCGCCGCTCCATGAACACATGCACGCACTCAGTCATATCTCATTCAAATGATACACCTGACTCTTTAGCATGACGCAATCGGTCACGAGACACACGTGAGGCAATGACATTTTACAATCAAAAAGTAAATAAAATTATGCTGGATGATTAAATTTAGAATCACACTCCATGTTGTAATGGCAAAATCATAACCCAATATATAATTTCATCATGGCGATAACCACGCGTTGTCTGTATATGACGCCAAAGGTTTATCATTGAAATCACGTGCACGTCGAAAAATTACGCTAAAGGGGTACTCTGACGAAAAGTGACGCTGAAGGGAAATGACCAAGTGTCAATATGTGACGAGTTGGACATGACCATAATTAGCTGTTTGCTATTACCATGACAATGGTCATTCCAAAAAGCATTTTATTGGACAAAAAAAAGTGTATACACGCATAGTCATAAATATTATTTGAAATAAGTTTCCTGTGTACAGGTCTGCAATTATTTGATTAAAAAATTATATTGTGAAATGTGATTTAAAATTACATGTTTTAAAGTGTAATTTTATTTTTCAAATCTGAATTTCCAGTCTTCTGTGTCACATGATTCATTAGGAATAAATTAAATTGTTACTGACCCCAATCTTTTGAATGATAGCTGATCTCATTAATTCACCCCATTTGAAACTGAACCTGCAAACATGAAGCTTTTTGAGATTCTTTGCGATTTAATCTATTTAAGAGATCTTTTAGGAATTTATCTGTTTTAAAATGTTAGCCTATATATAATTTTATTTTGTATGCACTTAGGCCTACCATATGGTCATTTACTCTAAAGACAATAAAATGCTCTGATTTTTGTTCTCACAGAATGAGTACATGAAGGATGATTTTTTCATCAAGATTGAGACATGGCACAAACCTGACCTTGGAACACTAGAGAATGTGAGTGCATTTGTTTATACTCATTCGAAAATGTATTCTTTGTTTTCAGGAAACATGCAATCTGTCTATTCAGTGGGCTCATGAGAGTCAGTGTAAATTATATCAGATCAAACTCCATTTTAACTTCATCATTAAGGTGAACGATATACCAGTAGACCAGTAGACATGATAAACTGGCACAAAAAGTATCACAGAGAAATTATTACGATAATTACTGTTACAATAAAGATCCCAAGATGTTAACTTTTTCACTCACTAGCCAATTTGGCTACTACATTTTTAAGTTAACGGCCATTCAGAACTTCTACTAGCCAAAAAACAGCCAAAGAAATACTTACCAGATTACCTACGTCTCAGCTTATGAATAGTGGGTGGGATATACAGTGTTAGGCAGCAAGTGAACATTTTTTTCCTCAAAGTTGATGTGTTAGAAGCAGGAAAAATGGACAAGTGTAAGGATTTGAGCAAGTTTAACAAGGGCCGAATTGTGATGGCTAGACGACTGGGTCAGAGCATCTCCAAAACTGCAGCTCTTGTGAGGTGTTCCCGGTCTGCAGTGGTCAGTATCAAAAGTGGTCCAAGGAAGGAACAGTGGTGAACCGGCGACTGGGTCATGGGCGGCCAAGGCTCATTGATGCACGTGGGGAGCAAAGGCTGGCCCGTGTGGTCTGATCAAACAGACAAGCTACTGTAGCTCAAGAAGTGAATGTTGTTTCTAATGGAAAGGTGTTAATTTCAAAGCCTGGTAACAACCACATTTTTATTGTATGGTTAAGGGACACAAACAGTATAGCTTTGAAATATGTGTTGTTGTTGTACTTATTTATTGTGATCATAAATCCTCTACATTTTTTCAATACCAGGTTCACAATTTGGACAGTTCTACATGGAAGTCTGTGGAGGTCACACCCATTGACATTGCAGACAACGAACAAGTAGCCCCTGGTGTAAGTACCCTGTTACACTCAATACAGTTACAAACAGAAATTAATCTTCCTCTGTGACAGCCTATTACATATTTAATTATCAGGGTTCCCATGAGCAAAGAAAACCTAGGATTAACAAGGAATTTCACGGGTGTAATTTCCTGGAAAGGTTGTCAAAATTAATAAATTCTCTATAAATTCTTTGTAGATGATGAAATATTGTAGACTACAGTGAAAGCAAGCCAGCATGATAACATCAGTCAGTCTTTTGAGCATAACAGACTCATCCGTTGGCAAATGTTGTCATGGGACACAAATCCTTCACTGAGCCACATTCAAATGTCAAGATGTTTTGTCTTTATTAGTGTTCAACTGTTTTTAATTAGACTGATAGATAAAGTACTATAGTGTATTATTTACATGTGTGCGTCTGGCAGACCTTTTTAATCAAAGCATTGAAGGTGTACATTTTATCAGTTCATGCCTACCCTGGGAAACAAACCCATGAAACTGACTTTGCTAGCAGGCTCATTTGTACATTGTACCCCCCAGAAATTAATACATTTTCATATTTCTCATTTGTTTACCAAGGACCATTTAGCCTTTCCCAATCTTATTTTTGTGTACATTCACATACGTTTGTGTGTGTGTGTGTGTGTGTATATACACTCACCTAAAGGATTATTAAGAACACCATACTAATACTGTGTTTGACCCCCTTTCGCCTTCAGAACTGCCTTAATTCTACGTGGCATTGATTCAACAAGGTGCTGAAAGCATTCTTTAGAAATGTTGGCCCATATTGATAGGATAGCATCTTGCAGTTGATGGAGATTTGTGGGATGCACATCCAGGGCACGAAGCTCCCGTTCCACCACATTTCAAAGATGCTCTTTTGGGTTGAGATCTGGTGACTGTGGGGGCCATTTTAGTACAGTGAACTCATTGTCATGTTCAAGAAACCAATTTGAAATGATTCGAGCTTTGTGACATGGTGCATTATCCTGCTGGAAGTAGCCATCAGAGGATGGGTACATGGTGGTCATAAAGGGATGGACATGGTCAGAAACAATGCTCAGGTAGGCCGTGGCATTTAAACGATGCCCAATTGGCACTAAGGGGCCTAAAGTGTGCCAAGAAAACATGCCCCACACCATTACACAACCACCACCAGCCTGCACAGTGGTAACAAGGCATGATGGATCCATGCTCTCATTCTGTTTACGCCAAATTCTGACTCTACAATCTGAATGTCTCAACAGAAATCGAGACTCATCAGACCAGGCAACATTTTTCCAGTCTTCAACTGTCCAATTTTGGTGAGCTCGTGCAAATTGTAGCCTCTTTTTCCTATTTGTAGTGGAGATGAGTGGTACCCGGTGGGGTCTTCTGCTGTTGTAGCCCATCCGCCTCAAGGTTGTGCGTGTTGTGCTTCACAAATGCTTTGCTGCATACCTCGGTTGTAACGAGTGGTTATTTCAGTCAAAGTTGCTTTTCTATCAGCTTGAATCAGTCGGCCCATTCTCCTCTGACCTCTAGCATAAACAAGGCATTTTCGCCCACAGGACTGCCGCATACTGGATGTTTTTCCCTTTCCACACCATTCTTTGTAAACCCTAGAAATGGTTGTGCGTGAAAATCCCAGTAACTGAGCAGATTATGAAATACTCAGACCGGCCGGTCTGGCACCAACAACCATGCCACGCTCAAAATTGCTTAAATCACCTTTCTTTCCCATTCTGACATTCAGTTTGGAGTTCAGGAGATTGTCTTGACCAGGACCACACCCCTAAATGCATTGAAGCAACTGCCATGTGATTGGTTGATTAGATAATTGCATTAATGAGAAATTGAACAGGTGTTCCTAATAATCCTTTAGGTGAGTATATATATATATATATATAATATATATATGGCCTCAACCTTTTCTTCCGAGGCAATACTTTGTAACCTCTCGGCTAGATTACTGTAATGCACTGTATGTGGGGGTTAGTGGATCTTCTGTCGCCCGTCTCCAGTTAGTACAAAACGCTGCAGCGCGTCTTTTAACTGGAACACGTAAACACGAGCACATTTCACCCATTTTAGTCTCACTCCACTGGCTAATTCTTTTTTTTTTTTTTTTTTATCCCTGAATGGTCTTGCCCCACCCTACATCTCTGAGCTGCTATACCCTTATACACCCACCCGTTCTCTCAGGTCAGTTGATCAACTGCTCCTGAATGTGCCCAAAACAAAGCGTAAGCTCAGAGGGGACCGTGCCTTTGCTGTGGCAGCTCCTAAACTGTGGAATGATCTGCCACTGCCCATTAGACAGGCCTCTTCGCTGTCTATTTTTTAACTGCGTCTTAAAACCGACCTTTACTCCTTGGCCTTTGACATCTGACGTTGACATTTTGTTTTTATTTTATTGTTTTTATGGTATTACGGTTTGTCTCAAATCTGTTTTATTTGTATTTTAAGTTGTCGATTTTTTTTTTTGCTGTACAGCACTTTGGTCCACTTAGGTTGTTTTATAAATAAAGTTTGAATGATTGATTGACATACCGTCCAGTGCGACTAAACGAATTACCAATGTTTACACCATTCAGATGAAGTAAAACATTTTATAAAAACAAAAAACATACCCTTTTTTGCTCACTAACAACAAGACTACCAGAGGTTAAATCCATGTGTCTAATGTGCGTTGTTTTCCTAAAGCCACTGGGTGGTACTGTAGTGCTGGGCCCGTTATCGCTGCTGGCAAATGTATTGATTATACTTTTTCAAGGTTTCAGAGGAGTTGCAGAGAGCAGAGTTGCTGCTTGGCCATTAGGCCCTGGCAAAAGGTAGCACAAGGAAGTAAGAATCCGACATCAGTTTACTGCATGCTAATGTCCTGCAGGAGTCTGCAAAGAGCCACAGGGAATTAAATGCAAACCACGCCAAAAGCTGTCAAAAATGCTTGTGCTTGAAGCAAGGCACCGTTTTCTATTTACACACGAGAAGCTCCTGAACTTGTGTTTTCAGTGTCTAGGAATGGATCGGTTTGTATTAAACTCAGTCTCTGCAAGTGCTGTGCGATTGGGTGGAGCATACACCAACCATCATCTTAAATTTGTATTAATAGTACTGTTGTTGTATAGTCATATTGAATGTGTTCATAAAAATGCACAGTATAGGTGACTGTTTCCATATATCTTCTTCATCAACTGTAAATCCACATTTAACAGATATTAAAAAAATCTGTACACCCTAGGGGGTTGACATGCTTTATACCCTTTTCATCCCTAATGAGTTTGCATCCCTGTATTATATGTATATATGGTAACACTTTACAATACGGGTGCATTCATGCTAACAGATAATCACAAGTTAATGCATGTAGAATTATACTTATGAAGACTTAACCCATTTATTACTGCATCAGCAACTAATGAAGATTCTATATGAGTAATAGATTAAATAATATATGAATTGCTATTAATTAAATGTGTCATCATGTATTAATTCCCAAATAACATGTTATATTAACTAATAATGTAAATTCATATATTAATTACCACAATAGTCAAAGCTATGTATACTTCACCTTCCAGTTGTCTGCTTTAATGAATCATTAGCTAAAGATTTGCAAAGGTATCACTATGCTATCACTTGTTGAGGCACATGACTATTAACTAATTGTTAAGTAATGTCATTGTGGTTATGGCTTTTGAATTAATTTTGAATTGGTTAATAGTCATGTGCCTCAACAAGTAAAGTCATAACATAATTATATGTTTGCAAATCATTAGCTAATGATTCATTAAAGCAGACCACTGGAAGGTGAAGTATACATAGCTTTGACTATTGTGGTAATTAACACGTTAATTTACATTATTAGTTAATGTAATATGTTATTAGGGAATTAATACATCATGACACATTTAACTAATACCAATTTATTGATTACTTAATTATTAATCATATAGAATCTTCATTAGTTGCTCATGCAGTAATCATTAATAAATGGTTTGCTCACTAACAACAAGACTACCAGAGGTTAAATCCATGTGTCTAATGTGCGTTGTTTTGCTAAAGCCATATTGTAAAGTGTTACCATATATATATATATATATATATATATATATATATATATATATATATATATATATATATATATAGCCTGTATACAGTATATGCCATTAATCGCAATGAATAGATTTTGATGTATTTGATTTGCGTGTACTGTGTACAATTATGTATATATGAATAAACACACCTACATGTGTATATATTTAAGAAATATATACATGTACTGTATATATATTTATAAAATTTATATTATATATAAATATAAATAAATCTTAAATATATACATGCATGTTTATTCAAATATACATAATTATACACAGTACACACACATATATTGACAGCACTAATAATATATATATATATTTTATTTTTTATTTTTTTTAAAGTGAATTTAATGATGCATATGAGAAAGCAAGACCAATTTAACAAGGTCTTTGGTTTCAAGAATCATGCGTATATGTGAGAGGCTGGAAAATAACTTTAATGTAATGCTCCTCTCTGCCATTGATTAGCTAGTTAAGAGTGTTTGTGTGAGGGGAAAGGAGGATTATGGTCTAATGAAGCAGTTTTCTCTAGTGTCCTGGCTGTCCGTGTCTTTGGGCCCTATCAGACTCTGGCCTCAGGCATGGCTGCAGGCGTTGTGCTGAGAACCGTGAGTTGGGTTCGAGTAATTAAGGGCTTATATAGCCTGGCACACAAACAAACCTCTGCTTTACATGAATTCACACCAAGCATTGTTACCGTATCATCACGCTTTGGCCTCCAGACAGCACACTTGGCATTAAACAGGTCGGTTTGTTCTCAGTGTGACAGTGGCGTGTACGTGTGTGTATGAGCGCGCACAAGCCCTCAATGGTTGTTTGCCTCACTAACTGTACAGAAACTGAGAAGTTGTTATTTTGCCGGAGGCGTATCATGATTTATTTACAATTGCGAGGCCCTAGAGGTCCAGTTAAAATTAAATGCTTTTCGTCCATTTATTTTACCAGCAGCTGTTTTTCTCACCATCTCTCCCAGTTTCCACCCTCTCAGGTTTATCAAGCCTATTTTTTTTTTTGTTCCCTGTTTTTTCTTAATCTCTCCATACCTCACTGCATCTGTCCTTGAATACTTTTTAATGACTTGGGCTCTATTAGGCATAACCTCAGTCTATAAGGGCGTACTTGACTCAAGTTTTGACATCTATTCCCTGATGAATCTGCTTACTAAGGGTTTGAGTTTTGCAGTTTTGAAGAGTAAACTCTTTTCTTTTTAAAAAGTGCAGCAGCTTCCCAAATGTTATATTGGTTAAGAATGTGAGTATCCATAAAATGAATGTTGATGTTGATGATCAAGTTTATTCACAAAATTTTAGTATATACATTTCAAACTAACCCTAGGTAGATTTTCTTCTGTTAATATGCAGGACTACAAGGGAGACGAGGATCCAGCTATTTTTAAGTCAGTCAAGACCGGCAGAGGACCATTGGGACCCAATTGGATGGTAGGGACCCTTCTTCTCATCCTTCATTCTAAACCCATATGACTATTTCTTCCATGGAGTAAAACTATTTAGAAGACTTTTCCCCCCAAGCAGTTAAAATGAATGAATACCAGAGCTTTTAAACCATCATATAAACCAGATGCTTTATTTGACTCATGTACTATATTCAAAGTCTTCTGAAGTCATTTTAGTGTGAAGACTGAAATTTATGTTATTTACTGATAATTTTCCCTTCTTGTGGCCTCGCTCGTAGTCACTGCATCTGGATCGATTTAGAAAACTGAACTCAACAACCAGGGCTGCGTTTCCCAAAATCATCATGAGCAAAGTTGATCTTAGAGACCATTGGTGGAAATGGTTCTTTGATCTACTTAGGCTTACCATGCTTTTAGGAAAAGCAGCCCAGATCAGTCTGCACTCTTAAAAACAAGGTTCTTAAAGGGGGTGTTCGAAATGATGCTATCTAAGAACCATTTCAGGTTCCCATAAAAACCTTTTAGGGAACAGTCCTTAAAATAACCATGTTGCTCTTGGTTTGAAGAACATTATACTAATATAAAGAACCTTTTGTGCATTGGAAAGGCTCCATGGCTGTTTAAGTTTTTTCTTGGCTGTCTATACACACACACTCACACGTCTGGTTCATTATCTTTGTGGCATAATAGTTTTTATACTGTACAAACGGTATATTCTCTACCCTTACACTAACCCTACCGGTGTTAATTTTGACAGCAAATTTTGATTTAGTTTTAGTCATAGTCTTTTGACTAAAATACCATTTAGTTTTAGTCATATTTTAGTCACCTGAATTGTTTTTAGTTTTAGTCGACTAAATATCATAAGATTTTAGTCGACTAAATCTACAGTAGATTTAGTCTCCTAAAATCTAATGAGTTTACAAACTATGAGTTTGTAATACATTAAGCATTTAAGCATTACATAACTGACTGTCACTTTAACTGACATGTCGACATCATTTTGTTTTTGACATTAAAAATACACAAAAGAGCTCAATTCACTTTTTTTGTTTGTTTTTTAAAAACATCTATATAGTTTGTATAACTTTGTATTTATCTTTTCAGTTAACATTTGTTTAATTTCTGTTACTTTATTGAATATGTGTCAAATACTGGTCTTTCCTCCTGACTAATGAATTAAATGGGAATGAAATTAAATACAGTTTATTGTGTAGCCAAAAACGAATATATAATGCGTGACTTTTAATTATAAACAAGCTCGAAACACATTGACTCTTATTTTGAAATGTCTGCGCCTTACTATTGCAGTTGCAGGAGCTCATTCAGGTTCAGATGAGGGAGATAAAATATGCGTTGTTACAACCGTCTAAAACATATTACTATATAAACATCGTAAAGTAAACAGTGTCATTATTCATCAGCATTAGTTCATAAACAATTGCCTGGCATAAATGTGCGCTAATGTTCACTGATTGTGAGCCGCTCTGGAGCGTTGTATTGGGGATGAGCCTGTAGAGCGTGCAACAGCGCCGTGTTTTCCAGCGGTTAGATCAGCACGTTCAAATCAAATGTGCGCATCTGTTACACAGGACATCAGTTCTGACTGGATCTCTTCCCTAATCGTCCCTCCCTAACATTTTCGTCTCATTTTTATTTGGTGAGCATAGTTTTTGTCGTCCAACACTAGTTTTTATTTAGTTATCGTCTCGTTTTCGTCAGTGAAAAAATGTCCTTGATGAAAATTATGACAAATTATTCTTCAATGAAATGAACACTCAACCCTACCCCTAAAGCTACCCATCACACCAAACTTTCTGCATGTTTACATTTTTAAAAAAACTCATTCTGTATGATTTATAAGCTTGTTTCCTTATGGGGACCTCAATTTAGGTCCCCAATGTGACACAAGTCCCCCTGAGTCTGTGTGCATTCAGCTTGAAATCCCCACCGGGATAGAAAAACATGAATACGCACGCGCACACACACGTTTTCATATTTTATGGGGACTCTCCATAGACGTAATAAGGGCTTGACATTAACACCAGCCAGTTTGCCATTTGCGGTTGAATTTCAGCAGTGGCGTGTAACAGTCACTCCCACTACTAGCCACTTTGGCGGGTAGGCACCGTCTCTAAAGTTACATATGCCATTGGTATACACGTTTCTAACTTCAATAGCATTTGAAGAGAATTACTTACGGTCATAAAACCAGCTGTAAAGTGTTCATCTAGGTGTCAAGTATTATGCGCACCTTTTAGATTTTTGATATTTAATAAAATAAACTGTCAAATCACATGAAAATATGGATATGTATTCCACTAGGCTATTGTATGGGCTCATACACAATATAGGCTATGCTAGATTTAAATATGGCATAGCTGATAGAACCCTGACGAGAATATTGCTTGAGAATAAAATAGTATTATAATTTTTTTTTTTTAGACAAGCAACTGTTAGTGTTTCTCTGTCTAGATTTAGGAGTTTTATAGTCAACCTTATCTGAGCTAAATAGGCCTATTTGATTGTTAGCGTCATGTTATACATTGATTTGGGTGTGCAGCCTACAGTGGTCATTTACATTTAGCCAACAACAAATTTTGGCTAGTGAAAATGCTGAGTGGCCACTAGTAACTTTGGAAAACCACTAGCCACAGTGGCTGGTGAGCAAAAATAGTTAATGTCAAGCCCTGGACGTAATGATTTTTATACTGTACAAACTGTACATTCTATCTCCCTTACACTAACCCTACCCCTAACAGAAAACTTTCTGCTATTTTAGATTTTCAAAAAGGATAATTCTGAATGATTTATTAGCTTTATTTGTCCCCAAAAATGTCCCCACAAGGTCAAAATTTAACGGTATTACTATACTTGTGGGGACATTTGTTCCCCGTAACCGTAACGTAGGGAATACCAGGACCACACACACACACACACACACACACACACACACACACACACACACACACACACACACACACACACACTGCAGGGAGAGATGGGCTTAATGTCAATCGCTTTAGAACACTTGTATTATAGCACATGGGTTGAATGGGCCACCAAAATGTTTTTTTTTTTTGTGAAACTTTTTTTTTTTGGTATGTTTTTTTCTGCTCTTTTGAATTCAAACAGCAGTGCAATCTCAAAAGATACAATCTAAAATAATAGTTAAGTAAAAAAGTACAGTGCTGTCTCTACAATGACCTCTGAGTAAATTATGAGTGTATTAGTGGAAGTGTTTTGCAGTTAAGAACTAATGAAGATGAATCACTCCGCTTTGATGGAACGTAAAAGGCATCACAGTGATTGGCACAAACTAAGACATGTGCGTGTCCACATGAATATGAATAAGAGATGTCTTCACTTGAGTGTATTGAAGATTAGATTAACCTTCCCGAGGCTTGTTAGATTGTGGAGCACCTAAAATGTGTTTTTGCTGATTATTATCAGCATCTATTCTGAAGATCTTATAAGAAAAGCATCTGCATTAACTACCCATACTGTAATTATTTGATTTTAGGACCTGTATACTGTATTAGTCTTTAAGTTAAAATGTAATTTCTGCATTGTCGACATAGCTTCATTTATTTATTTTTGAAACCTCACAGAAAGAACTGGTTAATAAACCTGACTGCCCACGAATGTGTGCTTACAAGCTCGTCACAGTCAAGTTTAAGTGGTGGGGCCTGCAGAACAGGGTAGAAAGCTTCATTCACAAGGTAAGATCTCCAGAAATGCATTAACTATATATATTACTAGAAGTGGTTTTAATTTAAAAGGTTAGTTCACCCAAAAATGAAAATTCTGTCATTCATTACTCACGCTCATGTCGTTCCAACCCCGTAGGACTTTCGTTCATCTTCTAAACACAAATGAAGATCTTTTGATGAAATCTGAGAGCATTCTGTCCCTCCATTGACAGATGCACAACTACCACTTTGACTCTTCAAAAAGTTCAAAAAGAGATAGTAAAAATAATTCATATGAATCAAACAGTTTAGTCTAAATTTTTGTGCATTACGCATCACGTTTGAGCTTCCTCAAGAACCAATGAGGTTCATTCTCGTGTTACGCAGCACATTTGAGCTTCAGCAAGAACCAATGAGGTTCATTCTCGTGTTACGCATCACGCTTGAGCTTCCTCAAGAACCAATGAGGTTCATTCTCGTGTTACGCATCACTCTTGAGCTTCAGTAAGAACCAATGAGGTTCATTCTCGTGTTACGCTGCAGATTTGAGCTTCAGCAAGAACCAATGAGGTTCATTCTCGTGTTACGCATCACGCTTGAGCTTCAGTAAGAACCAATGAGGTTCATTCTCGTGTTACGCTGCACATTTGAGCTTCAGCAAGAACCAATAAGGTTCATTCTCGTGTTACGCATCACGCTTGAGCTTCAGTAAGAACCAATGAGGTTCATTCTCATGTTACGCATCACGCTTGAGCTTCAGTAAGAACCAATGAGGTTCATTCTCGTGTTACGCTGCACATTTGAGCTTCCGCAAGAACCAATGAGGTTCATTCTCGTGTTACGCAGCACGTTTGAGCTTCCGCAAGAACCAATGAGGTTCATTCTCGTGTTACGCAGCACATTTGAGCTTTTTATTTTTGGGTGAACTAACCCTTTAACATCATCTAAAGTGAATTATTATTATTGTATGTTACTGTACTGTGTGTCTGGATTGGGTTATAATTCTGTGGAATGGTTTGGGATTTATGTGTTTTGTTTTTCGGTCATTTACTAAGCAAGAGAAGAGAATCTTCACCAACTTCCACCGGCAGCTGTTCTCCTGGATTGATAAGTGGGTAGAGCTCAACATGGAGGAAATCAGAAGGATGGAAGAGGAGACACAGAAAGAGCTGGAGAAGGTGCATACATTCATACACGTTTACACATTACACAGATTGTGCTGAATCTGTGGTCAAACACAATTTAGCTAGGTCAGGTAATAAAACACTAGTTAGTATGACCCCCCCCCCCCCCCCCGCCTATTTTAGTTTGTGTTTTATCCAGTTAAAGAATGTTGTTTTCGGAGATATTTTCTCCCATAATTCTTTTGTAGGGTACAATACATTTTGTTATGATTTGTTAACATCATTGCTTAGGAAAAATTATCAGTGCCCCCTTGTATTTACAAATGAGTACATTTACAGACAAAGCAGTTTGAAATTGTTTACTGCGATGTTGCTACAGTCAGGTCCGATACAGTTGGATGCTTCAGCTTTCAACAAAGGTTTCTTTACGAACTCTCCGTTACACAGCATTTGATTATTTTGTTAAAAAGGTACAGTCAAATGCTCTGAACAAACATAGGGCCAGATTTACTAACAGCACAAACCCTCTTTTGGCGTTACTGTCAGGATTTACTAAAGACACATAGTGAAAAATTAGCACTGAAAAGGCAATATTTTTGCTGCTGACCTTATTGCATATGCTTTGTAGGAGTTTCCCTTTGAGACACAAAATTTATGGGAGGAGAGTATTTAAATGAATCATGCATAGTGATTTACTAAAATACAGTGAGGAAAATAAGTATTTGAACACGCTGCTATTTTGCAAGTTCTCCCACTTAGAAATCATGGAGGGTCTGAAATTGTCATCATAGGTGCATGTCCACTGTGAGAGACATAATCTAAAAAAAAAAATCCAGAAATCACAATATATGATTTTTTAACTATTTATTTGTATCATACAGCTGCAAATAAGTATTTGAACACCTGAGAAAATCAATGTTAATATTTAGTACAGTAGCCTTTGTTTGCAATTACAGAGGTCAAACGTTTCCTGTAGTTTTTCAGCAGGTTTGCACACACTGCAGGAGGGATTTTGGCCCACTCTTCCACACAGATCTTCTCTAGATCAGTCAGGTTTCTGGCCTGTCACTGAGAAACACGGAGTTTGAGCTCCTCCAAAGATTCTCTATTGGGTTTAGGTCTGGAGACTGGCTAGGCCACGCCAGAACCTTGATATCGTCGCTGTCCGATGAAAACCACGTATGTCCATTTTGCCGATTTTGAGATTTTTCGACGGATTGAATGTCCAGGTTCATTTCCGTATACAGTATGCGTCACATATCTAAATGGCCAATGAAAAGTTGTGAAAACATGTCATCTGATTTTCACGTATATCCATTTGGTGTCAAAGCTGTCAATCACGCCGCGTATCTCCCGCCCTGTGGAAGCATCTCGTGGTCTCGCCAGTCTCGTGAAATTGTTTCATCGAAGCTCAGCACTGGATAGCCGAAAGTACGACATTGAAGCTCTCCACAGTTTAGTTCTAATCTAGTTCTTCACAGATTAGTTTGCTTGCTAGTATGTAAATAAACTCGGTCTCTTTGATAAGATTCAGCCTTTTTTTTCTCAGTCAAACTGATCAAATTATAGCCTGTAATGCTACTGTCATGATTGTCACTAGAACATGCCTCACTCATACTGCGATCACCGCTTGCCAGAGGCTGAGAATATCCAGCATGTATTCCTCTGTATTCCTCACGTATTCCTCTGCTGAAACGCGACTTTGCCATTCTAATTAATGATCGGAAGAACGCGTATCGACCACTGTTACTGTAAAATATGCACGTATGTCCATTTAAACTCAATTTTGGTCAAATGTGGATTATATCATTACACTGTCAAGAATATGGTTACATGTAAAGATGCTGTACCAAGTATGACAACGCTACATTCAACTGCTTTTGAAATACAGTGTTTTTTTCACTTCCTGAAAAGTAAGCGTTTTGGACATACGTGAGTTTCATCGGACAGTGACGATATGCTTCTTACAGAGCCACTCCTTGGTTATCCTGGCTGTGTGCTTCGGGTCATTGTCATGTTGGAAGACCCAGCCTCGACCCATCTTCAGTGCTCTAACTGAGGGAAGGAGGTTGTTCCCCAAAATCTGGCAATACATGGCCCCGGTCATCCTCTCCTTAATACAGTGCAGTCGCCCTGTCCCATGTGCAGAGAAACACCCCCAAAGCATGATGCTACCCCCCCCCCCCCCCCATGCTTCACAGTAGGGATGGTGTTCTTGGGATGGTACTCATCATTCTTCTTCCTCCAAACACGTTTAGTGGAATTATGACCAAAAAGTTCTATTTTGGTCTCATCTGACCACATGACTTTCTCCCATGACTCCTCTGGATCATCCAAATGGTCATTGGCAAACTTAAGACGGGCCTTGACATATGCTGGTTTAAACAGGGGAACCTTCCGTGCCATGCATGATTTCAAACCATGACGTCTTAGTGTATTACCAACAGTAACCTTGGAAACGGTGGTCCCAGCTCTTTTCAGGTCATTGACCAGCTCCTCCCGTGTAGTTCTGGGCTGATTTCTCACCTTTCTTAGGATCATTGAGACCCCACAAGGTGAGATCTTGCATGGAGCCCCAGTCCGAGGGAGATTGACAGTCATGTTTAGCTTCTTCCATTTTCTAATGATTGCTCCAACAGTGGACCTTTTTTCACCAAGCTGCTTGGCAATTTCCCCGTAGCCCTTTCCAGCCTTGTGGAGGTGTACAATTTTGTCTCTAGTGTCTTTGGACAGCTCTTTGGTCTTGGCCATGTTAGTAGTTGGATTCTTACTGATTGTATGGGGTGGACAGGTGTCTTTATGCAGCTAACAACCTCAAACAGGTGCATCTAATTTAGGATAATAAATGGAGTGGAGGTGGACATTTTAAAGGCAGACTAACAGGTCTTTGAGGGTCAGAATTCTAGCTGATAGACAGGTGTTCAAATACTTATTTGCAGCTGTATCACACAAATAAATAGTTTAAAAAATCATATACTGTGGTTTTTTAGATTATGTCTCTCACAGTGGACATGCACCTACGATGACAATTTCAGACCCCTCCATGATTTCCAAGTGGGAGAACTTGCAAAATAGCAGGGTGTTCAAATACTTATTTTCCTCACTGTACATTGTAATGTAAAAACGATTTGTCGATTTCTTGCTCTACAGAGGGCTAGCTACATCCAGTTTATCTTTATCGATGCTGTGTAAGTGCAACTGATGGCATTATGGGTTCACAGCGGTGATTGCTTAATATTGTTTTAATTATTAAAGGATTAGTACACTTCAAAATGAAAATTTCCTGAAATTGTACTCACCCCCTTCTCATCCAAGATGTTCATGTCTTTCTTTCTTCAGTCGAGAAGAAATTAAATTTTTTGAGGAAAACATTCCAGGATTTTTCTCCCCATCATAGACTTCCATGGCAACCAAAATGTTGAAAGTCCAAATCAATGCAGTTTCAAAGTGCTTCGAAGGACTTCGGAGGCTCTGCGCGACCCCAGATGAGGAATAGAGTCTTATCTAGCGAAACGATCAGTCATTTGAATTTTTTTTTTAATTTTCATTTTGAAGTGAACTAATCCTTTAAAGGCACTTTTTATGCTGACCCTGCTTACTTACTGTATGTATATGTCTGGCTTACACAGTACAACACCAAATAAGCTCCAATATATTCAGAACTTTGCAGCCAGTGCCCTAACACATAGCAACAAATCCTCCCACATTACTTCTGTTTTACACAGATTACATTGGCTACCCATTTGTTTCTGTATTCAGTACAAGATACTTCTCATCACATTCAAAGCCCCCCCCGCCCATCATCACATGATTTCCAAATATATCTTTTCACCATATGTCTTTCTGATCCCTAGTCTTATGATCTGGTTCGTGTGATGTATGTTATGTTTCTCTTATATTTCTCTAATCTCAGTGTACAGTTTGCCTAAAGTCCTTGAGATTTATGTACATACATACCAGCTCATATTTTATAATTTTTTATTCCACATGTCTGAATAACAATTAAAAGTAATAATTAAGTCATCAAAGCACAATGGAGGCATGGGAATTATGCAGTGATCAACTTTGAGATCCTGGGAGGCTTTTTTAAAAAGTATTAATCCTGTTGTCTGCGTTCACCCAGAATGATGTGCTGAAATTAAAATGCGAATGGTGAAAGCTTTAGCCAATGGGATTAGCGTTTGCACGTTAGTCTCGCCTGCTGTGAAGCAAAAGCAACCAGCGGGCAAAGGCTGTTTCCAATTCACACCGTGCCCACTGTATGATTGGCACTTCTCGGCTGCTTCCCTCTAAGGTGAACGTGAATTCACCAAGCGCAACATGTTCCTGGATCATCTTTGTTGATCCTGGAACAACATTCCAATCAACTAATCAGATTTGAGGGACAAGGTTACCGTTTATGTCAAGTTTAGGCTTACAACCAGGCTTAGGTGCTTCTACATCAGTGTTATTCTATTATTTCCATGGGATTTTAGGGATAACTTATGGTTAGAGTTAGGTTTAGGGGTAGGGATAGGGTTAGGACTAAATTTATATGTAAACAGTAATATTTTTCTGCAAATCTAATTTAAGCATTAGATTGTAGATCTAGGGTGTTCAAAATCACTCCAGCATGTCAAAACCTGTAACTATTAGCATATAAGTTTGTATTTTGAATGCATCTGCAAACTGTATCTGCTTAGTGGGCTAGTCGTACTTGGCTTTGAATCCTTATGAATCTAGTAAAAATCCAGATTTTGTGCACTGGCCTGTAATCATTTGCCTAGAGACCACCCACCCTTCAGTATGAATCCAGACCGAACAAAAATAGCATTGTCTGGTGGTGCTTCCAAACCTAGTGTGCTTGCAGCGTTTCTTTGGAGTGCAGTCCAAATGCAGTTCTTCTGCCATCCACTGACAAATCATGGCTAGAAGAAAGCAGAAGGGAGAAGAAAAGAAAAGAAATTGGAAAGAAAGATGAGATGAAATAGAGCAGATGGAGGTATTTAGTTTTTCATAACCCTTGATGGACTTGTCCAAAGCATTGACAGACTTTTAAATTGCATTATGTATGCAGTGTCTATAAAAAAAATTAGTGCAATCTATTGTTGGGTCATTCTAAAATTGGTGGTACATGCTGTCACTCATTTTAAAAATGGCTAAATGTTTTGGAAAACCATATATGATCTTATAATTAATATTTACAATTATATATTGAAAGTCTCCTACCTAGTCCACATAATAAACTCTACAGAATATATCTATAGGAGGTGTGTGTAGAAGTTTCACAGACATAACTTGAAAACAATCTGAAATATGTAATTGTGCTTACGTAAATATGAATATTTAATTGGCCCAAACTCTGTATATCTTTCAATGATGTTACATTATGTCATTAACTGTCAGATGTAGGGGCTGACTCTTGGAAATTGCATTAAAAAAACCAACTAATCTCGGGCTGCGCTTCCAAAAGGCATTGTTAGCCAACTGTGGTCGCAAGTTCTATCGTGACCAGCATAGTCCAAAGATTCACTGTTTCTCGAAACCATAGATCCACGAACATTCACAAAATGCATTGCAAAATTGTGTGGTTTTAATTACAGCTCTCAGCCTGGGGTTAGAAGTTTCTTGTTAGTAGGACATGTCAATACATAT
Organism: Romanogobio albipinnatus; assembly: GCA_023566225.1. Classification (NCBI taxonomy): domain Eukaryota; kingdom Metazoa; phylum Chordata; class Actinopteri; order Cypriniformes; family Gobionidae; genus Romanogobio; species Romanogobio albipinnatus. The sequence continues at coordinate 62,947,499 of CM042242.1, read as the reverse complement.
ATCATGCTGTTGAGCAAAATAAGAATTTAAATAGCTTTTTCTGAAGAGTGCGCATGTGTATACATGCTCTGGTAAGAGGGAATTTGCCATGAATGAAACATTTGGAAATAAAGCAAAACGACAGAGAACAAAAATAACAACGTGGTCTTCAGATGCCATGTTTGTTATTTACAACAATAATCTAACATTTAATTTGATCTAGAATGGATCAATTAGTAGATATTATTGCTTCACCATCTGTGTGACGTGGGGATGGGCGATATGGACTTAGAAAATATCGGGATCAACAATATTTTGTACGATACGATATTGGTATTTATTGTGATAATGATATCAATGGCGATAAATGTAGTACCAGACCATTCCACATGTTTTTAGCGACAAGTGAGAGCTGCACTTATTTTTGAGAGCCTCAGAAAAACAAAAGTAATAATCACAACCATGCCTTCAGATTAAGAAAAAGTTGCAAATAATGATAGAACTTCAGTAATTTGAACTAAATCTTGGTAAACGTATGAATGCATATTTGGTAACACTTTATAATAACTACACGCTATGAAGCATTATTTAAGCATTAGTAAATAGTTAATTCATCATTTATAAAGCATTAATAGACATTACTAAGCAGTTTATAAATACAGCTATAAATGCTTTATTCTTGATTTATAAGCATATCTATACTGTGTTTAATAATTGTATTTTCATACTTTATAAATGATCAATTTATCATTTCTAAATCAAGTATTACATTATTTACAAACCAGTTGTTTAGGAGTTGTCAGTGGTTCATCAGATAATTTATAAAGTGTAAGTAAAGGGTTAATAAACTATCTGAATGTACTTTTATACATCTTATTATTTAGACATATAGTAATAGTTGCTCAGTGTGTTAATAAATGTGTTATTAACATGTATTTCCACTGTAATTCATGATTAATTCAGGTAGTTATAAAACATTTAGTAGTTGTCAGTTAACTATTTCTGTGAGCTCATCTAAAGTGAGGATTATTTATGCCTCGTAAAGCTTTTACAAAGGAGATATAAAGGCTCAGTTCTCTTCTGCACTGCTGTTCTCTGGTACTGTTTTGACACTGCAAAATATTTTATTATATTATTATTGTTTTATCTAAATTTTATTTGTTGTATTTTGGCACTCCTGTAATCCAGTGTGATCCACTGGTACATTTTTATTCAGCAATGTTTACACTTTACAGAAATGTATTTTTATATCAGATTGCAGAGGCGTTGACTGCAGTTATGTTTTCTGGCTCTCTACAGGAATATTATTTTATATTTTAATTTTATATTAAAGGAACTGTATGTAAGAAATGTATTTCAATTAATCATAAAATGGCCCTAATATGTCAATAGACATTAAAAAATCATGTTAATTTCAAATACTTATATCACTGACAACAGTTGTCCGGCCAAGATATTGTCATTTTAAAATTGGAGTTGCAGCCCTCAACTGATGTTGATGTTGACATGTTGCGTCATGCCTGAAGCGCCGCCCTCCACCTATCTACCAATCACGAAGTCAGTAGTGTTTCTGCATTCGGGTTGCCAGCTCTGCTAGTTACCACAGCTGCAGCTACAAACTTTCTGGATAAACAATGTCTAACTTTACGAAACCTAAACGACCTCGATATGAATCAGAAAAACGTCGTGACAGTGTCCGAAATAAAACAAGGATTTGTATAGGAGATGCCTTTGAAAGATGGAGACGGCTGAAAACGGAGAAGAATTTGAAGACTGACGCCAACATTGCTAATTTTCTCCTGGACAGGTAAGGTTCATCTATGTTTGGCTAACTTGTACTTAATGTAAATGGACATTTCAAATATTCACGACAGTCGAACAAAGTTGTGCATGTTCATGCAAAGTAACGTTAGGTTAGCGCAGATGGAGGAGGTGGGTCATTGAATTGAAAAGGTAACGTTAAGGAATTGTTTGGTAAATAAAAACGGTGAGTCGTCATTGCTAACATTAGTAATGCATTATCAGAGCCCGTTTCTCTGTCATTATGCTGAGACGCTGATGAAAACAACATTAGCACGCCTATTATGGCAATGTGAAAACGTATTTGAGACAGTAGCCTAACGTTACCTCGGTAAAAATTATTCCTCATTCTTTCTTCGTATATATAGTGGATAAAACATGCTGCAAGTTGACCTGTATGACCATTGCAAATGTTATTTAGTTACTCTCAATCGTTTCTGATGGGACTGAAATCAACCATGTGATAGCCATTGTTGATATTGAACGCTGACATGGCGTAATTTGTCCCGCGTTATACTTGCTGTGGCAATGTTTGTTATTTGTTAGCCTACTTATGACAAAAACGCTTGTCTTACTGTGTACGACTCGTCACTTGCCATTGAAAGCTCCGTGTAGCAGCCTACGTTCCCGCTGGATCCTGCAGCCTATCTGGCAACCTCGAGTTGGGGTACTTGCAGTAATTTGAAAGTGATTGCAGTACCAGTTTTGGCCACAGTCCTACATACAGCTCCTTTAAGTTACTTATTGTACAGTCTCCATTTTTGCATTTTGAAATAAATATTTCTATGTACTATATTCCTCCTGTTTTGTGTTTGTTTCCTTTTTTATGTTCACGAGAGAACTGAGCCTTTAAATCTCCTTTGTAAAAACTTTACGAGGCATAAATAATCCTCACTTTATGAGCTCACAAAAATGGTTAAACTACTAAAACTACTAAATGTTTTATAACTACCTGAATTAATCATGAATTACAGTAGGAATACATGTTAATAAAGCATTTATTAACACACTGAGCAACTATGTAAAAGATGTATACGTAGATGCCTCATTAGCGCCTGCACGGATCAGTAGAATGAGGCATCTACGATCGATATATCTATGACCACGCTCATTTTTGACCTCACTTAGCGGAAGTTATGGCGGTACATATAGTACATATAACTGCTATTTTGCAAGTTCTCCCACTTAGAAATCATGGAGGGGTCTGAAATTGTCATCGTAGGTGCATGTCCACTGTGAGAGACATAATCTAAAAAAACAAAAATCCAGAAATCACAATGTATGATTTTTTAACTATTTATTTGTATGATACAGCTGCAAATAAGTATTTGAACACCTGAGAAAATCAATGTTAATATTTGGTACAGTAGCCTTTGTTTGCAATTACAGTGGTCAAACGTTTCCTGTAGTTTTTCACCAGGTTTGCACACACTGCAGGAGGGATTTTGGCCAACTCCTCCACACAGATCTTCTCAGTCAGGTTTCTGGCCTGTCGCTGAGAAACACAGAGTTTGAGCTCCCTCCAAAGATTCTCTATTGGGTTTAGGTCTGGAGACTGGCTAGGCCACGCCAGAACCTTGATATGCTTCTCACAGAGCCACTCCTTGGTTATCCTGGCTGTGTGCTTCGGGTCATTGTCATGTTGGAAGACCCAGCCTCGACCCATCTTCAATGGTCTAACTGAGGGAAGGAGGTTGTTCCCCAAAATCTCGCAATACATGACCCCGGTCATCCTCTCCTTAATACAGTGCATTCGCCCTGTCCCATGTGCAGAAAAACACCCCCAAAGCATGGGGTGCTACCACCCCCATGCTTCACAGTAGGGATGGTGTTCTTGGGATGGTACTCATCATTCTTCTTCCTCCAAACACGTTTAGTGGAATTATGACCAAAAAGTTCTATTTTGGTCTCATCTGACCACATGACTTTCTCCCATGATCCTCTGGATCATCCAAATGGTCATTGGCAAACTTAAGACGGGCCTTGACATGTGCTGGTTTAAGCAGGGGAACCTTCTGTGCCATGCATGATTTCAAACCATGACGTCTTAGTGTATTACCAACAGTAACCTTGGAAACGGTGGTCCCAGCTCTTTTCAGGTCATTGACCAGCTCCTCCCGTGTAGTTCTGGGCTGATTTCTCACCTTTCTTAGGATCATTGAAACCCCACGAGGTGAGATCTTGCTTGGAACCCCAGTCCGAGGAAGATTGACAGTCATGTTTAGCTTCTTCCATTTTCTAATGATTGCTCCAACAGTGGACCTTTTTTCACCAAGCTGCTTGGCAATTTCCCCGTAGCCCTTTCCAGCCTTGTGGAGGTGTACAATTTTGTCTCTAGTGTCTTTGGACAGCTCTTTGGTCTTGGTCATGTTAGTAGTTGGATTCTTACTGATTGTATGGGGTGGACAGGTGTCTTTATGTAGCTAACGACCTCAAACAAGTGCATCTAATTTAGGATAATAAATGGAGTGGAGGTGGACATTTTAAAGGCAGACTAACAGGTCTTTGAGGGTCAGAATTCTAGCTGATAGACAGGTGTTCAAATACTTATTTGCAGCTGTATCATACAAATAAATAGTTAAAAAATCATATATTGTGATTTCTGGATTTTTTTTTTAGATTATGTCTCTCACAGTGGACATGCACCTACGATGACAATTTCAGACCCCTCCATGATTTCCAAGTGGGAGAACTTGCAAAATAGCAGGGTGTTCAAATACTTATTTTCCTCACTGTATATGATGCCTAAAGGACTTTTTGTCAAAAGTCACCAAAACAGATAAATGAGGAACAAAATCTCAATGGCTCCATGGCTCATCCTCACCACTGATACGCAAGGAAAAGAAAATTAATTAAATAATTAAACTGTCCTACAGACAAACATTTTAATTAAAGTACTATTTCATTGCCACCAAGGAATATTTATGTCCAGTAAAATTTTCCATTTCACTCGGCAATTGGCAATAAATAAATACAAATTGCATTTAAAGGTCCCATGACATGAAAATTTCCCTTTTATATGTTTTTTTTGGACCCACTTTATATTAGGTGGCCTTACCTACTATGTACTAACATTTTAATTAATCCTTTTATACATTGCAATTATTGTGTACATACATGTTTTTACATTGTACTTACATTTAAAAAAATACCTGCATGTAATTACATCTGTAATTAATTTCTGTAGTTACATTTGTAATTACGCTGCTGACCCTTCCCTTACACCTAACTCTACCCTTAAACTTACCCATACCATCACACCTGTCCCCAACGTTACCCGTATCCCACCTCAATATCAGCAAAGGTGTTTTGCAATACAATATGAACACAGTAAGTACATTTTACTTATTTTTTGATGTAAGTACATAGTACTTAAGGCCACCTAATATAAAGTGGGGCTGTTTTTTTAACATTAATATGAGTTCCCCTAGCCTGTCTATGGTCCCCCAGTGGCTAGAAATGGCGATAGGTGTAAACCGAGTTCTGGGTGTCCTGCTCTGCCTTTGGGAAAATGAAAGCTTAGACGGGCCAATCTGGAATCTTCCCTATATGTCGTCATACAGGGAAAGGTTATGTCCCCTTTCTCTGCTTTGCCTGCCCAGAGAATTTGGAGAAAATGGATTCACTTTATTTTTTACATTTAATTCAGTCGCAATGTCAGCACAGGCTTTACAAAAAGACTTTTACGATATGGATTCGACAGCACCGCCACAAACAGTGAGTAACAGTGTTCATTAATGCCTGATCTGTGATCAGTGATTTCTGATGTTTAGCTAATTATCTAAATCATTTAATGCTGTTTATGCATCAGTGAATCAAGCCAGTGACTGAACGATCAACTTCACATTTTCTCTTAGTAGCATGAAACAAATCTGTTATTTAAATTGTGATTAAACTACAGAGAGCGATCAAAGAACACTCTCTTTATAATGTTCGAAGCTGTCAATCACACGTTGCGAGTATATCTGCACACTTGCCCAAACTGTTATGCTGCACAACGAAGCTCTTACTGTATTCATGTCCATGTTGTGTTTGCTGTTAGTTGTGGTGAAAGCATTTTGTGAGAGAAATAGCGTTGCAATGACGAGATCAGTGCATTCACGCGATCAACAGACTGTCTGTCGACTCAATGCTCATCAGTGCAGCCTTTCATGTGATGGGAAAAGATGTAAAAATAATGCTATAATCAACACTTTCATGATTCGTTCATCTCGACAGCTCTAATAGTAAAAAAACGTAGTAAAAGTATTCAAGAGGGGTTCCACATGTAATACGTATTTCAAATGCAAAGATGTCAGCCAGTCACAACAGTGGGCGTTTACACTCAAGTCTTACAGCAGCCAATCACAACAGTGGGTGTTTACGCTGAAATCTCACAGACGCCAATCACAACAGTGGGCGTTTACACTGAAGTCTTACAGCAGCCAATCACAACAGTGGGCGTTTACACTGAAGTCTTACAGCAGCCAATCACAACAGTGGGCGTTTACACTGAAGTCTTACATCAGACACGCCCCTTCAAACAGAGCATTCAAGCCAGAGGGCTCAAATCAGGATAGAAAAATGCCTTTTATTTCTAAATTACGACATTTTCTGATGTAAAAATCATACCAACGTAAGGACACCTCAGGAAACATTATCAAATAATTTAAAAAAATCCACATCATGGGACGTTTAATACTTCACTTCACATTTTTAATGTTGGCATTAGTTTATCACGGGAAATGTACCTGCAGCATGTTTTCAACAAGAACACACTCACCCATTACCAAGTAATCGAATTCCTTCAGAGAGAAATTTTTGTTGCCTGGAGAGGGTGAATGGATAAAAGGTAGAATATCTGGTCCATTGCCTGGAAAAGAATGTCTGTTATTGACTAACAGTGACTCTGTCCGACTGTTTGACATACTAACAGAATCTGTCTGGTTTTTTGTGTGCGCTTGATGTGTGTCGCGCATGTGTGGCATGCTTCAACTTCTTTGAGAGCTCATTAACATACAAATTGATTTCTGTGCTTTAAAAGCACCTGTGCCATGATTCCAAATGAGGAATGGACAGGTTATTTCCCGCTGCTTTCGGCTCAGGCGATATTAACGTTTGTCTGTTTAAGAATTCTTACCGAGCTCTACCAATTTTAGCCAACTAATTGGCTTTGTCATGACTTGAGCTCATTGTCCTGAGACCTGAACTCAAGTCTGTTCTTCCTATATGTCATTTACACAGAAATACATAGAAAAGAAAAACGTTTGGAAAGACGTCTCTTATGCTCATTAGGGCTGCATGCATTTGATCAAAAATACATTAAAACCAGTAATATTGTGAAAAATTATTACAACTTAGAGGAATTGCTTTCTATTAGAAATGTTTAAAATTGTAATGTATTCCTGTGATCGAAGCTGAATTTTCAGAAGCATAACACCAGTCTGCAGTGTCACATGATCCTTCAGAAATCATTCTAATACGATGATTAGGTGCTCAAGAAACCTTTCTGAATAACATTTTGAATAATTTGTTGAAAACAGTTGTGCTGCTTTATATTTTTTAAAGTGACAGTAAAGACATTTATAATGTTACAAACCATTTACATTTAAAATAAATGCTGCTATATTTATCAAAAAAAATCACGTTGCCTAAAAATATTAAGCAGCAAAATCTGTTTTCAACATTGATGATAAGAACCATTATTAAAGGGGGGGTAACACACAGTTTCTGCCAATCTCATGTTAAACTTGAGTACCTATAGAATAGTATTGCATCCTTCATATCTCAAAAAAGTCTTTAGTTTTATTAGATTTATAAAAGACAGATAAGCTGTACCGACTCTTTCCGAAAAAAGCCGAGCTCTGGAAGGCGTGCCGTGCATGGAGCTAAAGAGTCCAGAGGCGCTGGAAGTCAGTCACAGCTGGGGGTGCTGAGAGAAAGTCAGTCTAGTGACGTCACACTAAAAGCTCTATTCTAAGCGATATTCATTTTTTAGAATTAATTTGAATGGCCCAGATAATTTAGATTTAAGTTATTGACAATATTTTATACTCAATTTTGAACGTTGTAAACTACAACAGGCGGCAAACTTGAATACTAACACACTTTGTGTCGAAGCAGCCACAGCAGCAAACAACACTGAACTAATGCATAAAAACGGCAAATGCATGGATGCGGGTGAGAGATGTGACTCACGTCCAGGTTATTATAGTTTATACGAATGACAGTTCTGATACAAGCACTTCATACTGTACAGATCACAAATGTATCTGGATACCGATACACAACGTTCACTCGGCGGAGGTTATGAGAGTCAGACTGTTTGTCTCTTGACAAGAACCAACATTGCCCAGGCAAAATTAATAAATGAGGCCCTTATAAGAACCCCACACAAGCAGAAAGCCATAACGATGATATAGCTGTAAAATGCACACAAAAAGAATAGTCAAACCCAGCTTGACAAACCCATGATACGCAATTGAAAAAGCAGCATTAACAAGTATGCACCAGTTTAATAACTTTAATTCACACAACTGCTGAATTAATGGGCGATGGTAAATATTTCAAAGAGCAGAAATAGATAGAAAAATAGCCAACTTAAACTAAATATTATAAACATCAGAGCAACTACAGAAATTACGCACCGAGAGAGAGCGAGAGAGAGAGAGAGAGAGAGAGAGAGAGAGAGAGAGAGAGAGAGAGAGAGAGAGAGAGAGAGAGGAGTTGGTGGCAGTTGAATAATTTTTTTAGGGTTTTTAAAAAACTCAGAAATTCTCTTTTGCGACATGCTTAAATTCACACAGCGCTCCGTGTGTCTAACTGAAATTACGTCCCTCATTCACGTTGCACGGCAACGATAGTCTACATTTGATTGGTTAATACACATCTTGATTTTATTTGAATAAATTCAACTCAACTCAACTCAAACATATATCTGCACAGTCTCTTTTCATAGAAAAATCTCATATATTCCAGTATAAATATACAGTATATAATAATAATATATATTTTTTTTTTTCCAGCAGTTAAACAGTAGCCCACAGACAGGGGGTGCTGCAGCACCCTCAGCACCCCCACTTCCCGCGCCACTGAAAGAGTCACGTGCGCGCGCACACACACACACACACACACACACACACACACACACACACACACACACACACACACACACACACACACACACACACACACACACACACACACACACACACACACACGTCATCGCATCATAGATTCTCCATTCGTTCCGGTTAAATCACAAAATAAAATTTACACAAATATGTCCCTGCTCTTGAAACAGACTCTCTGGATTTAAAGCTGCAGTCCGTACGTTTTGTCTCTGTGTCGCCATCTCTGTTTGAAACCTGCAATTGCAGTTATCATCTGTACGTGAGTTGTGCATTGGCAGCACATGGGGCGTTGGCGTTAACGGAGGGCGTGGCTGAAGCTTGGTGCTGATGTGACCGTCATAGTGACAGCCAATCACATTACTTTCCGCTTGGACCACAACACAACACAAAAAATGCGCCTTTTGACAGCTAGTCTGTGAGATGAAATGGATGCCAAATTCACCAACCGTCTCTGCCACCGCCTTCCAGGCCTGGTCTCTCTGCTTTTTGTCACAAATATTGGTCATACAGAACCGGGTGATTACCCACCGCAAATATATTTAATGTTTTTCCTCCATGACCGTTCTTCATTCACCGGTGTTTTAAATGAACACAATTGGCTAGCGTCTGCTCTAGGGTTGCATGAACGCAATAGAGACAGAGCGTATTTAAGCCACGCCCACACCGGGGGGAAAACAATCCAACGCTCTCAATTGACTTTGTATTGCGTGACACTGCCTCCTTGTCATTTCGGACTTATAACAAAAACAGAACAATGTCTAAAAGATGTTATGTGACAAGGTGTACAGCAAACAAGCTAAACAACACAGCAATACGTTTTTTATAAGCTGTTGACTCAAAAAGGAGATAAAAGTGGATAGAGGCAATAAGAAATGAAGCTTCAACAGGAAGAATGGGTACATTTTGGGATCCTGACACTCAGTATGCCTCAGTGTGCCTATGTGTGCAGTAAACATTTTGTCACTGTTAAGTCAAATATCCAAATGTCAGTTTTATATATTAGATTTATTGTTGCTGATCACGTTCCCCTCTAGTGGGCGTAGTTCTCAGTGTTATATAACGTGTCACGCTCTGTCTCAATGGCCTGAATCGATTTTTGCGTCCTTAAATGCTTGTTTTTTTGGGTCAACCGCTTATAAAAACTTCTTGGTTTTTGGTTCTGGGTTTTGTTTAGCTTATTTGCTGTACACCTTGTCACATATCAGCTTTTATACATTGTTCTCTTTTTTGTTATAAGTCCGAAATGACAAGGAGGCAGCCTCAGTCAATACAAAGTCAATGGAGACAGTTTGATTGTTTTCCCCCCAGGTGGGCGTGGTCTTCAGATTACGCGTGTCGCTCTGTCTCTATTGGCTAGCGTCTGCTCTAGGGTATTTGCATAGGGCAATCCGATTGGATGACGCTTGCGTTGGTGTTTGAAAAGTTGAGAAATCTTCAACTTCTGCCGCTTGTAACGCGAGTGAAGCAACGAGATGGAACCCACAATTCAGTTCGGCAACGCATGACGTCACCCATTCAAAGTAAATGATAAGCGTTAGTGTTGTAGTACTCGAGACCGGTCTTAAGACCATTTTTTGATGGTCTTGGTCTCGTCTCGTTCTCGACTGCATTTCTTCTCGGTCTTGTCTTGGTCTCAGACTTGGAGGACGTGGGATTTTATCTCAAGACCAGTCAAGACCACAACTGCAAGGATATCACTAAATTGCCGGTGCATTGTCTGATTTAACATCATTAATGTGATTTGATGTAAAACTTACTGCTTAAAATGTAATCAATAACTTCTTTGTAATGTGATTTCTTTTGTTACTGTGCTGCCGGATTCAGAATCAATGCAGTATTGTCTCAAAAATGCCCAAACTAATATAAATGCCCACAAAACTTGAGATTTAGTTTTTTTTATATAACATAGAATCATGGGTGTCAGAACCATTGTATGTGGGTGGGACAAGACCCACAAGACCCCGATTTGTGTCAAAACTAGAAACTGTGCGTCTTACCCCTACACTACTGCCGTTCTCAATGATATGGCGATTTCCGTAATTTTGTCTTTCCGAACTATACGTTTAGCAAGCAAAGCGGTATATTTGTACTTAATGTAATGGGCATCTACTTCGGTAAAGAAATTCTGAGGACCCACTCACATTTTTTTTGCTTCCGACGCCCATGCATAGAATATAATTAAGCAATATCGCATGAGCAAGAGAGCTGTTTTCATGAATATAAGCATGATTGCAAATGATATTGATTTATACAAATTTTCAATAAACAAGAAGTTAATATTAAATTACAATTTAAACTGTGTCTTTGCTAATTCGGCAATGTTTCGTTATTAAATGAATCAGCTGAATAAACAAACAAATCGGTTGAATAAAGGATTCTGTGACTGTTAAATAATGTTAATGTTTTAATGTTAAATTAATCTGAACATTATTTATGCAGGTGTAACTATACCAATTCAGATGCAACTTCTGTGCCATGAATTGTATTGTTAGTGATTTGATTGGTAACAGCGATATAGTGTCTTACTATTCTAATTGTATTTATTCATTAAATATAAGACATTTCTCAAGACAGTAGATATGGATCTTTTAGGTGAATTTAAGGAGTGCTGGTCTGGTCTTGGTCTTGTCTTGGTCTCAACCCCACGAAGTCTTGGTCTTGTCTTGGTCTCGGCACACGCTGGTCTTGGTCTTGACTTGGTCTCGGTTTAGGTGGTCTTGACTACAACACTAATAAGCGTTAACACCGGCGCCCTGTGTGAATGCAGCGTAATGTTTTGAGGAGTATGTGCAGCTTGCTGTCAGTCACCACACCGGTGTGGATACTGTACTTCAGAATCACAGATTCTACCTCTTGGAGTATAACCTAAATAAGAATTTTCACTGGAAAATGTCATCTGAACAACCAACATGTCTGCCACTTTTGGGAACAAAACATTAGAATAAATCACGCTACCAACGGTGATTAAATCTACCGATCGCTCATATATCATCAAACTGTGCAAATTATTATTATTGTTATACTCAAATTGTTCATGTTAACAGCCTCCGCATTGCGTGACTACTTGTATTTAGTGTTTATTAGCATTACCGGTAGATTCCGTACAGTCTAATCTTTTGCTTTTGACCACGGGTGAATCTCGCCATCAAAATGATACTTTTAATTACTCCAGCTGCTGTGAGAAAAGGCTACAAATGATCCACTGCAGAACATGCGATCCACTCCTCACATGCAATAGCCTACTAGCCGGACTCCTTCTTTATGTATACAGATTAGAGGTCTTCACGGAGCCCCCGGGACCCGACCCGGGACCCGTACGGGTTCGGGTCTATATTTGAAATGATCAGCCGGGTCCGGGCCGGGTCCTAATCTATTACTTCGGGTCCCGGGTCTGTTTAACATTTGTGTCTAATACCCGAGTCGATCTGGATTCGGAGAACACTGCCCGTGATCAGTCAGTCAGCACTGCTTGTGTGTTTTTTGTAACTTGCAACTTGTAAAATTAGGATAAGAAAAGTGTGAGCCGGGAAATAAGGTTTGAAAGCAAGAAAGAAGAAAAACACGAGCAATCGCTCTCTCTTGCTCGCTCGCCTCACGCTCGCTCGCTCGCTCGCACAGTCAGTCAGCACTGCTTGTGTGTTTTTTGTAACTTGCAACTTGTAAAATTAGGATAAGAAAAGTGTGAGCCGGGAAATAAGGTTTGAAAGCAAGAAAGAAGAAAAACACGAGCAATCGCTCTCTCTTGCTCGCTCGCCTCACGCTCGCTCGCTCGCTCGCTCGCTCTCTCTCTCTCTCTCTCTCTCTCTCTCTCGCGCTCGCTCTCAGCCGTTGCAAGCGCACGGTAATAATGGTTACCTTCATGAGTGATGTGCGAAAAAAGCTAAAAAAACAATGAATATAAAGAAGTTAAACCCACAGGCACCTCTTCTGTCTGGGCATCCTTCATGCATAGCCTATTGTGGACAAACATGAGAAAAAAGTAAGTGCTGTCAAATGTATTAGCCTACGTGTGACGCACTGTTGAAGTTTGATTTGAACTTATATTTAAATAATATATTTCAAATCAGCAACACAATCTCAGGTGAACTGTCACATAAATGTTCTCTATGACGTTCAAATTGCGTAAAAAAGCTCATATTTCAGGTTGCTCCAGCCAACGCGCATGTGCAGTCTCAAGTGCGTGTCATGTTTCTATGGCAACCCGAGCTTCCGCTGTGATTGATTATTAATAATAATATGAATGAACCGTCTTGTTTAATCTTAAAGTTTTGGTGGTCAGACTCGGCTCACAGAGATGATAGCAAATAAATAATGCGGACGTCAGCGGCCACTGAACGAGCAATCGTTATTTTAGTTAAAAAAGGCAACCAGTCAAAGTTATGCAAGTTCCCCTTCGAGGGAACTCGCACTGCGTCATCGTGTGATGACACTTTGGGAACGCCCTCAGCGTTACGCATCTGAAGTATGAATGAAATCAAGCCAATCTGATTGGTGGTGCGTCATGACGTAGTAGATGACGGCCTACCCGGGAGATACAAAGGGACGCCGATGCAAACACACGGCAGCTTTTCGCTCTTCAGCTTAAGCGCTCTGTGTCTTTTGTCTGTCTATTTGGTGTTGTTTGTCTACCAACGATTGAATAAAGCAAGTGAGATGGCTCAGTTCAAGAGATGTGTGCTTCTGTGTCCGCATTTCCTTTCGGGCACGGACACACATCTAATGTGTGTGCAATGCCTGGGCGTGCAGCACGCTAGGGCGGCTCTCGAGGGAGCCGCCTGTAGCGAGTGCGATAAGCTGCCACTCAGGGTGTTGCACTCACGGCTGGCTGGGTTTGATGGCCGTGACTGCTGAGGCATGGCGGCACCGCAGATCATGGGGATCGCAACGGGACCTCGCGACGGGATATGTGACTGCTGAGGCACTTTCCCTATCCTTGTCCAAGGATTCCGATGTTCTCCCGCCCCGTGCGGAAGCCCGCGATGCGGCTTCTTCCTGCTAGGCGGAGAACCCGATGCTTCAGCTGTCCGGCTCCGAGGAGTTGGATGGGCTGAGCATCGAGGCGGGTGACGTGGAAGCTCAGCCATCGCTTCACTCACCCGCTCAGGAGGAGCTAGTGGAGGTTTTGACCCACGCTGTGGCCAAGTTACACATTGAATGGCCACAGGAAGAGCCCGAAATCCAGCCGCACAGTAAGCTGGATGAAATGTTCTTCAAGCGCAGGTCTCAACCTCCACGCCGGGGCCTGCCATTTTTTCAGGATCTGCACAATGAGTTGTGTAGATCCTGGGAAAAACCCTACTCGGCCAGACTTTCCACCCCCCAAGCACTTGATTTTGGGAATGTGCTGGGCCTAGCGGGGTTATGAGACGCTGCCTCGGGTGGAGGATGCTCTCGCGAGCTACCTCTCTCCCGAGGCCGCTTCGTCCCTGAAGGCCCCGGTGCTACCCACAAAGCCATGCCGTGATACTTCGGCGCTGGTGGGTAGGGTTTAGATGGCGGCTGGGCGGGCTGGTAGCTGTCTGCACACTATGGTGGTGTTGCAGGCCTATCAGGCCGACCTCCTCAAGGAGCTAGACATGGGGGAGGGTCCGTCTCCGGACGATATCCTTGAGCTGCGGAAGGCCACCGATTTGTCTCTCCGGATCACCAAGGAGACGGCCCGCAACATCGGCCGCTCCATGGCTGGTCTGGTGGTCGCGGAGAGACATCTCTGGTTGAACCTGTCGGGGATGAGAGAGAGAGAAACACTTTCTTCTCGATTCCCCGATTTCACCTTCTGGCCTCTTCGGTGGCGCGGTTAACATTGTCGTCGAGAGGTTCCAGGAGGTGAAAAAGCAGGCGGCGGCCTTCCAGCAGTACCTCCCTCGCCATTCTGGCTTCTCGGGGAAGGCTGTCCAGAAAGGTCAGCCTCGGCCGTCAGGTAGCTCCTCCTCGCACCGACAGTTGCAAAAAGAGAGCGTCGCTTCTCGCGCCCCTCCTGAGGGAGCTTGGCAAAAGAGGCGGCGCTCTCGTGGTAAGCCTTCGGAGCCTAAGGTCGATCTGAGGACCGTCCTTCAGGCGAAGAAGGCTACCACAAAGCGGTCCTAGCTGCGGCTGGACCGCTGAGAGCTGTCCCCCCAGGGAGTCCGGGTTCTACAACCGGTACTTCATTCTTCCCAAGAAGGATGGGGGGTTGCGTCCAATAATAGATCTCAGGCTCTTGAATCGGTCTCTGAGGAGATACAGGTTCAAGATGCTCACAATTCCAGCCATCGTGAGTCAGATCCAGTCTGAGGACTGGTTCGTCACGATATATCTAAAGGACGCATACTTCCATATTTCCATCCTTCAATGTCACAGGAAGTTCCTGAGGTTCGCTTTCGGGGGCGTATCTCAACCACCAGGGGGGTTTGAGGTCGCGCCCTCTATGCAGACTGGCGCATCAAATCCTCCTGTTTTTAATTATCGTCTCTCAGAGCGATGTATATCCCCGGGGACCAGAACCAGGGAGCAGACGTCCTGTCGAGGCAGGGGCTGAGGCCCGGGGAATGGCCGTTCCACCCAGAGGTGGTGGAGACCATGTGCGAGAGATTTGGCCCAGTGGAAGTGGACCTGTTCGCGTCTCGAGAGACGTCCCACTGTCCACTGTGGTTCTCTCTCAGGGATCCAGCCCCGTTAGGGCTGGACGCCATGGTGCAGACGTGGCCGAGGCCTCATCTCGTTGTCTCGTTCCCTAGAAGTGTCTCGTTCCCTAGAAGGGAACGAGACACTGCGTCATCGTGTGATGACACTTTGGGAACGTTAATACCCACTATGCCACACCGACATCACCCACGTGCTAGTGTGAAGCTGGAGACCAGGCACACTTTAGGACACAAGCACTCTAGCACCAGGCGCCCCCGGGAGGTGCAGACTATAAAAACGAATGAAGGTGTGCGGGGTGGCCCACCCGGCCGCCTCGCAAACCTCTTGAAGCGAGGCACCAGAGAGGAGGGCCACCGAGGAGGCCATGCTCCTGGTGGAATGAGCCCTCACAGCCATGGGTGAAGGCAGATTGCGCACCCTATAAGCTGTGGCTATAGCCTGGACGATCCAGTTACTGATCGTCTGAGTAGACTCAGGCAGCCCTCTCTTGGGTGAACCAAAGCACACTAACAATTGGTCTGACCTTCTCCATTGGGAAGACTTCTCCTTCTTCGGCTCAGCTTGCTCCAGTGGCTCGAAGGGGGCCTCGGCCAACCCTTCAAGGTGCTAGAGTGCTTGTGTCCTAAAGTGTGCCTGGTCTCCAGCTTCACACTAGCACGTGGGTGATGTCGGTGTGGCATAGTGGGTATTAACGTTCCCAAAGTGTCATCACACGATGACGCAGTGTCTCGTTCCCTTCTAGGGGAACAAGGGTTATATACATAACCCGAGACGTTAACTAGAGTCGAAATGCAAATCTGCAAATACGCATTTGTCATCCGTCACCGTGACATAAAGTGGACTTTTAAAGCTGAAATGATGAGTGAATTAAGCATGCTTGGAATAACAAGAGAGGAATAACATGGATTTTAACTTTTTGGCAAGGGTGTAATGCATCACAATCAAGTAACTTTACAAGGAAGGGAGACGACGGCTATAGGTAAGACAAAAAGTTATATGTTTTGCAACTTGTGTATTGACTTGTTAATATCAGTTTATTGTGGAATATGTGACAATCGGGTCCAGTCGGGTCTGTGTCTTCACGCCGGGCTCAGTTCCAGCTTTTAAATAATAGACGGGTTCAGGTCGGTTCCGGGTACTACATTTTTGGCATTTCTCGGATCTGCACGGGTCCGGGTCCAGCTTTTGAAATAATAGACGGGTCCGGGTTGTTCCGTTTAGCACATTACGGGTCTCTTCGGGCTCGGGCACTAATTTTTGGACCCGTGAAGACCTCTAATACAGATATCCACCATGCACTCTAATTATAAAACATTATTATAAGCTTACCGTTGTGAATGAGGCTAAGATAAGGAGATAGTTTCAAATACTGGCTTGTTGTGTACTTTGTGTAATTTTTAACCAAAAAACTTACAAACTGCAGCTTTAATGAGACAGCTTCAATTTAGTTGGAACAGGAAGGGGCCAAACTGTTCCCACAAATTTGGGAGCATGAAATTGTTCAAAATGTCTTGGTATGCTAAAGCACTTAGAGTTCCTTTCACTGGAACTAAGAGGCCAAGCCCAACACTTGAAAAACAACCCCACACCATAATCCCGCCTCCACCAAACTTTACACTTGGCACAATGCAGTCAGGCAAGTACCGTTCTCCTGGCAACCACCAAACCCAGACTCGTCCATCGGATTGCCAGACAGAGAAGCGTGATTGGTCACTCCAGAGAACACGTCTCCACTGCTCTAGAGTCCTACTTACACTACTGCATCCCACGCTTTGCATTGCACTTGGTGATGCAAGGCTTGGATGGAGCTGCCCGGCCATGGAAACCCATTTCATGAAGCTCTCTACGCACTGTTCTTGAGCTAATCTGAAGACCATGAAGTTTGGAGGTTTGTAGCTATTGACTCTGCAGAAAGTTGGCGACTTCTGCGCACTGTGCGCCTCAGCATCCGCTGACCCCGCTCTATGATTTTATGTGGCTTACAGTTGACCGTGGAATATTTAGTAGTGAGGAAATGTCACAAATGGACTTATTGCACAGGTGGCAACCTATCACGGTACCACGCTTGTATTCACTGAGCTCCTGAGGGCGACCCATTCTTTCACAAATGTTTGTAGAAGCATGTAAATGTATGCCTAGTGGTTGATTTTATTCACCTGTGGCCATGGAAGTGATTGAACACCTAAATTCAATGAGTTGGAGAGGGTGTCCCAATTTTTTGGCAATAGAGTGTATGTTCAAATAGAAAACTTTTAAAATGTTCAAATATTTCACAATAGTACTGTTTTGACAAACCTAACCATTGGTTTACATTTTTTATTACATTTTAAACAGCTTGGTTTGCCCATATTTGACCCAAACATGGGTTGAAACAACACTCAAAAAATATTTTATGATGCTGTTCAATTTATTTAAGCAATTAATCTTGATTTAACACAATTATATCAGGTTTCTGGTTCAAATGTAATTGATTCATGTTAAGCTGACTTAAAACCGTTACTCTTTGACATAACTTGATGTTTTCATTTTGAAATAACATGTTTCAATCAAGTAACCCAATCAAACAAGACTTTCACTTCCCATCATGCTTTGCAAAGGGGCTGAATTCGGAGAGTAAATGTTTAAATAAAGTGCTATTTGATGCATTTGTAACAAGATGAGAAAATGGAGAGACTTTTTAATGCTTAATGTTTTATGATGTTGGTATTTAAAAGTTTTTGTTATGTTAGTGTTTTTGGAGGTTACCATTGTGGTGAAGTGTAGAGCATGTGCTTGGGCTAAGGACCTGCTAATAACTATTAAAGTTTGTAAAGTTGTAAAACAACAACTTTGGGCATGCCATGGATGTAAAAACATCTTCTGGCTAGCCAATAAGACCTTGTAAAAGGTTTTGTAAATGTTGTAAAATAAGTATTTCACTAAATAAAAATAATCAGTTAAACTGGATTACTTGTTTTGGTTTGTTTTATATATTCATTTTAGAATAATTCAATTGAATAGTTTAGGACAAAATTAACCTGATTTAACTAAATGGCATTGAATTAACCTTACGTGAAAAACTTAAGTTTACTGAAATAAACAATTTTAATTAAATTCAACATAACCCAATTACGTGGAACCTGTTGACATAAAAAATTGAAGTAAAACCCACGTATCATTTTTTTGAGTGAACCCATCATTTTTTAAAAATGTGATCAAATAAATGCAGCCTTGTTGAGCATAACTTCTTTCAAAAACTTTGAAAATCATAATGATTCCAAAATGTTGTAATGCACTGTATATGTTAATGTTTTTGTGGCGACTATAAACCATAATCCATGACTCTGTGCAAACACAAACATCTTTTTCTACAATTTATTTTTTAGCTTCGCAAGCAAGGTCAAGTGCGAGGTACCAGTGCTGCTGATGATTGAGACCAACCACGACCACAAAGGCAGAGGATAGTAAACCTGTCCTCAAGAACAGAGACCACATCGGCCTGTCCAAGTCAAACCAATTGAACCAACCCCAGTACATTTACTCAATCATGACCTCTACATTTAGATTTGTTACTGATATCTTAGATATAAACCTCCCCACAGTGCCTTTAATACAAATGCTGAAGATTTTTTTCATTCACCTGCTCATTTAAAGCAGTTTTCCAGATGTTTCCCTCAGGGCAGGGCCAGGCCTTATATTTCACTTCCTTCACTCTTGTCTTGTCCTGCCTGGCCTTTATTATAACTAACTTTGGGAACATACCATTTTCAAACGCTCTTCGCTCCAAAGAACACAATTGAACAAGCATATATATGCACACAGATGTGCAAACACTCCCAGGTGTGAATTCCTGTGGGGTGATTTCCCATAAGACCTTTAAGATTGAAGATTGCTTTCAGTGCATTTCATCGCAAGCCTCTTTTCAATATCTTTTGTAACAATGGCCTTGTTAAAAGGTAATGTGCTATGCTAAAGAAATGGATCAACCAAAAATGAACCTAAAAATGCCCTTTTTTAGGGGACTGTATTACATGAACATTAAATACCCATGTACTGTTTTCAGGATATTTACCTCTGAATATGTTCATCCACGCTTGTACTGACTTGTCATGCCTTGCTTTTTCCCTCTGTGCTCTAAAGTGTCCCTTCGCACCATTGACCTCATTGAAAACTGTTGCCGTAGTCAATTTCCTACTGGCAAAAAAATATCTAATTTTTTCGTAATGTAATGCTGGTTGTATTTTATATGATATTCTGAAATGTGTTGCATGGTGGCACATTTAGCATCTTTTGACAATTTTGCAGTATTTTTAAGCTTGTGTAACATGAAATCCTCCTTATAAAAACTAGTGATCGAGTTCTGCAATATTTTATGTTTGCAAACTGCATTGAAATATAGTTGAGTATTGTTATGAAGATTAATGGAGTTTCGAAGGGGCACCTTTTATAGTTTTACGGTCTATGTGATGTGTCATTTCGCTAGCACTTGCTGTCAAATATACTGTACCTGCTCGGATAATCACTTCTCTGCTTCTGGTGAGAGAACAAGCAGTACCTTTGGTTACACTTTATTTTAAGGTGCCTTTGTTACAGTGTAATACATTTAAGTACTGAGTAATATTAATTAACTATGTACTTATGTTAGGATTGTTGTAGGGTTAATTGTTTGTAATTTATAATTTATAGTTATTACTATAGTAACTACATGTAAAATGTGTGACAAAGACACTACAAAATAAAGTGTTACCTTAAGTTTATACTTTCACAAACTCCGAGTACTGATTTTCCTGACTTCAGACAAATGTTGAAATAATAGTGTATTCATATATTAAATCAAGAGTTTAATTAAATTGTCAGAAATCTACTGTTTAATGCTTATAGGAATAAAAAAAAGTGTCATCTGAAATTCAAAATAGTGAGAATTGTTCTTTTTGTGTCTGTTTAAAGATATTAAAATATAGTTGATTAAATTTCAACATAATTTTTCCTCGTCTCAGTAGTATTTTTTTAAGCAAAGCATCATTATTATTATTATTATTATTATTATTATTATTATTATTATTATTATTATTATTATTATTATTATTATTATTATTATTATTATTATATACTTTAACCACACAACTGTAGTTCTATAGTTTAGAAGGTTTCTGGATCATTTGCTTGGGGCTCTTTTCCATTTATTCTAGACAGACACTATTCTAGAATTGCACATTCCAATTTGTTTTTTAAATAAAAAAAATGTGGTTTATTGAATCTTTTTATTAATAGGATTAACATTCTTCAAGTTTTGCCCAATGTTAAATTTAAGTATTTTAACAAATCTAGGAAGCTTTTCACAAATCTATAAAAATGTCATATATATATATATATATATATATATATATATATATATATATATATATATATATATATATATATATATATATATATATATATATATATATATATATATATATATATAAACATCCTGAAACAAATTTGTACAAAGAATGTATAACATATATTTGCATAATTATGCAAACACTATTTTCATTGCAAGTTTTTTTTAAATTTATATTTCATATAGTGGTGTACTGTAGGTTTGTGGCGTTCCTTTTCATGAATTATTTTAATTGTGAAGTAATTATTATTCAGCGTATTTGTTCAGTTGTACTGAATTTAATTTATGTGGATATTGATTTTGGTCTGGATTACAGTAATTCATATGGTAATGAGAATTATATTTGTTTGTTAAATAACCAGTTTAAAAAGTATGTTCCTGACAATTGGGCTAATTTTTTTTATTTATTTAATACATACATTACCAGTCGTGAATATTTATTATTATTATTAATTTTAGATTATTATTATTATTATTATTATTATTATTATTATTATTATTATTTGGATTATCAAGTCAGAATGTAACCCATATCCATATATATTTTCGGAGAGAGGGAAAAAAGAGTAGCAGAATTGGCATAAAGCAAGCAGGAAGAATGTTCAGTCTGGCCGCAGATCTCTTGGCTTGCATCTCTACCTTCCCTTCACTGGATGAGTCACAGAGAAAACAAACTGAGCTTTAGCACAGTCCCTAGGATTGTTTGAAAACGGTTCTGAACTGGTAGAGGAACAACAGCAGAAAACATGTACTGTACACTGTGCAAACTGGAATATTTAGGACTGGTTAGTGTCAGAATATGGATCTCCCTCTTGCCCCTCGATGGACTCTTTCCATATACATTCCCTAAAGAGGTCTTGGCAGTATGACAAATGAATCTCATGCTTCTCAATATTGAACTTCTTTAAAATCTCTCTATTTAATAGAATTTTTCATGGCACATTTCATTTTATAACCATTTTATAATTTCATTTAATGTTTTTAAAGAAGTCTCTTCTAAGGCTGCATTTATGTTATTAAAAATACAAAAAGAGCTGTAATATTGTCAAATACTATTCAAATGAAAAAAACTTTTTTTCCTGAGATGCAAAGCTGAATTTTCAGCATCATTACTCCAGTCCTTCAGAAATCATTCTAATATGATGATTTGCTGCTCAAGAAACATTTATGATTATTATCAATGTTGAAAACAGTTGTGTAAAGCGTTTTTTTTTTAGGATTCTTTGATGAATAGAAAGTTCAAAAGAACAGCATTTATCTGAAATAGAAAGCTTTTGTAACAATGTGCTACCGTTCAAAAGTTTTGAGTCGGTAAGATTTTTTTTTTTCGGGAAAGAACTTACAGAAATTAATACATTTATTCAGAAAGGATGCATTAAATTGATCAAGTGACATTACAGACATTTATAATGTTGCAAAAGCTTTACATTTCAGATAAACTCTGTTCTTTTGTCCTTTCTATTCATTAATAATCCTGCAAAAAATTGTACGCAACTGTTTTCAACATTGATAATAATCATACATGTTTCTTGAGCAGCAAATCATCATATTAGAATGATTTCTGAAGGATCATGTGACTAAAGACTGGAGTAATGATGCTGAAAATTCAGCTTTGAATCACAGAAATAAATAGCATTTGAAAATATATTCAAATAGAAAAAAAGTTATTTTAAATAAAATATTTCACAGTAATACTGTTTTTCAGTTTTTTTGATCACATAAATGCAGCCTCGGTGAGCAGAAGAGACTTCTTTCAAAACCATTTAAAAAATGACAACAGCTGTTATCCAAAATCTAAACTAAAGCCTCTACAGCTGTTCTGACGGACTACAGTCCCGAGGTCGAGCCCTTAACAGGACCAAAGCCGCAGTGCTAATTTTGGTCTTTGTGAATCTTCCTGCGGCTCCATGCAGGATGAACCCAGGTCCCAGAGAACATTTCCTGCATGACATGAGATGAGGAAATACCACAAAGTGTCAAAAAAACAAAACAAAAACAACTTTTGTCTTCATTTTGAACAGTACACTCTAAGAAAAAAAAGTTCAATGTGGTTCTATATAGAACCCTATAAGATTATTTTATGTCAAAAAGATTCTATATAATGAGAAATGTTGGTTACAATATTTTGATAGTCCACTTTAGATATTCTACTATCTATAAGTATTTGCAAAGTTACTTATAGTTAGTAGAATGTCTAAAGTGGACCATTGAAATAAAGTGTTACCAAATGATTGCAGTTTATTTCAATGATTTGTTTAGTGATAATGTATGTTTACAATCTGTTTAATTCATAATAAAATATCAAAAATAAATTAAAACTAAATTAATTAACTAAATTAATAAAATTATCCCATGATGGGAACCCCTAAAAGGTTCTATATTGAAACTCTTCTTCGAAGAGTGTATATGGTGTATATATTTTTATTTTAAAACTTACAACAAAAAAAATACTTAAAGGTGCAGTGTGTAGATTTTAGCCGCACCTAGTGGTGCGGTTGTGAATTGCATCACCCACTGCTCACCCCTCCCTTTCAAAGCACATAGAGAAGCTACGGTGGCCGACACAGGACAAAATTTTTGTCGCTGGAGAGAGCAGAGAGTGACTAACGCTCTTTAGAGAAGTTTGTCTGTTTAGGGCTACTGTAGAAACATGATGGTGCAAAATGGCGACTTCACTGTAAGGGGACCCGCGGTGTATGTAGCTCATTCTAAGGTAATGAAAACATAACGGTTCATTATGTAAGGCCTTTGTACACCACTGAAAACATAGTTATGTATATTTTATTGCATTTACGTCAATAGATCCTCGTAAATACTGCACACTGCACCTTTAAAGTGTGTTTGTGCTATTTTATTCTTGCCACTTGCAGGGCTTGACATTAAGCCTGTTCACATGCTTGTCCTTCGGACAAGTAAATCTGTCATACACTTGTCCGAGTAAAAGATTAGCTTGTCCGGAATTTTTTTTTTTGTAAATATAATCTATTCTGAAACAATATTCTCACCAGTGTTCAATCAGCTTTGACATATTTAAATATGCATATTTGTGATATTTTTACCTTTTTATTAAGGGCATTTTTCCATAATCTTATTAAATATATTAATTCAAACCGCTGAATCATTCAGTAACACGCTGTGAGATGCATTAAGTTTTTGTTGTGATCTTAGTTTGGAACTATTTTCGCTGCTGAAATAGAACAAAAACAGTCCATATTGCATCTGAAATGTAAGTGACTTAATGTTAATTAATTGTTTATGGAACTGGCATATGAAATCAATGTCATTTTCAGTCGTGATGGTATTCAGGAAAACAACACTCTTGTTTGTGTGATGTTGCTTAACTGTATCATATGTTATAAATATAAAAACTACAAAAAAATGTAACCGTGTATATTAACTGAGTTTCTTTGTATGAGCAGCGCTCATTTGTTTTCGATTTTCTCCTCGAGAGGCTTCGCTTTGGTGATTCCCTAGTTATTTTTTGTTTTGACGTTTTAACCAGGATACTTGTCCGTCTGGCAAGTCAAATTATTTTTAACTTGCCCCTTCAAAAAATCCACTTGTCCCGGACAAGCGGACAAGCGTTAATGTCGAGCCCTGACTTGGTTTGATATTTTGTCATCTAATTCAATGCCATATCCATCGTATTTTATTTATGACTGTGTGCAAGTGTATATGCCTATGTATTACTACATTCATTTCAGTCATGACAACTCTTAGAAATGTATGGACTTGCTACTGTCAATAGATACACCGACACACTGCTGTGAGCATGTACAACCAGATCTCACAGCAATGGGTACGTATTTTAAGAGGTGGCTAATTTGTATGTATTTGTACAACCTCACTCGAAACAAAATTGTTGACGAACTGTATGATTTCCCCAAACCCTGTCCCTAAAACCTACCCATCGCTGCAGTATAGACAAATTAGCCACCTCGTAAATACGTACAAATTGGTCGTGAGAGTGTTGGCATGTACGATATGCTGCTGCTACTGGATAAATAAATCCCGTAGCAGATCCAGACAGGTGGAGCTGGGGGAGGTGGAGGGTTTCAGAGGAACTCTGCGCACTGCAGGACTAGCCTACAACAAACAATGAACCGGACTATTTAAATGTTGAGCAAGCAATCTCATTGGCTGCAGGACCAGCAGAGGCCAATCAGCTTGTGTCATGTGGTAATAATGAGATTGCTTGCAGATTGCATGTAAAGGACCTAAAAGCCTGTGCCTTCTAGAGTCTCATGATATCACTTTTGCTCAACCTCCATTTTTTTTCTCTTTGAACAATTGCTTCCCTTTGGATGACAGATGATGCTTAAACCCTTGACCTACAACTCTAAACTAACCACTACTGACTGACAGGATTGGACATTCTTCAGAGAAAGGTTGCATTGCACTACTTCCCCTCCACAAAGGAAGGACAACTGTGAGCAAAATTATAAAAAAAAAAACTGAAAGGATCTTTGGATGTCATCAGTTTTAAAAACAGGCAGTTTCAAAACAATGTCCTGAGCATTGCAGTAAGTTTTGGGAGTTCAATTTTAGTCTGTTTTGCAGAGATGGACTAAAAACGAACTCCCAAAACTTACTGGCAGATTCTGGAAGATGAATTCTTCAAGAGGATGACGCTGGTCCTTCAAGAGTCTCTATCAACCTATTTGTCTATAAAGCCTATAAAAAAACAGTTTTCATGTATTGTACAACACTTCAGCTTGTGATTCTTATTTAGTGGGGGTCATTTTTTTAGGATTCTTTACCTAACTTAAGTCTCTGAGATCCTGACACCTTGCACTTCTGGAGACTCCAGGTAGGTTGCAGCTCTGGAAAATGGTGGTGCTGGAGACTAAAGGGTTCCTGATGGTTTCACACTTAAAGGGTTAGTTCACCCAAAAATGAAAATTCTGTCAGTAATTACTCACCCTCATGTTGTTCCAACCATGTAAGACCTTCGTTCATCTTCGGAACATAATTTAGTATATTTTTGATGAAATCTGAGAGCTGTCTCACTCCTCCATAGGCTTTCAGAGGGACTGAAACTTGATGGCCCAGAATAGTAAGTAAAAACGTCATTTAAGGAGTCCAAATGACTACAGTGGCTCTGTATTAAGTCTATCATGCGACGAAAATACTTTTTGAGCGGAAAAACAACAAAAATAACGACTTTATCACACTAGTATTGTGGTTCAATTTGAGTCTCTGACGAGAGTTCGCGGGAGTGCCACGACGCATGCGCGAGAACTGAGATTAACCCTACTCCGAAAGAGTGAGCAGCCAGTCAAGTAGTAGTAGAAGAAGAATCTCAGTTCTCGCGCATACGTCGTGGCACTCAAATTGAACAACAATAATAGTGTGATAAAGTCGTTATTTTTGTTGTTTTTCCGCTCAAAAAGTATTTTCGTCGCATGATAGACTTAATACAGAGCCACTGTAGCCATTTGGACTCCTTAAATGACGTTTTTACTTACTATTCTGGGCCATCAAGTTTCATTCCCTCTGAAAGCCTATGGAGGAGTGAGACAGCTCTCAGATTTAATCAAAAATATACTAAATTATGTTCCGAAGATGAACGAAGGTCTTACATGGTTGGAACAACATGAGGGTGAGTAATTACTGACAGAATTTTCATTTTTGGGTGAACTAACCCTTTAATTCTTCAACTTAATTCTTAATTCTTTTGCAGTTAACAGGTGTCTTTTCTTCGCCACCTGTTTTTGTCTGACCCTGCTGACCCAATGAGCATTTCACTGTCCAATGGTCATGCCTTAACTGCAATTTCTAGTATTGCATTAGTATTAACTAACGAATGGGGGTTTCGCTTAGAAGCCAATCATCTTCGAGAATTTAACAACGCCCAATGACAGTGCCAATGCCATGGGCATGCGGAATTTGCATGCGTAACTCCGCCCCACCGTGTGGGTATATAAGGAAGTATGCTGGCAACATCGCATTATGTTTCTGCTTTGGAGCCAAGAGCATCTCTTCACTCCTGCAAGCCTGAATTCTGAAGTCCTCTCTTCAGTCTTCGAGACTAGCGGTTCTCCAGGGTGTTGGTGTGACGGCGCGTTCCAGCGATCTCACATTGCCTGCCTGCTGATCTGTGCAGTGATCTGCAACAGCTGTGTGTGTTTTCCCTGGGCGCTCCGGCACTCTGCAGAGCTTTCCTCTCATAAAAAGAGCTTGTGCATGGCACGTCTTTTTCAAGACGGTTCGCCCGCGCACTTCCGGGTGCGATCGATCTCCGTTGCTGTCTATGGGCACATTCACTGCTCGATGTGTTTGGGCTTCAGCATGTTCAGGCAGTGTTTGTGGATGTGTCATGTTCCCACTGCGGGAACGTGACCATTGCGATGTCGCGGTTGAGACTCAGTGATCTCCGCGAGGAGAGAGAGTCCCCTCTGCCACACCCCAATCTACCATCTCCGAGTGAGGTGGTACTTTGGCTGGTGGCCAGGGTGACATGAGGGCGGTGCCGTGGTCCTCGTGCCAGGCCCCCCTCTCGCACACGGCTTCCCACGAGTGCTGGATTGAAACAGCGGCCCGTCTCTGACGCCTTGTTCGTTTCGTTCACACTCCAGATAGCAGCGAGATGTCCTTTGGGGATGACGATTAGGCTGTGCTCTGCCTTCGGGTGTGCCAGCGCTGCCGGATCTGACCTAGAGTTGACAGCCATGTTATCTCGGGCAGCCTCGGGCTGGTGTGGAACTCCTACTGGCGAAGGGTGCGATCGAGCCTGTCCCTCCAGCCAAAATGAAGTCCGGCTTCTTCAGCCCT
This sequence comes from Romanogobio albipinnatus, assembly GCA_023566225.1. Lineage (NCBI taxonomy): Eukaryota > Metazoa > Chordata > Actinopteri > Cypriniformes > Gobionidae > Romanogobio > Romanogobio albipinnatus. Next base: position 62,919,848 of record CM042242.1, on the reverse strand, counting down.
TACTTCATTGTACCCTATAAAACCGGTGGGTTACGGCCAATCCTGGATCTGCCCATCCTGAACCGATCCCTTCTCAGGCTTCCGTTCGGGATGTTGGCAGCGAACGCTTCTCAAATGTGTTCGTCCAGTAGATTGGTTTGCAGCGATCGACATGAAGGGCGCCTACTTCCATGTCTCCTATGCTCGGCACGGATGCACTGGCGCACAGCTGGCCGCGGGGCCTGCACAAATATGCGTTCCCCCAGTGAGTTGTTGGGGTAACAGCTTAGGACCCAGAACCAGTAGTGAAAAATGAAGACCAAGAGTCAGGAGTTGGATTAATTAAAGAAAAATGTACTTAAGAATAGTTTGCAGTTTCATCAGCAGAAGCCAGCATCAGAGTCTCTCGTGGAATCGCAGGCCAGACTCTACCTTACAGAGAATTTTGCCCACCAGTTATACTGGTTACAAGGACATTGATTACATCAACAATAACAGATGGCCTAAGCCTTGATTGGCTACAGAGACCTAAAAGCCTAAACATTTGTCATACATGTATAGATATGCCGGAATGGCGTAGTTTAGTCAGGATGCTTGTCGCAAAACCCCTCCCAGATGGGTAAGATTGGCCTTGGACGCCATAAAGGGCGCCTGCATGTCGGGAGGGGGGTCAGGCCCAGATCAGATAGCTCTGGAACCTCCACGTGTGGCTTCTGGACGGGACGCGGCAGGTTTGAGTACCCTACCACCTCCGGTGGTGGCTGCCATCACTTCCGCTAGGGCAGAGTCCACCAGGAGTGCCTATGCGTTGAAGTGGAACCTCTTCATCACCTGGTGTTCTTCCCTCCAAGAAGACCCCTGGAAATGCCCGATCAGGTCCGTGCTCTCGTTTCTCCAAGAAGGGTTGGAACGAAGGCTGTCTCCTCATCTTAAGTTCTTAAGATCTTAAGTTCCTGTCAATGAAGACAGCGATCCTGACCGCACTGGCCTCCATCAAGAGGGTAGGGGACCTGCAGGCATTTTCGGTTGACGAAGCGTGCCTGGAGTTCGGGCCGGCCAACTCTCCCGTGATCCTGAGATCCCGGCCCGGATATGTGCCCAAGGTTCCCACCACTCCGTTCAGAGACCAGGTGGTGAACCTGCAAGCGCTGCCCTTGGAGGGGGCAGACCCAGCCTTGGCATTGCTCTGTCCAGTACGTGCCCTCCGCGTTTACGTAGACAGGATGCAGTGTTTCAGGACCTCAGACCAGCTCTTGCCTGTTATGGTGGGGAGCGGAAGGGAAGAGCTCTCTCAAAGCAAATGCTGTCTCACTGGATAGTGGACACCATTGCTTTGACTTACCAGCAGCAGGGTCGACCATGCCCCCTTGGGGTTAGGGCCCACTCCACTCGGAGTGTGGCCTCCTCTTGGGCTCTAGCGCATGGCGCCTCGCTAACAGACATCTGCAGAGCTGCAGGCTGGGCAACACCTAACACATTTGCTAGATTCTACCATCTCCGAGTGGAGCCTGTGTCCGACTATGTACTCGCCTCCACTAGTGGCCGGTAATGGACTAGGCTCAGGTGTCTTCTCTTGCTCGCCATTCAAGTCCACAGACTGGATACGTGCGAATTCTCCTCAGGTGAGCTTCCCGGAATCCCTGAGTTCCTCCAGCACTGTCGACGCCGACACCAGTAAGTCTGCCCTCTCGAGCCCAGACCCTCGTGTCCGGCCAGGTGCCCCGTGTGCATGGTTCCCCTTCGGCGACACCCACACGTGTATTTCCACCGTAAGCCTCCTTAGTGAGCAGGTGTCTTTCCCTTGGCAAGTCCCTTCCACCCCTGGGGTTAAAAATCCACCCTCCGGCTGGTACCCCAGAGCTCTCCATATGCAGCCCTTAGTGGGTCATATGTGTATTCTTAAGTCCTCTGTATCACTGTAGTGGTGTCACTGTGTCACTGTATCACTGTGGTGTCACTGTATTGGGACCCCCATTCGTTAGTCACTAACGTTACGTCGTAGTGACTGAACGAAAGGTAACGTCTCGGTTACTTATGTAACCCTCGTTCGTAACGTCCCTTTGCCACATTCGCTGTACTGCTGAAACGGCCGGGAGTTCAGTCTTGGCTCCGCAGCAGATAACATAATGCGATGTTGCCAGCGTACTTCCTTATATACCCACACGGTGGGGCAAAGTTACGCATGCAAATTCCGCATGCCCATGGCATTGGCACTGCCATTGGGCGTTGTTAAATTCTCAAAGATGATTGGCTTCTAAGCGAAACCCCCATTCGTTAGTCACTAACGTTACGTCTCCGTTCCCTCCTCAGGGAACGAGGGTTACATACGTAACCGAGACGTTTTCTGGAAAAAGGATAGAACTTATAAAGTTAGATCCCTTTTTCTTGAAAATATAATCTCTGTTTCTCCTGCAATCTCCTATTGGAATAATTTATTTATACATTTAAACTGGATAAAGATTTGGTCCTTGCAACAAAAATACTTTCTCACTAATAAAGTAAAAGAAATGTCTTTCAAAATACAACCCAAATTCCGGAAAAGTTGGGACGTTTTTTAAATTTGAATAAAATGAAAACTAAAAGACTTTCAAATCACATGAGCCAATATGTTATTCACAATAGAACATAGACAATATATCAAATGTTTAAACTCAGAAATGTTACACTTTTATCCACTTATTGAGCTCATTTCAAACTTGATGCCTGCTACAGGTCTCAAAAAAGTTGGGACGGGGGCATGTGTAGCATCTCCTCTTCTTTTCAAAACAGTTTGGAGACGTCTGGGCATCAAGGTTATGAGTTTCTGGAGTTTTGGTATTGGAATTTGGTCCCATTCTTGCCTGATATAGGTTTCCAGCTACTGAAGAGTTTGTGGTCGTCTTTGACGTATTTTTTGTTTAATTATGCACCAAATGTTCTCTATAGGTGAAAGATCAGGCCAATTCAGCACCAGGACTCTTTTTAGACGAAGCCATGCTGTTGTAATAGCTGCAATATGTGGTTTTGCATTGTCCTGCTGAAATAAACAAGGCCATCCCTGAAATAGACGTCGTCTGGAGGGGAGCTGTTGCTCTAAAACCTTTATATACCTTTTAGCATTCACAGTGCCTTCCAAAACATGCAAGCTGCCCATGCCGTATGCACTTATGCACCCCCATACCATGAGAGATGCTGGCTTTTGAACTGAACGCTGATAACACGCTGGAAGGTCTCCCTCCTCTTTAGCCCGGAGGACACGGTGTCCAGTATTTCCAACAAGAATGTTAAATTTGGACTCATCTGACCATAGAACACTTTTCCACTTTGAAACAGTCCATTTTAAATGAGCCTTGACCCACAGGACATGACAGCGCTTCTGGACCATGTTCACAAATGGCTTCCTTTTTGCATGATAGAGCTTTACCGACAGTGTTTACCGACAGTGGTTTCTGGAAGTATTCCTGGGCCCCTTTAGTAATGTCATTGACACAATCAGGCCGATGAGTGATGCAGTGCCTGAAGGGCATCCAATAAAGTCTTCGGCCTTGTCCCTTACGCACAGATTTCTCCAGTCTTTTGTTCGAGGCCAATCTTGTTCAGTCTTTTGATGATGTTATACACTGTAGATAATGAGATTTGCAAAGCTTTTGCAATTTGACGTTTAGGAACATTGTTTTAAAGTATTCCACAATCGTTTTACGCACTCTTTCACAGATTGGAGAGCCTCATTTCTGAGAGACTCTGCCTCTCTAAGAAAAAACTTTTGATATCAATTAATTAGTTGCTAGATGTTCTTCCAGCTGAATCAAAATTGTCTTGCTTTTTCAGCCATTTGTTGCCCCCGTCACAACTTTTATGAGACCTGTAGCAGGCATCAAGTTTGAAATGAGCTCAATTAGTGGATAAAAGTGTAAAATTTCTATCTATGTTCTATTGTGAATAACATATTGGCTCATGTGATTTGACAGTCTTTTAGTTTTCATTTTAATCAAATTTAAAAAACGTCCCAACGTTTCCGGAATTCGGGTTGTAAATACATTTTACCCTGTTAAACATTTCATGAAGAAATTTAAAACTGATATTGATGTTAATTTTGTCAAGTCCATATAGAAACTGTTTATCATTTATTTTGGTCATGTTATTATACTTAACAACTTTGGGAAAATATTGAGTCTTTTATTAATGATAATATCCAGCAAGGCACATCCATAACTTTTAAAGACATTATTTTTGGTCACTATGGTTGTGACTCTATTAAAAGCAACGCTTACTTTGTAAATGTACTTTGTTACATTTAATTTATTTTCTTTGTAAATTTTATACCCACAAATGTAAATTCACCAACAACAAACCAATTTTTCGTGTCTTTTTGAAAGACATATTAGTCAAATAGCCGATTTTGCAGGTTTTCCTACTTACAAAGCATGTAGAGGTCTTTAAATTTTATCATAGGTACACTTCAACTGTGAGAGACAGAATCAAAAAAAAATCCAGCAAATCACATTGTATGATTATTAAATAATTAATTTGCATTTTATTGCCTGACATAAGTATTTGATCACCCACCAACCAGTAAGAAGGTCTGGGGCACCATGCAAGATCTCACCTCGTGGGGCATCAATGATCATGAGGAAGGTGAGGGATCAGCCCAGAACTACACGGCAGGACCTGGTCAATGACCTGAAGAGAGCTGGGACCACAGTCTCAAAGAAAACCATTAGTAACACACTATGCCGTCATGGATTAAAATCCTGCAGTGCACGCAAGGTCCCCCTGCTCAAGCCAGCGCATGTCTAGGCCCGTCTGAAGTTTGCCAATGACCATCTGGATGATCCAGAGGTGGAATGGGAGAGGGTCATGTTGTCTGATGAGACAAAAATAGAGCTTTTTGGTCTAAACTCCACTCGCTGTGTTTGGAGGAAGAAGAAGGATGAGTACAACCCCAAGAACACCATCCCAACCGTGAAGCATGGAGGTGGAAACATCATTCTTTGGGGATGCTTTTCTGCAAAGGGGACAGGACGACTACACCGTATTGAGGGGAGGATGGATGGGGCCATGTATCGCGAGATCTTGGCCAACAACCTCCTTCCCTCAGTAAGAGAATTGAAGATGGGTCGTGGCTGAGTCTTCCAGCATGACAACGTTTTAGTTTCTGTCAATCACAGTTAAAGAGTAGCTATGATAACAATTACAGACCTCTACATGCTTTGTAAGTGGGCAAATCTGCAAAATCGGCAGTGTATCAAATACTTGTTCTCCCCACTGTATATATATATTAACACTATGTCATCCTCTGTAAATAAGAAAGCAAGTAAAACGAGGTCAATTTGTAATGACTTTAATCCAGGGCCAGCCCGCGGCATAGGCGGAATAGGCAAATGCTAGGGGCGCCACTCATCCATAGGGGCGCCAAAATGAGTCATTTTTTCCCGTTTCATTACTGATGCTATTTCATTAATATCAATTCGAAATATTAATGATTAATATTCGATCAGTGATCAGTGATGTTGGGAATTTGTTGTCGCGTCGCCTCTCGCCGCATCCAACACAGACAGGATTGCTTTCGTTTTTTAGGGTTCTTGGCTGCTCGCACCAGGTCTAGAGACAGTAAAAGTTACCTGATTATTTATGACTGATAGCCGAATTCACATGACACGGTGTCAAAAAAGACAGAAGCCCTCTGATGCAGGGAAGATAGGGATAAGTGGTAAAGTGATGTAATGAATGAACAGTTTATCTAATTGCATGGTAGTAACAACACATTTTTCGCTAATTAATTCTAGCTATTTTTACCTTGAACTTTATACAAGCAGCTGCTCTGGGTTCTCCAGAGGCCCATGTCAGTTTTTTATAAACATGTAATATTACGTGTTTTTAATGATTTTACTCTTTCAGTTGTGCAGTTTTAAGGGGATATATGGCTATATTTTATATTTTTGGATATATATATATATTAAGTATTTGCCGAAATTAATGATATTTATATACAGGTTTATTTAAAATAGCATTATTTTATGTAAAAAACATTAAATATCTAAATTTCTCAGTTGAATTCATGGTGAAAACATCAATGTGCATAGTTTACTGGAAGATTGTTGCCATCTACTGGAAAACAAACACTTTTTCAAGTTCTTAATGTATATTTTATGCATGAATGCTTGATGCAGTTAATCTTGCTATTTGTTTTTAGGCTGTAATGTGGTGTAGGTGCTATTTTGTATCATCCATTTTTGGAAACACATAATAAAAAAAAAACATCAATGCATTACAAAAATAAAACCATACCAGTGTTTCCACAACTTAGACTGATAACATGTAGTGCTAAACCTTGATAGGGGCGCCAGGTAAAATCTTGCCTAGGGCAGCAAATTGGTCAGGGCCAGCCCTGCTTTAATCTGTATACCCTAAGTGATGTATAAATATCTTACCCCCATGTTCTTATGTTCTTTTTTTCTATCTTCACTTTTTTCGTTCATTTTTTTTTAAATCTTAATCTTTAACCATTTATTGGTTATTCTTTCTCGCCTTTATACTCTGATGACAACATATTATTGATACATTTTGTGTACTGTATTACAAACTTGTGTATTATAAACATGTCATCTCTGTATCTTTAAAAAATAAATAAAAGATCCAAAATCAAACACATTTTTACTGAATACGTTTCAGTCCATATAATCACTGAAGATGTTAAACATTTACAATAAAATTATTTTGTAACAGTTTTTTTTTTTTTAAGCTGGTGATTAAATTGTTAGGGAATGTTTATTATATTCTATTCTGTTCTATTCTATTCCACTTCATTTGATTACATTTCAGCTCTTCACATTTCATTTTTGCACACTGCTTTTCTTCATTCTATTGTCATACTCTTTCTGCGCTTCCCACATTTTGCCAGATTCCTTGCAGTCAACTGTGAAGAAGAAAAAAAAGCAGTTCTGTTGTTCCAGTGTTTCCGACTTCATCATGTTCTCTTCAAGTCTTTATTCCACACCCCTCCCACTCTTCCCACCCCTGCCTTCCTCTTTATTTTCTCAACAGCTTGTAACATTGCCTTTGACTGCCTTGTCATTTGGCACTGATTAAATTCTGGGACGAAACAACAATCTCAATTCCAAGTACCCTTCTAGACACCGAATGCAGACTTGTGCTGATCATTTAATGTTTGTCTCCTGTTCGCCAAATGTATTATTATTATTTCTTATCTCTCTGTTTTGCGGCTATATTTCTAATACTCACATAGCATTTATGATTCAATCACTGACAATATACTCACTGTTCAAACTTAAATATAATACAAAAATATAAACACAATCATTTATTTAAATCTTTTTATTTGGTCATTGACTTAACCTCTTTGTATAGTATTTACAGTGCAAAGACACCAGATTTAACAGAAGAACAAATATTATTACCATTAACAACCAGTGTTTACTCAGCATTTTGAGAGTAATGCTCACTGCACTGACCTGAATTTAAATATTTCAGTCCTTATATAAACAATAAATTAATAAGTAACAGTGTTTTAGTTCTGAACTTTTTTATTTCATCATTACCTTAACCCACACGACCCTACAGAGGATGGATGGATGGATGAATGGATGGAATAGGAAAGAATGGAGTGTTTGGAAGTTGCAACGATCATGTGGTTTACAAGTACACAGCTTTTTTTTTTTGTTATCAGGCATAAACTGTTATGCACACTTATACTCTGTTTTGTACACTTGCAGGTTGTGTATTAATCGCTAGATGGCACTGTGTCTTTTCCACCGAATTTCCAGAGCGAAAGCTGTTCCCAGGAAAATGGATTTCCATGGCTTTTCAAACGCGCCTCCTCCTATAGGAGAAAAATGCATTAAATTAGAAAAGTCAATCTGCTCAACCCAAGTATATGTTGTTGAGTAGCCTATGCGTAAAAGGCATTACATCGAGATTTCATATTTACTTTATGACAGAATGGACATCAGATGATTTAACAGTTGTCACTGCATGTGTAGCCTATTGTCTGTGCAAGATTAATTGAATAATTAAATATGCAGGTAATTTGGGTAGAATAACAAATGCTTAGTAGGCCTAAATGATTAGGTCTATGGTTAGGCTGATCATTTCAGTTATTGTTATTATTATTTGTTAGAAGGGACGTTCGATGTTTTAAATCACTATCATTTAACATTCATTTATTTACATTGTGAGTTACCCTAAATGTACAGGTATTTTGGGTAGAATAACAAATGCTCGTAAACAGCTGGTTTCTCATCTCGGCAAATCGTTTGCCTTAGTTAATTCTGAACATGCGTTTGGGACAGAAAGGGGGGAAAATGCTACCTAAAGAAAGAAACTCTGTTGCTCAAGCTCAGACTGATTTAGGCAGTATATTTCGTAGCATAATTAAAACGAGAGAAACAGACAATAGCCTACTACACTATCTGAGTCTACGAGTCGTGTAGCTATAGCCCTACGTTCTAATCTTTACTTTATTGGTGATCGTGAAGTTAATGTACAAATCAGTTGATGAAGCACCCACATTAGAAACAATGTTAACTGAAAAGTATGCAGTTTTACGCGTGACAGCTAGCCTACATTTAAAGAGGATATCAGTTATCACACTTTATTTCTTACTGTGGGCAGCAATAGGCTACTTTGTAGGGTTCATGAGGCTTTGATATATTCAAAGCTTCATATAGATAGATAGATAGATAGATAGATAGATAGATAGATAGATAGATAGATAGATAGATAGATAGATAGATAGATAGATAGATAGATAGATAGATAGATAGATAGATAGATAGATAGATAGATAGATAGATAGATAGATGATAGATAGATAGAAATGTGCCTCTTCGAATGTAAACAGAATTATGTTAATTGCTCAATTAATTTGAATGGAAATGGTAATTCGCAGTTTGAAGTGCACTAACAATGCAAACTCCGGGTGGTAATTACGCCGCGCATTTGCGCTTTTGTTAGGCATTTGCATGGGGATGGACTAAGCCTCCCTACAAATGGATTTTTTTTCCTCATTCTTTTTCATTCCACAATATCCAGGTTTTCACTACGCTATATTGTCGAAAAGTCAAGAGTCAAAGCATCACAAAACTCTCTTGGAGCAGTTCAATTATCAGCAGCCGTAAAGCAAGATATAGGCTACAACAACAACAAAAATCAAATTTTGATTGCAAGATGCAATTTTTTTTGCAACTGTGTGTTTTACTGATCCTAGCCTATGTAATTAAATTATATAATGACATACCAAGCTGTTAATTCGGTAAAATATGCTTAAAGACGGTAAAGTAATTATTTTGCTATACACTAACAGCATAAAACCCCATAAAAATTGGCATACAATCCCAACAGACTGCGTGGATGTTCTCCGGAGATTCTGGAATGCTCTTTTCTCCATAAAAAAACATTCTAGACATTTTTACTTTTTGTTGTTGTTGTTTTAACAATTTTACAGCAAACATGTATTGCATTGTTAGGCGTTTTTACAAATGTCCACAAATTCTTAGTCTTAATCATATACTTATTATTATAAAAAATATAAGTTCAGTTCTATTGTGAAATGTAACAACGTTTTCTCTGTGTAATCATACGTTTTACCTCTAAAACACAATAAAATGAAATTGTAGCAATTTTCATTATTTTCCGTTAAATGTTGAATCCAATAAACCAGATATTTTTCTCTGAATCACCTGAAAAGCCTTTCTCGTAACGCAAATACAAATTCTGGACTACCTTAAGAGATCGTCCCTCCCACGGGATGTATGCCATTGGCTGATGTTTGCAGCGAGGACCTTGCTGAAATGCAAAACTTGTTGCTGGTCCTTGCGGTCGTTGCGCGCAGTGCTGAGCGTCTCGGACATCAGTATGTGATCTATCGGTGAATCGTTTCCAGCTGGAGTGGAGCATATCTCAGAATCGGTGCTATTAGAAGAGTACTCCCTGAAAGTGCAAGTGTTGACTGTAATTGAAATTGCAGTCAAGCTGTTCGATTGCGCGGAAAATGAACAGGACCGATGGGACTCTGTTGCCCAGCAGCTCTGTGGTGGCGGGCTTTGGATAGCGCATGTGCTGCCTATCGCTCGGAGCTCCAAAAGACGGGCGCACAAAGACGGGAGTTCGGGGTTCACCCCCTCAATCACGGGGACTTTCTTCTGCCCTTTACTTTGGAGCCATCGCTTGTTTAGCTGAGCCCAAGGGAACTATTTCTTTACAACTTATGCAATTTTAAAGATTCTTACCCATTTATAAAAGACAGTGGATACCAAAATAATAGGCTACGCTGGATTCATGGATATTTTTGTGGTACTGTGGATAGTGTTGTGATATGCGTTCAAAATGGATTTTTAAATAGAATTTTTACCTCACTCTGGACATTTGACAGCACATTGGAATAATAGTCTGTGGAGGATGATTTGACGGAACATGTTTTATATATTTTTTCTATACGTGTTGTAGCTTTCGTCAGATCGTCAAGTGAGGGTGTTTTTGTGGTAAGAGTTGTTTTTATAGCAGCCGTGTTTTGCTGTGATGTAGAGCAAATTCCGTCTAAAAACCTTTTTTTTTTTGTGTTCGGTGCAAATATTCCAGTAGCTAGTACTTTTTTTATGTAATAAAATTACAAAAAAATACAGATTATGAACTAGACCGTGAACTGTAAAGTTTTTGAAAAACATTTTGTATTACAATTTAAAAATCATTTGCAGACTTTCTCAGTAATTCATTATTCATTACTGTGGTTTGCAACTACAAACATAGTTTTTTATTGATGGCAATTTCACATTTGAAATTTCACAACTTACTACTTGAGTTTGCCAAAGTAATAAAAGAAGAAAGTAATAAAATAAAAGAAGACGCTGCAGTGGAGCCAGGCAAGCTGGTTGTCATGCGGGACTGATTGTGGGAAGTATGTTTGGGCTGGAACAGTTTGGTCCACAGATTAATAACAGAAATAATTTTGGCCACACTGAGAAAAACTTTAATCAGCCAAGAGTGAGCATGAACTCACATTACAAGAGCCCAGGATTTCATGCTGGAGGCCCACAAGGGACAGTCGAGCCTGGTATGGGCCCACTTAACGAACCTCCTGTGATTGAGATGAACATTAACATGAATGGAGGTGAACAGTATGGTGGATTTCAGCGAGGACATTCTGAATTGCATGTGGGGAATCTCCAACAGCAACAACAGCCCTCGATGCATGGATTTTTTAACCCTCAACGACCTCATAATCATCCCCATGGACATCAAACACATTCACACCAACACCATCAGCACTTTGGTGGAAATTTTGTACCTGAACCTGGGTCCTCTTGCTTACACGGCGGAAGGATAATTGGTTACAACAGCGGTATGGGGCTCCAGCAAGGATTCACGGAGGGTTTTGACCCACTCTCAGAGGGGCAGTCAGCAGATGGCTTCTCTCAGCAGCAGTCCCAGCAGCATCAGCAAAGGACTGATTTTCAGCACCATGGACCCCCCAACGGAAATCACCCTGTCCCTGCCCCATGTCTCCCCTTGGACCAATCACCTAATCGTGCTGCCTCCTTTCATGGCCTGTCTTCCTCATCCTCTTCATCAGAAAGTCACAATCTAGAGCCCAGACGAATGCCCCCGCCGGGTGGTGTTGATGGACTGGACTACAACTATTCTAATGAGCCCTCATCTGGACCTTTTGAAGTGTCTGTGTACTCCCCCTCTGAATCTGATTCTCAGCTTTCTCATTTTGGGCCTGGGCGTCAGGTGCCAGGGCCCAATTTTCCTGGAAACCCAGGGTTGTCTCGTGCTCCTGGAATGCAGGGCATCTCTAAAGAACACCCCCATGCCCCCCCTCAACAGCAGCAGCCCTCAGCCCAGCACAATGTGTTCTTTGAACGTTTTGGGGGTGGACGCAAAATACCAGTGGGGATAGAGCCTGGATCCAGGCATCCTCTCTTGCAGCAGCAGCCAGGCTTGATTGGCAGACAGAACACTTGCCCACCATCTCTCCCACAGCCCCCACAATCAGAGACGAGTTCCGCAAATGCCGGCATGCAGGAGGGAGGCGTCATGATGCCTGGCCAGCATAATCAGTTTGAATACCCTATTCACAGACCAGAGAACAGACGGATGCATAGTTATGGCGACCCCATGTTCAACATGCAACAGCAGCCACCCCCTCCTCAACAGCCTTCCAATCAGAGGCTGCAACACTTTGATTCTCCCTATTTAAATATGGCTAAGAGGCCCAGGTTTGATTTTCCAAATGCCACTCATGGTGGGGAGAGTTGCGGCAGTTGGAACAGTGGTATGCATAACCCGCCTGGTATGGAGAATAATCTCTCTCCAGCAGCCTACCCTGGGCTGCCTGGAGAGTTCACCCCCCCTGTGACGGATGGCTTTTCAACAGGCCCATCACTGCAGCTCACAGGGCCTGAGCAGCAGTCAATGCAGCAGCAACAAAATGCAGCATCGATAATCAAGCAAATGGCCTCTCGGAGTCAGCAGCAGAGGATGCGACAGCCGAATCTGCAGCAGCTGGGTCACCACAGTGATGTTTCTCAAGGGCCCCTGGGGCATGGGGGCCCGGTGGGAGGCATGCCTCAGTCGAGTTTTGAGAGAGAAAATGGTGGGAGGATGGGGAACTTTGATGGACGGAACCCACACATAACTTTGGAGAGTGGGTGGTTTCCTGGGCCACATCCACCTGGGGAAATGCTGGGCCATCGCATGGGTCCAGGTGGAGAGGTGGGGGCTCATGAAATGCAGCAAAATGGCCCTGGCATGATGTTCAGAGCTGGTGTGAATGGAATGGGCATGCAGGAGCCTATGAGGATACCGGGGGAGGGCCACGTGCAGCCCTTACTTTCACCCAACGTCCACTCACAATTCAACAGTGGCATGGGAAACCTCTCGCAGATGCAGTCACCCAGTACAGGGGTTGGATTGCCCAATGCACCATCAGAAAGGCGCCCTAATGACTTTCCGGGACCACCCATGGGTGGTCCGTCCTCTTTTCCCTATGGAGGCTCTAATCGACAGGGAGCTTCTCTCTGTAACTCCCAAGGGGTGAGCACCTCACCAGGGAGTTTTACGTCCCAATCAGACTTCCCCACTAGCCAACGTTCCTCAGTCAGCAAACTTGGGGGTCTCTCCTTAGGGAATTTTAGCAAAACGAGTGGCAAGGACAATGTTTTTGGACAGAGCTGCCTGGCAGCCCTCTCTACTGCCTGTCAGAACATGATTGCCAGCCTGGGGGCACCTAACCTCAATGTGACATTCAACAAGAAGACTCAGGGCGAAGGGAAACGAAAGCTGAGTCAGACAGAACAGGACCTGAATAACAGTGCAGTTAATGGCACTGGGAATGCTGGGACGGAATATTTCCCAAGCATTACTTCCCCCCAAAATGGGCAAATGCCTCCTGCTGGAAATAGCAACACTAAACCACCAGGTCAAAATCATCCGGTGCAGGGGGAAGCCAGCACCCTCTCCCCAAATTACAATATGGACACTACCCCTTGCAGTGAGGGGAAGGCGGCAACAGGGAGTGGGAGAGGGAGAGGGAGGAGAAAAAGAGACAGTGGCCATGTGAGCCCTGGGATATTTTTCCCCTCTGAAAACAGTAACCCTGTTGTAAGTCCCGGCCAGCAGGTGGCCTCAGCAGCTGGTGTCGGGGAGAGATGCACAGGCACACCTCAAGAAAAGCCCCACACCTCTCCCTCATGGGGGAAAGGGGGTGACCTGCTGCTGGGAGATCAGGCTGACCTTATGTCATCTCTTGACAGTGGCATCCAAAGTGTATCAAAGTCTGAAGTCTGTTCACCTCGCATGGATTTTACAGATGACGTGGGCACACATTATAGCAATGAGGATGAGGTATCATCCAGCTCAGATGCTCCGTCCACTGTGAAGGCTGGCCGCAGCCCTTTGTTAGGCTCGCCCAAGTTGCAGAGAGACAACGGACTAATAGGGGGGCAGAAAGGGCAAGGCATGGGCCTCTCCAACCACACTACCTCAACATCGGATGGCTTCGGTGGAGTGGGCCATCCGGGCACACCAGGCATGGAACAAGCCCGTACACCCTCTAGCACCTCTGGCCAAGATGAAATTCACCCACTAGAAATATTGCAGGCTCAGATCCAACTTCAACGGCAGCAGTTCAGCATTTCAGAAGACCAGCCTTTAGCTGTAAAAAATAAGAAAAAAAGCAGTGAGTGCAGTGGTCAAAATGGAGATGGAGAGCTTTCTAGCTGTAGCCCGGATGCTGGGAAGGGCTCCGTGGACACCATTGATCTGGACACACTCATGGCTGAGCAGCATGCCACCTGGTATGTGCCTGGTGACAAGTCTCTGCTTGAGGATTCAGAGGAGGAGAAGTCTGTTTGGGAAAAAAATAAAGTCCAGGCAACCATCAAAGAAGGTAAATATTTATAATATTACTAATTTGTTATTCATGCAAGTAAAAGCACTCGTAAAATGTGTGAGGGGGGCAATATTTGTATGTTCCATTTTAAAGGCTATAGCTCTCGCTCTCTGTCTTGCACACACACAGACACACTCATGTGGCTTGAAAAAAAGGCTGTCCTTTACATTATAGTATTTTTGAGCAAGAGCAATGACGTCACTCTTTCTTCAGTTTTTCTCTGCATTATATTTTCCTTAAAAGGAAAAATACATACAGATATTTGCGATGTAGTTATTTATTTGGTTCGTTTATGATTTAAGGTCACAATTATGTTAGTGAGGACTTTCAAAAAATGAAAAATTGTTACTAAATTAAACTAAATTTAACAGAACACACGTAGTTGAAAAAAATGTATCATATAAAATGGCTTTGTGAGGAAAAAAAATATTAAAGCTTCATAAAAAGTATAAATAATTAAAAGAATGTAGATGTTGTAGATGTAGAATGTGGAGATGTTTTTTTTTTGGCTTTCAAAGCATTTGCACAATCAAAGCATTTATTTAAGATTTTTGTCTGTTATATTTGGCTACATTAAATAACAGACTTTTTTTTCTATGGATCTTCATCTCGATCTTCACTCACAACAACACACTACTAAACATTTCGATTCGTTTTAGCCACATGGTTTTAATCTTTCCATTATTATTATTATTATTATTATTATTAATAATAAAGTTAAACAAAACCTGCTCAAAAGAGTTTTTAGTATGGCTTTTTGTAGGCCACCGTTCTGACACTATTTGATGGGTAGACAGAATTTTTCAAGGCTTTAATGCTGTAATGCTTTATAACAAATTCACAAAGTGCCAATATTTTTACTAAAAGTTACATAAATGTTTGCAAAAAATCCCATTTATGTTACAAATGAAGTTTGATGAATTTATACAAGTTCCATGTGTGTGAGACCTAAAGACCATTAGAACAACCAATGCAGGCTGTAGCTTTGTAATAATACTAATACTTATAATAATCATTAGTAGTAGTAGTAGTACTATGATGATGATGATTACTGTTGTTGTTGTTATTATTAATTATAAAAAATATAATAATTTAATAACTCATTTTCTAATGCATTCCGTGTTTGCTGGTTAATGGCAAATTCTATTTTCTGATTATTTCTTGAAAGACTTCTATCTTCTTATACATTTACATTAAGCGGCATAATTATGTAAACCACGAGCTCATATATTTGATGTGTGCATCCTTCATTTGGCACTTGTCTTTTAGTTTAATCAGTATATGAAACGGTAATTGTCTTTACTGAAAAGGCAGCGGGACGGACACGCATAATTGAATCGCCACAGCCGGAGTGCGCTTTCACACGTGTTAATAGTTCGCCCCCGGTGTGCATTATGTGCCCCTTTGTTTGGGCTAACTGCAGGTGGGAGGGTGCAGGGGGGAGCTTTCAGGGAAGGCAACCTTAAGTCAAGGTCCATTGTTTAACATGCAGTGTTGTCAAGTGCACCATCCCCATCTCTTGCAAACGCACCCACCACCACACGGCCAAATGGATTTGTCGCGCATCTGTCTTTGCACTCGGTGTAAACCAAATGCAAAACATTGTATTTTCTTCTCAGCATTTCCCGCCTTTCTTTCCCCCCACCAACTATGCATTGCTGTCCTCATTTTGCAGTCTCCTTCTCTCCTTTCCCCCCCTCCTCCTTGCATTCAAGCCCCGAGCTGTAAACGCACGTTGTGCCGGTGCGATCGATAGCTAGTTAGCACAAATCACCAGCCTTGACAGATTTTCATTTGAGTGGCGTAGACAGCAGAGATGAGAGAAGGGTTGCAAAGTGTTTGCGGCTTGTGAAATTGCATCGGATGCATTGCACGCCAGCACACAAGGGGACTGTTAAATTCTATAAGAGGTTCATTCACACCATCATTTTTATAGGCCTTTATAACACTTAACTTTTAAAGCATATGAATGCTTCTAGTAATTTTAATTAGGTGACTAAGGTGCTTATAGGACATTGTTAATATGGATTTATAGGATGCAGTAATTTATTTTATGAGACTCAAGATCATTTTAAGGCGCCTTGGAATTAATTGCACTGCACTGTAAGTGAAAATGTGTAGTTGTGAACTAAAGGAGCTATTTCTAGCGACCATATGTATATTTGCTTGGTGTAACCTAATGTAGTCAGGTATATTAAGTCATATTAAATAATATTTTTGACTTGATAAAACCTTTTTTTCTTCTTCTATATAACAGTAATGATACTATATGAGTAAACGTATTAGCTCACAATGTATTGCTCGGGAATATATCCTTGACTTGATTATATTATCATCTTTTTTCTTAGGTTTTCATAAAATAACCACAAATAACAGATCACCTTATGCCTAGGAATATACACAGATTCAGCTGTCAGTTCTAGCAGCGCAATGCGGCAATGTTTTGTGCATCGATGTGTAATTTTACTCGTATTTAAAAAAAATAAGATTGTAACTACAAATTGAGTTAAAGACCATGACAGGTTACATCAATTTTTATAATGTGCAAAATATAATTTTAACGTTAAATATTAGATTTTTATAAAAATAAAAAAACCCCTGCATGAATCATTTTCATATAATATTGTTTTAATGTTAGAAAATAATCTTTTTGATCTTAAATCCTCAGTCCGTCGAACACACACACACACACACACACACACACACACACACACACACACACACACACACACACACACACACACACACACACACACACACACACACACACACACACACACACACACACACACACACACACACACACACACACACACACACACACACACACACACACACACACACACACACTAAAATTTCACCACACCTTTCATAGCCAAGTACGCATAACACATACCAGCACACTTTTTGGATTTAATTTTGGATTGTATCTCTGAATTTGAAATTGGACATCTTTGACTAGGTTGCAGCATATTCATATTTGTTTCTTGTTCTCAAACTTTGTAGTCTCAAACACCAGTAGTTTTGACTCCTCTGATGACAAAATCATGTTAGTTCTTGTTAGTGCAGAGTTTTGACACTCAAAAAAAATGATACGTTGGATTTACTTCATTTTTTTATGTTTGTTAAAAATGCATCAAATAGCACTTTATTTAAACATTTACTCTCCGAATTCAGCCCCTTTGCAAAGCATGATGGGAAGTGAAAGTCTTGTTTGATTGGGTTACTTGATTGAAACATGTTATTTCAAAATGAAAACATCAAGTTATGTCAAAGAGTAACGTTTTTAAGTCAGCTTAACATGAATCAATTACATTTGAACCAGAAACCTGATATAATTGTGTTAAATCAAGATGAATTGCTTAAATAAAGTGAACAGCTTCATCAAATCAGTTTTTGAGTGTAGTATTGAAAATGCAGAGTTTATTGGATATCTTAGGTGTTTTGTACAACCTAAAATATATACAGTACACACACACACACGTTTATAGTACTATATGAAAACAATTAAGAGGTCTGTGGTATTTCTTGTATTGATAATTGCCTATACTATATTACTAGAAAAAAGACTACACTGGAAAACATATCTCTAGAATTCCTTAATATTGAGGGGAGGGGGGGGGGGGGGGGAGGAGTTAGTGACAGGTTTTCTAATGTCTTGAGCAGCAAGCATGAACACATTGGACATTACTGTTGTGTGTGAGGTTTTGGTTGTCATCAGTCATTACTGCACTAGCTGCACTGGTGAGGATTTCCTTTCGGCCCCCTGAAGTGTTTACTGCAAATGGTACTAATGGCCCCCACTGGACTCTTTGTGGACATGATAAATGACAGAGCAAGTTAGGCAAGGGTTTATTATGCCTGTCTAATATGCTGACAATATTTCTGCATTCTGCAGCATGATAGGTAGACAGTTTAAATGGATCGGTTCTGTACAAAGTAATGTCAGCTGTGTTTGTGCACCTTATGTGCCCAAGAGCTTTTGTAGGAA
Source organism: Romanogobio albipinnatus (assembly GCA_023566225.1). Lineage (NCBI taxonomy): Eukaryota > Metazoa > Chordata > Actinopteri > Cypriniformes > Gobionidae > Romanogobio > Romanogobio albipinnatus. The sequence continues at coordinate 62,901,489 of CM042242.1, read as the reverse complement.
ATGCCTTAATATATTGTCAGAGTGTACTGACAGGTCACCAAACACCCAATACACTGATTTCTGTAAACAAAGGGAAAGAGTGAATGTACCTTTTCGAGCTCATGACAGCGTATAAGCATAACACTTTAAGATTTCATTTGTGACAAGTTGCAAAACACGAATGATTATAATTACTTTCCATGCCTTTCTTTTTTTGTTTTGTTTATTTCATTCCATTCCATTCCATACACTCAAAACAACGCTGTGATTCACATTTCTCAGGGCAACCCGTGCTCTCATTCAGTCACTAGCCTGCTTCTTATTGGCTTCCTCTGCAATGTATACATTCACCAATTTACCTATCATTTTATCAGTGGTTGGAAATAGGAAATGCATTTGCTCTAATATTCCGTATGGCAACAAAACAAAAGAAGAAGTGCATATGCATTTCCTATTTATTATCAAATATATTTTAAACAAATTTCAAAATATACAAAAGAATTGCCAAAAATATATATTTGGTAATATTTCTAAATGTATTTACGTAAATATATTTACTACCAATAAAATATTTTACCTTTTTTATGTATATTTTAGAAAATATAAATATTATCATATTTTCATCTGTCCTTTATTTTGGCCCCTGAGAAAATTAATTTACACATATCACTGAAAACTGTATTTATTGTCTGTAATACATGAACATATAAGACCATATAGACCATATTTGAAGCAATTAACACACTTATATAATGTTCCCAAAAGTTCAAGTTGTTGGCAGGTAGTTTGAATGTCATTTCTGATCAGTGTGTTTGAGAATGTAATTTTAAATGGTGGATACAAAATGTAGTTTTGATCTCGGCTATTCCATCCACATTTGCAAAAAGCCTAAATGCAGGATACTGTAAGATTGGATGTGTCAGTTCTTCAATTAATTTTGAGTTACATTTTGGTATATGAATGTTGAATATATTTAAATATTTCAATTTCAAAAATATATTTAATTTAGCTTCACTGTGTACAACATATATTTAGCATATATTTAAAATACTTTGGCCAGATTTTTTATTTTTTTTTGCAGTATGGGAAAGCTATGAAATGGTATATAATAATATTAAATCCAGCAGGATTTTAAAGGTGAAGTGCTTATTTTTTTGCCCCAACGCCGTGACCAATTGGAATTGCAAAAATGACGACGATTTTCCTGAAATGTCTGCTCCTATAATAGTGCATATCCCCAAATTCACACCATTGGTTAAATCATCTTTCCTGTTTCGGGTGAGTTGGAAAGCTCAAATAAACCTAAACGATACTTTTATAGCCCTACAGCATTTATGTCTTTCGGTGAAATTAACCTTCAAATGACTTACTTGTTCTAGTCTCTGAAAATTAAGATGGGACAGGAGAGAATATTTTAACACACACATACGCACACGTGCACACACGCACATGCACGCACGCACACACACACACATAGATAAAAATACGTTTGAAAAGCTTTTTGGATGTCAAGTAATAGCAGGGCATTGTGCATGTGTCTTTTCTCCCAAGATAATGTGGCCACAAATTCACCCTTTTTTATCCCAAAAAAGGAAGCAAAAGATCTGATAAATGCGATTTCGGATGTGCACATACATATCTACAGCAGAGCACATACTGACTTAACATGTGACAGTTATATTGCTTCAGTTTGCTTCTAGAAGCTTCTTCATTATAGCTTACATTCAGTTTTCCTTCTATTTTAAAATGGTGTTTTACAAATACTCTAACTTCAGCCCTCTTACTCTATGTGTGGATGTCTAAAAATGTTACCAGGTTATGTAATTTGGGAAGCAGGTTGTTGTCTGGGAATCATAAATCATTTTAGGGAAAAATAACAAATGGGTGGTGATTTAGAGCTGCTAACCTTTAGGAGAGAAAAAGAGAGAGGAAGAGGTAAAGGCCATTAGATGGTTCATTGTGTGCGTCTAGCTTTAGCTCCCTAGGTCGTGAATTAATATACCTTACAAATTCGGGCACTGATAAAGACAGTATAAGGACCCTGGCTCACTACATATTAATAGTGACGTGTCCTTGTTGTACAACATCACTACCAACAGCATAACTGATATTTTTCTGACATTTAGTTCATTAATGTTAATTGATAAATACTTTGATTGTCACATATTCCTGCAACATTTCAGCCATGCATTCGTTATAAATGTTAGCTGTACCTGTCTATAAATGTATGGGTCGTAACTATAAATGATGCATAATTGCATGCAACTAACCTTAAACCAAACCCTAATCCTTACTGTATGTAGTCAACTGATATTACAGTGTAATAAAGACACCTTAAAATAAAAGGTTAAAATACAGTGTAATTATATATTTTTAAGTACTGAGAAATATTATGTAACTATGTACTTACTATAGGGTTAGGTTTATGGTTTGGTTTAAGGTTAGTTGCATGTAATTATGCATAATTTACTGTTATTAACTATGGTAAGTACATGTAACCAAATAAAGTGCAACCAATTTATGCTTATGCTAACATAAGTACATTGTACCTAACATTTATTTTTATTTTTTATGTAAGTACATAGTTGTTGGACACTTAATGTAAAGTGCAACCACAAATGTTTTGCAATGTAAACATAGGATCAGACAGTTATGTCATTTCCTCTACCGAGGAGTCGAGGAAGCCGGACTTGCTGAAGATTTATTATTGCAGCAGTAAATCACGTATTAGTTTCTCAAGTATGTGTTCTTGAGGAGGGGGAGGGTGGTAGAGAGAGAGAGAGAGAGAGAGAGAGAGAGAGAGAGAGAGAGAGAGAGAGAGAGAGAGAGAGAGAGAGAGAGAGAGAGAGAGAGAGAGAGAGAGAGAGAGAGAGAGAGAGAGAGAGAAAGAGAGGGGCGGTGAGGAGAGGTAGACAAGAGACTGTGCCTGCCTGAACTCAAACCTCTACCCAGACTCCTGCAGGAAAGGGAATTTAAGCTTTCAAACCTTCAAATAAGTCTTTTGCAAATTCTCTCGTGGATAGCAATTAAAGAGCCAGCATGTAGATCAGAATTAGCATATCTTCTGTGGAATCCCAAGGTCCTTGAATCAGTGCATTACACTGTGAACAGAAGTAGTATTTCCTGATCAGAAATGAATGGGACCATGTGTGGGGAGTAACATTTAAAAGACAACTTTAAATATAATTCTGAACAACAACAACAACGACACAAGGAATAGAAGTTAGAAGAAAACATTTAGACGCACTTGAAGTTTGTGTGAGTTGACAGATGCTCTCTTTTATTCCATTGTCTTTTAAATCGAATGATATTTAAAATATATCTAGGTCATTATCAACAGATACGACAATAACTAATAAAAGTTTTAGACTAATGACATAAGGAAGATAAAACCAATATCGTTGATGTCATCAAGACAAAAACATCAACAGAATTTCTGAGGATTATTAATACAGCATGCCATACAGGTTTTTCTTTTTGAAAAGGTTATGGTATGTGTGGATATGTTATGTTGCTGTGTTTTGGGATAGACAATGGGCCTCTTAAATGCATACATTTGTGTGTGACTCTGTTTTGGGGTTGCACAGTTCTCACATTGCTGTGTGTGTGTGTTGGGGGTAGCAGCAAGAAGGTTGATGGCTGCTGAGCAGTTTGTGCATGTGTGTGTGTGTGTTTGTGTTGGGAATGCTTGGTTGCTTATCCAGGCCGTAGCCCAGCCTGCTGTGCCCAGCTACCACGGACTATTGGCAGACTCTGCAGGATGCAACACAAGAGAATAGGACTATGTGCGTGCATAAGTATGTGTGTGTGTGTGTTATTGCCTTAGGCGTGTGAAGATGTGGGGGAGGCTATATGTATATATTTCACACCATATAATAGATTAAGACACCATATAAAGATAAGACAATCTTTTGTTTGTCATTATTTATGCAGGCCCACCTTTGTCTTTTCTTTTTTCCACTAATGTCTTTCCCTCCTCTCTGGATTCCATTTCCCTTTATTTTTGTTCCTGTATCCTTAGGGTTTGGGGGATGGGGTCGGGTTATTGACCTTTCCCTACACCTTACCGTTTTTGTTTCTGCAGTACTGGTCCAGACAGGCTCGAGGGCGAGACCAGGCGCCCGTCTCTTAAAATGGCTGACACACAGCATGTGTGCGTGTGTGTGTGTGTGTGTGTGTGTGTGTAAATGTGTTGGTCTGTACGGGAGAGCATAGATAATTGTAACACATTTGAGTTTTTGCAGATTTATTCAGAAAATTATTAGCTTAAAGATTTGAAATTTTACCTCAAACGACTTTGGCGTGTCATTAGTCATTATCCGTGTCACGTTTATAACATAATCGCTTCAGATACCATTAAACTGGAAGTACAAGAAAGCCAGGGGTTACATTCCTAACACCTATTCTGTAGCGTAAAGGAAGCATGGGATAATTTTTACAGTAAATGAAAAATCACAACCCTAAAAAATAAAATGTCTAAAGATGTTTTATATCAATTTTTCTGTACATCTACAATAAAGATGTGAATTGGGTACAAACTTTCTCTGTCTATCAATCGCTTCTTCTCTTGTATTGACATTTTAAATGCAACCCCTAATAAACCTTTGTATGGATTTTGTTTTGTGCAGCAAATTAGATGGGGGCAGGGGTTGACTTGTGTGTCAATGCTTTGGAAGGGTCATTATGCAGGTAAATTAGGTCAAACAGTGTCAAAGGTCAGTTTTCCCAGAGCTTTGTGACTGCTTGACTGAAGGGTCACTTTGTTTTTGTGCAGTGGAACGGGGTGAAAGGGTCCTAAAGCCAATGCTAATGCATGTGGTTTGATGGATTTTTAGATCACACTTCTCAAATACAAGCTCTCAAACCATTTACACAATTGCCTGGAAAAGGCAAGGGCTTTTTTTACATTGACACTTCTTCTTTTTTAAGAATGACCAGTGCCATTGGCCTACACACACACACACACACACACACACACACACACACACACACACACACACACACACACACACACACACACACACACACACACACACACACACACACACACATACACGTCTGCGGGACATGAGGGGACTCTCCATAGACGTAATGGTTTTTATACTGTAACTGTATATTCTCTCCCCTTACACAAACCCTACCCTAAATCTACCCGTCACATAAAACTTTCTGCATTTTTACATAAAAAAATCACAGTTCTGTTTGATTTATAAACTTGTTTCCTCATGGGGACCTCAATTTAGGTCCCCACGGTGACACGAGTACCCATGAGTCAGTGTGCATTCAGGTTGAAGTCCCCACCGGGATAGAAAAACATGAACACACACACACACGCACACACATTGTGGCGCGTAGGCCACAATTACTGTACACCATATTTACTCAACATTCCCTAAAAAGTACATGAAAGGCTTTTTATGTTGACAGGCATTTTGAAATTGATACACTACCATTTAATTGGCAAAATCTAGGACAATAATCTACCAAAACTGGCCAATGCAAGCACATACATTTAATTTAGGATGGATTAGATATGGTTAAAAAAAAAATATTATAACAAATATTGTGTTGTGGGCACTTGATTAATTGGTCTATCACAAAACAAGACACTTTCAAAGAGCTGTATAATATAATTAATACATAGATTGCAATAACCAAATGTAATGGTTAAATCAGCATATTGAATTTCTTCCCCCTGTGTTTTTCTTTCAGAAGCAGACCTCTCTCAAAGCAAGACCACAGGAGGAGCAGGTTCCTCGGGGACCACTGGAGGTATGGGTTCTCATCTCCAGTGCCTGTCCGTCCACTGCACAGATGAACTTGGGGAGTCTAAGGGGCGCGGGGGACCTGTCCCTTCCTGGCGTTCCCTTCACTCGGACATCTCAAACCGTTTCGGAACCTTCGTAGCGGCGTTGACTTGAAGAAACAGAGCAGGAGAAAAGAAGACCTTTCGACTACCAGGATGAGGATAAGGAAACAAGACTTTTTTTTTATATGGAGGCAGGATAAATCAGTGTTTCTTTGTCAGGAAAATTTGTGCTCTTTTTTTGTAGAAAAAAAACAAACCATGGAAAAAACATGTCACACTGAACTTACTGTAGGACGGTATATAAAATGACAAGATGATGGTGTACCAGTACTGATGCAGACCTCAATATTTCTTTACATGTCTATGCATTCTGATGGCTATTCTGTTCATCCATTGTTGTGTATTCTATGCTTTTCTCATGCCCACTCATTTTGTCATATTTGGAATAATTATTGTTCCTCCTTCTTATTAAAAATCCCTGATTCTGTATAAGATCTAGGGTCTTTTCCTGACCCTCTAGCCCATATGGTAGACCTCTCCGCCCCCAGGGCAGGTAATTCTATTGTCATCAAGGGACACAAAGGGAGCGCTTTGTAATTTGGTCCTTGCAGGCATGCAGCTTTCTGCCTTCTTTGGAACCAAAAGGGGAGTGGTCAGAGGAATCCTATTAGAACATGATTCATAGAAATTCAATGATGTGCCATGTCTTTTCAAGCTGTCTTAAAATGCTTTAATGCGGATCACTGGCCCTCCCCCAGCCTTTCTCCGCCGCTTTTGGTTACTCTAACTTGCTGGATTCCCTCATTACTTGTATATTAGGTTTACAGCATTTTCCATGTTTCGCCCATCGGATTGTTTCTCGAACACCTAGGATGCTTCGACACTGGTATGCCGCACAGCTAGAGGAAACCTTTTGATGTTAAATGGATATCAAATAGAAACCAGAATATTGGTATTGCACATGTAATTTTTTTAGGCAATCTTATACTCTTTAGAAAAATGTTACAGTTGACCTTAAATACCTGAAAAAGGTAAGATGGAAGGTCGTGATGGCAACGTGGAGATTTACAGAGGTCCTTTTTCTTTGTTTCTTTTCATTTTTTAAAGTAATATGTAAAGTGCAGTTGTCTGTTTTCCTGCATATTGTATATATATGTATATGTTTTATTGAGTAACTAAATAACAATAAATATGATGTTAATGGTGACGCTTTGAAGAATTCTCTTTGCTGTGAGTAGCAAGTAACACTTGTAGTTATATAAAATATTTTTACACATCCAATATTTCGATTTAAGTGTCAGATACTAATTCTCAAAAGAAATGTACTAACTGACACTGGAGTTTTTAAAATGAGAATTTTACTGTCTTTTTTAGATTTGCTATTCTAACATTTGAATGAAAGTAATTGGACACCATGTGCTTATTGTGCAGTTTTTTTACTTAAATATTCTCACTATTAACTATTACGTTTTCCTCAATAGATTCCTAATTACTGCTTATTATTAGTTAGTAAGGTAGTTGTCAAGTTTAGGTATTGGGTAGGATGTAGGGATATAGAATATGTTCATGCAGAATAAGGCATTAATATGTGCTTTATAAGTACTAATAAACAGCCAATAGTCTAGTAATATGCATGCTAATAAGCAATTGGTTAATAGTGAGAATTGGACCCTAAATTAAAGTGTTACCAAATGTATCAATATACATTTAAAACAACTGTGAAATTAAGGCTTTGGGCATTTGGTATGACTTGTTTAAGACCTATTCACAAGTTTTAATTTGCCATCCTCTGTCAAACATTAAAATTTTATAATAACATTCATTAATAATATTAGCAAACATGATTAAATGAATGAATTATTGACAGATCAATTATCAATGTAATTCTAATAGTTATGAATGTCATTAAACGTTCATATATTTTTTTATATATACTCATAAATGTACTACTTTGTCAATTACTAATCTGTTCATCTCCAATTAAAGAAGTTTATTATAAAGTGTTTCCCATAAGCTTTAGCTGTAAGCTGTTGTTATTTTTATCAAGAGGCACATCTCCTATTAAGCCTAACTAAGTGTAAAGCATTTAATTAAAAACCCCCATTGAGCTTTGCAGCACGGCGAATACTGTAGAAAAAGCCAATTGGCCCCATGCAGCTTGAGCTGGATGCTGAATTCCTATAAATACACAGCATGTTTGTTCAGGGCAGATATGCATCTTTGAGAAAATACCACAATGTTGACCTAAGTCTGCTTCCTCCCCCCTCCGAAAACCACCCTGCTTATGAACGCACCCCTCCACCCACCATTTACAAAGATACAGAGGTGAATGTCTCAGAAAGGAGAGAAAAAGAGAATGTGCGTCAGTAACGAAGGTGCTGAATTTGCTTTACTCATTCTCTTGCAGGGTTAATTTGACTGAATTTTACATTTAAAATGGGTGGGCAGAAGAAAGAGAGAACCGAGAAGAAAAGTCAGAGTTATAATAAAGGTTAAAAAGAAAAAGAGCCTTTAAGGCACTCGCAGCTTTCAAAACAACAAAGACAATCATAGAGTACTCCAAAATAGATACTTAAATACTTAAACCCTGAAAACAAGTTATTGCCACTTCATGAGAGCAACTGAAGAATAGTTGTGGTTGTAATCCCTTGATTGCACTTTATCTAACCCTTTAGAGACTTCAAGTAAGGTTTATCAAAGCCTTGAGACACTGAACCACAGAAAAATGACTAAAATGATGACATGACATCACTTGATTTTCAACAGGCCTAGTCAAGGGGGTGAACACATCTGTATTCATTCAGAGAAAGCTGTACCCATTCTGATGCCTATATTATTGTTTTTCATATATATATATGTATATATTTATATATATATATATGTGTGTGTGTATAAAAAAAAAAAAGATCAGAGGAGATGAAGGAATAGTTGACCCAAAACAATTATATAATTTACACTAAAATGGTAACACTTTATAATAAGTTTTCTTTTAGGGTCTATGGTCTCTATTAAGATGCCAGTGCAAAAGAGGGGAGTTTCGTTATCTAATTTTGTCCATTTCAAGCACTTGTCCACTTACAAGTGAAATATAGCCTACTATTACAGATTCATGACAGGACATTTGCAGCCTCTGCATCTTTTGCATTGTAATTAAAGTATAGGTTGTGGCTATAGGCAGTATGCCCTATTTGAATACAATAAAATAAATAAATGAATGAACGAACGAACGAACAAACAAACAAATAAATAAACAAATAAACAAAACAAAATAAAATACTAATGCAATCACAGTATTGTCTCAACTGTCTCAGAAAGCAATGAGATTAAACTTCGTGCACATTTTTGATAGCAGTAAAAAATTATTGTGATTTTAACGGTAAAAGACTGTAAAAATGCTACAGTTAAAAACAGTTAACTGGTTAACAGAAAGTTTCCATACTATACACGGTAAATAACTGTAATAGATCTAACCTTACATTTAATTACATATTACAGTAAAATACCGTTAAATTTACATTCCCAGAATTCCCTGCGTGACACTTCACATTTGATGTATTTTCGCTGAAATAACTATGTTATGTACATTCAGGTTTTATGTTACATGTAATGTTGTTAAATGAATGTTTATTGCATTTTTTAAATTTCATGTTTTACCATGATGGTGTTTAGTGTTTGTGTGAATGACACTGTGCACCGTCTGTATATTAGTATTGTTCTCCTTAAAGCTGCTTTAATTCATCATGGGACTCTCATCACCACTGTGATTGGTTGTCAGTATATATCAAAGGTACATAACAGATATTAGTATTTCAATAGGTTGATAATTTAACATTATTTCAGTTAATGAAATATGGGTATTTACTGTAAATGTAACTTAAATCTGTAAAACCTAAAATGTTGCTACTGTATTTTTTACGGTAATCTTCTGGCAACCAAGGCTGACGTTTTTTTTACCGTAAATTGTATGTATATATGTATATATGTATATATATATATATATATATATATATATATATATATATATATATATATATATATATATATATATATATATATATATATATTTTTTTTTTTTTACAGTATGATAAACAGCAAACTCTACAATTTCATAAAAGACTCAAACTGTGCAGAAACCAAAACATTCAACCCATTAAAATTGCTGCTTAATTAAAAAAAAAGAAAAAAGTAAACAATTTAAATGATTTGCACTTTTTCTACCATGTTGAATTTACTTTAGTAAAGAGGAAATGGGACCGTACATTTATTTTTACATTTGTTCATAATGGATGGCTGATTTTTTATAGGCCAAGTGTATTTGTGTTCTTTAAGTACTCAGACAAGGACACAGTCTTGAGATGCAGTGAGGAAAATAAGTATTTGAACACCCTGCTATATTAAGTTCTCCTACTTATAAATCATGGAGGGGTCTGAAATTGTCATCGTAGGTGCATGTCCACTGTGAGAGACTTAATCTAAAAAAAAATCTAGAAATCACAATGTATGATTTTTTAACTATTTATTTGTATGATACAGCTGCAAATAAGTATTTGAACACCTGAGAAAATCAATGTTAATATTTGGTACAGTAGCCTTTGTTTGCAATTACAGAGGTCAAACGTTTCCTGTAGTTTTTCACCAGGTTTGCACACACTGCAGGAGGGATTTTGGCCCACTCCTCCACACAGATCTTCTCTAGATCAGTCAGGTTTCTGGCCTGTCGCTGAGAAACACAGAGTTTGAGCTCCCTCCAAAGATTCTCTATTGGGTTTAGGTCTGGAGACTGGCTAGGCCATGCCAGAACCTTGATATGCTTCTTACAGAGCCACTCCTTGGTTATCCTGGCTGTGTGCTTCGGGTCATTGTCATGTTGGAAGACCCAGCCTCGACCCATCTTCAATGCTCTAACTGAGGGAAGGAGGTTGTTCCCCAAAATCTCGCAATACATGGCCCCGGCCATCCTTTCCTTAATACAGTGCAGTTGCCCTGTCCCATGTGCAGAAAAACACCCCCAAAGCATGATGCTACCACCCCCATGCTTCACAGTAGGGATGGTGTTCTTGGGATGCTACTCATCATTCTTCTTCCTCCAAACACGTTTAGTGGAATTATGACCAAAAAGTTTTATTTTGGTCTCATCTGACCACATGACTTTCTCCCATGACTCCTCTGGATCATCCAAATGGTCATTGGCAAACTTAAGACGGGCCTTGACATGTGCTGGTTTAAGCAGGGAACCTTCCGTGCCATGCATGATTTCAAACCATGACGTCTTAGTGTATTACCAACAGTAACCTTGGAAACGGTGGTCCCAGCTCTTTTCAGGTCATTGACCAGCTCCTCCCGTGTAGTTCTGGGCTGATTTCTCACCTTTCTTAGGATCATTGAGACCCCACGAGGTGAGATCTTGCATGGAGCCCCAGTCCGAGGGAGATTGACAGCCTTGTGGAGGTGTACAATTTTGTCTCTAGTGTCTTTGGACAGCTCTTTGGTCTTATCCATGTTAGTAGTTGGATTCTTACTGATTGTATGGGGTGGACAGGTATCTTTATGCAGCTAATGACCTCAAACAGGTGCATCTAATTTAGGATAATAAATGGAGTGGAGGTGGACATTTTAAAGGCAGACTAACAGGTCTTTGAGGGTCATAATTCTAGCTGATAGACAGGTGTTCAAATACTTATTTGCAGCTGTATCATACAAATAAATAGTTAAAAAATCATATATTGTGATTTCTGGATTTTTTCTTTAGATTATGTCTCTCACAGTGGACATGCACCTACGATGACAATTTCAGACCCTTCCATGATTTCCAAGTGGGAGAACTTGCAAAACAGCAGGGTGTTCAAATACTTATTTTCCTCACTGTAAATGTGTCTAATTGAATGCTGAATTTGGTGAATGTGAAAGTACAACATGTTCCTGGTCAACATCTTTGTTGATCCTGGAACAACATTCCACTCGACCAATCATATTTGAGAGACAAGTTTACCGGTATGTCAGGTTTAGGCTTGAGACTTTTCCTTTCTTTTCAAGAACACCTAGCCTTTGTAATAAATCAAATCCAGAGTTACCTGTTGTAATCATTTTGGAAGATAAATTAAAGATTATTGAGTATTTCTAATGATCTACAGCTGCTGGTGTACAAGTGAGAAAGTGAAAAATGTACCGCCAACAGCACAGTAGTCCTCCATTCATTCTTTCCCAAAAGACACGCACGCACATACACACATTCCTTCACATGCTCTTAACTCTCACCTCTGCTCCAGAGCATTCTTTTACCCATTTTTTTTTTAAACTTGTGTGCCAAATACACTCTTAAAGCCTCATTTGACAGGATGTCTCTCAGTATGTCTCTTCAAAGTGTTTCCTCTCAAACCATAGTTCTAAACAGTTCAGTGTTCAAGACAGATATTTAAGTGATAATCCTAAATTTGTTTATGTTACAATGTGTCTGTGACTTTTCCAGACTTCCACACCTGCAGCTCCATCAAATCCTGTGTTCACACAATTCTTTCCCTTATGACTCATTCACACTCATGGGAGTGTAAGGGTACATTTACACGATAACAATGTACTAAAAAGGAAACGTTTTTCACATACATACAACAACATTGTCCAAACGAACCCCGTTCACTGACTAAAACATTTTATTCTGATGCCAGGTCAGTAGTTGGCACTGTCACTTTGTAAAGAAACTCTACGCGTCTATACACTGAATACATAATACACATGCACATGCACATGATGTCATCGGTTTCACAAATTCACGCTTTTGTAGTTTACACAGAGGCAATAACGGTATCGTTTTCAAAAACTTGCACTTTGAAACACGTTTTTAAAAGTTTACCGTTGTCATGTAAATGAACGGCCAAAACATAACATTTTTTCCTTTTTCCGAATGGCTCCCTAAAAGCCACTAAGCCGTTTAGCTCCTATTATCCACAACAAGAGTTATTTTCCCTTCTGCTGGCTTGGGGTTTTAAACCAGTAGTTAACCACAGGGTTGGCCACATAGTAGAGGTCAGCCTCATGAACATTCAGTGGTGAGTCTTACTGTTATTTTTTCAAATATGCATTGGTCAAAACTTGTCACATTGTCAAAATTCTTCACATTGAGAAACAGAAGTCTGTGTGGACCAGACTGTCAACTATTTAATTGTTTTCACACAAAATGCATTCAATGACCACATCTTCCAAAATCCAAGAACTCTTTTGTTATTCACACTCCACCACCTGTGAAACACTATGGCTGTGTCCGAAAACTTAGGCAGCTGACTCGTTGCAGGCAATGACTTTGCAGACAGCGTTTGCACACGGAGGTACCTCATGAAACTGATTTCAGACAGACTTCTAAGGCAGCGTAACAGTTTAATGATCTACATCAAAATAGAGAGCGCTTTAGTGAAATCTTAGCAAATATGAATTTCCCACAGTAGTAACTTCTTGCTAGAAATTACATCAGAAGTAACAAACGTTGATCATATCAGGATACAGGAAGTGAAGCTAACATTGGATTCAGACATGACTTGATGCCTTTCTACCATGGCAGCATTTTTAAGCTTTCGGACGCTGCCCACGTTTGCAGCACATTTTTTTCAAATGTTAACACACTGCTTTCAGAAACATTCAAATTAGAATGAAAGCAATTTTTGTGCATTTCTGCAAATAATTATGTTGAAATAAAACTATATTGTCAAAAGTTTTGGGACGCCTGCCTTTACATGCATGAACTTTAATGACATCCCATTCTTAATCAGTAGTATGAAAAACAACCCCACAACATAATCCCCCCTCCACCAAACTTTACACATGCAGTCAGGCACTGCATCCGACACTTTGCATTAGACTTGGTGATGTAAGGCTGCATCCAAGCCTTGGAAACCCATTCCATGAAGCTCTCTACGCACTGTTATTGAGCTAATCTGAAGGTCACAAGAAGTTTGGAGGTCTGTAGCTATTGACTCTGCAAAAAGTTGGTGACTTCTGCGCACTGTCCGCCTCAGCATGTGCTGACCCCGCTCTGTGATTTTACGTGACCTACCACTTCGTGGCTGAGTTGCTGTTGTTCCCAATTGCTTCCAGTTTGTTATAATACCACTAACAGTTGAACGTGGAATATTGAGTAGTGAGGAAATTTCAGGAATGGACTTATTGCACAGGTGGCAACCTATCACGGTACCACGCTTGAATTCACTGAGCTCCTGAGAGCGACCCATTCTTTCACAAATGTTTGTAGAAGCGTCTGCATGCCTAGGTGCTTGATTTTATACACCTTTGGCCATGGAAGTGATTGTAACACCTGAATTCAATGATTTGGAGGGGTGTCCCAATACATTTGGCAATATAGTGTATAAAGAAAAACGTAACAGAATATTTATAATAAAGTGAAATTATAATCATTCCAAAGACAGCTAAATGCCTAGTTCTGTCATTAAACACTAGATGGCGCAGGCTGATGGGTCCTTAACGCAAGCTGATGACAGTTACAATGTTAACTACTTGGCACAGCTGATTGGTCCATGTTGCATTCGCAGCCAATGAGCTTGCTGCTCAACATTTAAAATGGCAGGTTACCAATCTCTATAGCAGTTTGAAGCGTGCTTTCAGAGTTCGTCTAAAACCCTCCACCTTCCCCATCTCCACCTGTATGGATCTGCTATGGGATAATTGATATATGCTATTTGTGCAGCAGCAGCATGTCTTATATGCTCACAGCACCGTGTCGTGTATGTATTAGCAGTAGAAAGTTACTGTACTTGCTCTGCAGCAGCAATCTACAATAACAGAAATAACCAAAAGCAGCAGCAATTCAGCAGAGTAGCAGATCTATTCCGCCAAGAACATGATAGAAAGGCATTTTCGTTTGAAAGCCTACCCAGGTAGGGCTTGTTTATAGTCTCATTATTAGTAAAAAAGGGATGGCTTTGGGTTGATCACTGTCACTGTCATCGCTGTCCATAAATTGATTTTCTTTTTCATTTTATTACAGTTTCATTTGAATATGTATTGATACCTTACCTTAGCTCTCTTTATATTATTATTTTACTCTGCATTTGTGTAGCAAATGCCAAGTCAGTCTTTGAATGCTTGCATACTTGACTATTAAATGTTTGTACTAAACAGTATGATTCTGATATAAATATATATAAAAATTATACATATGAAATATCCCATGTAGGGCAGTTGCTTCCCATTTCAAGTCCAGGTTAAGCCAGGTGGTGATTTGAGGCAGCACAGTAGATTAAGGGGGTGCAAATTTGCCTTCCTTTTTTTTAAAGATAATTTTTTTAAAGATACATATGTCTCCCAAACGACAAAATAAGTTAATTTTACTCTGATCATATTCAAATTGTGACGTATCACGCTTTGGATGTTCAGATATTGTATATTGCCATTTTTGTGGGGGCATTTTAGAAATCATAATGCAGGGAAACCATAATGCAGGGTCCACCAGGACCACACACACCGAAAATAACATGCTGTTGTGCGCCCACTTGTGTAATATGACACAGGTCAGTGAGAGTGTGTGTGGTTGTGCTCTTGTATGTGTGTAACTGTCCTAGTCCTCTTCTCTAAATCTCTCTACCCTGTGGGGGGCTAATTCAGGAAGGAGCCCCAGGTTGTAAGACAGTGCTCAGGGTGGGATGGGGGTGGTTTGTTCTCTTTCTACCCCATGGCATGTTGCTATCCCCATCTGACTGAGCAAAGATGACTGCCCACCCTCTGGGTGTCTCTGTGTATTTGTCTGGGATGTCTGAGACGGATTTATGCGAAGCTTTCTGAACCATTTTAATTCATTTGTCACCATCTGTACCAGGCAACACGCTTTCTGATAAATATAATTATTTTCATAATTTTCATCCAACAGATGTATAATTCCTTTGACCAGCATATGTGCCGCCATTTTAAATGAGTTTAGTGTAATTGGTACAAAAGAGGGCAATAAATTAACAAGGCATCAACATACCATGCGGTTGAAACTGTTTTTTTTTTTCTTTTTCTGCAGGCATTCTGTGTTAGCTACTACATCCCCTTAAAGGGCATATTGCAGGTTAGAGACCCCAGTGAGTCAATGTATAAAAAAATTATGTAGGAACTAGACGCTATTAAGGCTTTTGGAGTCATTTTTGTGAGAAAAATTTTCTTACGCATCTAAAAATGCCAAAACCGGACGTGACGTAACGAGAGGGAGTGCAGTGAATTTCAACGATAGGAAAACAATGGATCGCAATGACAGTTCGGACGCTGAGGAAATTATAAATGTTTATTAATACTCATATGGCAGACCACAGCCAAACAATTATGACAGACAATTAGAGGAGACAAATTGAGTATTTGTGTGAAGAGAAACAGTGGAGAACAGGGCAGATGTCTCTGTGAGAGAACAGTGTTAGCTTATAGATAACGCTAGCTAAAAGATATGTGTACACTTTGCTCAGATTACAACACTGTACAGATTATCATCATGTATTAGGCAATAGCAAAGCTTGGTCATCTAGGATTATTGATTCTTACCAATAACAAAAACTAAAAAGCTTTGACCATCAGGCAAGTCACAATCGTTAATATCCGTCCATACTAAACTTATACGTGATATAACGTTAGCAGTCCCTCATCACGACTGATTTGGTAGTTAGCAAATGTTAAAAAAAAAAAGACTTACGGTGCACAGTTCACATTTTCTTCGAGCTGCATCTCTGACGGATCCGTGACCGTCACATCTCCCGCCGGCGGCCGAACCACAGACAGTATAACGTTAGTGTTATTGCGTGTGTTTCATGTTATCCTTTATTCATGAATTCTATTATGGGTTTATTTCGTGCCGATTCGCCGATGCATATGACGTTATGAGTATGCATTTGAGTGAACTTGAATGTACATACATGGCATGAATAAATTATTTACATTACCAGCAGTCCAGCACATAATTCCAAACTTTTTTGAAAAGTGCAAAGTATGCATTTGTGTTAATGTACATACTTTGTATTCATCAATGTTGAAATTGATTCACGTAATCCCATGTTAACAGGTTGGAGCTTGCATACTGCCTGTGACACGCGGGTCTGGAGCTGCGCCGAAAACGCGTGCAAGCTAGAAATAGAACCGCAGATATAATTGTCATTTAAAAAAATATATATTCTCGATTTTCAAATATTGCACCTGTCAATACAGAACAAAATATTCTGTAGCCTATTTTGCTGTCAATACTGCCGGCATTGTCTTTGCTATAGGCTATATGTTTATTTTTAACATGAAGTATAGGCCTTCTATAGCAGCAGGGCCATGTCAGACATGTTTCTGGTGTGTAGGCTAATGACATTATAACAATGTTTGACTTCATCATATCGCCGGGATGATAACCCTCCGGTCTAAAGTGAACTCTTACATTGTGACTTATATTTTAAGACACAATATTATCTGCAATTAAGACATCATTGCATTGTCCCTGAATGAATCAGCCGTTTTGAACTAATCATTTGACTGAATGATTCAATGACTCACTCGTTAAGACATCATTGCTTTGCCCCTGGGCTAGCCTGGATGCCAGACGAACTTAGCCCCGCCCACAAAATTTTTTGCACGGGCAGTTCGGTCTGGACTTGATCCATAGAGAAGTAATTATGCCTGAACAGTAACAGTAACGTAATAATCCACGTCATCAAAGGCGCTTGGGTTGAATTTGTTCTAATCCTAAACGGAGAACTTGTTCGTATATGCATTCACCTTTACTATTTCTCTCAGAAATGATTTTCGTGTTGGTAAGTACTCTGTGTATCCTTAAATTCTTTTTTTTACAACACCGGCAAAGATCGTTTACACTCATCTTTTTCTACTAACGTTAGGCTACTTATTCCGGGCGTGCGTGCAGACAGGGTTGCCAAGTTTTTACAGCAAATCTCGCCCAATTGCTACTCAAAACTAGCTAAAAACAAGCCCAATAGTTTTCCGGGTGGGGGGGTTCTCTGGGAAAAATGGCATTTGGGGGGTAAAATATGTGTTATTTTGGCTGGACTGCCTGCTAAATTTCGCATTCCTGGGTCTGTATATCACATAATTGTGGTCGCTTCAACCCGTGGACTTTCTGTTGACATTTGACAACTAACGTTATGCGTCGCTCCGTTGCTCTGATTGGTTGTAGGTCTATCCAATTGAGGTCTTTCCTGGTTCGGTTTAAACACGCCCCATAATCACAGCCCAACGGAGCAGTATCAGACTCAAATTCTGACTAGAATTGAGTACCCCTGGGCAGCCTGAAGCAGCAGTTTTGAACGAATCATTTGACTGAATGACACCACCGCGTGTTTCCAAGCAGATGTCGTCTCTTCACCTGCACAAAACGCCACCATGCAGGTTTTTCTACCTTTTTTTTTTTTAGGAAACCTGTGGACTGGATGTCCTGACAGGCTGGACACAATAATTTACCATGACAATGATAAATTGAAATATAAAAACTACCGAAAACACACTGACTCCTACTGAATACCAACCTATTCTGCACTGAGCCAAACTTTGCAAACGACTCCCTCTCGTGACGTAATATGACGCAATGTTGAAAAACAGCAGTTTTTACAAGTGGCCACTTTATCTACTAAATTAGTGCTCTTATGTCCTTTTAAAACATTTTCAATCCTGCATTACCTTTTCATATGGTATTTTCATACAAGGTTATTGTAGTAATGTTAGCTCGTGTGGGAAGGAGGCGGGAACCGGCGAACACTCAAAACGTTTCATCAAAAATAAAATGGCGGCGGCAGCCCCTCACGGTCGACTGCCGCCTACATACAAACAAATAAACACAAAATGAAAATAAAAGCTGCAGCCCCTCGCGGACGACTGCAGCGTACACATAACAAAACGTAAAGAAAACATAACACAAAATCCAGGCCTGGTCCTCTCTCGTCCCTCACTCGTCGCTCCTCCTTTATACTCCCTCACTCCTCCGCGAGACCCGAGATCGCTGCGGCACGCAGCTGGCGCTCATCCTCCCTGATGAGCGCCGCTTCGTTCCGCCCTCACGGTCCCTCGACTTCGCTGCTCGCCACAGTTATATATTCATTTGGATTTTCTTTTTACCTGCAATATGCCGTTTAAGTAGGATCCTACAGGTGTCATCAAGGGCTGCGTTTAAGTCCACTGTTTTTATGCCCTTCCCTTGCTAACTTCCCTCCATCCCGTTCACTCGGATGTCCATTTGCACTGTGTTTAAATGGAATGCCCTAAGCCCTTGATCACCGTGACGTCACAATTGTGTTGCATTGTGGTCTATGGATCTGCCTAAAATGTACATATGAGTAGACTTGCTTTCCCTCTGTCAAAATCGATGGGTTGAGGGTCTGTCCAAATAAACTCGATGAACTTGAACGCACTTCAAGGATTCCCTGAGGGGAAGTGTTAAGGGAAGTTTGTGAGTGTATGTATAAACGTGGAGTTAAACGCAGCATAGGTAACCAGCAGTGACCACTATATTCAGCTCAAAAGAATAAGTCACATGGATTCTTCATCAGCTTATTATCAAGACAAATATTTCTACCAGGAAGACTCAGGAGACCAGATGAAGTATGATAACATCGCAAGTTTATTAGCAGACCTGCAAGTATTGAATTAGAGGTTCTTTGGCCTAGACCCCGTCCATAGCGATTGTCACGAGGGTAACAGACTCTGCATTTCCTGCCTGAATATGAAGGCAGGGGCACAGCCGACCCCCGGGAGGTATAGACAGGGACCGACCTGGTGGTGGTGGGAAGGATGGAGGTAATTTTGCCGTCAACATCTGTGAACTCAGACATGTGTAATTATCGATCTTTTATACTCTGAGAATTATGACTTGATTGGATAGGTCTGAATGTGATAAGTGACGTAACATTGAATCTTCCTGCCAGAACTTGCGCATAAGCATCATTTTTCTCTAATTTGATCATTTGTAGATCATTCAAAGAAAAATGAAGATGGCTATTACAGTTGTTGAAATGTATGTTCTTCTACGTCTCTCTTTTATGTTAATTAATGTCTGTGTGTGTTTCTGGAGGAGAAATCTATTTGATTATCTTTCATCTCTTAAAGCATCTCTTATAGTACTACAAAAAAAAAAGGAAAAAAAACCCAGTGCGCACAAAAAAGAAATGATTTTATTTACTCACCCTCACTTTACCTGTATGGCTTTATTTTGTACAACACCATGAAAGTTTGAGATAAAAAAGTCGCAATTATGAGAAACAAATTCACAGTTGCGAGTCACATTGCAAGATTTAAAGGGATAGTTCACCCAAAAATGAAAATTAGCCCATGATTTACTCACCCTCAAGCCATCCTAGGTGTATATGACATTCTTATAGTTATAAATCGATACGTTTGTGTAAGAAAAATATCCATATTTGAAACTTTATAAAGCTTTAAATATGGATATTTTTCTTACACAAACGCATCGATTTGCTTCAGAAGGCCTTTATTAACACCCCGGAGCTGTGTGGAGCACATTATTTGACTTCAAAAACAGAGCAACAATTACTGCCATTATAAAGCTTGGATTAGTTATAGGACTTTTTTTTAATATAACTCTGATTGTATTCGTCTGAAAGAAGAATGTCATATACACCTATAGGATGACTTGAGGGTGAGTAAATCATGGGCAAATTTTCATTTTTGGGTGAACTATCCCTTTAAACTCATACTTGAAAACTTAAATTCAGTATTCACTCAAATACATTTGAGTTATAAAACTTTTTTATATTCATTGTGAGCAAGATATGACATATAAAGTCATATTGCCAAATATAAAGTGTAAGTTATAAGTGTAAGTTATATTTTTTAACAGCCTTCCATAGATTTGAGAGCAATGATGGAGGAGAACATTATAAATGTGCAACTGGGGTCTACAACACTAACACCAACCAGGACTGCAGGCAATCTGGAGGTATTACTCAACAACTAACTTTTCCACCCACATTTCAACAGTGGCTCAGTAAACATTTATGCATGTAAATACAGCATAATGGTTCTTTGCTGATCCTAAGTTGCAGCAAAGAACCACTGAAGAACCTTTCTTTTTAGAATGTTCCTGCTTCACAGACCAGTATGCTATAGCTGACATGGGATCAGTTGACAGCGGTATTACAGTGTATTACACTTGTATTACAGTGTGTATTACCATGAGCAGCCAGGCTTGGTCATCAGCTTGTCAGCAGTC
The DNA here is from genome assembly GCA_023566225.1 of Romanogobio albipinnatus. Taxonomy (NCBI): domain Eukaryota; kingdom Metazoa; phylum Chordata; class Actinopteri; order Cypriniformes; family Gobionidae; genus Romanogobio; species Romanogobio albipinnatus. The sequence goes on along the minus strand of CM042242.1, from coordinate 62,880,517 downwards.
ATCTGACCCAACACTCTCTATCCTTAACAATGGCTGTTTAACCCTTTTCTCTTTATTCCCCTGCCTATTGACTGAACTATATCTTACACACAAAATTCACACACAAGGGAAAAGCAGATTTTCCAGACCTGGTGGCCTCAGTAACATGTGGTACCAACATCCATTTTGGGATCCAATCACAAATGGCATTGATTCAACAAGGTGCTGAAAGCATTCTTTAGAAATGTTGGCCCATATTGATAGGATAGCATCTTGCAATTGATGGAGATTTGTGGGATGCACATCCAGGGCACGAAGCTCCCGTTCCACCACATTTCAAAGATGCTCTATTGGGTTGAGATCTGGTGACTGTGGGGGCCATTTTAGTACAGTGAACTCATTGTCATGTTCAAGAAACCAATTTGAAATGATTCGAGCTTTGTGACATGGTGCATTATCCTGCTGGAAGTAGCCATCAGAGGATGGGTACATGGTGGTCATAAAGGGATGGACATGGTCAGAAACAATGCTCAGGTAGGCCGTGGCATTTAAACGATGCCCAATTGGCACTAAGGGGCCTAAAGTGTGCCAAGAAAACATCCCCCACACCATTACACCACCACCACCAGCCTGCACAATGGTAACAAGGCATGATGGATCCATGTTCTCATTCTGTTTACGCCAAATTCTGACTCTACCATCTGAATGTCTCAACAGAAATCGAGACTCATCAGACCAGGCAACATTTTTCCAGTCTTCAACTGTCCAATTTTGGTGAGCTTGTGCAAATTGTAGCCTCTTTTTCCTATTTGTAGTGGAGATGAGTGGTACCCGGTGGGGTCTTCTGTTGTTGTAGCCCATCAGTCAAAGTTGCTCTTCTATCAGCTTGAATCAGTCGGCCCATTCTCCTCTGACCTCTAGCATCAACAAGGCAATTTCGCCCACAGGACTGCCGTATACTGGATGTTTTTCCCTTTTCACACCATTCTTTGTAAACCCTAGAAATGGTTGTGTGTGAAAATCCCAGTAACTGAGCAGATTTTGAAATACTCAGACCGGCCCGTCTGGCACCAACAACCATGCCACGCTCAAAATTGCTTAAATCACCTTTCTTTCCCATTCTGACATTCAGTTTGGAGTTCAGGAGATTGTCTTGACCAGGACCACACCCCTAAATGCATTGAAGCAACTACAATGTGATTGGTTGATTAGATAATTGCATTAATGAGAAATTGAACAGGTGTTCCTAATAATCCTTTAGGTGAATGTACATTGCACATCACCACATTTTTCAATGATTCTCAAATGACTCGTTGGATGAATCAGTCTCCCTAAATCCCTCCTTTCCGAGAGCTACTCTGCTCTTATTGGTCAGATGGCCAAATTTGTTGTGATTGGTCTAAAACTTACAGCACGTGTTTTGGAAGCTAAACGTCTATTACCATAACTGAACTTCAGCTGCGGAGGCTTCCTAAAGCTCAGTGATTGGACATACTATAAAGACAGTAACTATGACGTTGATTTGACCATATCTAGTTATTCAACCCAAACCTCCATCACAAGAACGACTTGAGTAGGACGTTTCTCAGTGATACACTACTCAGTTTGAGGTACATTATGAGATGTTGCAGCTGTAATTCCTCACCATCAGCATTAACAAGTGTATGTCCATCAACAAACCCATGTGTATATTTTTAGTTCATTGCGGTGCACATGCGGGAGCTGTAGCAATAACAGCGCACACGTCATCCCAGCACTTACATGAATGACTGATGTAACATAAATGTTTGTAAAACAAATCCATCCTTTATCTTTACTCAAAGTAGTAAGAACGACAGACAATCTGCATTAATAGACACAGTTTTAGGTAAGGCAATATTAACGTAAGTTAGCCAGAACCTTACACGATAAAAAAACACACAAAACTACGCATTTTGAACACCAGGTAGAAAAATATGTATATAATTATTATTTGTACTTACAGGTTTTGATTCTGAAGAGCAAGCTGGTCCAAATAAACTGAGTACTGACCCATCTTTCAAGAGCAAGCGTTTAGCGAATCCCACGTTTAACAGAGAAGCAGTCATCAGTAAAATGATGTGTTTGAGGGCTGGTCAAATTGTTCACGGACGGACAACATACAACATTTTCTAGTGACATAGAACAGCAACACAGTGGGATTTGAAATACAAATGACTCATATAGGCACAGAGTCGATTCCTTCTTATAAATGATCATTTATTTATCATGCATGTTTGACTTTACAACTTTGCAGAACGTCTACATTCACAAACAGCGGTATTACACACTGCATGAAAGGGAATATTCAAAAAACCATAATAGCCAGCAATTGTAAAAACTGTCAAAATAAATATCAATGTAATTTATACTGCCAGCTCAAAAATCACTGCTCACCCATTTACTGTTGATTTTCTATGTTTCTTTTTCTTCCTTCCTCTTTTACTTTCTCTGATATAAAAAAAAAAAAAATCCTTTTTCTCCCTGTGTGTTATTCGCCTCTGGTGGGTGATACTTTTGAGAAAATATTCTTTCTCTAACTCCTCCTATTTTTATTTCTCCCTCTCCTGGATGACATGCATGTCACTGCCCAGTCACGACATCACAGGCTGCTGCTACTGAAGACAAGCAACCCCCTCCCTCCGCACTTTCCCTCCATCCATCTCTATGAGCCCGGCTCAAACACAAGCGCATAAACAAACCTAATTAGTGAATGACAGCAAGCTGGCCATTGGAAGAGCCTCATTAAGGCTTACAAACTGTTTCACGTCAACTGCTCTGGCAATGATTTATCATGTCTGGCCACTAAGTCGACAGTGTGTATTTGTCGGAGTGTGCCATTGCCGAATTCTGTGGCAGTATCTCAGTTCTTTGGAAACGTCTTCTCTCAGTTCCCTAGTGGTCATACAAATTTTAACAAGTCACATTACAACTCATTAGTCTACCAGTACTTTGGCAGTGCATTTGAAACAAAGCTGACTCCCAAATTCCATCACCTGGCAGTTTCTACTGTTGGTCATGGCTCAAGTGGTCCTAAAAAGGTGTTAACACATGAGAGTTTGTATCGTTCTTCATTTCTCACCTTACAATCTTGATGCAGTAAGCAAATTTTTTGCCGCACAAGTCAACATTATGTCACAACAGACACATTCGTTTATCAAACAACACCGTTTTGGAGGCTCAAGGTAAGATGGAAGAATATAACAAATATATTTAATGGTTGTTTGCTTATTTCATTGAAGTGTATCAATGACACCTCTGTCAAATCAATGGTTATAATCATATCAAACATAACTCATAAGAAAATCTTTAAATTGATATGGATATAGATTGCAATTTCAGTCTCAGTTTAACTTTGTTCTATGCTGAAACATGTTAAGTTATTTATTACAAGTTTGTGATGCAATGGAATCAGGTACGTAAAATGATCAACAGACGAATCAATGAGGACACTTTACTTGAGAGTAACAGTTTGTCTTGCAGGAAATTGTCAAAGGGAGAGTTACACATAGGAGAACACAACCAGAGAACAACAAGTGAGATAAAAGATGGAGATGGAGATGAAAAAGTTGGAACATCCAAAGACTGCCCTGGCCAGGGAAACAGTGGCAGCTGGAAACCAAGTATACACTGGAATGGTGTCAGTACAGTGGCTGCTTGACGGAAGGAGTTCTTTGCATTCTCACCCCAGGGAAGGAATTGGCTCCAGCCGTGCTGATGTTTGTGACAGAATGTCTGCAGGAAGAGTCTTCCTGGTGGGGCTTCCAAGAAGCTTGTGTGTGCTAGATGAATACATTCCTGGAAGCAGTTACCTCCCCCAAGCTAGCACTTCGGTGGACCATAAGAGCACTGGAGAGTGATGGAGAAGCCAGGGATGTTCTAGGATGATGTCTGCTGTGGAGTCCACCAAAAACAACCCTTACAAAAAATGTGTATAATTCAAGTTAATTTTATTAAGTGTACTTCAGTAAGGTTCAAATATATATTTGAATAATACTAATGTCAATGTACTAGAAGTATACTTGTAATGCTGTTTCGATACTACTTGGGACTGAACTGGCCCACAAGTATACTTTTAAGCATAAGAGTAGTAAACTTTGAGTACACAACTAGTCTACAATTACGTTTTTTATTTGTACTGCAACTACATTACAATTGTACTTATAGGTATACTGACCAATACTTGTAGTCATTTTTTGTTTTGTTTATGAAAGTAGTCAAGTACACGTTGAAGTATAATCTCTGTAAACTACTTTAGTACTTCAAGTATACTTGTAAGTATACATTTTGTACTTCAAGTATACTTGTACATTTTTTTTAAGTGAACATAACATCGTATGTTAGGCAGTTTTGAACTTATATGATTTTTAATGTTTGATGATTATTATTTCACATTTGCATTATAAGCTATCTTCTATCCCTTGTTTCTGCTTCTTCTTCACCTGTGTTTTGATCTGGAGATTCTGTACTCTTTCAGAAGATGTGTAATAGCGCCCCCTACTGTATATCATATATCTGTTTTCTTTATAAATCAGTACTATGTGAAAAAAGTATTTAATAGGCTGCTCAATTAAAAGAGTAAGCACAACTACAAGCCAAGTATACTTAGAATACTTATATAGTATATCTTTATTAAAAGAGTACAAGTATTGACCAAATATAGCCTACTTCAGAATAAATCAAGTATGCATAAGTGCAATTTTAAGTATATTTCTGAGAAGTACATAAAAAGGAGACTGAAAGTATACTTTCTTATTTTTAGTTTCAAATAAGTATACTCCAGTGTGGTTGATCTGCGAGGGATTGCAGTGTTTAATGATCATGCAGATATGATCTCATGGGATGAGAACCCTGGATGGAGAGTTGTACAAATCGTTCAAGCCCCATGGCCTTAGTGTAGGATTTAATTGCAATGTTCAGTCATGTTATAGATGCAGCATGGATACAGCTAATGATCATCTCTCTGCTCTCCGGACAGGCACTGCAGTGGGCTAACACTATTTGGGAGCAGGCCAGATCAGGCACGTAATCCTTGGACACATTCCTCTCTCTCTTTTGTGAGGTAGCTGTTTGGTCATCCTGCTGGAAAATCTTCCATTAATGAACAATTCAATCACAATCATTAAGGCAAGCAGTCTAGTACTAATTATGCACATCAACTTTGTACTCCAGTTTTGGATGGGATGAGTCAGCCCTCTTGATGACTTACTGCCAAATGCCAGAACAACCCTTTCGAAAAAAAAAAGTATACTTCAAGTACATTTTATTATGTATACCAACCCGTTCTCACTCCCAAGGCGTCAAAGTCCGAAGCATGGTCAAGTACTTTCCGCGTCACAATAAAGATGCTAAAGGTACCCCTAGGCATCGCTATATCGACGTGCTCCATTCATTTCAATGAGAAACCTTTGGCGTCATACACAGATGCGTTGGGCATGGGAACGTTATCGTCATGATGAGCAAATATAGGGTTATGATTTTGCCATTATGACATGTTGGAGTGTGATTCTCAATTTAGTCAGCCAGCATAATTTTATTTACGCTATCTAGACATGTTTGAACATGTAACCCAACCCCATTCCATCCCTAAACCTACCCATTTGTGTGGTATATAAAACGCAGATAAAACAGGCAGATATGACATGCATGCCGGTTAGAAATGTGTCCGAGGGCGTCCGCCTTGCTCTAATGTCATGCTGACGTATGTCAAAAAACTCTCGCGAGCGAAAGGCGGATGTGTCGGATTCTGCAGTTGGGCGCAGTTGCTCTCCACTAACTGCGCTGAGCAAAAGCATGATGGGAAATGACTTGCTGACGACACAGCTTAAAGCTTAATGTTTGATTTTAAAACTCTGATATCATGTTTTTATGTGTGAATATTCCCAAACTCTCGGACAGTGCGATCTCTCTGTGGGTTATGTGATTGTTGTCATATTTATACAAAAATATATAAAAACATGTATGTAATTAAAGTAAAAATTATTGATAAACACGTCTTTCGAATGGAAGATCGAATTGATCTCGCAAGTGTCTGATCCACTACGAGAAGAGAGAACTGTCCGTCTTGCCTGCACTTTTTTCACTCCTCCCCTCACAGCAGCCGCCTAGTCTCGGCTGAATTTCAGGCGAGGCGCATCTCAAACAAGTCTTATTATTTGAATGAGATATGAATGAGTGCGTTCACGGAGCGGCGGGATCATCATCTCAGCGATTAAAACATTAAGATCACCTCTGTTCTTTACATAAAGACATTGTGTGACTTCAGAAGACTTGGAATGCAACATGAGTTAATACTTTTATACTGTTTTTGGTCAGTTTTTGCAATAAATAGATGCGACTGTACTTGTATTTGCCTGTTACGTGGTTTAGATTGTTTAGAAGTGGATAGGTTTAGGGTAGGAGTTAGCTGCTCCAAAATATAAAAGTTTTGGAACATACATAAATAAATATTAATAAAATATTAATAACATCATGTCTGCTTTTACAAATGCAAAGAATAACATGCATCTTGATCTGACGCATTGAGTAACGTTAAACAACTGAAATGAATGGAGCACCTGCGCGTCAATATAGTGACGCCTAGGGTGCCTTTAGCGGCTTCGATGTGACGCATAAGGTACTTGACCATGCTTCGGATTTTGACGCCTTGGGAGTGAGAATGGGTTGTGTATACTTAAATAATGTTCAAGTATATTTTAAGTATAATTTATGTAGTAAGTACACTAATATAAATGTACTAGTAGTAAACTTGGAAGTGTACTATTTCAATACTGCGTGGGACTAAATTGGCCCATTTTTTAGTATATAAAGTATATGTTTAAGTGTACTATAAGTGTAACAGTAGTAAACTTTAAGTGTACAAAGTTCACAACTATGTTTCTCATTTATACACTCTAAAAAAAAAAAGGTTCTATATGGCACCAAAAATGGTTCTTGGCTCGTAATCATAGGGGAACCTTTTTTAGCGCTATATAGCACCAATTTTGGTGCTTCAGTGGTTCTTCAGCAGTTCTTCAGAGGTGCTATATAGCACCTTAGTCAAAGAACCGGTGAAGAACCTCTAAAGAACCGCTGAAGAACCACTGAAGCACCAAAATTGGTGCTACCTAGCACTAAAAAAGGTTCCCCTATGATTACGAGCCAAGAACCTTTTTTTGGTGCTTTTTTTTTTAGAGTGTACTGCATCTGTACTACAAGTGAACTTATAAGTTTACTAGCAGTTTACTATTTTAATACTTGTAGCACAAACAAGTGTTTCACAGGCTACTCAGTCAAAAGAGTAAACACAACTACAAGCCAAGTATACTTAGAATACTTAATTATACTTTTATACATAGTACATGTATAGTCGCAATATACCTTTCTGTCAGTAGTAGCTATAAGTGCAATTTTAAGTATATTCCTGAAAAGTACATAAAGTATATTTCGGAGAAGTATATTAAAAGTAGACTGAAAGTATATTAATAGCACACTTGAATAAACTTTTGGTAAGGGAATCTCTTCAGCTGCATATGATGACACCTTTGGACTGGCATTGTGGGTAATGGCGGTTACCAGTGTGGATGGTGTCGGCATAAAGGTGGATGAGCAACCGAAATCAGTGAGTGCCTGACAAAGCTGGTCCATCATTTCCTCAATAAGATCAGGATTGGAAGATGACAAAGTCCTCGCTGAGTTCATGATGGCATGTCTTCTGTCAGGGAATCACAGACTCGTGGATATGAGATTGATGAAATCAATTGCAGGGATTTATTGCAGGTTTGTGATACAATGGAATCAGGTACATAAACAGATCAACAGATGAATCAAGGTGGAAACTTAACTTGAGAGTAGCAGTTTGTATTGTAGGAGATTTTAATAGAGGGAGAAGTACATGTAGGACATCACAACCAGAGAAAAACAAGGGAGATCAATGATGATGAATCAGTGGAGAAGATCAATGAGGGAAAACAAAGAGTATGTGTAGAGGAGTCTGCAATGTCTTTATTTGAAGACTGACAAGACTCGATGCTGACTGTGGGTTTGGGGTGACTATTAGTGCAGTTCTTGCATGCTCCACTATCTTAGACATTAAATATTTCAGTACATTGGTTATTTCAGACCATTGACTGGTAAAGTGTTAACCCTTCTACGCTCCTCTATGCTCCCAAGGTGGAAAATGGAAACTAACTGTAACAGTCCAGCCAGGGTCTTGTCAACCTTCTGCATTCCAAGACAGAGACAGCATTTGCTTTGGCCAGCACCCCACATTTTTTTGTTCTTGTTTTTCCTTACCTTTACTGTTGTCTGATGATTTTGGGACTTGGAAATTGTGGAGGATTTTATTACAGAGAATACATAGGCGCTTACAAGCAGAATGGGAGCAGTTGAAGGGCTTTTTTTTAAAACAAAATATTAAACATCAGTTTTATAAATAGTTTACTTTTCACTTGCCCTCGACTCAAATCGTATAATGTACTGCAAACTTAACTGAAATTCTGACTGTACACTGAAGTCCTCACATTTACCCTTAAATAAAGAGTGGGGTAACATTTTTGGCTTATTTAAGTTGTCTGTGTGCATATAAATGTGTGATTCTCATGTCCATTCACTCTTTCATTAATTCATTCCAACTCCCTATTCACATGTTCTTGAGGGGGAGGAGTAAAGAAGTGATCCATGCAGAATGGGTGAGGGAGAGAGAAATAGAAGGAGGGGAATGAGGCGGACCCCTTCTGTCTTTCTGCCTTCACAGAAAAAGAAAAAAAACAAAACAAAAAAACAATTGGTGTGCAAATGGCTTGTTTGGCACAACTCAAAGTGTATTCAATCTTTTTACTCAGTGTGTTTGTTTGTGGGTGGGTGTGTGTGTGGGTGTGTGTGTGTGAGAGAGAGAGAGAGAGAGAGAGAGTGAGTGAGAGAGAGAGAGAGAGAGAGAGAGAGAGAGAGAGAGAGAGAGAGAGAGAGAGAGAGAGAATCTGAGCACAGATTTAATCTATTCTGAGATGATTTCTTCTGCTGTCAAGAACAAACAATTGAGATAAGACTCATTGTGTTTTTTTTCTATGACATTTGCCAACCAAGACAGGTGGTGCCAAAAAAGGATATAGGCAATTATGAACAGTGGCTATAGCAGTTTTATTAGTCAATTATTAGAAGTAAATTAATTTGTCATTGGGCCTGTTCGTAACTTGTGTAATTTACAGTAAGTCTCACTCAAAATCATTATAGTCTATTTAGCATGCTCAGGCTCAATGCGGTGGTGTTTACAGTCTCTTTTTTTTGACAAGAAAAGCCCAAGTGTCTCATTCAGAAAAGACCATGGTTCATGAACTGCAACCATTATGCCCTTGTCAGACTTTTTTTTTTAAGTAAGCAGAAAGTTAAAGGAATAATTTACCTAAAAAGTAATACTATGTCATTTTCTCACCCTTACATCATTCCAGATCGATAAGAAAGAAGAATTTTTACACTTTGTTCTACTATTGTGAGCTAAACTGTGAGCTACACTTTGTTCTACTATTGTGAAGCTAAACCTTGACTCACTAGGGCCCAGGTCAGGAAGCAGACAAACTGGCTAAACCGACCGTCTGCTAGCTGTCTCACGTCACCGGAGTCAGATAAATCCCAGCACATAGAGACTCTTTCACCGAGATATTATCATATAGAGACTGTGTCTGTTCCCCGAATTAGTAAATACAAAAAAACATCAAAACCATTCAACAGTAAAAATTTAATTGATGTCCAACAAATAAACAAAAGAAATAATACAGATGAACAATTGATAAAGCTTGGGTTGCTGAATATTAGATCCCTTTCCCCAAAAGCGCTTATTGTTAATGATATTATTAAAGATAATAATCTTGATGTGCTGTGTTTGACAGAAACCTGGCTAAAACCTGACGACTACATTACCTTAAATGAGTCCACCCCCCAAGATTATTGTTATAAACATGAGCCGCGTCTGAAAGGTAAAGGGGGAGGGGTTGCTGTAATTTATAATAATATCTTCAGTATTACTCAGAAGTCTAGTTTCAAATATAATTCCTTCGAAGTTTTGGTGCTTTATGTAACGCTATGTAGTGTACATGACAAAACCCGTTCAACATTGGTGTTAGCTACTGTATACAGGCCACCAGGGCATAATACAGACTTTATCAAAGAATTTGCTGACTTTCTATCAGAATTAGTACTGGCCGTAGATAAAGTACTAATTGTTGGTGATTTTAATATCCATGTAGACAACGAAAAAGACGTATTAGGATTAGCATTTAAAGATACACTAAACTCTATTGGAGTTAGGCAACACGTGTCAGGACCCACTCATCGCCATAATCATACTTTAGACCTAATATTGTCACATGGAATTAATGTTGATACCGTTGAAATTCTGCAGCAGAGCGATGACATCTCAGATCATTACTTAGTATCTTGTATACTTAATTTAGCTAAAGTTGCAAAGCCGCCCCCTCGTTTCAAAAATGGCAGGACAATCACTGCCGCTACTAAAGATTGCTTTTTAAATACTCTTCCTCATCAGTATCATCTCCTCAGCAACCCAGACAGCATAGAAGAACTCGATGTTGCAACAGAAACTATTGACTCTCTCTTTTCCAGTACTTTAGACACAGTTGCTCCTCTGCGCTTAAAGAAGATTAAAGAAAATAGTCCAACGCCGTGGTACAACGAGCACACCCGGGCCCTTAAAACAGCAGCCAGAAAAATGGAGCGCAGCTGGAAGAAAACAAAACTAGAGGTCTTTCGAAATTCGTGGAAAGAGCACATGATCGCATACAGAAAGGCCGTAAAAACTGCTAGATCCACTTATTTCTCAACTCTCTTGGAAGAAAACAAACACAACCCAAGGTATTTATTCGATACAGTGGCTAAATTAACCAAAAATAAAGCTTCAACTTCTGATGATTGTAAACAGCACAGCAGTAATGACTTTATGAACTTCTTCACATGTAAAATTGATAATATTAGGAAGAAAATTTTAACCATGCAGCCGTCTACTACAGTATCACATCAGACAGAGCATTGTAGTGTCACTGAGGAAAAATTACAATCATTCACTGCTATAGGAGAAGAAGAATTGGCTAAACTCGTTAAATCATCAAAATCAACAACATGTATGCTTGACCCTGTACCGACTAGGCTATTAAAAGAGATGCTACCAGAGGTCATAGATCCTCTTCTTAATATCATTAATTCATCTTTGTCATTAGGATATGTACCGAAAACTTTTAAGTTGGCTATTATTAAACCACTTATTAAAAAACCGCAACTTGATCCTACAGAATTAGTCAATTATAGACCAATCTCAAATCTACCCTTTCTGTCAAAAATACTTGAAAAGGCAGTGTCTTCACAATTATGTTCCTTTTTAGAAAGAAATGGTATCTGTGAGGATTTCCAGTCAGGATTTAGACCGTATCATAGAACTGAGACTGCTCTCATCAGAGTTACAAATGATTTACTCTTATCATCCGATCGTGGCTGTATCTCTCTATTAGTGTTACTCGATCTTAGCGCTGCATTTGATACCATCGACCACAACATTCTTTTGAATAGACTCGAAAATTATGTAGGTATTAGTGGAATTGCTTTATCATGGTTTAAATCATACCTATGCGACCGTTATCAGTTTGTAGCAGTAAATGAAGAGATGTCACACCGATCGCAAGTTCAGTATGGAGTACCACAAGGCTCAGTGCTAGGACCGCTACTCTTCACCCTGTACATGCTACCACTGGGAGATATTATTAGGAAGCATGGCATTAGTTTTCATTGTTATGCTGACGATACTCAGCTCTATATTTCTTCACGCCCTGAAGAAATTTACCAATTCACAAGATTAACGGAATGCATAGCCGCCATAAAACATTGGATGACTGGTAATTTCCTGCAACTCAATTCAGAAAAAACTGAATTTTTAATTATTGGACAAAAAAGCTCCACAAGTAGTAACCTAGAATACTGTCTAACACTTGATGGCTGCTCTGTCAAGTCTTCGTCGTCAGTGAGGAACCTGGGTGTGCTCTTTGATACCAATCTTTCGTTTGAAAGCCACGTTTCTAGCATCTGTAAAACTGCTTTCTACCATCTTAAAAATATATCAAAATTACGGCACATGCTCTCAATGCAAAATGCTGAACAGTTAGTTCATGCGTTCATGACCTCAAGGCTAGATTATTGTAATGCTCTATTGGGTGGTTGCCCTGCTCGCTTAATAAATAAACTCCAGCTGGTCCAAAACGCAGCAGCTCGAGTACTTACTAGAACCAGGAAGTATGACCATATTAGCCCAGTTCTGTCAACATTGCACTGGCTACCTATTAAACATCGCATACATTTTAAAATCTTGCTTATTACTTACAAAGCACTAAATGGTTTAGCTCCCCAATACTTGAGCGAGCTCTTAACATATTATACTCCATCACGTCTACTGCGATCTCTAAATTCTGGCCAGTTGTTAATACCGAGAATATCCAAATCAACTGCAGGCGGTCGATCCTTTTCCTATTTAGCTCCTAAACTCTGGAACAGTCTTCCTAGCACTGTTCGGGAAGCAGACACACTCTGTCAGTTTAAATCTAGACTAAAAACACATCTCTTTACTGTGGCATACACATAAAACACTTTATCAATTAATTGATTGTTAGGCTGCATTAACTAGGTCAGCCGGAACCGGGAACACTTCCCATAACACCTGATGTACTCGTTACATCATCAGAAGAATGGCATCTACGCTAATGATATTCTCTCTGTTTTATCCCGAGGTTTACTGCAGTCAGCCAGATCTGGGCCGTATCCTAATCAGATGGTGGACCAGAGAAGACCAACACAGGACCCCGAAGTGTCTGCAGAGACCGTGTCAATTTTCCTCCCCCTGCAACTGCCTCATCGACACGGCATCTAAATAAACCCGTCACCAGTGTGATGACTCCGATTGTTCGAATATTATCATTAAATAATACTTAAATCGATATGTCATCCGCAATAAACCCGTCTCCAGCGTGTTGCCTCCGATCATTCGAATATTGCACTTTAATAACTATTTAATCAACATCATCCTCAATAAACCCGTCTCCAGCGTGTTGCCTCCGGTCCTTTGAATATTCCGATCTATTATGACCTCTGACCTGTAAAGCAGCCAGAATAATAATAATAATACGTTGTTTGTAAATTGGCCAGAGGAGAACTGGCACCCCGACTGAGCCTGGTTTCTCCCAAGGTTTATTTTTCTCCATTAGGTCACCTAATGGGGTTTTGGTTTCCTTGCCACTGTTGCCTCTGGCTTGGCGTGCTCAGTTGGGGACACTATATTTTTCAACTAAACATCGAAATAAATCTAATTAATAAACTAATTTAACCATGTAAACTAAATTACTGATCTAATTATTGATCTAAAGCCCACACTGTCACCGTATGGAAATTGAAATGAACTGATGACATCAAATGGCTATACAGCTGAATAAAATTAGGCTGCATTATTTTGCTGTTTAACACTGTAAAGCTGCTTTGAAACAATCTACATTGTTAAAAGCGCTATATAAATAAAGTTGACTTGACTTGACTTGACTTGACTATTGAAGCTGTATTCAATAAAATTCAGGACAGCGAGCGAAGGCTGCCAAGCTCCACAAAGGACACTATAACACTAGAAAGGCACCATAGATACTGCATGACCTCTGTACAACATTTCAAGTCTTCTAGGGTCATGTGACAGTATTGTGTTATATGGACTTATTTTATAGTATAGTTCAACTTTATTTATATTAAACTGACCCTATGGAAAAGAGTTCAAAATTAAATTTGTCATGTGCACCAGGAAAGACAAATTATAATTTGAAGTATGCCAGTCATCCGTTAATCACAAAAGGCTTGATATGCCAATAAAATATTTTTGAGTGTGCTATATTTTTAGGCTAGTAGATGGTGTTAAATTACTCTACAAAATGTACAATGCTGTGGGTCTCCAGGACCAGGATTAAAAAAAAAAAAAACTGTGTCAAAAACTGTAGATTGTGGACAGTGAATTTCCTTTTTTTTTATGTTTCTGTAGCTCAAACAGTGTTATAAAAGTGGTGTTATAAATGCCTAGGTCGTGGGTTCAATTTACAGTGAATATAGTGACAGAACATGTACATTGACTCGTCACTTTATTAGGCAAACCTGTTCAACTGCGCTTTAACGCAAATATCTAATCAGCCAATCACATGGCAGCAACTCAATGAATTTAGGCATGTAGACATGGACTGCATCCATAAACTTAAAAATACTGCTTTCAGAGGACGCATTCCAAGGTAGGAAGGTATCAAGGCACGTTAGCTTCACATCCTGTCTCCTGAGATACCATCATCTGATTGATTCTTGAAGGCAGCATATGTATCCTTCTTTGCCTTTGATATCCCACAATCCTGTGCTTTCCATTCTGTGACGGTTGAGTTAAAAAAAGAAGGATGGCGTCTGAAAGTTGCGGTTGCTGGTCAGTTTGTGTAAATGTATGTTTTTGACCGTTTTCCACTTCATTTCTAGCTTCAAATTACTATTGTAGTAATTAAATATTTGTTTAGTTCTCACCATAGCTCGCTCTATTTAGCTGTAGATCATTAAACTGTTACGCTGCCTCTAGTCTGTCCGAAAGGTATTGTGAGGTACCTTTGTCTGCAAACGCTGCCTGCAGAGTCATTGCCTATAAGTTTTCAGATGCAGCCATGGTCAAGATGTTCAAAAATATGATTTAAGTGACTTTGAACATGATGAAACGGACATAGCCCAGTAAGAGCTGTGCGTGTAAACCTCACCCCTATGAGCCAAAAAAGCACGGTAGCGGCTGGCGGCAGTCAGCACAGCGGCTGTGGTCCTTGTTTGTGTGCCCATCTCCCATGCTTGAGACCCCAGTTTCGAATCCCGCTCGGAGTGGGTCATGTGGTGTCGTGATGGGAGTGAGGTTTAGGGGTGGTTAGTGTAATGGACGTATGCCAGTAAGAGTGTTGTGTGCAGGGGCGTAGTTTATGGGGGGGATGGGGGTAGGTAACCCCCCCAATATTCAAATCCATCAGTTACAACCCCACCTATATTTCAACATGAAAATCACAGTAGATCAAATGAAAAATATGTAGAATTCATTTATTTTGTAACAATAATTTTGTTCCTAATCAAATATGAGTTTGTCATAATAAATCAGACAAAAAATACTCCCCCTCCATTGAACCGATTGGTAACGCCCAACCAATGAGTCGCACTTTCACCAAAACAACGCGAGTGGTGTTTGAATGGGAGAGCACACGGGTAACGTTAGCGCCAAAAGAGTTTTGCTAGTTCCTTTTTCAGTAGTGTCTGTAATTATCAATGATTTACAGTTGTTCAAGAGCCGATGTGTTTCCCTTTAAAAAAATTAAAAAATTAGGTGGAATGTAAAAATCTTAAATCTCTAAATGTTGTCTCTTTCATATTTGTATATGTTGAATTTGTAATCAGTTAAAGCATGTAGGCCTAGATAGATAGATAGATAGATAGATAGATAGATAGATAGATAGATAGATAGATAGATAGATAGATAGATAGATAGATAGATAGATAGATAGATAGATAGATAGATAGATAGATAGATAGATAGATAGATAGATAGATAGATAGATAGATAGATAGATAGATAGATAGATAGATAGATATAAATAAATAAATAAATAATCCAATAACAATACACATAATTTAAAAAAAAAAAACAAATAAATAAAAAAAAAAAACAGGCAGCATACCAACGTTCAACCCCCCCAATGTTCAAACCAAATCTACGCCCTTGGTTGTGTGTAAACCTCACTCCCCTGGGCTCAAGAGGCATGGTAGCAACTGATGTTAGCAGCTGCGGTCTTTAACGTCCTTGTTAGTGCGCCCGCCTTCCATGTCTGAGGCCCCAGTTCAAATCCCGTTCGAAGCGGGTCAAGTACGACCGGTTACATGTGGTGCCGTGACCTGGGTGGGAGTGAGGTTAAGGTGGTGAGTGTAACGAACGATGGGGGTTGCACACCGGACGCAAAGCTCAGCACCGTTCTATTCGTGTGAGCTCAATTTTTAATTTTCTGACAGAAGAGCTGCACGATGGGTGAGTTCTTACTTTATTTATTATTTTTTTATTTTTATATAACACAGGGTGAAATCAGTATGAACATTGACGATTTGAGGGAAATATAATATAAATTTAATATAAAACCTTGAAATGGCGCTCTGTGGCGCGGCAGGATTTTGAACAATTCCTGAGTCTCCTTCCGTTCCCATGCCGGAGACCCCGGGTTGAGTAGGACCGGTTACAGTGCCATGGCTGTTGGTGCCAGACGGGCTGGTCTGAGTATTTCAGAAACAGTGGATCTAAAAGGGTTTTCACACACAACCATATCTAAGGTTTACAGAGAATGGACAGAAACAGAGAAAATAGCCAGTTAGTGGCAGTTCTGTGGGTTCTTTGTGTTCCCCGCGTGCATTTGGCTGCTAACCAACACACAAGGAAAATATATCTGTAAAAAAAACATTTCACATGTACACACAGAACGAGCATGAGAGAGTTAAATATGCTGAACACCATGATGAGTGTAACAACACTCGCGCTATATGACCGTTTCAGTTTGGGTTATCAGTTTATTATTAAATATTCAAATGTTGGCAAATAGTCTGAAAATGGTAAGTTTTGTTTAGTGAATTCATATTAGGTTAAAAAGTAAAAAGTTAATACGTTTAAACTGGGTGCATCTGATCGGTTGTCTGTGCATTTTCTCATTAATCGGGGGATTTCTTGCAATGCGTTTTTTTTAAACATACTCCCTTACAGGTATCTTAAATGTATATTTGCACAAATATATAATATTGATTCTAAATTCTAAACAGTGTGTGTTGTAGTAATGTATTGCAACTTGCTAAAAAAAAAGCATGTGGTTAGCGCGCACATCGTACAACACAAATGTGTTTGTGAGGTGATCACGTGTAAATGGTTGGGTTTATTCTGTGTTATTCTGTTTGGTTTATAGAAGGTTTATAGATCTGCTTATCTTGTTATATGTGTTTTAAATGAGACGCAAATTTGTGAATAAGGGGAGTGTAAATGTTTAACGTAGCATTCATACTACTAAGTCACTCTGTGAAACTTGGTGAAGTGCATTGATTGGAGAAGGTGTATTGAAATAAGTGAGCTGATGCATTTGTTGTGAGTAATAATGATTTATTGCCACATTCATTCTCAGTAAAGCTATAATTGTGAAGCATCATGTTTTGAGTATTTACTGATAAACACACTCCCTTACACACGGGTACTACATGCGCACATATTCAATCTTCTTAAAATGAAATATATATATATATATATACATTATTCAATAGTATGTCTGATCATGAACGTGATGACATGATTGATTATTTATATAAACAGAACTTTGTTGTCATGATTTATATATATTTAAAAATACAGCAAAGTGCCCTCAACTCTTTTTCACCCACTTACATTTTAATATTCATGACTCTGTATAATGAGTATGTTGTTAATCTGTGTGTTATTGTTGTCCCCCCATTTATTCCTACCTCTCCACAGCATTACACGCCCATTTCCCGAGTCTTTTTGAGATCTGTAGTGTGAAATACCAGTGCTGAAAACAGGGGTGTTTCATGACACTGTAATCAAGGGCTCCCTGCAGTTTTCCGTCAAAATAAAAGCTTGATGGTTGTTTTAATGTCTGTAAATGAGGAAATTAAAACGACTCCTCATCCAGCAAAGACAAGTAGGCTACTAACTTATTTGATCAGTGCCTCAACAATTGTACAGTTAAAGGTGCACTATGTAACTTTTCCCTCCGCTAGAGGTCGCCTATTCAAAACAAAGGCATAGCTTGATGATGCCAAGTTTGCGCACAGAATCTTGGGACATGTGGTCTTCACCTCACAGCCGGTGGAAACGAATCGGGATAGGACTCGGGCAGAAATCATGTTCATGGATGTGATTATTAACGTTACTGTAGTATGAAGCAGAGCAGGACCGAGTGTTGTGGAGCTGGAGCGATTGTTAATAAGATGAACGCAACACACGCCTCGCGAGCAGTGGGACTTTTATTATGCCACAGTCTCCGCCGCCTCTTCCGCTTTTCCAGTCATGAGTATGAGTTAACGCAGCTCTGTTTATCATATTAGATACTACATCTGAGTGTGTTGAAGATGATGTTATGACATTATTCTGTGCGTTCTCTTGACGGTTGCTATGACACTTGTTGCACACTGCAGTGAGAGTAAAGCGTTTCTGCAAAATAAAACCGGAAACCGAGGGTAACGCTGATATGACGCCGTCGACAGGTGACTCCCTCACATGTCCCGCTTCATTGGTTGAATAGCAATTTTCTCACGATTTACAATAAATGTCATTTGGGATATTGTAAATACTCAACTGAACTAAATAAATAACACTGCCTAGTGGTTTTTGGATATTTTACTGCAAAAATGTTACATAGTGCACCTTTAATTGCGATAAGTGTTAATAATCACCCTAACTTTAAGCATGCTTTCCACTGTATCTTTGTTGCTGTGTCCGTGTTGCTTGGCAACCACTTTGTTGAATTGTTTCTTAAGAATTGCTTGGCGGAAGAATACATTTGTTATCATTATCATTATATTTTTTGTTTCTCCACATGGTGGAGAAAACACCCCTTAGCTGTTCTAATTTCACTGTAAACCACAGCTTCACTAGGCATATTGATGTAGTAAATGGTGACTGAATCCTTTCTTTTAATATCTGGATTCTCTTTATAATTTAAGGGTTTTATTTTGTATCTATTGTAATTTAGAGGGTGGAATTGGCTTTAATTGTTTTCAGCATGTCAAAAACTTCCATATGAACTTCAAAAAGCCCATAAAGTCCCGTCTTTAGTCATCTGAAGGGGTCTGTCTCGCCACAGGCTCAAGTTGTTCAGACACTGTTTGTAAGCCAGCTGTGGCCCATGTGAACTGTCATGTTTGCTGTATATTGGATGACGGATATTATTTGTGTGTCTGGATTTATTAATAGCAAATGCCAAAGTTGTGGGACATGTCTTGTTTGAAGATTGATTACTGCTTAAAGGAGCATATTGAACAAGTTTATGAAAGTATGGATAAAAAGTAAATGTGAAAACATTTATGATACATGTAGTTATAGTTCTATTATAGTGTTTATTATAGACATAAAGAGATAGTTCACCCAAAAATGAAAATGACTTCATGATTTACTCACCCTCAAGCCATCCTGGGTGTATATGAAATTCTTCATTCAGACGTATACAATCAGAGTTATATTAAAAAATGTCCAGGCTAATCTACGCTTTATAATGGCAGTGAATGGGAGCCCAAAATTTGAAGCCCAAAAAAGTGCATCTTTTGGGCTGCCATTCACTGCCACTATAAAGCTTGGATTAGCCAGGACATTTTTTAATATAACTCTGATTATATTCGTCATATACTAGGATGGCTTGAGGGTAATTCATGGGGTAATTTTCATTTTTGGGTGAATATAACTAATGCCGTTATATAATTTTTAATTTGTATTCTTAGCATTGTTAGTAATTTTGTCTTCATTTTCCCTAATAGATCCTAACAAACAACATGCAATACACACGTCATTGTTACACACTATTAGTGCTTATAGCCAATAAAACCTCCTTCATGTTGATGAACATGATGACAGATTTCATGTTATAGTCATATTCAAGTTGTGTGGTATTGAGACTTCATACAGTATAATAATGCAATCGAAATATTGGTATTTTCTTCTATTGTACGGCTTCAGAAGACATGGGATATAGAAAATAACTTCTATGGACTCTTTTATAACACCGTTATGGTGCTTTTACAGTTATGGTGCTTTTTCTCAGTCCATAATCATTGGAATTAGATGGAAATGAGGAACCAGCTGTCATATGTGTCTACAGGTGAGTAAATAATTTTAAAAATGTATTTTTTTGGGCGAACTATTCATTTAATACTGTGAGGCATGCATTTAAACACACACACACACACATTCCAGACCCGCTGCTGTTCTGTAGCGATAAATTGTGCACACAAACTCACAGCACATCTCTTTGTTCTGCCTGACAGATCATTCAGTTCATTTTCAATGCTGTACCAGACCTAAATGAAAAACTGCCAGCAGCTAATTAAAAATCAAGCTTTTGCCAACTTCTCGAAGTGCTTCAAATGATTTTCCCTTGCATACTAAATAACAGTGACCAGAGTACTTTGCAAATGTTTTCATGTTGTATGTATCTATACTATTAACAACAACAACAAAAGTACCGGAAATTGCTAGATTTCTTGTAAAAAACAAACAAAACAAAAAAATTCAAAGTGTTTTTGACTAGTTAGATCCAATGAATAGATACCCAAGACCTACTGAATACCCCCACTGTCAGTCATATAACAAAAGCTAACAAAGAAAAGAGTTACACTGCAGTTCTTCTGCATTATTGTTTTAACATAAATAGCCCGGCTTAAAGTGCTTAAGGGAGGGGTTTGGTCTGTCCTTATTGTTGCCTGCAGAGAAAGAGATAGGACCCAGTAGTTGATTAATGGGCTGGGTGTAAACAAAGCCCTTGAAACAAAAGCATGAGTCTAAAGAATTAAGATAAGAGGAAACTGCAGTCAAGTTTACCTTCATCCCTCTTCTACTAATGACCTCAACTGTCGCTTGCCATCTTCTAGAGCACACGCAGAGAATGAGAGTGTGGAAGGTAGAAAAGAGGCCCCTGATATTCATTCATTCTTCAAATAAAAAACCTTCAATCATCTTCATTTACTTAAAAACAAATAGACAAATATACAGAAATAATAAAGATTGTCCACTTGAAATAAGTCCAAGGCCATTTGGGTTGTAATTTAGGTGAAATAGGGTCCGGTCATTGGATTGTAAGCCAAATTTAGACGGCTAAGTTAGACACATTTCAAGGTCAACATATTTTGTTGATCCTGGAACAATATTCGAAAATGTAATAAGTTATCCCTAAAATCAGAGGGAAATGATAGGTGAATAACGCCCCTAACCCTGGATGTAAGCCTAAATTTAAAATAAACTGTAAACTTGTCCCTCAAATCTGATTGGTTGATTGGAAGGCTGTTCCAGGATCAACAAAGATGCAAATCCAGGAACATGTTGTACTTGGTGAAGTCATGTTCTGCTTAGCAGACTTAGCAGACAAATTTTGTTAATGGTTTTCTATATTTTGCAGGTTCATTTTATAAACCTTGTTGAGGTCTTATGGCTATGGATAATAATACATTTTAAGGGAATTCACATCAAACTTATCTAAAAGAAATGAGGTGAGGTTGTGCTTGAATCAAAATATAATTTTCTATTTATTTTATTTGACCTCAAGTTAAAGGAGAGACTGTTCACCTACTAAAAAAAAAACAAAACATGGAATGCCTTTCGGCAAGGTTTTTTTCCCCCCTTTTGCTTTCTGTAAATGCCACTCAGTAGGAAAATTTTCTTTGTTCTCCCTTGTATCTAAATGATATCGCTGATTCAGGGAAATATTTAATCACGGGTGTCTTAGGTCCAGTAACCATTTGGTATTAAGATGTATTTTCGAGGATCCAATCACAAGTGGTCAGTAGTATATACAGGTGGAAATAGGGTCTTAAAAGTTTTTTGATTGGATCACTGAAACCTCATATATGGAGGTAACAATGCATGTGACCACATCACACTTCCGGCGGTCAGCGGTACGCAAGTCGACTTTACAGCGAAAGAGTAACCCATGACGTGATGTATAGGAGCATCGCAAGCTTTGATGCCTCTCGTGGATAGGGCTGGGCAACAAACTCAAGCCCCTCTTCTCTTATATCGAAATCCTCTGCCGTTTCTCTTTAAAAATTCTCGTTTTAGACTCTAATTCATGACCGGTGTTTTGTTTTGCTCTATCCTCTGTGCTTATGTGTTCGTCAATATGCATGCGTCATGGGTTCAAGGGTTACTTTTTACTCTTTCACTCGCGTACCGTTGACTGGATATTTTTCCTACAAAAACGTGCCACTTCACTTCAGAAGGCCTTTATTTACTCCCCGGAGCCGTGCGGAGCAGTTATATGATGGATAGATGTACTTTTATGGACTTCAAAAATGACCCAACAGTCACTACCATTATAAAGCTGGGAAGAGCCAGGGCATTTTTTAATAAAACTCAGATTTTATTCATCTGAAAGAAGAATGTAATATACACCTGGCTTCAGGGCGAGTAAATCATGCGCTAATTTTAATTTTTAGATGAACTAACCCTTTAATGCTCTAACATAGAGCTGTTCTAGGGCTGTTCTAATATATAACAATAATATGAATTATGGGTATTCAACCCTGGTCCTCAAGATCCATTATACCCTGCAGAGTATAGCTCAGAGTATAGTATAACCCTGATCAATCTCATCTGCCTGTACATTTCGCAGAGACTGTCTTAATATGGGGAGATGATAGGGTCTGTATCTCTTACCATTGGAGAAAGCGTAACGGCTAACTTGTATCATGTGTGGCACCTCTCAGCCTATCGTGTAATGGCAGTGACGTCAGTGTCCGTGTTCAAAGTTTTATGACAGTCAGTTACATTTCACAGTTTCTTGTCGTTTAGCACATTAGTCTTGTGAATAAATGTTCTATATTTGGTGTTATATCGCTAGTAAAGGTATACAGTAGGAATGCATTGTTTGTGGAATGTGCTTTAGCTTCGTTGAAAAACTTAATTGTAATTTAATACATATTTAATTCATTATATGTATTGTTTCACTTTCATTCATTAAAAAGTGATATGATATGATTATCATTAGACACACAGCAGAGTCATAAATCATTACAACACAAGACTAACCTGCCAGCAATAGAAAAAAATACTTATTTTTTGCCCTTATTACAGGGACAATCCCCCTGGAGCAACATGGAGTAAAGTGCCTTGCTCAAGGACACACTGGTGGTGACCGCTGGGATCGAACCAGCAACCTTCTGCATATCAGTTCCATAGTTTAACCCACTGGACCACCATCTCTCACCATTACTATTAAATATGCCGTAAACAAGTCCTACCTGTCGCAACATCCCCCTCTCGGCCTTGTCTTATAAAATAACCTTTTTTATCCTAGTAAAATCTACATTCCATTCCCAACAAACATTGTTTAGCGTAAAACATGTTGAAGATTAGCAGACAGGCAGTCGATTGATTAAATGAGAAGCTGTTTCCTCACAAAAACAGTTTATTTAGTGTGGTGAAGTCTCTTCTCCATTGACTTCCATAAAAAAAACCCCAAAAACTCTGGTCGCAGTGTTAGCATTAGCCTTTACGCTTTTTTGGCTAATGGTTGCAGGCTTGTCATCTAGTGGCTTTGCTTTCTAGTAATCCTGAAGACCTTGATTAGCTTGTTCAGGTGTGTTTGATTAGGGATGGAACTAAACGTTGTAGGAAAGTGGATCTCGAAGGCCAGAGTTGAGAAACCCTGGTATTAATGATCATTGAATTTAAAGCTACATTGTATTTATTTTGTCTAGCAGCTATACCAGTGCCACAATGTCTCAGCCACATGTCTGAGAATTTGTTGTAATTAAAGTCGCAATAAAACGTAAGTAGTGTCTGTCGTTTTCACTGGTGGACTTATGAGTTAGGACATTTTGATTAAACATTACAAGGTTTTAAAAAAACATAGTCATGGATGATTAGTTGACTCATTAACTCTCAAGTATGGGACGTGTTGTGACAAAGCACACAAGCAATCCAAAGTTTGCGGTGTTATTTCTGCCAGACAAAACACATGGAGTATGGTGGAAAACACAGCTGCCCTCCTTATACAGGTACTTTACATTTTCTTCCTTTCCCACTTGCTCTTAAGCCATGTGACATGCTTTGTTCATTAAATAGTATAACCGTACTGCACTCAATGCTCCCGCGAAAGTGATAGAGTGTCACGAAAAAAGAGTGGAGTGTCTCAACAAATCCGAACACGTGGTCACACGACACACATTTGAAAAAAAATGTTAATACCAGGTGGAAACACAGGTAGATGTTAGAAAACCAGCTGGACATAACGCTTGCTGCCCAGGTTAAACATTCTTTTATTTTGACTTTTTTTGACCGAGCACCTGCCAATGTTTGCATATGCACATACTATTTTGAATTAATCAACCAGGAGCCACCTTTCACAGATGTTTCTCCCAATTAATCTCAAGAAATCCTCTGGCTGTGGGGAAGTGATCAGGGATGTCTTCCTGCCACCCCCATAATTGGACAAAGGAATCTTTAAATCATCTCTTAACTTCCCACACACACACATTCCTACTTTACATGTCTTGTGTAGTACAATGACTTTGACCACAGTCTGGGCTCACCACTTGTGATCGGATCAATGAAACAAACAAACAAAAACATACCTGGTGGTCACAGCTGGAATCGAGTCTTGAGTTATTTTTTTAAGTGACTCTGCTTCTCAAACTTGGGTTTACATTGACCAATGGATCTTGATAAAACTCACCATAGGAAACTAACTCCTGAACAACCACTGTAAAGGCATCTTGTCACAGCCGAGTTAAGGCTGCTCTAAAGTGGCTCTGTGTCTGCTCAAAATTCTGTGTAAAGACACATTCAATTGGGGTTTTCCGTTTGCAATCTTCCTTTGAAGAGACTGGCAGATCAACGCGCACCACATTTCCCTCAGAAAACGTTACGGTAAATGCTTAACCCAATCGGCGTCACTGTGATTGGGCATTGAACACACTAATCGATGGCACAAACAGGGAGCGAGACCCAAAGGCGCTCGAGACATCAGATTGTCACGAGCATCACATATTGCCGCAGTAGCATGCTCTACCCCAGACACAAGGATTGCAAAAACTCGTTTCCTACCACCAAATATACATCTTGAAAACAGATTTGAAGTATTAATGAATGTGGGTGAGGAATCCCCAAACGTGATGAATGTGACTGAACACAGATCGAATCAGCCCGTAGCTAACACTGATGCTAACAGGCGCTCAAGGTCGAGCAGACAGCGGCACTCAGCTCAGAGCGCAGCCGAGCCCAGGACTCTGATAGTGGGTGACTCCACAGTCAGAAACATTAGCAGCAGGGATACATCTACATGCTGCCTTCCACAAGCAACAGTTTCTGATGTCAACAGGGAACTTAAGAACATTCTGATGAAACATAAGACTGCAAATCGACTGATCATTCATGTGGGGAAGAACGATATTCAGAGAGAGCAGTCAGAACTCCTTAAGAGGGATTTCAATGAACTTTTTGAAACAGTTAGAAAACTGAAAGTTCAGCCGTTCATCAGTGGACCACTTCCAGCAAGAGGAACAAATAGGTTCTCACGGCTACTTAGGCTTAATACATGGCTGCAAAAAACCGGCAACATGAAGGAAGTGAACTTTATCGACAACTTTAATCTCTTCTGGAGTCAGAGACAACTGTTTACATCAAATGGCCTCCACCCAAACAAACTCGGTGCAAGAGTGCTAAAGGACAATATTTATTTTTCCATTCATCATCCTTCAGCTGTGTGTGCTAACCCACTCAACCTGGATGGCACACACACACCAGTACAGAGTATGGACGATCACAGGACTTCATTTCAGCATCTGAATGGACATGCGGTTGATACACCCTACAAGGACAATGATAACACCATGCAGCCACAACAACCACTTCTCATGGACACACTCCCAGCTGAGCCCCGCCCTCAGAGCTCACCACAGACACACTGTGGCGGATTAGAACTGCTCCAAGTGACACAGATCGAGGCACTAAACAGTAACATCTCAGCCCAGACTGTGGAGACTGTGGAGGCACTGGCGAAAATGGGGACCATCGGGGGTGAGACAGGTGAACTTTTACACCTTATGTGTGGTCTGAGCAATAAACTGGAAGAAATGTCTAAGTCACTCCATGAACTGGACGATAACATATTGCAGGTTCCGGTAACACCAGAGCAACAGCCCCTCTCACCAGACATGTTATTCCTCTCTACCGTATCCCCGCTTCTGAGCTTCACAGAGAAAATGGATTTGGTTTATACTGGAACCAGACAATCACACTCGATCGCTGCGAGCCCCCGGATATCAACCAAAGAGCGTCAAGCCC
Source organism: Romanogobio albipinnatus (assembly GCA_023566225.1). Classification (NCBI taxonomy): domain Eukaryota; kingdom Metazoa; phylum Chordata; class Actinopteri; order Cypriniformes; family Gobionidae; genus Romanogobio; species Romanogobio albipinnatus. The sequence goes on along the minus strand of CM042242.1, from coordinate 62,854,419 downwards.
CACAACCACTAAAGACTGTGGGCCCAGCTCGCTCTGCCCCTCCTCCTGTGAGATTTCTTCGGTCACAACGCCAGGCCACACACCCTCCTCCATCTGCAACAAAAACAACTGATAAACAAGCGGGAACCCATTGTGCCTGTCTCTTTCTCTATTTCTGTTCTGGTACGTGATAGAAAGTCTAAGGCCTTCTCAGGCCGTATGGCAAACCCATCTAATCTGCGGCCTGTTACTTGTCAAACTAAGATTAGTGTGTGGGAAAAAATTAAAATGAATACTGTTAAATTAGCACTTTTAAACATCCGTTCACTTAAAAACAAATCATTTCTAGTCAACGGCTTAATAACCACAAACAAGGGACTTTTCCAAACTCCCTTAAAACCGCAGTAGTTAAGCCTCTCCTGAAAAAGAGAAATCTGGATAACTCCATACTGAGCAACTACAGACCAATCTCAAATCTCCCCTTCATAGGCAAGATCATTGAAAAAGTTGTTTTCAGTCAGCTGAACAAATTCTTGAACTCAAACGGATACTTTGACAATTTTCAATCTGGTTTCCGACCGCATCACAGCACAGAGACAGCGCTCATAAAGATAATAAATGGTATTCGCCTCAATACAGATACAGGCAAAACATCAATTCTGGTACTACTCGACCTCAGTGCTGCATTCGACACTGTTGACCACAACATACTTCTTGACAGGCTAGAAAATTGGGTTGGGCTTTCCGGAATGGTCCTCAAATGGTTCAGGTCATACTTAGAAGGGAGAGGTTATTATGTGAGTATAGGTGTCCATAAGTCTGAGTGGACATCCATGACATGCAGAGTCCCACAAGGGTCAATTCTTGCACCACTCCTATTCAACCTGTACATGCTCCCACTGAGCCAAATAATGAAAAATAACAAAATGGCTTACCACAGCTATGCTGACGACACCCAGATCTACTTAGCCCTATCACCTAATGACTAGAGCCCCATTGACTCTCTATGTAAATGCATTGGTTAACAGTTAGATGTGCCAAAACTTTCTTCAGTTAAACAAAGACAAAACTGAAATCACTACATTTGGAAACAAAGATGAAATTCTCAAGGTGAACGCATATCTTGAGGCTAAAGGTTGAGGTTAAATCAAAAAATCAAGTCAGGAATCTGGGCGTGATTCTGGAGTCAGACCTGAGTTTCAGTTGTCATGTCAAAGCAATAACAAAATCAGCCTACTATAATCTCAAAAATATTGCAAGAATTAGATGCTTTGTTTCCAGGCAAGACTTAGAGAAACTCGTTCATGCTTTTATCACCAGTAGGGTAGACTATTGTAATGGTCTTCTCACCGGCCTTCCCAAAAAGACTGCTGCAGCTCATACAGAACGCTGCTGCCAGGATCCTTAGCAGAACCAGAAAATATGACCATATCACACCAGTCCTCAGGTCTTTACACTGGCTTCCAGTTACATTTAGGATTTACGATTACGATTTTAAAGTACTATTACTTGTATATAAGTCACTCAATGACCTAGGACCTCAATACATTGCAGATATGCTGATTAAATACAAACCCAACAGATCACTCAGATCATCAGGATCAAGTCAGTTAGAAATACCAATGGTTCACTCAAAGCAAGGAGAGTCTGCTTTTAGCTATTATGCCAGCCGCAGCTGGAACCAGCTTCCTGAACAGATCAGATGTGCTCCAACAGTAGCCACTTTCAAATCCAGACTCAAAACACGTCTGTTCAGCTGTGCATTTACTGAATGAGCACTGTGCCACTGTACATCCGACTGATTGCACCTTATCTTATGCTTTTACTGAATGAGCTCTGTGCTCTGTCCGAACTGCTTGCACTTTAATTATGTTTCAATTTAACCCGGTTTTTATTTTTAGTATTATACTTTTTATTTATATATATATATTTTTTTTCTTTATTTTTTTCTTTTAATTCCTATTATAACTGTTACTCTATATATATATTTATTTTTATTTTATTCACTTGTGAATATTTTAACTTCATTTCTGTGTAAAGCACTTTGAATTGCCACTGTGTATGAAATGTGCTATACAAATAAACTTGCCTTGCCTTGCCTTGCCATTGTTATATTATATTCCAAAAATCATCTCCTTGAGAAAGATATTTCACGACGGTCAGGTGACATATGCTGTAGTGCCTGAAATGCAAATGTTAGCCTATCATTGTTTATTTGTTGTGCCTGCTCCGAAGAGACTTTCTGGCTCTTTGAAAAAAAAAATCCTGCTATGATCTAGCCAACCTGGTGTAATAATTCATAATTTAAAATTCCATATTTTTATTTATTTTGAGTTTTATTTCATTGTTTATTACTTCATATTTGTTTTCAATAAATTACTAATTCAAACTGTATTTTAATGATTAATTAATCGTTAAAACTGTATTTTTAAAATGTTCAAATCATTGAACCCTGCGGTTTTAATTCCTGTGTAAATGCATTTATGCCGCTTCAGAGAAGCATTAAACAGTCTGTGTAAATGCACATTTTTGTGATTTTATGCCGCTTCAGATTTGGTTTCTGTGCCGCGTTTGCTGTGTAAAGATGCCTAATGATTCTTGAACTTGTCAAGGTGAAGACACTAGCAACAAATGCAAACAGAGAGTCACCATTTATGTGTATACAGAGTGTAACATATTCCATATTAGGTTTCTAATAATAGAATAATAATTGGACAGCCCATCCACCCCTGAGTGACATACTGAAATATAGTAATGCACCTGTCACATTCTACTTTAAGACTGATTACAGACAATTTACAGATACAGTCTTTGCTGGCCCAACACACAGTGTAGTGTACACGCATACATGATGATCTTTTGGGGAAGTTAAGTGTCTACAGTGCGGACAGAGGAATTGAACAGGTCCAGCAGTGAGACGTCTCCTAATGTGCGAATATTGTGTTTGCTATTTTTATCATCTGTTAACTACTGTTAACAACATCACAGTGGACTATGCCGGGTTTTTGGACATTACTACGATCCCTAATTGTAGGGAGTATATTTGAGTCTGCAGGAAATTGCAAATGGCATTGGGAAGGATTTTCTATCAATATCAATTTATCACATCACAGGAAGTAGAATGAAACAAAAGAGAAAACAGTCACTGTGCATCACCTCAGTACAGTAGGCTATTGTGAATAAATATGATAGAATAGAGGCATAATAATCCTCCATAATATTCCAATATGCTAATTTGTGCTAAAGAAACCTTTTTATTATTAAAACTAATAATCTTTTTTTTTGTTTTGTTTTTTTATAATAAAAAAAAAGTAATGTTGAGTCCTCTCAATATCTTCAAATTCTGAATGCATTTGGTCAAGATTTGATCATGTGGTAGGTAACACGTTTTCTAGCACTACTTTTTATCTTTCTGTTCCCAAGAGAACCATTTGCTTATGGCAAGGTTTATGTTTGATGAATATCAGGTTCCAGGAGTAGCTGAGTCTCCTAGCAACACACGAGGAGCCTGTGGTAAACTGTTACCTTTCCATCCCACAACCATGATTCTTCCTTGTTCAAGTGAGAAAGCTTTCATGTTGGGAAATATGAATTTGAAAGGCCAGTACCCTGCCCACCACCACTTCATTCCCAAAATACACACACACACACACACACACACACACACACACACACACACACACACACACACACACACACACACACACACACACACACACACACACACACACACACACACACACACACACACACACACACACACACACACACACACACACACAAACACACACACAAACACACACACACACACACACACACACACACACACACACACACACACACAGACAGACAGAGTCTCCTCATATCCCCCAAAGCAATGTCAAGCACACCCTTAACCCCTAGCCCGTCGAAGGGCATTGGCCTCACGTGTTTTACCCCAGCAGCAACTGTTCTTTGAATGGGAGCCAACATAAAAAGAGTCAGATCAGAGTGACTGCTATCTGCCGCTAGTGAACATGAGGAAAAACTATGTAAAGATCAGGGAGATATGAAGAGAGGGAGACAGAGATAGAGGTAGGGCGAGAGAAAGACAGAGAGAGGAAGGCATAGGAAGGCATAGCCCCTATAAAACTGTCATAAGCCATGCTCTTGTGTCTGACTGGAACTACAGAACAGAATTGTGGCTGAAGATATAAGATACTGGGGTTTCATCCCCTTCTGACAATATGGGTCATGCCCATTGAGCAGGTCCAGACTTTTGATTCTCACAGATTCTTCACTGATTTTCTAAATCTATCGAAAGAGATGAACTCTTGGACTTGACAAGACCTCAGAATTAGAGGTTTTCTTGGATCCTAAAATCTGGACCCGACCCAAATCAATTCTTATCCTACCCCGACGTGCATCATTTCTTTTAATCGTGTCTTTCTCCTACTCGAGATAAACCTGATAAAATTAGACCTGAGTCTGACCCATTCAGCTGACTTATTGGATAACGCTGGGAAAGCGTGCCCGTGGAGGCCGCTGCGGAAGCCACATCATGCCCGGAGGGAGTTACCATGTGGAGATTACACGTATGGGCTGGCCGTGGGCAGCACAACATACGGAAGTCCCAGGGGTGGCCCCGGCCATTTAGAGGCGGGAGAACAACACCTTACTGAGATGGCAGAGTGGGCTCCGTATGGACCAGAACGTGCTTACCTCTGAGTGGAACTTTGAAGTGGCCTATCCACAAGCCTTGTAAGCCTTCCCAGTCAGACTAGAGGAGAACTTACAGGCCCGGGATGGGAGACGCGGGTCACCGCGCCAGTGGGAGGCGGTCGGCAAATCTCGCACGCCAATTTTTTATTGGCCGGTTCTATATAGCTCGAAGCTGATAGGGGCTCCCAGAAGTGATCCCAATTCATCGGTGACGTCCGACGTATGTCGAACGTGACCGACTGAAAGGGAACTTAACATATAAGAGTATGAACTGTCACAAACTAAGCTAGCTATCTTGAGAATATTTGCCCTCAAAGTTGTCAACAACTCCAAACATCTAATTTAAAGACATTTCCCTTCTTACTAGAGGGTGTGAGAGATGTCACTTCAATTGATATCGTTCACTGTAATCCATGGAAGATCTTACAAGAAGCGAGTCTAAAATTCATGCTGACGGGCACTCTTTGAAAGTGTAGGCAAAAATGTGGAGCAACTGAGTCTAAATGCGTAAGCAACCTTGTTTATTGCACATAGAAGCGCGGAATCAGAGAGAACATAGAAAAAGTGAAATAATAACGTTGTCATAGAATTGTTTTAAATAATATTTTGTTAAATGCCCAACATAGTTTAAAAGAATTTGAGTCTTCTTGGGAGCATTCGTCAAAGTTTTGGACCCGGTTGGGCATTGGGTTTTCGGATTCAAGTGGACCCGTGAAGACCTTTACTTTAAACATGTCCTGTGGTATCTGGCAGCAAGACATTAGCAGCAGATTAAGTCCTACAAGTTGTGAGGTGGGGCCTCCATGGATGGGATTTGTTGGTCCAGCACATCCCATAGATGCGGATTGGGATCTGGGGAATTTGGAGGATAAGTCAACATCTTGAACTCTTTGTCATATTCCTCAAACCATCCCTGATCAATTTTTGCAGTGTGGCAGGGTGCATTATCCTGCTGAAAGAGGCCACTGTCATCAGAGAAGGGGTGTACGTGGTCTGCAACAATGCCTAGGTAGGTGGATACGTGTCAAAGTAACATCCACATGAATGCCAGTTTCCCAGCAGAATATTGCCCAGCATTGCACTGATGCTGCCGGCCTGCCTTCTTTCCATAGTGCACCCTGCTGCCATCTCTTCCCCAGGTAAACAACGCACACACACCTGGCCATCCACCTGATCTAAAAGAAAATGTGATTAATCAGACCAGGCAATCTTCTTCCATTGAACCATGGTCCTGTTCTGATGCTCACATGCCCATTGTAGGCGCTTTTGGTGGTGGACTGGGGTCATCATATGGACACTCTAACCGGTCTGCGGCTACACATAATAAGGTAATCTGTACTACAACAACACTTTGCGTATATATCATGCATACTAATGAGATCATGTGGTCATTCACATTGAATGTATACATTCTGATAGACTCTCTCTCTACATAGCCAGTTTTATTCAGAATAAGATGCATTGTGAACCAGACTTTATGACAGCAGTCAACGTTTGGCTACATTTTTTCCACCTAGTTTGCCATGGTAATTTATATCACCCAGCTGATATAGATAGGTAACTCTGGTGGGAACTACATGCCATGGTTCTTCATCTTTCTCTCCCCTTGTTATTAGCAGCTACATCTCTGCCAGAATGGACAGATGAAGGCCACTTTCTACTGTAACTCTTGCACACACTTCCATAGCTCATTTTATCTGTTGCATCAGCATCTCTGGCTTCCTGTCAATTTTATGCCCAGGTTGCAACCAGATCAGATTTTCAGATCCTTTCGCTGAAGATTTCTGTGCTCGCATGTAAACAAATTGTGATGATGACCCATCTTCTTCTTCTAGTATTCCAAAAAGATGGGAGGATGATCTCTTCGTTTTCTATTATGCAGATGAACAGTTTACGTGTCAGTCACAAAAGAACCCCACAATAACCTCTCTGGTTTAGCTAAATTAGCTATTTATGGTTTGACACATTTTTTTTCTCTAAATCATTTCTATGCATAATAGAAAGTCAGTCATCTTTAATTCAAATGCCGCCTGAGTCCTGAATGAAATCCTGAATGATCTGGATAATCTCCAAAACTGCGCTCATAAGACTTCTTCTTCGTATATGTCCAATGTGTAACCATCGGCCTAGTTGTTTTTTTTATTAATAATCATATTTCTGTGCATTGCATTTGTGTTTTAAATGTTGTGTTATCATTTCAGTTCATAGGTGACAGAATTGTAGTTATGTATGTTAATTCTATCCTCCCCCTCTTCTTATCCCATCTTATCCCACTCACTCCTATAATTATTATAATTGGACAAAACTGCACCTCTCAACATCATCACACACCCACAGAAGCTCTATGCCCTTCATTGTGACAAACACACACATGCACAACTTGGTCTCGCAGAATGTACTGCTATTATTTATGAATGTAGAGAGCGGGATTACGTATTTTGTCTGTTCCCTGGGTGTGTATGTGTGTGTGTATGTGTGTATTCCTCTGTTAGCTCCATGGCAGACTGTTAAATCATCCAGACTACATCTGAATCAACAGCTCATGTTTCACTTTGCTTGCAAGTCTTTGCTGGCCCAACACACACAGTGTAGTGTACACGCATACACACACATGATGATTTGAGTCTGTTGGGGAAGTTGAGTTTCTACAGTGCGGTCAGATGAATTGAAACAATGGGAACAGGTTTGAGGTTTGTGCAGTGATATATAAGAAGCTTTGAGCTTTGTGTTGTTGAAATTGTATAATCCTACAGCAAATCATTCTACATTTAACCCTTCATCACGTAAACTACAGATTTTTATATCAATCTGTTTATTTTGACCATTAAAAAACAAATGTAATATAGCATGAGCAGCACGGCAAAAATGGACTTCATCTGCGGCAAAATGAACACAGCACTGCTGCTTCTGTTCTATGGCAAGCCCATAAGGTCAGAATTACACTGCAGACTGAATTGTGTTTACAATGCCACATTTTGACAGTGTTTAAAACTCCATTAGCTCTGTCATATACACCATTAGACATGTGCCGGTATACGGTAATACGATATATCACAATAATGATCATGCACGATATTGTTATCATGGGCACTTCAAAATACCGCGTGAACAATTATTTACTACGAAATATTCAGAACCAACATGCATGAGCAGCACATGGCGGAACGAGGAACTGAATGAAAATGCACATTCCCTCTCTGACAGCAGAGGGCGCTGATGGAACAGCAGAAATGTAGCTGTTTCCCCGGTAATCCTCGTAAACAAAACACTCGCGCTACTAAACACTCAGCCATTCAGATTTCTGTATTCGCTACGGTGCTCATCACATAACCAGATACTTAATATACTTAAAGACTTAAGGCTACTATTTTTCAAACTTAAACATTTTATATTTTAATCTGGACCAAATTGTATGCCCTAGATATTGTTTGAATATGTTCTGATTCTTTGTTGTTCAGTCATTACAATAAGGCTCTATTATTTAACATTAGTTCATTCATTAACAAACGGACAATGAAAAATATTTCTAAAGCATATAGTTAAATATAAATTTCAGCATTTAACAACACATTAAAGTCAAAAATTGTAACTATTATTTAATGGACCTGAGCTAACACTAACTATCAGTTGTTGTTTTTTAACGAACGCTATCAAAGAAGAATAACTTCTGTAAAAATGCTATTCGCTCTTTGTTAATGTTAATGCATTAACTAGCGAGACTTTATAGTAAAGCGTTACCTATTGTTCTTTATAATTCTTTTGCACTTTAATCTGGTTTAAATATTTGTTTACTTTAATAAATTTGTATTGTGTTTTTCTTTATTGTATTTAAATGTTCGGTTCTTTTTGTAATAAGAAAGTTATTAAACGTATTATAGTATGACAACACTTTTCTGTGCAACTTATTTCAATATTGTGATAATACAGTGATGAAAGCTTCAGCAATTAATCGCAACATGAAAATTTGATACCGGCACATGCCTATACACCATACATCATGATCTCAAACACCAAAAAATGTGTCAAAATATTTGATGATCTTTTTGCTGTTTGGTTTGCCATATGACACTTTAAAAGGCGCTGTTTTAATTGCACAAAGTGTCCATTATTTACTGTGTTTGTAGTGTAATGAGCCACACCCACTGATTTCCACAACCAGTAAGTTTGTATATAACTGTTCGCACTCAATCGATGTTAACCTGCGACAGACCAGACCAGACCAATTTACAGTTGATCATTTTTGTCAAAGGAGTGTGCCTATGAAAGCACAATATATATTTATTCTGTGAAAAGTTACTTTTTAAAACACATTTTTTTACACATTACTACTAACATTAAACATATTACCAGATTGCTTTCTGAAGGAAAAGAGTGCACCTCTTTATCATACTTTAAAGTAATTTCTAAGATTACTGAACTTGTTCAGCAGCTTCCAATCCATTCTATGTACATTAATGAACTTATTAGACAGATAGTTACCATAAGTAAATAAGTATTTTATTAGGTTGTATTAGCTTTGAATAAAATACGTATGGTTTCCAAGAAGATATAGTTTCTCGTTTATACATTTCCTGTCTTGTTCTGTTTTTATGTGTTAGTAAAATATTGCATTGTGGTATTTTTACTTTGACATTGTTCACATGGCAGTTTTTTAATCTGCTCATGCATTTCGAAACAACAGACATTGCACTCTTGCAATCTTCTTACAAGATATAATAATCAATATAAACCAATACAGATATTTCTAAAGTATATATCTAAAGTAGGTACATGGTCTAATGTGAGAACATGTACCTTATATTTCATTTTTCAAAATTACTAAATTATTATCCATCAAAATTTGGCAAACAATTTGCAGTTGTCATTAATGCTGCTTCTGTAAGCACATATCAGTGGACGTTCTTCAGTCTTTATTTTTTTTACTTTTGACAGCCATAAAAATTTGTTACAATATTTATATTTTCTTTCAAAAAACGTTCTGTGGAGTCCCAAGCATTCCCTTGTGATGTGTGAAATGATTCATCTCAGCTACATGCAGTGTGCATGAGAAGAGGTAGTGATCTGTGATATCAGTAACATCCGTTTCATGACATATAATTAACAAAGAGTGGGTCTAGTGACATTTTGTTTACCACAGAAAGAGTTTAGTAAGTCTGTAAACGCAGATCCTAATGCATCATTTATATTATCTATGTGAATCTTAGTCTCCAACAATAAATGCTCTCTCCGTATTAACCAATAATTATGAAAGAAAATCGCTAAACTCTTTTAGTGAACTAACATAAACAGCTGTATTTTTATTAACTAACGTTAACAAAGATAAACACATACAGTAACAAACGTATTGCTCATGGTTAGTTCATGTTAGTTAACACATTAACTAATGTTATCCAATGAAACCTTATTGTAAAGTGTTACAGAACTTTCTCCTTTTAGCATGACAATCTAAATCAACAAAACAATGGCTTCTGCAAAGAAAGATCAATATTTTAGAGTAGCTCAGCCGGAGCACATACTGTATCCTTTCAGGCTGTGCACAGGAGATGCCCTTGCGATTTAACAGATCTGGAAAGTTTTTGCAAAAAAGAGTGGGAGAAAATTCCCATGTCAAGATGTGCCAAGTCCTGTATCGGCCAAGGAGGCTGTTTTTTTAACTCTGTCTGCCCCTTGTCGGCCAAGGAAGCCATTTTTTTAACTCTCTGCCTGTCCTGTGTCAGCCAAGGAGGCCAGTTTTGAAGTATGAGCCGCAAAGGATCACCGTTTTTGAACTCTCTGCCTGACCTGTATTGACTCAGGAGGTCGCCTCATTACCCTCTTCCCTATGCAGTTCTTCGGCCCTATCTCTGCTTTCTCCATTCAGCCTTTCAGCTCCTGAGCTGGCTCCACCAAGCAGCCAGGATCTGCCTTGGGCTTTCTTTTTGCCAGCTACACCCTGGTGTGTTGACCCTCTAGCTCCATCTCAAACCTTTAAGATCATCGCTCCACCTCAGCCCATGGTCTGGTTGGGCTCCTTGCTCCCTTGGCTTCACCTGGTGTGTCGACCATCTAGCTCCATCTCAAACCTTTAAGATCATCGCTCCACCTCAGCCCATGAACCGGTTGGCTCCACATTGGCTCCTTGCTCCCTTGGCTTCACCTGGGACAGTTGTCCTTTCGGCTCCACCGGGCTTCCTCATCCCTCCGGCTCCCTCAATCGTCACTCTGCCTTCACCATGGACTACCGAGCCTTCTTCTACAAATCCCCCATCCACCCATTTTGGTTCCGTTGAGCTACTCCTTTCCTCCAGCTCCACCTCAGTCCTCTGTAACACCGGCTCCACCTCAGTCCTCTGGCACCCTGGCTTCACCTTGGCCACTCGTCCCCGTAGTGCTGGCTTGGTCTCCAGGACCTTCAATGTCGCCTGGTCTCTTTGGCCTCGCATGGGTCTCTATCTCAACCTGTTCCACCTCAGTCAGCCGTCCCCCTGGTTTCGCCTGGCATCCCCACCAAAGCTCCACCATGGCTCCTCCCTCCCTCCTTCCACCGTTGTCTCTTCCCTGGCTTCTCTGCTTCTTGGCCGAGGAGACTTACAGTGTGTAAGTTGATGAGTTGATTTATCCGTTTTAATATGCTCCCGTTCATAGAGATTTTTAGATGGATACAGAGGCTTTTTAGGTCGGGTAGAATCTACGATCTCTGACCAAGCTGGTTTGCCTGCTTCCATGGCTGCAATATGCAATGTTTTCCACCAACTGGCAATCTGGGATGTCGAAATGCTATTGGGTAAACTGGCAACGTGTGGTATCACACAGACCAAAAAAAAACAAAAAACATTGTGATTAATTACTTCATAAAAAAAAAAAAAAAAAAAAAAAAAAAAATATATATATATATATATATATATATATATATATATATATATATATATATAAAATATAAAATAAAAAAAAAATAAGAAAAAGCAGAAAGAATATATCTTTATATATAGAAAGATATATTCTTTCTGCTCTTTCTCCCCACTCTTCTCCATCTGTGGCCTGACCTCTGTGACTCCTCCCGTCTGCCTTGAGCGCATTCAAAGGCGGTGGGATGCCTGTAATTGGAAGGGATGAAGTTGGGGGTGAGGAGGAGTGGAACTATGGATAGAGAGGAGGGAGGGAATACTTTAAGTGGAAGCGAGGGAGAAATGTACAAATTACTTTTTTTAAATAACCATGGGAAATGTTTAAACAGGTAAAATGTCAATTAAAGAACAACTCAGCTTTAAATAAATATATTGGCTATTCAGGTTAGAGAAGTGCAATGATGAAGAGATCTATGTACAAATAACAGAATAGAACAATTATATAGTGATTAGCTCAAAGGGAAATATGTATAATTAATTAAGTCAGCTGTAAGAATTAAATTATGTGGCTGAATTAATATTACAATTGACCTATCTGTTTGCCCATAAAGGTTCAGTGCAATCATATATTACTAGTATATGTTATATATATACATTAAAAAAAAAAAAAATCTGTCCACAGGAGAAAAAAATTAACGTTACTGTTTGGAGTAATACTCAATGCATGTAGCAACAGTGGCACCTTGCAGAATAAAAAAAGAAAAAGCATATTTTCAAACAACTTTGCAAACCCATCCACTGTATCTGCATTAGGCACATTTTTTACATGACGCACAACAGCTGTTTAAAGTTGTCTACACTAGACACATCAATATAAACATTATAAACTGGAACATTTGTCTTTTTAAATGGATGGATGATGCATATCCTTCATTGTAGTGTGTTACATCGCAATGCCCCATTAGCTTTGACGTGTTCATCGCCAGTTTAATCTCTGAAGGTCTAAATGGACTGTAGCCTTCAAGTCCGAAAGACTGGGCTAAGAAGGACATTGCCTTACTAAGATGCAGCCTTCTGTTTGAGAAGCACCTCCGCAACTTCCTATTCATTCCAATCAATTCCCTAGGACAAAATCAAGTCCCGCCCTACATTTTTTTTTTCTCATTCCAGATGCCATTTCATTCGGATATATGTCACAATAGGGAAGAACTGAACATGCTAGATAGCACCAGTTGTAACCGTCATGAAACGTGATACAAGCAACACAGCGCAAAATTTAGCCACAGGCACATTGTTTTCATGACACTGAGCTTATATATGGCTTATAGAGCCTCTTCTGGATGTGTCACCTGAAAAATGCATTGAAACATGGAGCAACAATGAACATGGAGCAAGGTTTTTCGGGTTTTGCAGAAATGTTGCCAGAGTCACATACTTGAAATGCAATTTAAAGACATAACAGGAGAGAGACTGAATGAATGAAATAGAAAGACAGGGAATGGTAGAAGTAAACACAAGTGATAGACGAGAGGCAGAGAGAGAAAGAGAGAGAGGAGATGTGTGTGTGTCTTTATTAGCACCTCTCTTTCTCTCATTTCATTTTTTAATTCAACTGGCAGGAGGGCAACACATCATCAGCCTTTTAATTTACTGGATAGCCAGGGGCGCACGCACACGCGCACACACACACACACACACACACACACACACACACACACACACACACACACACACACACACACACACACACACACACACACACACACACACACACACACACACACACACACACACACACACACACACACACACACACACACACACACACACACACACACACACACACACACACACACACACACACACACACACACCTTATTAACACAGGATATGGGAAAAGGAAGAGATGAGGTTTGAGGATAATGCTCAGATCATTTAATACTGCATCAAGGTAACACTTCAGTAACACCTTATAATAATAAGTCATTAACAAACATTATATAATGTTTAACATACCATTGGCCATGTACAACTAAAAATGAACTATTAAAATATAACAACCATGATTGTTCTAGTTATTTGTGTTCAACCATATCAAGTAGAGTCAAGCACAATTCAGTCCTCTTCACAGAAACGGTTCATTCAAGCTAGGTACCGTTTTAAATGAGTACTGGGTAAAAATACCTCTGCTGACATGCCAAATTTAAAAATGTTAGTCTGCATTCTCTGCATTCTCTGAATGTTAGTTTCTGTTTGGTATATCCCTACCCTCCTCTACATTAACTAATGATCTGTGCAATGTGTAAATTAAAAGAGATGTTGTTGCTGGTGTGTTGTGAGATGGTACTCCAGTGGGTTAAACCATGGAACTGATAAGCAGAAGGTTGCTGGTTCGATCCCAGCGGTCACCACCAGTCTGTCCTTGAGCAAGGCACTTTACTCCATGTTGTTCCAAGGGCATTGTCCCTGTAATAAGTGCACTGTAAGTCGCTTTGGATAAAATCATCTGCCAAATGCGTAAATGTAAATGTGTTGTTATGCATGGGGGAGGGGAAAGTAATGTTTTTGGGTAACACTTTATTTTACAGTGCCCTTGTTATGTTATATGCACTTACCATGTAATAACAGTAAATTGTGCATAATTACATGCAACAAACCCTCAACCAAACCCTATACATGTAGTTAATTAATATTACTCAGAACTTAAATATATAATTAGACTGTAACAATGACACTGTTACAATACAGAGGTGACATGGAGAACTGATGACAGGGGTAAACAGTTAATTAACAGAATAAAGGATGTGAGCAGGTGAGGTGAGTAACAAGAGTTTATCCAGTGGAATGGTAATGTCAATGGTGAGACTGTACATCTGGTTGCAGGTGACAAGGAGAGCGGGACGATGGAGCGATGGAGACAAGGAGCCAGTCGGTAGGTCGTTATCAGGGAGGGTGCGAAACTGGAGGGCATACTCATTTACAGACATTGAACCTTGTTTCAAGTGGTAGAGCTGCTCACCGATCGACGAATCCCAAGACGGTTTTTCAAAGATCTCCTTGAAGTGTGCGATGAAACCGGAGAGGGTCTGGATCACGGGACTGTCATTGGACCACAGAGATTCCGCCTAACGGAGCGCTTTACCAGATAGCTGCGAAGTGATGAACGCCACCTTGGCGCAATCGTGTGGGTACAGGTGCGGCTGCATCTCCAGAACCAGTGAACATTGAAGCAGAAATCCGTTGCAATCCTCAACCGAACCAGAGAAGGGCGCCGGTCTGGCCATGGGACTGGTGCACTCGGAGGGCGAAGAAGCAGTGGTGTTGTTTCCAGAAGTGCTCGCTGGTGAAAGTGCAGGTGTGCTGGAGGGAAGGGATCCTTGAAGGGATACGGGGGTGCTCATCCTGGTGCTGTGCGGTGTTGGTCCGGTCTTCTGTTACAATACAGAGGTGACATGGAGAACTGATGACAGGGGTAAACAGAGTTTATTAACAGAACTAGGATGTGAGCAGATGAGGTGAGTAACAGAAGAGTTTATCCAGTGGAATGGTAATGTCAATGGTGAGACTCTACGTCTGGTTGCAGGTGACAAGGAGAGCAGGACGATGGAGACAAGGAGCCAGGAGACAGGATGAGGAGACACTCAGGAGACTGGGAGAACATTTTGGTAACACAGGAGAGTCCGTAGAAGCAAGCATAAGCGTGAGCGTGTGCAAACGAGACCGAACAGTGACTGGGTGGATACGTGGGGCTTAAAGGTGCCCTAGAATGAAACATTTTATTAACCTTGCCATAGTTAAATAACAGGAGTTCAGTGCATGTAAATCACATACAGTGAGTCTCAAACACCATTGCCTCCTCCTTCATATGTAAATCTCGTTTGTGAAAAACACCACGGAAAAATAGGCAAATCTCAACGTAACACCGAAATTGATGCAATCGTCGGGATCATTAATATGTACGCCCCCAACATTTGCATATGCAAGCACATGTTCACTGTCAGGTGAAACTGCGCAGCCGTATCATCTCTGCAGGTAAACAAGCGTCACGCGAGGATAGCGAACAAGGCAGATCATGGAAACAAATGTTGTGTTCCAGGATGTGCAGGGGATGTGAAGACGTTTCATAATCTTCCCACAGATAAAACATGTCAACAGTCATGGTTGATGTTTATTTATAATCGGATACCGCAACAATTTATTTCAAAGTTGTTAGTTTGCTCTGCCCATTTCACCACGGACAGTTTTTCAAACCTGGGACAATATCAAGTAGTCTTTGCTCAGTGTCCGACACTGAAGAAAGGGGCAATTCCAACCATATACCTGCAAGCAGTAAGTGATTTTATCCACTTCTTGACTGTCTAAACAATTTCTGATTAAATTGAAAGCTTCTTAGAGAGACAACATTAACGATAATATCCCCGTTGTTGCCTAGATCCAACACAAGATGCTAGTACAGTAACAATTGGATAATCTGAGTAGTTTACATAACTAAATGGCTAAATAAATTGACTTTTAAATCAGTACTCAACTGTCAAACTCAAACGTTACTGTACAAACAACATATTTAAGCACTACCCAGTTCAGTTTGTGATTCAAAGTAAAGACGCTATCATTGTAAAATCATACAGGGACACATTACAATAATTAAAATGTTTTTACAATGCTAAAAAAATTGTGACTGCTGATGTGTATATTTAATGCTATATGCTAGTTATCGTTTAGGCTGAAGTTCTGGTATGGACGTAATGATTTTGTAGGTTCCTAATTAAAATAAAGACTTAACTTACAATTCAGAAGCGTCCATTTCCAATCTCAAAACATGTTGTTGTTCCTCAAAATCTGCATCTTTGTCAGAAACAGGCTCAAACATATAAGGTTGAATGCCTAATCTCTCCATCGTCATGACAGTCAGCTATCATTGAGCCGTGCAGTGAAACAGCCAATCAGAGCAGAACTCTGCATTAATATTCATGACCCTTCCAAATAAGGCAAAAACAGACCATTTCATCCTGGGGAAGATTTCTAGAGTTGTAAATGGACCTGCAAAACCGTATCTGGACAATTATTGACCTTAAATAAGGCATATACCCTCTATGTAGATACCAGATAACAATTTAAAATGTTGTTTCAAATCATTCTAGGGCACCTTTAAGTGCAGCTGGTGATTGCAGTGATAATGATGTGCAAGTGTGTGTGATCAGTATTCAGGTGACTGTGAGTGTTGTGTCTGGGAGAGGGTGGAGCCTGGCGTGCTCGTGACAGACACCTTAAAATAAAGTGTAACTTGTTTTTGATTAAAGATTATGAGGGCACATTATTAAAAGATGTATAATAAAGACTGCAATATTCTATTAAGAAAAAAAATAATTATCAGTTTTGATTTCATGATGACTTTCATTGATTGTTTCCAAATACATAAACGTTCATATATAAACCAACAAATCTACACACGATTGTGTGGTTTCATCAATAACATTTAAACTTATTAGATTTAAACTTTACAACAATCTTTTACAAAACGTAATTCCACTCAAAATCCAAGAGGGCACGTAGAATATGATGTGAAATCCTCAAGTTCCGTTTAACATGGGACTCTTTAGCGGGACTCAGACTTGTGGTTGTTTGAAATTGTGTTCTGCAGATGATCATTGCATGGAATTGTTAGTAATATTGGCCAGATGAGAGCTCTTTCCTCTTCATGATGAAAGAGAATGACTTCAACTTCATATGTCACTCGAGAACTCCATTTATACTGATGACAGATCAAACACAAATGTTTGTGTGAGTGTGTGTGCCTGTGTTTTTTTATTTTATTTGTATCATTACTGACTTAAATACATTATTTAAAGTGTTTAAATAAACCATTACACATAAACACTTTTTTTCCAAGTATTTCAATTATTTATGTCTTAAAATCTTCACTTTCAAATGTTAAAATCCTAATGTTTTCATAATACTAGTGACCCTAATGCAAAGTGCATTCCCAAATGCACACTAAACTGTGAAACGAAACCGCTCGGAGATGATGAAAACACTGTATGCCCTTCACTATGAAACGCAGTGCAACAGACTGTACTGTATTATTTAATTAAATCACTGTCTTTGATTTTAATAACCACACTTTGTTATACTGCAATTCATTTCAATTATTTCGTGCAGTCACATTTATTATTTCTAACTTTGCATTTGATTTAGCATTTCATCAACTCTTGAGCAGGGGCGTAAATTTCATCTAAAAGTTGGGGGGGACAATAAACATGAAATTTCTCAAGAGCAATTTTTGAAGGGGACACAAATAATACAGCCAAAATCGTATGTGTACCACAAAAAAAAAAAAAAAAAAACATTTCGTACTTATTTGGCGTTTTGGTGCACTGAAAAATTATCTAATGTCCGTTTTTCTTTTCTCTGTCATTTTATCTGACCAACAACACAAAGCGATAGTAGTTTAAATACGATTAAGGTTCACCACGCAGTCATATTATAATTATTAAATTATCTTGCGTCCTCCACATAGTATTTTATACTATGATATTCAGATATTTAGATATTCAACTGCAGCAAGCCCTCTGATCTGCCAATTATTATCATATTGAGCAAAACCCTGCACAGATCTGACTGAACTTTCGGTTTAGAATTAGCCAATTTTTAGAATTTGGGGGCGGGTTGCTTGAATTTTGGGTTCATTAGCCTATTATTGACGTTTAAAGTGAATAAAATAGCCTTGACAGCTACTTACTGGTGTTTCACAACTGCTGTCTGAAGAGCCTTGTTCTCTCCCCAAACTTGTGTGGTAGTTTTTCTACGTTCTATGGGTAACGTTAGTTGAGGTGCACGGTGGATCAAACCACTGTGAGGCAAGGGGGGAGGGGGGGACTCAAAATGTTTCTAAACTTAAAATGCATTTTTTGTTGTCCCGTTTGCGTTTGTATTGTTTTAATACTTACACATTTTTTTTAAAGTATATATTGTTATATTATTTACAATACTCAGCATGGTTTTTAGGGGGGACAGCCCTCGCAATTTACGCCCCTGCTCATGAGCTCTATGCAGTTTGCTCACATGTGTTTTGAACCCTGTGGGGGGGGGGGGGGGGGTAATACTCTAGTAATACTCTACTATGTAGAGTATTATGATATTATGAGAGAGAGAGAGAGAGAGAGAGAGAGAGGTCCAGCATCTGATATAGCAATCATTCTTCAGGTCGATGTCCATAATATACATTATTAAAAAATAAGTTTGAATGTCGGCTGAGGAAAGCGATATCTTTGTCTTTGTCCTTTTAAAAGTTAATAAGGGGATTTCCCATGTCAGCGCTAAAACAACTTCCTTGTTTACAACCAGTCCCTTTCAATTCGCTATTGCGCTCTAGTACAATGTTTAAGTTACATATAGCATGAATATACATTTATGAAATGTAATTTTTCCCCTTTTCTCCGTTTGATACCCAAATGAATTATATTTCATGTTTAACCACTATACGAGCCAGCACCAAATTCCAGAAGGACAGGCTGAGTGAAGCTGTTCTCTGCGGGTACATGAGCACTGAGCGGCCGCTGACAGCCTGGAGCTCACATCTGTGGAAGCGTCTGAACAAATTGTAAAATAAGCACTATGTTTATATACGAGTCACATATTTGATGTCTAAATAACTACATTCTCACCTAAAAAACCTCTTAAAACTACATTCCGTGACACAACAACAGTATAATTTGTAACAAAAATAGGGTGATTCTGCCATGACAGTTGCCGCAAGCGGAGGGATACAAACGGTGAAACGGTCCCAGTGCTGATACTGGGGGAATATCACACGGCTGTAAAAAGCTCTCAGCCAATCAGATTCGAGAACCAGAAAGAACTATTTTAATATTTAATCTCGCTTTAATAACCATGGTCTTTGCTGCTTGCCTACAATGATTCAATTCAAACAAACATGACTTTACTTTAGTTAAATGTCTGTTTCATTCATGTTCATTCGTGTTATGCCCTCTACTGTATGGGTGTTAATTTGCATTTCCTTCAGCCTGACGAATATTTCATTTTTGGTGTGAAAGGACTGTAATTCTGCAATTCGTTTTGCTTTTCGCATCGTCTTTGTTGTGAAAGGGCCTTTACATAAAAAAAAAGCCAGAGCCAGATCTAACGTAATTACTTTTGCATTGTTACTTTTTTGGGAGTAACACAATATTGTAACACATTACTTTTAAAAGCAACTTTTCCCAATACTGTCAATGACATTTCCATTTTTAAATGGATTCTGTATGAGAAATGCTGATTTTTTAAATATATTTTTTGATTTATAATTGACGCATCAAGATTGACTTAGTATTCTTTGGATGGTTTCTTGCTATCTGGGACACATGCACATACGCACACACATAGACACAGCAAAATCACACACTAAGCTCTGGCTTTTCATGACTTTTCCCCTCTGCCCTTATGTATTCCACCATTTCTCTTCAGCCGCCCTCCTCCTCTTTCTGAGCCCTCGCTGCCCCTGATTCACAATCCACCTTGTGCTAGGGCCCCCCGAATCCTCAGTCCAGCCTCTGTCTGTTCATGTCTGGCTCTTTCTGACAAGGGAGGGAAAGAAGGAGAGAAGGAGGGTGGAGAGAGGGACTGTTTTCCTTTGTTTCCTGTCACAACACAAGCTTCATCAGGAGACCCGGCTTCTGACCCCTTCAGATTGTGTGAAACTGTAGGGAGTCGGAGGGAAACGCTTCTCATTGCATTACGATGTGTGTGCGCACATTTGTGAGTGCATGCATGTGCAAATGTGCAAGCAGATTTATATCAAATATGCTTGGTGTTATAAATGCCTAGATGTTTTACTTTAAAACCGAACTACCAGAAAAACAAACTATGAGTTCTATAAGCTAACTAGAACATTCTTTTAAATGAGATAATCAGAGGATATCAGCATCAAACTTAATTTTAATACACATACATACTAACGTAATAAAACATAATAAAACCTATTCTTGTTTCCAAAGTGCTACA
This sequence comes from Romanogobio albipinnatus, assembly GCA_023566225.1. Lineage (NCBI taxonomy): Eukaryota > Metazoa > Chordata > Actinopteri > Cypriniformes > Gobionidae > Romanogobio > Romanogobio albipinnatus. The sequence goes on along the minus strand of CM042242.1, from coordinate 62,833,915 downwards.
GTAGAATTTAATGAAAAAAGAAGTCATAAAATGCCGCAGAGGGAGCTCCAGGAACACATAAAAAGAGCAGTGTAATGCAAGTAACTTGTAACTAGAAAAAACACACTTTTTTGAAAACAGCTGAGCTACTGTCACAGTGCTGAAAAGTTATCTGTGTGTGTGTGTGTGTGTGTGTGTGTTAAACTCTCTAAATGTGCAAGTGTGTGCGTTTGTAAGGGAACGGACCATCTGTGTCTTCCATCAGGGCCGTTGAGATCCTGCTGAGTCTACTGTCAGGCGTTGAGACCCCGGTCACCCGTCACAAAGCCCACTGGGGACGAGCCCTAGAGAAAGAGAGAACAGAGCAGAACAACTGCATTCCACAGAAGGAAAGAGATGTGGAATCTGAGACAAAAAAAGATCAAATCAGACCAACAATGTTAGCAAGAACATAATAAAAAAATGAGGTAATAGTCAATGTAAAATCCATTTCATGCTTAAAACAAACAAACAAAAAGTTTAATATATTTTAAGTTTTGAGCAAATGTAGTTTTTTTAATGGATTTTAGATATTATTTTTTTTTTACTTTTTTTGTTTAGAAATATTTGGGGGAAAATCAGTTTTACAGTCATTTCTTTTATATACGGTGCTATATATATATATATATATATATATATATATATATATATATATATATATATATATATATATATATATATATATATATATATATATATATATATATATGCGGCTGCATATATAACACAATTAACTCGTCTTTTACGATGGATTGTTAAAGAAATAGTCTGAAAATTACAATCAAATTAAAAAATAATTTACTCATCAACAAGTTGGAAAACAAAATAAGATGTTTAGATATATTGTTTTTTTTTCCCATTAAAAAATATAGAAATAATAATAGAATATGTTCCTGACATGATATCAATGAGGGTAAATAGTGATAGCAATTACATTTTAGGGTGAACTATTCTATTTAATGTAGTTTTTATTCCAAATATTTTGAAGTCATAAGATAGTTTTGTGTGAGGATCAGGCTGAAAGTTGTTATTCACTGAAATTCTTGCCCCCTCTGCTCTCAAATCTCAGATTTCACGCCAATGAAACTTAACATGTTTTTGGACATGTATCCTGGTATTCTTGTAAGTAGCTTGGAGCACCAAGCAAACACAATTTGACTATGTTAACTCTTTCCCTGCCAAACACGTAACTTTCTGTTATTTGTGCGAACACGCTTCCCCGCCAAACACTGAATTTTCCGGGTTTCTGTGTTTTCACTGTTATATAGCAGGGGGTGATATGACACATCTTCGGAAAGAGTACTGAATCTCTGGCTCAAAACACATGCGAAGAAGATGCAGAAACAAGCCATCTCATATGTAATCATATGCATATGTAAAATAATGCGATCATCAACATTAAACAGCATATAAATCAAAACTGCCTAAAGTTACTGAATGAAATGTCGACTCAGGATGAGCTATAAGACTGTGAAGCTTCCACCTGTTCCGCATGTAAATGCTATGTACTTATTATAGTAATTACAATAATTGGATAATAACTAGGTAATAATCATGAACCTACCCCTAAACCTAAACTTAACCTATGTAGTTACCTTGTACTACCCTGTACTTTCTTAGGTAATTACATGGGGAGTACACCGTAAGTACACTGCAAAATAAAGTGCAACAAAAAATGGTTGGACTCAATCTTTTTTTCAGCTCATTGTTTCTCGCTCAAAGGAAGACACAGATACATGAGACGTGAGAAAAAGAGACAACACTCTACCATCTAAGGTTCAGTTAAATATAGATAAAATACTTCCACCAGTATGACTAGAATGTGCCTTATGTGCCAACTTGTCTTGGCAGGCAGAATGCATGAGCAGTTCAAGAACTGAGAGAAACCGAGAGAGACAGAGAAAGGGAGACAGGAAAAGCAACACACGAGCAAAAGGAAAGGAAAGAAACAACAGCAAAAACATATTTCAAGTACTACAGCTCTACTTCAAACACAACTGAAAAGGTTTTAGCACATACCTATCCAGTTGCTACAGTAGGTTGGTTTCTGACTGGCTCAAGTTGCAAGAAACCACCTTAAAGACCCAATGGCTATGTCTACATTAATCTGGATACATTTGAAAACTGTGTTTTCGCAACAAAATGCTCTCTGTCCACACTAGCGTTTTCAAGCATTTTCCAAAAGTTGCTCGTCCACACTGAAATGCTGGAAAATGGTTAAATCATCTTATTGCCCATGTGTAAAACACAGACTGTCCTCCATAAAAACCCTGACTCTATAGGTCGTTTTTCAAGCACCTTATTACAACCTTTATTTATGTTTTTAAGTCATGCTGTCATGTTACGTCTGTCTGGAGGACATGTTGGTAAAACATCAGAAAAGCAAAAAACAATAATTTCATTAGTATCTCCCACTTCTTACTTCAATTATCATTCCATGGTCTAAAATTAAAAATGTTTCCTTTTTCCACAGGACTGCAATTGCAAGTAAATGTATTGTCATCTTTGCAGGAATGTAATATAAGATTGTACATTGTACAACATTTATCTTTAGCAACACTAATAGGAAAGTGAATAGCACATAGCAGGCATATTCTGGTATAACTATAGATATCTATAGTACAGTATGAGTCAGAGGACTAAACATGCATCATCAGGCCTGGATTAAGAATACGTAGGGCCCTGGGGCTATAACAAACCCAAGGGCCCCCATAGTAGCCGATCTTGGTGCCACAACGTTTTCTACCACATAAATAATTAGTATTTTTAAAATACAAAATCTTCAAAGCACAGAGATAAAATGAGTATATACTGTCTGAATATTACATTGTAATATTAAGTAGGCCTATATATAAATATTCCAACACATTAACAGCATGAATGCATTAACTCTAGATAATATGAGGTCAAAGCAAACAGGTTTCCAGAACAGCAACAACTTTTGAGCATACAACTGCCTTAAGGAGTTTTAAAACCAGTGAGGTGCTAAATATGAGCTGTTTAGGGGGGTTTGGGGGGGGCATTGTCCCCCAAGAAAATTTTGATTTATCTGATATACATGTGTGCATTTTAAGATGTTTGAAGGCTAAAAAATGATTAATAAATAGCTTTCAAAACCATGTTAGTGGGCAGTAGATTATCTGTCATATCTGCTCTCTCCATCACTCTCTCATTTCTATCACTCTCCTCATTTCCATCACTCTTTCTTTTTCTCCCAGTCTCCTTTGCTTGCCCTGTCTCTTCCCCTCCTAAAGCTGAGCTCTGACTGATAGTCTTTTCATTTTCGTCTGTGTCAGTGAAGAAGGTAAACATAGGGTCAACTGATATTTAGCCTATATTTTTTTAAGCATTTTCTTAGACAAGTTCATTCACTGAATGCTACAAACGCTAGGTAAATAAGTTTAATAAATTAATTCACAATATGTACACATACATACGTTATCTTATAGCCTGGATGCCAGCCGAACTTAGCCCCGCCCACAACATCTGAAGTCGGGAAGTTCGGTCTGGACTTGATCCGTTGTGGAGCAACTATGCTCAAACCAGAGCTGTTCGGACCAATCACATTGTCAGGGCAGGCTTTACCCAATGATGGACAGATGATAAACAGTAACGTAATTATCCACATCACCAAAGAGCGCTTAGGTTGAATTCGTTCTAATCCTAAACGGAGAACTTGTTCATATATGCATTCACCTTTACTATTTCTCTCAAAAATGATGATTGTGTTGGTAAGTACTCTGTGTATCAATTTTTTTTACAACACCTGCAAAGATCGTTTACACTCATCTTCTTCTTCTACTTCTTCCAGCGTGCGTGCAGTTGAGTTCTGTTGACAACTACGCGTCGCTCCGTTGCTCTGATTGGTTGTAGGTCTATCCAATTGAGTGCAGAGGCATTTTCTTTCCTGGTTCGGTTGAAACACGCCCCATAATCACAGCCCAATGGAGCAGTATCAGACTCATATTCTGACTAGAATTGAGTATGACGACGTCAGGCTAATTATCTTATACCTAATCTGATGAAATCGGCTTTGTTAATGTCCTTTTTTAATTAAAATGGCGAAATTAGACAATTTTGTCAGTTGTTTAAGAATTTCTATCCTAAAACAGCTGTCAAATACTAAATGTTTAGTTTAGCAACTTACATCTCGCACCGTGGTCAAGACCAAGACTTTGTGGGGTTGAGACCGATTCAAGACCAAGACCAAGACCAAGACCAGACCAGCACTCCTTAAATTCACCTAAAAGATCCATATATACTGTCTGAGAAATGTCTTATATTTAATGAATAAATACAATTAGAATAGTAAGACACTAAAGCGCTGTTACCAATCAAATCACTAACAATAAAATCCATGGCACAGAAGTTGCATCTGAATTAGTACAATTACACCTGCATAAATAATGTTCAGATTAATTTAAAACATTAAAATATTAACATTATTTAACAGTCACGGAATCCTTTATTCAACCGATTTGTTCATTTATTCAGCTGATTCATTTAATAACGAAACATTGCCGAATTAGCAAAGACAGTTTAAAATGTAATTTAATATTAACTTCTTGTTTATTGAACGTTTGTATAAATCAATATAATTTGCAATCACCCTTATATTCATGAAAACAGCTCTCTTGCTCTTGCGATATTGCTTAATTATATTCTATGTTATATATAAAAAAACTAAATCTCAGAGTTTTGTGGGCATTTATATTAGTTTTGGGCATTTTTGAGACAATACTGCATTGATTCTGAACCCGGGAGCATGCACAATAACAAAATAAATCACATTACAAAGAAGTTATTGATTACATTTTAAGCAGTAAGTTTTACATCAAATCACATTAATGATGTTAAATCAGACAATGTACCGGCAATTTAGTGATATCCTTGCAGTTGTGGTCTTGACTGGTATTGAGATAAAATCCCGCGTCCTCCAAGTCTGAGACCAAAACAAGACCGAGGAGGAATGCAGTCAAGACCGAGACAAGACCAAGACCATCAAAAAAGTGTATTGTTTTAAGACCGGTCTCGAGTACTACAACACTATCGTCCATTATCCAAAAATCGTAAAAGCAAACCACATCATTTGAGGCATAATCCTTGTGTAATGCTTGTTTTATCAAGTACGTTTTATACAGTAAATGCATTCAAATACATATTCATATAGATATAGGTAAAGATATAGGTCAATTTTTTGACCAGACACATAATAAATCAGACATACAAAAACAATTGCCTGTACTTGTGTTGAGGTCTGTGTCCCCAGGGCCACTGCAGGATGTCTGTCAGAATGTATGTCCCTGATTGATACAGTGACCCACAGCTCTCGAACACACACGTCACCTCCTGTCTGCATACTGGGATTGCCTGCTGGCTATCGCACATACAAGACGGTAACATGTGCCTACTCAACACAAAAATCTGTGTTTTTGTGGCAGTCGAAGTCTAAGAGCTGGTGAAGTAACAAAGGATGTGTAGATGTACTGTATGTGTGTTTGCATGCGATGGGCTATCCACTGTAGCATTAGATACATGTCAAAACTGCCATAGCAACCAATTAATTCCTTTTAGAAGTAATGCATTCCATGATGATAGGCTGTTGTTGGTGGTTGCAAAAAATGGGTTACTAGACATGAATATAAGAAAATTAAGATTGGTTAGTGAAACTGAGAAACTGGAGATATACACTCACCTAAAGGATTATTAGGAACATCTGTTCAATTTCTCATTATTGCAATTATCTAATCAACCAATCACATGGCAGTTGCTTCAATGCATTTAGGGGTGTGGTCCTGGTCAAGACAATCTCCTGAACTCCAAACTGAATGTCAGAATGGGAAAGAAAGGTGATTTAAGCAATTTTGAGCGTGGCATGGTTGTTGGTGCCAGACGGGCCGGTCTGAGTATTTCACAATCTGCTCAGTTACTGGGATTTTCACGCACAACCATTTCTAGGGTTTACAAAGAATGGTGTGAAAAGGGAAAAACATCCAGTATGCAGCAATCCTGTGGGTGAAAATGCCTTGTTGATGCTAGAGGTCAGAGGAGAATGGGCCGACTGATTCAAGCTGATAGAAGAGCAACTTTAACTGAAATAACCACTCGTTACAACCGAGGTATGCAGCAAAGCATTTGTGAAGCCACAACACGCACAACCTTGAGGCGGATGGGCTACAACAACAGAAGACCCCACCGGGTACCACTCATCTCCACTACAAATAGGAAAAAGGGGCTACAATTTGCACAAGCTCACCAAAATTGTACAGTTGAAGAATGGAAAAATGTTGCCTGGTCTGATGAGTCTCGATTTCTGTTGAGACATTCAGATGGTAGAGTCAGAATTTGGTGTAAACAGAATGAGAACATGGATCCATCATGCCTTGTTACCACTGTGCAGGCTGGTGGTGGTGGTGTAATGGTGTGGGGGATGTTTTCTTGGCACACTTTAGGCCCCTTAGTTCCAATTGGGCATCGTTTAAATGCCACAGCCTACCTGAGCATTGTTTCTGACCATGTCCATCCCTTTATGACCACCATGTACCCATCCTCTGATGGCTACTTCCAGGATAATGCACCATGTCACAAAGCTCGAATCATTTCAAATTGGTTTCTTGAACATGACAATGAGTTCACTGTACTAAAATGGCCCCCACAGTCACCAGATCTCAACCCAATAGAGCATCTTTGGGATGTGGTGGAACGGGAGCTTCGTGCCCTGGATGTGCATCCCACAAATACTTTACATTATTACATTGCATTATTTGTAAGTTTACATTTGTATTGACTTTGGTATACATGAATCATGCAATTATTTTGAATATCCCATTCTTGTAAATATGAACTGAATATGATTTGATGAACCAAACGACTCTAGTGAGAAATAAGATCTTACCAGAGAGAAATGAGTATGAATAAAAAAGAAAAAAAGACTGCCATCATTCCCAGGGAGTGATGGAGAGCAAAGGGCAAGAAAGGGGATTTTCACTGCATGGTCCCTGAACGACCTTATATTTTCAACACCAGACTCTCAGGTGATGACAGCCTGTTGCAAAGTGTGGTAATAGGCAATTGATTTCATTCTGCTCTCTTAGTGGCAGCCACACATAAATCAAAAGGTTTGTCAGGAGCTGGGCAGAGAATATGAGTGTCTGTGTGTTTGTGTGTGTGTGTGTGTGTATATATGTACTGGTTTGACTTACATTATGAGGACGCAAAGTCCTTATATCGTGGTGTGTTTTCAGGTTTCAGGTCACACCCCCTACATTATAAGGACATGCAGATGTCCTTTTAATTCAAAACACAAAATAAACATACTAAACTATTTTTTATTAAACTTGCAGAAAATGTTGTGCAATGGGTAGGTTTAGGTGTATAGTAGTTAGTGTTAGTGAAGGGTGATCAAATATACAGTCTGTACAGTTTAAAAAACATTATTCCTATGTGATTTCTCTGTAAACCAACGTGTGTGTGTGTGTGTGTGTGTGTACACTTTTAAAAGAAAAAGTTAATAAATAAACATTACTTACACTATTAGCAAAACACATTAATACAGTTACATGAATAAATTAATGTTCCATTTATTAAACAATTAAGTACATTTATTCAAAAATAACTATAAGGACATTGTAACAAATTTCATATTTGTTATGTTCAGCTGTTCTAATTCTTTACTATAATGGTGATGTGTCTTATGCCGGGTTCAGACAATATTTTTGTCTGTTACGATAGCCACTGTGTCAGATTATGTGATTTTGACTAATAAGTGAAGTTACTAAACGTAATTTCGGAAGGAAGTATGCCCATCTAATCTTCCAATTAATACCAAGGTATAAAACCAGCAGCTTACCTCTTCCCGTTGTTAGTTCTTGCAGCATCCCTCCTCCTCCCCGGCTCCTCCCTTTTGAGCAATTTTCCTGTTATAGGGGGGCAATCGGAGCTCGGGTAGAATATCCGAGCCCCTCTATAGCAGACAGCAAGCCAAATCCGTTTACCACTTTTACCAAGATTATTTGTGCACACAAACTTGTGAAATTGCTGTTGTGTCGTCTACAAAAATCTGACTACATGTTGCTTCTCAACAAAATATCAATTGCCATCTTTAACGACATGTGTGATGTCATCAAGAAGGTGGTACTATTGACTGACATGTGTTGTCAATCAAGTCACCTTTACTTATGACTTTTTACAATACAGATTGTTTCAAAGAACTCAACAATCGAAATACAGCTTATACAGGAGCTTGTGAAGGAATGTCCTAACAGGCAAAAGTAGGCTACTTTCCATAAAAACATATAAGAAAAACTTTTAGCTGTGTTGCTGTGTGTCATGAGTAAGCAATTGAGAAGTAATAACACTCTGTCTAGAGCAGTGGTCGGCAACCTATGGCTTGCAAGCCACACCGATCACCTATTTAATATACTTACCTTTTTATTCTACATACCTGTAATAAGCTTCTCGCAACTGGCTTCATTGTTTCTTGGCCTGAGAGTAATCAATTAATGAAACCATTAAATAGCCACACTTGCTGTGAATTTATGATTAAAGTCATTGATTTCAGATCCTTGTATAATATCAGAATGTGATCTTATGACTACATTTATTGAGTATGGTATATAATATTCTTACACAAGGCGATAAAGAAGGCAAAAATGTGGTACTATTGACTGACATGTGTTATCAATCAAGTCACCTTTACTTATAGAGCGCTTTTTACAATACAGATTGTTTCAAAGCAGCTTTACAGTGATGGCAAAATACTGCCACAAAGTTTGTTTTAGCTGTATAGCAGCTCTAGAAGAAGTTAGTGTAATTGTCCAGCTTAAGTAAGTTCAGTGTTGTGAATGTATACAAACAATGCCCACCGAAGTGCCGTGTTTTGCACTGGATGTCTTGTTGTCAGAAAAGCCCCAAAAACAAAGAAAACCTGACAGTATGCACATTCCTAGATTGCGCAAAGGGGACAGAATGAATCTTCCAAAGAGAACTTGAGGTAAAATATAGTTTGTTGTTTTTTTTTTTTTTTTGCCAGTAGTAATAATAAAGCCTACTCATCGGGTTGCTGAAGCACCTGTGTTATCGTTGATCTTTTTTCATTCTGTTGAGGTAGTCCCTCAAGGAAATCATAAAGGCAGGAGTACTGCCATAGCTCCACAAATCTTACCTTCTTTGCACCAATACTATCGTCTCTCTTTCATTTCGGCATGTTTCTGCATGTTTGAAAGTTTTGTACGGAAGACTTTCTGTGCTCTTGATTCTTATTGAACAATGTCAGATGTGATGAAACTCGTCGTGGAAGACAACAACATACTAGTCTTTCTGTTGTGATGATGTGAAGCATTGCAGACGCAGTGTTGGTTGTTGTCAACTATAACGCACCAAACAAGATAATACGATCGATTCTTGTGTCCTGATGCCTATTGTCGTTTACGAATCCTCACAACACCTTATGTCAAATGGATTGTACCAAAATCATACTAAAAACGTGTAGTGGAACCTAACTGAATTACAACCAAACACCCCTTTCGCGTGTTGCGCCTCCCCCATCTCAACCATCGAAATACAGCTTTTACGGGTGCTTGTGAAGGAGTGTCTTAACAGTCAAAAGTAGGCTACTTTCCATACAAACACATATTAGAAAGTCTTTTATCTGTGTTGCTGTGTGTCATGAGTAAGCAATTGAGTAGTAATAAGACTCTGTCAAGAGCAGTGGCTGGGAACCTATGGCTTGCAAGCCACACCAGTGGAGTATTCCAGAAAGCAGGTTGTTTTGGCCTTTTCTCAAGGCCGTGGAAGGACAGTAGTGAGTTCTTATTTCTTTTATGCACTTCATTCCACACAACGTTCTTTGTTTCTTCTTATTTATTTAAATCCAGATAATTAATTAACCCTCTAGGCGCCACGGTCGAGTTTACTCGACAAGATGCGCATTGAATAAAACGGCTGATTTTGTCAAATAAGGTGTCAAATTTCGTTTGACCTCCCTTCCACTAGATGTCAGACATGTCATACTTCATCCCTGACTCAAAAAAAACATCATGCTTCTATACAAAATCTTCGAGCAAGAGCGCATTGAATCAGTGCGAACAAACGCGGAGCTAGTGTGCGAGTGAGCCCTTTTATCAGAGCAATATTGTCAATGTCAGCGAGTATTTGCATTAGATTATTATTATTATTTTCTAATGGCATCAATAAAGCTTACCTGCAATGAAGTGTTGGGTCTTCTATTCGCGGACCCTGATTCTGAAGGGGAATATCTGCCGTGATTCTGAAAGTGAAAGTATAGCCCTACACCAAGCACAAACGGTGAATCCTTTGCCCAATGTAGATTTTCCTTTGCCCAATGTCAGTGCTGGGAACACAGTGGTGTTTCCCAGGGTCGGAGTGTTCATCGTGAAGTTAGCAGGCGTGTTACGCCGGCTTCACACCGCACGCGCAAGCAGTGCGTTGGCAGGGCAGGAGTAGTGCGTATGGAGAGTGGGAGCCGCGCGCGCCCGTTGTGCATTCACACTGGCAGCGTTTGTCTCGCGCAGCTAAACCACGGCTCGTGTATTGCAAATACAGTTAGGGGGCAACGTGGAGGCAGGGTGGGGAGTCACAATGACAATGACAGTAGTCCGAACTGTGCACACTCGGCGGGCACGCGTGCGTCTGTCTCTCGTCTTGTCTCGTCATCTCACTCATGATCTCTGCCTTGCCGTGGCGAGTGATCTTTTGAACTAAACAGGTCTTGTCTACTTGTGTTTGTGTGTCATATGAACAATATATATGTGCCCCATACATGGAATCAGAGTGTCTACTGTATGTAGTAAATGGAAAGTCTCTACAGCAAAAGGCCAACCGTTACATGCATTTGGTTTGTTTCTACCATTTATTAGTAACAATTTACACAGTTTGTTTACTATTTACTATTTACCTGAGCATTCAGTATTGTGCAATATAGCATACAGAAGGTGAGGGACATTTTGGGGGGAAAAAAGTGCTGCATTTATCATTTAAACATGTGACTTTTCATGAAAATTCTATAATCCAAGGTGACCACCACCATATGACGTCACAATATGCTAATTAGATGGGACAATGTAATCCCTACATAAACTGTGGGTCATCCTTAATATTTCTCTAATTTACAGAAAGTCTCTATCTTTTATCACTTTTAAGATATAGCCTTTTCAAATTAAGATGTCAAAATCGAAAGTTTTAGGAAAAAAACATCTGGCGCCTAAAGGGTTAATAAAAACATTGATTGAAATTATACAACATGAAATATTGTAATATTGTACAAAATATTGTACTTCTGAAGTGGCTCCAAAGCTCTAACAGGTGATAGTAAAGACAAAAAGAATAGGGTGATCATTTCTGAATGGATCACATGCATCACCCTGGTCACCGTGATTTTGCCAAGACAGACATACGTAACTACACTAAGTTTTTAACCTTCTAAAATGTATCTTAAAAAAGCCTTACATAACTTTCATACTTCAAAATAATCTTCAGCATGTTTAAATGAGCTATTAATGGCACAGACATGTCATACTTCATCTTTAATTATTCTGTCAATAGAACCTTGTAATTGTCACACATCACCTATTTAATATACTTAAATTTTTATTCTACATACCTGTAACAAGCTTCTCGCAGCTGGTTTCGTTCTCAATCTGCGTGTTTCTCTGCCTGAGAGTAATAAATTAATGAAACCATTAAATAGCCACACTTGCGATGAATTTATGATTACAGTCATTGATTTCAGATTCTTGAATGCGATTCTTGAAATATCTGAATGTGATCTTATGACTACATTTATTGAATACGGTGATTCAAGATTCTTACACACACTTCATGTTTGAGTAATTTATTTAAATTTATATATGGTAATGTCAATTTTGCAGGTTGTGTAGTAGTTGTAGTCTCCTCTGCTCTGCCAAAATACTTTAGGCCCCTTTCTCGCTGTCTTCAGCTAGATGAAAACGTACTCACCCCTTCCCCCAGCAGAGATTTCTGTTACTCTCAGTTATGGAAGCAGGAGTCCAAACAGACAAAAATGCAAGGGTGCATGTGTTTTTGAAGCAGTCTGTTTTGTTTTTGCCTTAATACAGTAGGTAGGGGAGAAAAATCAAGAATGATGGTGGCCTGTCCTGACAACAGGAGTTGGGTAGAAAGAGAGAGGGATGGATGGGGAAAGTGAATTTTGAGAGGAGGGCAGGAATCTGGGGATCTAAGGTTCTGTGGGTCTTGATGATTCCCAGATGTTGAAGTAGACCCTCCCCCTCTAATGACTTGTCTGCTTGGGTTAGAGCCACTGAGTCTAGTCAAGAGGAGGCCCATCTCTGTATCAATTCTTTCTTTTCCCCCTTTCCTTTCTCTCTAATTTTGTAAATATTACACCAGAAGGTCCAAGCCCTATGTTTTGACACAAGCTTTATATATGTTTGTGAAGTTATGTGAAAGTGGACATCTGCAGAATATGCATGCAGAATACCCTACAACTGGAATCAACATCTACTAAATCCATTTAGATTTTCAACATCTACCAAATCCATTTAGATCTTCAACATCTACTGAATCCATTCAGTTTTGCATAGCTAACCTGAAACAGATAACACATTCTGTAACTTGGTAACGGCCAAATAAGTAGAATATAAGTAGGATTAGCTTAATGCCTGTCCTTAAATACAAATGTAATTTTCTAATCTATATAAGAGTATGTTGTGATCTAGAGTTTCAAAAGCAAATCATCATCATAGTGATCTGTGATATCTTTATTTGAGGTTGAATATCTACATCGACAACATCAAATCCATGTGATGTAAATCTAGTGTATGATTAAGGCCATGAGTGGGTCCAGTGATATTTAGTTTGACCCCAAAAGAGTTTTGTATGTCTGTAAAAGCTATTCTACCAGTTACCAATATGTCTGAAAAAGTTCTGCAAGATCTGTGTAGGGCACCATTTTCCACATTGTATGCCTAGTCTCTGATTCTACATGGTTGCATCTTAAGTATGAGGGCAGCTCATTGAAAAATGTCTTGGTTACTGTTGTAACCCCTGTTCCCTGATGGAGGTACCGAGATGTTGTGTCAATGTAGTGACACTAGGGGTCACACTTTGGAGCCACAAACACCTCTCATACTTCAGAAACGGCCAATCAAAATTGGCGAGTGGAATTTGTATGCCTCTCCCCCGGACATAAGGTTATAAAAGGGAATAAATTCACGTTTGTGCTGAGGAACCAAGACATTGTCCTGGTCATTTCAGAGGCCATTCCTATGCAGAAAAAAGGACACCATGGAGACCACATCCTGCCCAACGAGAGATTAGCATGTGGAGAATATATGGACTTACTGAACAGGAAGTACCCCACATGGAAAAAAAGCCCCTGTGGTAGGTGCTACCTGAAGAGGGAGGAGCACTACACAGGGTTCACCAACAGGGAAACCGATCAGTGGAAAATACATCATATGGGACTATCACAAGTTCACCACCTGACCCTAAAAGGGAACGGGAACTTTGGGCAGCCCGGCCCAGCCGTGGCCTCAGGATCACATGAGAGTATGCCGGACTGAACTCCAGGCACGTTTCACTGACAGAGAATGCCTGCAGGTCCTCTGATGCATATGGCACACAATATTGAAAACACTCCAGGAGTTTAGAAGTCGCCATCTGATCGGTTGAATTAAAGCCAAAGTGTACTAGATGTCTGCATACCCCATCCACGTGCAGCCCAATTTTTTAAACCGTGCGGATGGTACGCGTACAACAGCGCATGCGCAAGAAAGACAGAAGAGACAGAAGAGTCACAACAATTGTACTGCGCATGTGTCGAACTCGGCCATCCGCGGTTGAATGTACTTTGAAAGCTGTGCGGACACGACTGCTCGTGAGATAAATAAGGTGTGTGTGTGTAGCGATTTTTAACTATCCACCTGGAAACAAAGATGCTGTGATATCAATCCAGCAAGAGATGCCCCAATAAGCTTGGGCACAGCCTTGGAGGATTTATTGAGAGATAATTGAGAATGCAAATGCCAATTTCCCTTAGCGGGGCAACCTTTATTTTTAAAGACGCAAGGTAACAGGGACAGTCTGAAAGGCAGGACCTTTTTACTGATATGCCTAACCCTCAAAAGCAAACCAAAGAAATGGCCTGTGCCAAGGTAGAATTGAGACATGAAAGTATGCGTCCTTCAGGTATATTGGTACGATCTTGATGGTGAGCGCATGTCAAAATGTGTTGCTGCGTTAGCATTTTGGACGGAAGCTTGTGCAGGTTGCCCGTATCCCACCACCTTTTATCGGTACAATGAACTAAGGGCTGTAAAACTCCTTCTTCATCTCAGCTGGAGAGACAGGCTCTATCACGTCCTTTGCCAGGAGGACTGCGATATTTGCAAGTATGACAAGGGTGTCCTTGCCTGCAATCAAGGTAAAAAGGATGTTGCTGAACCTGGGTAAGAGCCTGACATAGCCGAATCAGATTGACCTGTTGAGCCAGCATAACGGGATGGAAAGCGCTAAGCATGGTTCCAAGCTCCACATAAGGGGCACCACAAAAACAATCGTTTTTGACATACCTGTGGTAGGATCCTCGCAGCAAAGCAGAGCAGGAGCCACCATGTCTGGAAGCGTTGCATCCTGTCCTCTTAGTTGTGCCACCAGATGCTTTGAAACACCTATCTTGTTCCACATGAGGAGGTGAAAAACTTGCGTCCGAACTGTGAATGTTCAATGTACGGCTGTTGTGAAAACAAGGACCGTAAGTCTTGACTGTATGACCCAGAGAACGAGGAAGCGGCTCTCTTTTTAAAATGAAAGTGCCGCCAACTTGACTGCCAAGAACTGCTGGGCAAAGTCCTCAACAGTGTTGCCGAAGTAGCTACCTTGCATGGGGGCGTCAAGAAAGCAAACCTTGTTGATGTCCCTCATCTCTGCAAGGTAAACCAGAGATGGAGCTCCTGGTTCAGAACTACCCTCATGCAACTCTTTAAGTGCCTTGACCTGATGGACCTGCAGGATGGCTATGGTATGCAGGGCGGAGACTGCCTGTTCAGCAGCACTGCAAGCCTTTGCCGTCTGGAACGACATTAATTTATAGGCCCTGGATTGAAGTCTGGGATGATTCCACCAGGTGGTGGCATTTTGTGGGTATAAATGCACAACAATCACATGCTCCACCTATGGGATCTCTTTATACCCCCTGGATGCCCCACCGTCGAGGGTAGTGAGGGTCCTTCCATGACTTTGTAAGCCCTTCATGCACTTCCGGGTAGAAAGGCATCAACACCTATCATCCAGCTGTGAATTCTCAGGATAGGGCAGAGGGTGCCACTCCAATTAACAAATCCAAATGAGTGGCTGCAAGCCATCTCCTTTTATACCATTATGTCCGGGGAGTGGTATGTAAATTTCACTCGCCAATTCTCATTGGCATTTTCTGAAGTATAAGAGGTGTTTAGGGCTCCCAAGTGCGACACCTACCCCCTTTTTTATGGACAAAGCTTAAGCCTAGTCCAAGACTAAAATGCATGTTTGAGCTGTTTTAACTGACAGCAACTTGCACTGACATACCTTAGGTTGATGGATGAGATCTACTCCATCTATGTTTTGATCATCGTAGCCTTTGATGAAAACAAGATTTTTGTATTTTTCTTTATGAAACTGTTGTTAAAAAGCAGAGGGTCTGTTCTTTCTTTCGATATATTTTATGTTCAGATATTCATACAACAAAATATTCTGGGGGCCATGAACATTTTGTAAAAATTATCAAAAAATACTGGTGGTGGCTGGCAACTTAAAAAAAAAAATAGAAAGGGAAAGAGTTAATAAGATTTTATTCCACAAAGTCACAAACTTAATTTGCAAATTCAGTGACTTTTCCTCAAAAGCGCTCATTGTATCAATCAACCGTGTACCTTGTAAAAACAACTTTGATATCATGTGAGCTGGAAAGCTGTGCACCTTTATTCCCAGAAACTCAAGCAATGTGATTGGAACTTGGGATTCTGCCAAGTATATGCCACTTTTGTGTGCAATCAGCAAACAAATTGATTCTATCTGACATTTTTTGGATGAATAAAAACCTTCACAGACCTTTTTCTCAGGGTGTATAAGAGCAAGTCAGTGACTTGTAAAATATATTTTTAGAAATGTATTTATTACTTATCTGTGGTCTGCTGTGTGCTCAACTTTTTAAATCTTTTCTAATAAGGTGTCCCTGCTGAAAAGAATACAGTCACAGATCAGCGTGCATATTTTCTTTGGTTGTTCAGGCTTGTTTGTGTTGATTAATCCTGGCTACATTAGCTTCTAGTGTGTCTAGTGGACTAGTATACCCATGCTGTTCTCCAACAAAAAGGAGCCTGCTGGGCACACCCGCATACTAGCATGATGTGCAAGGCATCAGCATGCAAAACAACCTATGCTGGTGAACAGCTATGCTTGTCTTTTTTGCAGGGGTGTTAATTTGTCCTTTATTTCTGTTTCATGTTCTCGGAAGGACCACTGAATCTTTAGGCCTACACTGTAGAAAAAATGTACAAAAAACTTTTTTTTTGTAGAAAAAACAAACAAACAAACTTTATAGCTGTATGCATCCTCTGTATATGTTAGTGCACACATATAAACATTTCTTCTCTTTCAACCACCCCAAGCACCTTCTGCAGCAACCTGACATGCTGTCATATTTTAAATAGTTGCTTACTGCCTTTGCATCATACAGGTGTCAGCATATTAAAGCATGTCAACACTCATGCTTCACAGGCTAAGTGGTGCACTGTGTAGTGAAAGGCGGCCTGGTATTTAAAAATAGATTTTAAATTAGTTGTAATTTCAGCAACTGCATTACTGGCAGCATTTGCTGATTGCAAAAACATCCAGTAAATGATGTTGCATTATGAGCACGTTTCCATTTGGAGTGACAGTGGTTTGGTCTGTCTCTTTTCTTTAAATGTTGTAAGATAGCAACAGTCTTTCTAGTTCTCCTCTTTTTTTCTCCTGAGAAAAAGACATCTTAAAGGGGTGGTAAACCACGATTTCACTTTTCTAACTTTAGCTAGTGTGTAATGTTGCTGTTTGAGCATAAACAACATCTGCAAAGTTACAACGTTCAAAGTTTAAAGCAAAGGGAGATATTTGCTTTTAAAGAAATCAATTTCTAAGGACTACAGCAAACGGCAGCTAGGGACTACTACACATTCCTCCAGGGTCTCTGACATCACCAGCTCCAATATTTACATAAACCCCTCCTCCGAGAATATTAAATAAGGGGGGGCGAGGCCATTTTGTATCGCCACGGGGAATAGTTGTTGTGGTAGGCTAGTTAGTAGGCTGGAATGTTGTTGCCAATGCCGACGAAACACAGTTATTTTCATTCGGATTGCAGGTCCACTTTGTTCAGCCTTCCTAGGGACGGGGGTGCATTGCAGTGCTTTTAACATACAATGTTTTATGCATGCGTGTATGAGACAGAGGGGAACACGGTCGCATTTGCAGCAGATATATGCTGCCCATCATAAATAAAAGCACAAGACAGACAGGGGTCGAATGAGAAGACAGGAAAATGTGACATAATGGACAATATTCGTCTGTATTTGCAATACACGAGCCGCGGTTCAGCTGCATGAAACAAACACTGCCAGTGTGAGACAGACGCGCGCGACTCCCGCTGCACATTTCACGGAGGAAAGCTTCCACAATCTTCACGAGTTCAATGCAGGATTCACACAACGGCTTGTCCTGAAAGATGGATTTAAAAACAGGAGCTGTTTACAGGCCACAACCTGTAAGTATGAATTATTTTTCGTCGATGTGTTTTCCTGTAATAGTTCGTATTGTTAATTGTACGTTGTAGCAAGGAAGTAAACAGATGACAATGCTCATTTGGCTCTGCACACCAGTTTGTTAAATGCTCATTCATACTTAACGTTATCCGAAAAACACCTAACGTTACAAACTTTTTAAAATCTCAACAGCGAACTTGGCATTAGTGTAAATTCTTCTTTGATTAGAGCTTTTATGTATTGTTTATCTACAGGCATGCTAAACATGGTTCTGTGTTTGATTTGGCGACTAGTAAAGCCAATGTTTAGTGTTCGTTCTTGCGACAGATATTTGGCAAATCGTTCAAAAAATACAAAAGTAACGGTGCCATTCAGTAGCGATCACTATAGATCCGCAGTCTTTACTCTTGAGGACTGAACAGGTTCTGCTTGATCATCTTCACTAAATTGTCTGGGTCTGATTCGGGCTCAAATTAGTATGGTTTTATTGACGCCATTGTACTACCCAAAGCACAGTCTACCGGTAAAGGTAAGGGGCGTGACGTTTCCGACAAACGTGCGCTAGGCGGTTAGCGAATCACAACACACTGGGCCAGCTAACCAATCTGAGCCCACTGCGTATTTTTGAGGGACTGGCTTCATACAACCCGGAAACCATTAGACCGTTTTTACAAGGAGGGACAGAGCAGTGTAGAATAAAGGTAAAATATATGAAAAATAATGAATTTTTTTAAAAACGAAGCATGAACACATGTTACAGTGCACCCCAAACACAATCAAGCCTTCGAAAGAATGTGTTTTACCACATTTCATAAAATCTAATATCATTGCTTAAATCAATGAAACCAATGCCTGCAATCAAAAGTCAGAGATGTCAGTATTAACTGAAACATGTCTCATGCTATTCTTTCTTGACAAATTTATTTGATATATAAACATTCATTTTAATGTTTCTTTTTAATTTTATATGAAACACAAATTAAGCTATTTTAAATGAAACCTGAGAGATTTATGTCCCTTTTGAGAGATTGAAAGTCCAAGCAAACAAGTCGTTGATGCTTAAAAATTAAACTGTTTAATCCAAGTCTTCTGAAGAGGCACAATTACTTTATATGAATAAAATGTTTGATTTAGGCTTTTTTCCACCACATGATTAACAGGCTGGTTTATGGTGACAGGATGCATATAACAATGCAGCAAAATTTCAAGACAATATGGTAGTATTCCCCAAAACTTGCATACAGCTACACACTCAAAACTAGTACACAAAGAGTACACACTTTTACCCCTTTTCCACCAAGGCAGTGCTAGAGCTAGATCGGAGCCAGAGCTAGTCCCAGTTCATAGTTGGTTCAACTGAGGAGCCTGCTAAGAACCGTTTGCGTTTCCACAGGCTAGTAGAGCCACAACAGAGCCAGGTCTTGCGTCACATACGTCTCATCTTTCTCAGCAACGCTAGCGGGAAACACACACACACCAGGCTTGTTTGAGATGCATCGGCGCTGCGCAGACCGATCCACGTATAATATTTAAAAAAACGCATGAGTGAATCAAAAGCATAAGGAGTCATATGCTCTCGCTGGACTCGTTATCATACGGAGATCGGTCTCTGCACAGCACCGCTGCCAACAAGCCTTCCATCAAC
Organism: Romanogobio albipinnatus; assembly: GCA_023566225.1. NCBI lineage: Eukaryota > Metazoa > Chordata > Actinopteri > Cypriniformes > Gobionidae > Romanogobio > Romanogobio albipinnatus. The sequence goes on along the minus strand of CM042242.1, from coordinate 62,814,478 downwards.
AACTATTGATTAACGTGGCTTTACGATCCTACATCGGCATTAAAACACAACGAAAACACAGCAAATCCAACGCATTCGTGCAGTTCGCCGTAATTAGCATAGACGGAGATTTCAAACGAGCAGCAGCTGTTAGCTCCATTAGCTGCTATTTCAACAATGGCGGATCTCAAGTCTGTGTTCGTCTTGTTGACCCCGCCCCCAGTGCCTGACGTAATCGGTTCTTACTTCTAGCCCTGTTCTAGCCCAGCTATGTTTTGGTGCTACTTAAGAACCACTTTTCCTGGCTCGGAGCTGGGGCTTTGGGTGTGGAAACACAAAGAACTGATTTGGAACTAGGCTCTGGCTCCAATCTAGCTCTGGCTCTGCTTTGGTGGAAAAGGGGTATTTTAGAGCATACAGTAGTATAAGTCAGGGGCAGAGGTGTAAAGTACTTGAGTAATTTTACTTGATTACTGTTCTTAAGTATTATTTTTTGGAGATTTTTACTTTACTTGAGTACAGTTAAAAATCAATACTTTTACTTTTACTTAATTTAATTTTTTTAAGGAAAAAAAAGTACTTTTTACTCCTTACAATTTTATTTACAGTCAAAAAGTACTTATTTTTTGGAGATCACTTCATTCTATTTTCTCTTGCTATTACCAAACCAATTGAATTGCGCTGATGCCCAGTTTAATTTAAATGTTATTTATTCTGCCAATGAGATTCGTTTTCACATTCCATGAAATTGGTCGGACATGTTCAGTGGTCCTTTGGAAGTGATGTCATGTCGCATCAATCACCACAATGCACAGCACCTTGACCTTGTAATTAGAGTGAGAGGCTTTTCAGCCCCAAAAGAGGTTTGACACCAGTTTCTCTTGAAGCCAATACGGAAGTGACTTAAACTGCAATTCATCAACTGGCCGCTAGAGACAGGGTCCAAAAGGGAGCAGATTCTCATTGAGCCCCATGTTAAAATGCCCAACTTTACAGCAGAAACAAACATGTTTACAGCCTGGTACAAATTGTGGTTTTGGTCTACACGCCTAATTTTGCCCTTCATGACAACTGTGAGGTGGGTGAATTTTTTTATAACTCATTCGTTTACATTATATAAAGCCTTAAAGTTCTGCATAATTAACGGCGTGGTCACTTAGAGTGACAGGTGGATAGGCGTTTGTCTGTCTGTTAGTCATCTCATCACCTTAGCTCCACCCACGTCCCGCCTCTTTGCCCATTTTCTGTTATCCAGGAGTGACACGCGTTGACGTGCTGCCTCTGCATTTCTTACGGCCAGCTCGACCCTACTTTACGCTTCAGAACTGCTCTTCAGAATCCTATGGGTGACATCATGGACACTACTTCCATATTTTTCCAAGTCTATGCTTAACGCTCACAATTTTGAAAATCAGCTTCTGCTTAAGTTAAATCCAAGGTTTTACAACTTTGTGTAGCATGTTGCATACTGGCATTAGGTAGAAGTCTTATAGTTTGATAATTAAATACAATTAAATACAAACAGTTCTAAAGCAGGATAAAACCTTGTATGTGTTCATTCACTTCATGTCATTAGAGATTAAAAGTTTAAACAAACAGTTTGTGGGTGATAGACGCTGGTGCGAATCGATTTAATGCCTAATAATTCCTAAAGTTTGCGTAGTGTACATGACATAAATCAGTGCCGTGCCATGATCAGTGAGGATCTCTTTCGGGATCCCCACTCGGGAGATTACGCGAAACAACGCCTCCGCAACACTTTTTGCCGAAATGCTGCGGAGGGCAATTGCTTCGGGATATCGTGTTGCATAATCCACCAGGACTAATGCAAAACGATGTCCTCGTGCGGATCGCTCTAATGGTCCGATGAGGTCCATACCAATTCTCTCGAAGGGGACCTGCATCAACGGAAGAGGGCGCAATGGCACTTTTGGTACGGCCGGCGGATTTACCAGCTGACATTCACGACATGACATGCATCACCTGCGCACATTCTCGTGAATGCCCAGCCAAAAGAAACGGACCATTAAGCGATTCAGTGACGCCGCTTGACCTAAATGCCCTGCCATCGGATTAGAATGAGCCGCCTGGAAAAGCATTTCCCGACAGCTCCTCGGAACTAACAACTGAGTTGTATCCTGTTTTGTCTGAGTGTCTTGGACCACTCGATACAACCTATCCTTTATTATGGCAAAATAAGGATAAGAGACCGATTGTGCAGGGTGAAGGAACTGACCGTCAATAGCTCGGACCTGAGAGAACGCATTTTTTAAGGTCTCATCCTGGGATCGTTCCAGAGGGAAGTCATCACGTTCGGTGAGGTTTAGCCTCTCCACAATGCTCGCACCCTCTGAAACAACCCCCGGGGGTCCCGGCTCCGCCTCCCCCAGCTGCACAACCGCTCTCTCACCCCGCCCTGTTTCCCCCCAAGAAACATCCGCACATAAAACCCCCATTAATTCACTAAAAGCTGGCCAATTGGTTCCCAAAATCAGCGGATGTCGGAGGTGCGCGCTAACCGCCACCTCTACGCTATGCTAAACTTCCGGTTTATATTCTCTCTCCACGCCAATTACTGCAACAAGAGACAGGTGTTCATCATTTGTGTTTGATCCACTTACGTGCCGCTCGTCCTCCGACTCTCTCTCCCGTCACAGACTTCGCTAAACCACGCCCCCCTCGCCACAGTCACATCAAGACGCCTTTATTCTTTGCATTTGTAAAAGCAGTCATGATTTTATGAATATTTATAGGCTACTTTTATATTTTGGAACAACTAACCCCACTCCTACCCTAAACCTACCCACTTCTAAACAATATAAAACACGTAACAGGCAAATAAAAATGCGGTCACAGGTATTTATTGCAAAAACCGACCAAAAGCTGTATAAAAGTATTAACTCATGTTGCATTCCAAGTCTTCTGAAGTCATACGATATCTTCTTGTAAAGAACAGAGTTGAACACACACACGCACTCAGTCATATATCATTCAAATGATACACCTGATACACCCCAGCATGACACAATCGGTCACGAGACACACAAGAGCCAATGACATTTTACAATAAAAGCTGAGGTAATGGCGCAATTGCTCACAAGCCATATGAGAGCCAATGCAATTTCACTATGAAATCTGACGTAATGTTTCTTCGGGCGGCAATTTTTGATATTGCTGATGGAGACGCTGATCGCTTTTGGGGATTTTCTTCACAAAAATCAATCGTTTGGCCTCGGAACACTTGGAATATTTGTATTTTTTGAATAAATTGTGCACGCAGTCGTATCTGCCTGTTATATGTTTTACATCATATAATACATCATATAAACGGGTAGGTTTAGGAATGGGGTTGGGTAGGATTACATGTTCAAACGTGTCTAAATAGCGTAAATAAAAAATAAATAAATAAATGTAAATAAAATGATGCTGGCTGATTAAATTGAGAATCACACTTCAACATGTCATAATGGCATTTATATCCAATATAACATTTCATCATGACAACTACATTCCCGTGCCCAACGCGTCTGTGTATGACGGCAAAGGTTTCTCATTGAAATCAATGGAGCACCTGCGCGTCGATATAGTGACGCCTATAGGGGTACCTTTAGCGTCTTCATTGTGACGCGGAAGGCACTTGACCATGCTTCAGATTTGTATGCCTTGGGAGTGAGAATGGGTTGGAATTGGGGCATAGAATAGATCTAACCCAACAAATGAAATGCTAAGCATTAAACATACCAGACACACTCACTATGCCAGACACAATCAAACACGGGCTGTCCAGAGTGAGAGAGGGAGAGAGATTTATTATAAGGTACATTCATTTTTCTGACGTACCCCATGAGCTTGAGTTTGTCGACAACAGGACAAATTAAGAGAAAATGGAAGCGTAAAAGAACATTCGTTTTGATACGTCCTGTTAAAACAGCTCATTTGCTCATTTCTGTAGAGACAGAAGGATAAGAGCATTAGGAATATGTGGATGGGTTATTTTTAATGGTGTCATGGATCACGTCTGACGATTATATGTTTGTTCAGAGCATTTGACGGCAGATTGTTTTGTAAACATGGCACAGTGTAATGGATAATTAGCAAATCAAATTTTGTTGAAAGATGAAGATGAACAATTTCATAATGATTTGTCTGTAAATTATGGTTTTCCCCATATGTAAAAACGTTATTAACATTATAAGTGAACCTCAAGGAACATATTCAAATATTCTTTATAAAATCCATGTCATGACCCATTTAAACATGTTACATCAACATGCAAGAAAAAAATACTTGCCAGCTTTTCCACACATTTCGTTCACAGCATCTGAAATACACAACAATTTCAGCGACAGTCCCCCCTGGAGCAAACTGTATTAAATATGCCATTAAACCAAAATTGCATAAAGATGAGTGGGTAGTGATGTCACTATATGGGCAAGATTGCAATCATAAATATTAATTAACTTGTGCTGACATTGCTAAGTAATCTCCCTAGACAGTTCAGCCATGTAACCTGTTTAATATTCATGAGACATAGGAGTTCCATGTTACCTTGGCACTGATGCACAATATCAAGACAATTTATCTTTTTTTATTTATTTTTATTTATTATGAATTAGCCCTGATATTAATTTGAGTAGTAGAGGTCATGTTCATGAGGTCAAAACTTAAATGGCAACCATCATAAATTCTACATGATGAATACTGACTTCTACATCATAAACTTTTGAAAAGAATGAAGATTTTGTTTGAAGATCATATTTTTTAACATAGTATTGCCCTTCAGATGCTAAATAAGATACATGTATCCCAGAGAACAAAATAAGTACAACTTACCCTGATCATTGTATTCATTCAAGAATTTGTTTTTTTCGTTTGGACTATATGTAAAGATCTTTTTATTACAACATTTGAAATATATAAAATAGCCTCAGGGTAGTACAAAAAAAAAACTTTAAATATTAACAATTTGAAGGTTCAAGATGTATGTGAACATTTGATTATAACTGTATATGCCCAAGCTTCATAGCATTTAATGTTACATAGGAAAGTAATTTACAAAGCATACTGAAATTTACCAATAGTGAATCCAAAATTAATACTGTGAGAAACGTTTTAGGGACAATGGGCACATCACCACAGCCAACCAATCACTGTTAGAGCTTTTCATTTTTAGACCATCTACACTGCCACGCAGTGGCTGCTTGTCAGGGGAGGCAATGGAGGCACACTACCCGAAAATTTGAAGTGGAACATGGGAGAAAGATGATTTAATGTTAATAAAATTCCCAGTTATTCATGTAATGTCTCAGAATGTAAATTACTTGTTTGCAATTTCACTATTATAACAGCATAAAGTATAACTGTAGTCGGAATCATCGCTGCTCTTTCCCCAACATGCCAATCAGAAAGTCTGGGGGGATAGAGGCAAATCCATAGCCAGAGACTTTTGCCTCGATTGGTAAAAAACAAATAGCCAATAACCATTGAGTATTTCACTTTCAGCGGTTAGAGTGTCATCACAGAGGAGGTTAGCCTCCCTTGGTATTAACCAGTCATCGCAGAGGCGTAAATTACTGATATTATTTTGAACTGCTGTCCCTGATAAGCAAGCAACTTAATTATGGAGAATAGAGATATTGAATATTGCCAACCAATTTATCAAGGTACCGATAAAACTGAAGGAAGACCCCATGCGTACATGCTACAGCAATCAGCTTGGTGTTAAGACTTGTATGGCTTTAAGACTTGTAAAACCCATGAAAGATCCACGTTATTTTAAAAATACATTAGGTTATATATTTGGACAATGGGCGGTGCCATTTTGTTTGCGTTCTTGGTCAATGACGTAGAATGGTTGCACTCGGCAATCAACTGGCGCTACCCGTAGCTATTTTTACCACAACACAACTCGAAAATTGTTTCAGAGTTAAACAAAACCAATGAATTGCTTTGTAATTGCATTTAAAACACACTCAAACACACGTGCACACACACACACCCCAACAGATCGGCGTGCACACACACACACACACACATATCCACGCACATCCACACTCAATCAGCTGCAATGTTACATGAGGGTTGACTTGCCTAATTTGTCACCTGGTTAAGATTCGGCAGGCCAGCACTCTCCCTGGCTGAATCCGAAATCGCCCCCTAAACCCTCATTCACTATTCCCTACTTTAGTCCACTAATACAGTTCACTTGAAGGAGTGAATGAAAACGAGTGCTTGAAGTCGGACAGCCGCTGTAGGTACATCGGCTGTACACTCGTTATTGCGGTGTAATGTGGGATTGAATGAGTGCACTCGAACATGTCCACTATAGTTTCGGACAACACTACAAATGGCTGTCCCCTCAAATAGTGCCCTATTTAAGAGTATAGAGGGGTGATTTCAGATTCAGCCCCTGTCGTGGAGCCCATAACACATCTCGATTGAGACAGAGCAGTCTGTCAGATGTGTATGTGTGTGCACGCCGATCTGATTGTGTGTGCGAGTTTGTGTGCACGTGTGTTTGAGTGTGTTTTAATACAATGACAAAGCAATGAATTGGTTTTGTTTAACTCTGAGACAATTTTCGAGTTGTGTTGTGGTATAAAAAGCTACGGGTAGTTGATTGCCCAGTGCAACCATTCTACGTCATCGTCCTAGAACGCAAACAAAATGGCGCCGCCCATTGTCCAAATATATAATGGATTTTTTAAATAACGTGGATCTTTCATGGGTTTTCTACTACATATTTCAGTAAGAGACAGCATTTATGTTATATTAAGCCATACAAGTCTTAACACCAGGGGATCCCTTTAAAGGGGTCATATAACGGTACATGCACCTTTACAAGTTGATTGTATTGAAATGTGTGTTGGCAGTGCCTGTACACAACCATCCTATAATGATAAAAATCCATCCAGTGTTTTTTTTTAATCTCCTTATATATTTTCCCCTGTCTCAAATCGAGCCGTGTGATCGTGTGACGTTACACGGTGTACGCCCCTCCTGCGATTGTTGATTGACAGCAGCGTTTCAACACAGACCCGCCCTGAGCGAGCTGTCATCAGTCCGCCCTTGTTTACATGCTGGAGCAGAATGGCGTCTAAGCGATTGTGGTGTTCTGTTCTTGGGTGTAATAACGAACACAGCAGTCATTTTGATGTTCCTACATCCGACCCGCTGAAGACGCAGTGGCTGAGTTTTGTTTTTGAAGGGAATATTCCCCCCGATCAACCTCGATGGTGTCATGTTTGCGCGAATCATTTCTCCGCAGACTGCTTTATAAACGAGGGTCAGTATAAAGCAGGTTTTGCCAAGAAGCTGCTCCTGAAAAAAGGATCGGTACCAACTATTCGTGTTCCTGCAGGCCCTCCAGAAGAAGTGAGTGTAACGTTTTATTATCCTTCATATTAATCTATGCAAATTACTTGCACGCTTCACGATGAATGCGGCTAAAGTTTACAGGGTAAGTTACATCACGGCATGCTTTCTATGTATAATGACGTTCTCAGTATACTTCATAATCCCACGTTTATAATGTTGTGTCAAAACGCCCCACAGAGCAGAGGGGCGGGGTGAGCAAAGCTCATTAGCATTTAAAGTCACAGGCACTGAAATGGCTTGCTGAAAACAGAGCTGTTTTTGACCAGGTAAAATGAGTGTTTTCTTACAATACTAATGAGAATTTTTAATTAAAATATATTACAAACTTTTCATTTAGACACTAAAGAATCATATTAACTTGTACAAAAATGGCATTCTATGACCCCTTTAAAAAGGACACAAGGATGGATTTTGTCTTCAAGCGATAGGCTAGGTGAGTGAAATTATATTTAAATTTTCTTGCTGTATGTGTGTCATTTTCTTTTTTTTTACATTTTATGTCTACAAGTGACCAAAAAGCCTGAAAAAAATCATTGGGAGAGAATCCCCAGACCGCTACAATTAGTGTGCCTCCTCTATTTTAAAATCCACAAGCCACCACTGCTGCCAGGCTTATAAACATATCACGGAATGTATGATACAGTACTAATAAATTATCTCTCTGACTCATTTCCATCTCCAAACATGCTGAAAAATCTAAAAGACAAGTGTCTCCAAAGAAGAAAGTGTCAGCACCCATGCATTGTGAACCTGCACACACACACACACACACACAAAAACTGCTTACCCTTTAAATGTGCACACACAGCAAAGTCTGTCTACTGATAAATCTCAAAGCTTGTTTGATAATCACAAATGTGCTTTCAGAAACTATTTTTGTACTACTCTCTCCATCACATACATAAACTAACACACACACACCTTCAGACTCTTGCAAACAATAAATTGGTGAGAACATCTAACAAGTTGATTTTCAGATGGTGGCAGAAGATGAGTCCTCTAACTTCAGAGTCAGCAGACTGGTGAGAGATCAATGAACAGAGACTGTGAGCCAGGGGCAGGAAATCGAGCCTAGATCTCCAAAAAATCAATCAGCAATTTAAACTCTGTGGGAAGGGGGTGGAAAATGTGTGAAAAGTTGATAGCAGAAAATACAGAAGTGAGTGCCTTCCTTCTTTCAATAAAAAGAACACCCCTAGTAAGTAAAAGCTGTTTCAATCCATCATAGTTCAATCTAAAGGTGGATGGCTACTAAGTTATTGTGCAGTATAGTAAAAGTTTAGTCGCATGGGGTACTTTTAAAGTATTTCTTTGTCCTTTTTGGAGCTTGACAGTAAGTGGTCACCATCCATAGTTTTCATTGTTCTAGCACATTCATATTTTTTGGTAGGTTTAATCAGTTGAAAGACATTGATATGGATGTTGCATTAAAAGGTTTATTATATTTATAAAATATATTAACAAATTTGCCATTCAAAAAGGTTTATATATATTGTATATATACATATTCCCCCTGGAATCCAACAAAGGGATTGTTTTTGTGTATTGAACTTGGCTGGAGTTAATATATTGAATGATGTTAATACATTCCTCCTAAGGTGAAAAAGCTCAGCAGTGAAGTAATAATGGCAGAGGAAGTGGTTGATGTGGTGTTTAGGTCAATGTCTGAGATGCCACATTGACATTATTGAACTGGCGAGTCATCCACTAACAAAATGACTGACAGACACCAGACTTGCGATCGAAGTCATGGATTCATCACCGGAAAAAAAAGAGTCTGCAAGCAAAAGGAAGACCTAAAACAGCTCTAGCCTTCAAATTACCTGTAGGAAATTAAAAGTAGGCCATTGGTAGATGGTTTCTCTGTTATTCAGTATGGTTACTATGACCGTGTCATTAATTTAAAGTGCATTTTTTATATTGGTCTAATCAAAAAATCATGGTTTTATTAAATTTGTCTAGAAGCCAGTTAGCATTCTCCAAACAAAAAAACCTAAAGAAACTATTTTGTTTAAAGCTGCAGTCCGTAGTTTTTCCTCTTTGTCGCCATCTCTGTTCGAAATCTGCAATTGCAGCTATTCACGGAATTATCAACTTTACGTGAATTGTGCCTCGGCACGGCACAGAGTGGATGAATCCAACTTTTTGAGAAGAATGTGTGGCTGTCAGTCACCTCGCCGGTGTGGATACTGTCATTCTGAATCACAGATTCTACTTTTTGAAAGTATGACCAACATAAGAATTTTCACCGGAATATGTCATCTGAACAAGAAAGTAGCTAACATCCACATCCAACTAAGGGAAAAAAGCATTGCAATAAATTTGCGATGATCAAATCTAACGATCGCTTATCATATCACGTCAAACCGTGCAAATTATGCATTGTGTGAATACATTTAATGTGTATTAGGGCTACCTGTAGTTCAGGTTTCCATTTCTGTGCAGTCTAATTTCTAACTGTCATATACCAACAAATTAATGTGGAGTAGAGGTGAGATGGTGGTCCAGTGGGATAAACCATGGAACTGATATGCAGAAGGTTGCTGGTTCAATCCCAGTGGTCACCACCAGTGTGTCCTTGAGCAAGGCACTTTACTCCATGTTGCTCCAGGGGGATTGTCCCTGTAATAAGGGCACTGCGTAAGTTGCTTTGGATAAAAAGCGTCTGCCAAATGCATAAATGTAAATTAATTGTTCCCTCTCATAGCTAGCACAAAATAATTGATATTTACCATAATGCACATAGCAAAACGAAAAAAGGCACAACAAAGAAAACTGTTTGAATTAAAGGGTTAGTTCACCCAAAAATGAAACTTATGTCATTAATTACTTACCCTCATGTCGTTTGACACCCGTAAGACCTTCGTTCATCTTTGGAACACAAATTAAGATATTTTTGTTGAAATCTGATGGCTCAGAAAGGCCTCCATTGGCAGCAATGTATTTTGCACTCACAAGGGACCCATAAAAGGTACTAAAGACGTCGTTACAAAGTCCATCTCACTACAGTGGTTCTACAATAATTTTATGAAGCGTTGAGAATAGTTTTTTCAACAAGTGCTTATCTTCTGTCTAGGCCTAAAACGTGAACTCACGAAGCACCACGACGCATGTGCGAGAATAGAGCCTGCGTTCTGACACATGACCCCGGAAGCGAGGAGCTTTGTTTACAAGCAGAGGAAGACGCGCTGTATCTAAGCTGTTGATCGTGCTTTAGGTCTTGCCGTAGTGCTCAAAATGGGGCTAAAGTGTGCATGGATTCCCGAACGTTGGCGCTACGTCAAAATCTTGCGTAAAAATAAAGTAATAATAAAGTAATAATTCTTGTTGAATAAAGTCGTTATTTTGTTTGTTTTTTGCGCACAAAAACTATTCTCGTCGCTTCATAAAATTATTGTAGAACCACTGTAGTGAGATGGCCCAGTAGTGCACAACACAACGAAATTTAAAAGCATACATAAGTTCACAACACAACGAAATAAATCCACAACACAACGGAATGAAGCCACAACACAACGAAATCAAGCCACAACACAACGAAAAATCCACAACACAACGAAATAGCCACAACACAACGGAAATTCTCCCGACCACTAGTGGACTCTCGGAGTGCGGTAAAGTTAGTTTTCCTTGCATTGTTCTATAGATTCGCCAATATTACAAATATTTAAACACTACGATCAGTTTTAAGTGTGCAGTTGTATATCGACATGAAATATCAATTCAAAATCACCTACGTGCATAATAGCTGCATATTTATACAAATTATATGTTTCAACCAACTGGTGGAATTGGCAGATGTTCCCTTAGCGCCGTGGTATCGGGTCAAAGCATTCTCGAGCATAAATATGCAGCTATAATGCATGTAGGTGATTTTAAATTAATATTTCATATCGATAAACAATGGTTAGCCTACATACTGTTAAAACTAATTGTGGTATTGATTTCTTTGTAAGTTTGCCGACTCTATAGAACAGTGGCAACTTTACCGCGCTCCGAGTACCCCCGAGTGGTGGGAGCATTTCCGTTGTGTTGTGGCTTTTTCATTGTGTTGTGGCTTGTTTTCGTTGTGTTGTAAACTTATGTTTGCTTTTTATATTTCGTTGTCTTGTGCACTACTGGGCCACCGTAGAGATGGACTTTGTAACGACGTCTTTAGTACCTTTTATGGGTCTTGTGAGTGCAAGATACGGTAACTTTATGTGTGTATCCTACGCTGTCAGTAATGTATCTTGGGTTACACTTTATTTTGATAGTCCACTTTAGACATTCTACTAACTATACGTAACTTTGCAACTACATGTCAACTAACTGTCATTAGAGTATTTGTAGACTGTCTGATTAATATTTACTAAAACTTTATTTTGTTGGTCCCCCAACAGACATTCTACTGACTATAAGTAACTTGGCAACTACAATTCAACTTATTCTACTAACCTGAACCCCAACACTTAACCATAACCTACCAGTCTACTGACAGTCAACTAATACTCTAATTACTTTTTTGCTTAGTTGCAAAGTTACTTATAGTTAGTAGAATGTTTAAAGTGGACTATCGAAATAAAGTGTAACCCAAGATACATTACTGACAGCGTAGGATACACACAACACGTTAATCAAACCAAAACGTTTAAAAACAGCCATTAGTCAATCTATCAATTAGAGTAACAAATCAACAATTCCTTATTTTTTGGGGTGTGGGGCAGACATGTAAATGTCCCAAACTCGCATTGAACCATGACCCCAAAACTGAGATACGTACTGAACCGTGACTTCTGTATACCGTTACACTCCTATTAAGCATCTCAAACATTGTGGTAGGTGGGTTTCCAGGACTGGAGTTGACAAACACTCTCTTAAACCACCCTGTCTTATAGCAGGGCCACACTAGCTTAGAGGCTCATATGCACAAGCTGTGCCAGGCTAAGCGACAGGCCTGGTAGCTGCTCATCCATCACAATATGTCACTGCACGGAGCTGCTCTGTCATGCTGTCATTTACTCTAGGCACTCAGTTGGATTTAGCAGTATAGCAGTAGCTGAAAACAGGGGGAAACACCTTTATTACCTTTCACCAGGGTCCAACATTTTTGCCACACTTGCCGATGGTGGATACAATGAAAAATGTACACTATACAAAACATTTCTTTCTGGCAATTGCTGCATTCACACCATGTCGTAATTACCGTAGTCTTGAGATGACAACACGTGACATTCTATTTGAAACTGTTCACATCCACCGACTGGGATTTATGCATTTCTATGGCACCACTATCAACGCCTAAATGAATGTGAAGTGGTAGAAAATTCTCATCTTACAAGCTGTATTACGAGCTGTATTTACGAGGACGTGAACGTTTACAAGTTGAAATCTCCTTATTACAACATATGTAGCGTGAACACACCATTAGGCACCATATTTTTCAGAAATCATTACTATTGGTCACAGTTTACGTCTGTATGTGAGTTTTTCAAATATTTAATCAACAAAAAGCGTGTGATTAAACCTCATAAATTCATAGCTCCTCAAACTGTCGGTAAAACCTCAAACTCAACCCGCCTATATTGTGAATGAATTGCCACACACATTTTGGACCGTCTCTGCTAGTTGAAGTGCAAAGGTAATAAGGTTTGAATAAGTATCTCATTTTCTTTTCTCGAGAAACACTATATTTGAGGAGTGGAGAAGCCTCAAACATAAGGCTGCATAGAGAGACACTAGTCCTGCTCTACTGTTAAAAAGGATTTCACAGTTTAGCTGTTTCAATGTAATTTAAATTGGCACAACTTGAAGTGTCTGGATTTGATCATTCAACTTTTCACTGTTATCGCGAGATCTCATGAAGCGCGAAGCAGAAGGCACAAGATTGCAAATTTGCAATCTTCCACCACCATCAAATTAGGTAAGTAAATACATGTTTATATTGGTGTAATAACTGATATGATCTATTAGTCTACACTCTAAATAATAATGTGTTGGCTCAACAAAAAAAGTGAGTTTTTTGAGTTATGACAACAAGCTACATTGAGTAAGAGGACGTTAATCATTTGTAGCATAAACACACATTTTTAAGTTGATGACTCAAAAATATTAAGTCGCTCCAACTACTGCTAGTTGTAGCCCTGGAACCAATTAAATTGATCTATTACAGTTCAAATCAACAGCTATCATAGCACATGCTAACATAACTTATTTAACATGTATATTTAATGAACAAGTAAAATATTACTTGTCACTGGCATTAGCACAGTCATTGACTATAGTGTTTACATTACTATTGATGTATCTACTCCACTGTAAAAAAAAATCAGGTCTCCAATTGAAGATTTTCTAGTGACTGATCACATCTACATTTTTCAGTTGGCCAAATTGAATTTCTGTGAATTGATGCAATTTAATTCACAGAAATTCAATTTGGCCAACTAAAAAATGTAGATGTGATCAGTCACTATAGACAATTTTCAGTTGGAGACCTGAATTTTTTTTTTACAGAGTACAACAACTTCAATATTACAAAAACTCTTTTAAAATGTCAAACATAACAGTATTAAACACTAACACGTATTTCCCTTCACTAAAAACAAATGAATTAACACTTAATTTCAACATTTAATCTCCTTATCCAGTCCTATACAAAGCATGTTGGGAACTAGAGACCCACTGCCTTTCCGAAGTTATCAAAACAATTTAATTAAGTTACTACAACCTAATTTAAAAAAAGCCAATTAACACAAAATTTTGAGTTTAAATTACAGAAGATATTAAGTTGATGTAATGATCAACTTTATTATGTCAACAGAACTCTACAAAATAATGTTTGCAACTTAAAAGGTTTGATTAAAACAATAAATTAGAATTTTTAACTTGCAACAATGCATTTATTTAAGTTGTGGTAACAGGTAAATTACTTTTTAGAGTGTACAGCGTCATTGTTTCCAGATCAAACTTGGCCGTTGCTAATATACCTATTATATACCTGCTATAGCTGCTTATTTCTTCTAGATATATATGGTTAATTTATTTAATGGGTCATGGGTTGCAAAATCCATTAATTAAAAAATGTGGAGGGTGGCTGTTCACATGCAATGATTTAATGGTTGCTGGGTGTAACATCATTGTGAATTGTCAAGTAGCCAGCACTAGTCAGTATGGAAGATTAGTGGAGGCAGATAGATATGTATTGATCTGCAAGTAAGAAAATTAATGGTTTATTTTATTACCAAAACTTGTCATACACTGTCATATTCAGTCCAAAATAAGGAGGAACTGCATGTTTTTAGGAAATGTAGTGGAGGAAAAAGTACGATGTCATGCTTTAGAATGCCGTGAATGAAAAAATGAATATACTTCCGTAAAGTACAGATATTGTTATATCTGCCCTTTCCAATGAACACAAGAACACACTAATCTCATACAACTTAATCCTGATATTTTTTATCTGCAAATTAGTTTGAAGAACCAAAATAGTCAGAGATCAATTATAATGATTAGAAGATCTGGCATCTGTCAAATCATCTCAGAGGTATTAAGGACTCCTGGACTGAAAGCCACTGTTCTACACCACATCAGCATAGAGTTTACAGGTCGTCATGCCCATGCCCATGGACATGGAAATGCCAGTGCAGCTGTTTTTCTCTTCTGACCTAACTGCTTCTTTACACTCAGGATTCTAACTCGGTGGGTAAGGGAGCACACACAAACAAATAACATAACATTGATCTTTGCTAGGGCAGTGGTTTCTCAGTAAAGCCCCCTCTAATAGATCAGTCACAGTGTAGTGGCTCTCTCTCTGTACCTCTCTCTCTCTCTCTCTCTCTCTCTCTCTCTCTCTCTCTCTCTCTCTCTCTCTCTCTCTCTGTGTGTCTCTCTTATAAAACACACTCTTACTCGAACATCCGGACAAAAGCTCTTTTTTCTACTAAGTAGTAGATACTAAACACATTTTCCCAGTACTTACAGTAGTGTTTCTTTAAGTCTATTACATATAGTTACATGTTACTGTCAAACCAGTATGATTGAGTAAACCATATGCTTATTATACTCCAATCAGGAATACTATTATGACCTAATAAACAACCTAATATTGTGTTGGTCCCCCTTTTGCTGCTAAAAATTGCCCTGACCCGTCGAGGCATGGACTCCAGACCCCTGAAGGTGTGCTGTGATATCTGGCACCAAGATGTTAGCCGCAGATCCTATAAGTCCTGTAAGTTGTGAGGTGGGGCCTCCATGGATCGGTCTTGTTTGTTCAGCACATCCCACAGATGCTCGATTGGATTGAGATCTGGGGAATTTGGAGGCCAAGTCAACACCTCAAACTCGTTGTTGTGCTCCTCAAACCATTCCTGAACCATTTTTGCTTTGTGGCAGGGCACATTATCTGCTGAAAGAGCCACAGCTACATGGTCTGCAACAGTGTTTAGGTAGGTGGTACGTGTCAAAGTAACATCCACATGGATGGCAGGACCCAAGGTTTCCCAGCAGAACATTGCCCAAAGCATCACACTGCCTCCGCCGACTTGCATTCTTCCCATAGTGCATCCTGGTGCCATGTGCATCCACGTGATGTAAAAGAAATCTTGATTCATCAGACCAGGCCACCTTCTTCCATTGTTCCGTGGTCCAGTTCTGAATTATCACGTGCCTAGTGTTGATGCTTTCGGTGGTGGACAGTGGTCAGCATGGGCACTCACACTGGCCTGCGGCTATGCAGCCCCATACACAACAAACAGCGATGCACTGTGTATTCTGACACCTTTCTATAAGAACAAGCATTAACTTCTTAAATAATTTGAGCTTCAGTAGCTCGTCTGTTTGATCGGACCACACGGGCCAGCCTTCGCTCCCCATGTGCATCAATGAGCCTTGGCCGCCCATGACCCTGTCGCCGGTTCACCACTGTTCCTTCCTTGGACCACTTTTAATACCACTGCAGATGGGGACCCCCCACAAGAGCTGCAGTTTTGAAGATGCTCTGACCCAGTCGTCTAGCCATCATAATTTTGCCCTTTTCAAACTCGCTCAAATCCTTACACTTGCCCAATTTTCCTGCTTCTAACACATCAACTTTGAGGACGAAATGTTAGCTTGCTGCCTAATATATCCCACCCACTAACAAGTGCTGTGATGAAGAGAGATCAGTGTTATTCACTTCACCTGTCAGTGCTCATAATGTTATGCTTGATCGGTGTATGTCTGTAAAGTAGGGTGAATTCAGGTTGAATGGGACACCTTTTCCAAGTCATCTCATTGGCAAAAAGTGTCCCAATCCCCCTGAATTCACCATATATTAAATCTATATTCTGTGAATACGTTCTTTTTATGACTCAGAGTGGCCCCAAACCTTTTGCACATTAAAGCCATGCAAAAAACAAGTTTAAATTAATTTCAAAAATACATCAAAAACAAAGATGCTAGAGCCTTTCTGAGATATCAATAATCCATTGCGATTCTTATACTGGAGTGAAACAGTTAAGCTCTGACTGGGAAGGGTTAATACATTTTACATTCTTTAGTTTTAAAGGTTGCATTCAACATTGAATTGTAGCTCAAAACTCATATTTCTATGAGAATCTTTGAGTTTTATCTCTCTAATATACTTCAATATTAAATGGACAATTACATGCTGGTATGGCTCCACTGCAAATGTTGCCCATCTGTGGTAACCATGAATACTGAGTGGACACAATTAGTGATTAATGACATACAACTGTCGATTGTTCCTATTGATTAGTCAAAATCCATTCTTTCATCAATATGAACTATTGCAAGGTATTTAATCACAAATTAATGAATTGAATTAATTGCAAAAAACTGTCTCTCTGATTTTCACATATTTTATATTGTGTTATGATGGTTAATCTTTTAGTTATTTATGTAAATTGTTTGATGTTTCGTCCCCTCATATCCATTAAAGGATAAAACCTAATTGGATAAAAAGACTCCTGGATATAAGCCAAAGTGGGGCATGCAAGGGTGCATTTTTCATTTAGAAATTTCGTTACTGGCTTTGCTTTGCAATGGCTTGTTCACCTTTATCACCCTGTTAGCATGCTGTTAACAGATGACTTTTCTCTGGCAAATCAAGCAACTGTCATTAAATCCAGTTGAGTGCTCCTCAGGTTTGCAAATTGCTTGCACCCAGTTCAGCCCAGTTTACCCTACCTAATTAGAATCAATTTGAGGTAATGGTGTGATCAAACACATGCAATTATCAACCATTCTTTGCCAACTTCCCAGGCTTCATTTTGGAAGCTGACTCTAATGGTCATATAGAGATTTCATGTATGCCTTACAGGAAGCATAAGCAATTCTACAGTATATCTCTATCATCCTTTGCATTCCCTTACACATTAAGGTTACGGAGGCACTGAGACAGGCAAGAGCGGCTTCCAAATCCACAGTACTTATCTTACTGGATTTGTCTGCTGCTTTTGACACAGTTAACCACCAGATCCTCCTGTCAACTCTCATGAAGATGGGCATCTCAGGAACTGCTCTCCAGTGGCTCAAGTCCTACCTCTCAGGTAGGTCATTCAGGGTGTCATGGAGAGGTGAAGTGTCTAAGTCACATCATCTAGGAACAGCTTCTTCCCACAAGCAATCAGACTACTTAACTCCTGATCCATCAGGATCATAACACACACTGGACAGAATATCACTCAGCACAACCCACTGTAGATACACACACATTATATACACATTTATTTATCATTTATTATTTATCATATAGCACCTATTGTACATTGGATCTCTACTGTGAATAATAATGTATACTGTACATTGTATATTATTATTACTATAGCTTAATGTATACTGTTTAATGTATGTTTAGTGTATATTGTTTAAATTATATGTATATTGTAAGTATGTGTATATTGGTTAAAGCTGTGAGAACTACACTCACATTGTGTAAATTGTTTATTGTTTATTGTAGTGTATACTGTGCTGTGAGTAATTGTGGGCGCATCAGATGTGTAATCTGATGCTGCTTTAAATGTTGTACATGTCATGTCGTGACTACTATGTTGCTCGGAACTGCACCAAGAATTTCACCTGCTGTTGCACTTGTGTACATGGCTGTGTGACAATAAAGTGATTTGATTTTGATTTGATAGCCACTGGAGTTCCCCAGGGCTCAGTGCTTGGACCACTTCTCTTCTCCATCTACATGTCATCACTGGGATCTGTCATTCAGAAACATGGCTTTTCCTATCACTGCTATGCCGACGACACTCAACTCTACTTCTCATTTCAACCAGATGATCCCACGGTTGGTGTTCGTATCGCTGCCTGCCTAACAGACATTTCTGCCTGGATGAAGGAACATCACCTGCAACTCAACCTTGCAAAGACAGAACTGCTTGGGGTCTCAGCCAATCCAGCACTTCATCAAAATCTCTCCATTCAGCTAGGAACATCAACCATAACTCTGTCCAGGACAGCCAGGAACCTTGGAGTTGTGATTGATGATCAGCTAAAATGACCACTGACCACATTACTGCAACAACCCGCTCCTGCAGATTTGCGTTATACAACATTAGGAAGATTAGACCCTTCCTATAAGAGCATGCCACACAACTCCTGGTCCAAGCTCTTGTTCTCTCCAGACTGGACTACTGTAATGCTCTTCTAGCGGGCCTTCCGGCATGCACTATCAAACCCTTGCAACTAATCCAGAATGCATCGGCGAGGGTGGTCTTTAACGAGCCGAAGAGAGCACACGTCACGCCTCTCTTCATCAGTCTCCACTGGCTCCCAATAGCCGCTCGCATCAAATTCAAGACACTGGTGCTCGCCTTCAAAGCAACCACTGGCTCTGCACCAATATACCTAAACTCGCTTGTCCAGACTTACACACCTTCCAGGAGCTTACGTTCTGCCAGTGAACGACGCCTTGTGGTGCCATCCCAAAGAGGCATGAAATCACTCTCAATGACCTTTTCCTGGACCGCACCCATCCTGTGGAATGACCTGCCTATCTCAATTCGAGCAGCCGAGTCTGTAGCCATTTTCAAAAACCAGCTAAAGACACGTCTCTTCCAGCAGCACCTGACCAATCAAGAATAGCACTTAACATTTTCTGTCTGTCTGTCTCAAAAAAAAAAAAAAAAAAAAAACATTCTGTCCTGTGTGTTCTGTGCTAGATTAACTGAGACTTGTTACAGCACTTACATTCTGTTACATACGGTTGCCCTTGACTGTTCTAGCTGCTTCTATTGCTCTCATTTGTAAGTCGCTTTGGATAAAAGCGTCTGCTAAATGACTAAATGTAAATGTAAAGTGAATTGACTACATAGCGGCACTTTTGCACATGAAATTACATTGCACTTCACTGACCATCTGCAATCCAGTTTAACCAGGCTCTAAATGCACTGAAAAGGCACTGTGCGATTACTATTCCAATTGTCATTGTCATTCTTTTCCATGATGCAACAATGCATCATTAAAGCTTCTCAAAAAAACGATTTGTCTGGCGCTGATAACGCTACGCTATTATTGCCCATGGAAAACAGGTTTTCATTTAAAAGAGATGCAGCAGTAATTCACTAAATGGAGTTCAAATGATGGAGGAAAGAGTCAAAACCAAGCATACATTTCAGGACAACAGCACTTACAACATTAAATTCAAAAGTCATCTCAAGCATATTATAGTGTGCAAAAGCAATAGCCATTTCTGACGTTATTTTATTTAAGTAATGTAGCTTCTGTGCCTGGATCAGCTATAGCCACAACGAAGACATTAAAAACTAGCAGGATCCAAACGATCATTGATAAACCAGTCGTCTACTGGTGGATAAATGGCAGCTCTGCCTTCATGTGTCAACATGCCGAACTACAACCGTACCAGTGTTCTCACCTATAATTCTGATTCAGAGAAATCTGTATTGAGCTGGATAATGACACTGTTGTCTTCTGTAGAGTTGCCTTTGAAGATATTTGAAGATATATAAACTTTGCAACATTGATACTGTTATTGAACTGTAATAAATCAACACTGAGCTGACTTGAATTGAAGTATGACACTATTGTCCTCCATTGAGCTTCTTTAAAGCTGAACAGAATGTTTCATAATTGATTAACTTTTCAACACTGTTACTGAACTGAATCAACATTGAATGAAATTGAGCTGAATAATTTCACTTTGTCTCATGTAAATCTGCTTTACAACTGACATTTAAATTGTTCCATTATTGATGGACTTTGCAACATTAACATTCATATTTTCGTATTTATTACTATAAAGTAAAAAAAAAACCCTCCTATTATCTTTGGGGTCAGTTTGACCCCATTCAATGTTTAACGTCTGTAAAAACACGATTGACATCATTTGTTTTGCCTTAGATTGAATGACTTTTCCTAATTTAATGGGGGCAACTCATAAAATTACATATAATTAACATAAAATTAACATGATGATATTTTTCCAATGTCCTGTACACATTTTGTAGCATCTGTGTTATTTGGGGTCAATTTGACCCCAGGCTCTTTTAGCTGTATAAAACTGCTCGGGTTACGACTGTAACCCTTGTTCCCTGAGTAGGGAACGAGCACTGCGTCTGGTTAGACACTTTGGGGATACTCCCTAAGCACTAGCGAATCTGAAGTCCGTATAGCCACTAAACCAATCTGATTGGCGTGCGTGATGACGTCATCGTGACGGCGTACCCGGAAGTATAAAGCGGGAGCCGGCACACAGAAACGGCAGCTATTGCTCTGAAGCATGCGCTCCAGGCGTGCCGAGGTGTGGTAACGAGACGCAGTGCTCGTTCCCTACTCAGGGAACAAGGGTTACAGTCGTAACCCGAGCAGTTCCCTTTCGAGGGAACTCCCACTGCGTCTGGTTAGACACTTTGGGGAACGAGTACCAACTAGCCCACACCGAGGGTAGCGCCTGCCCTAGTGTGAAACCGGAGACCGGGCACAACTAGGACTTGAGTACCCTAGCGCCAGCACCGTAGGGAGATACTTCTACACTCCTTTTCCTTCCGTGCCCCAGCCGATGAAGGGAGGCGTCTGTTGAAACGGTTTCCCGGCAACAAGACGCTCCCAACACTGGCCCTTGGGACCTTACCGAGGGTAGTGCCTGCCCTAGTGTGAAGCCGGAGACCGGGCACAACTAGGACTAGGGAAAACCCAAGCGCCTTCGGCGCCCCAGCCAATGAGGGAGACGTCTGTTGAAACGGTTTCCCGGCAACAGGATGCTCCCAAAACTGACCCTTGGGACCTTACCGAGGGTAGTGCCTGCCCTAGTGTGAAGCCGGAGACCGGGCACAACTAGGACTGGGGAACCCAAGCGCCATCTGCGCCCCAGCCAATGAGGGAGACGTCTGTTGAAACGGTTTCCCGGCAACAGGACGCTCCCAACACTGACTCCTGGGACAGAAACCAAGGTTTCTTCCAGATAACTAGGGAACGAAGGCATCTGCGCGTTACCCTGATCATACGAAAAAGATTCCCTCTGGGGGAAACCCCTTGGTTTCCAACCACCACTGTCAAGGTCTCACGTGCAGCAGGTCAAAAGGTCTCCCTTGGACGCTGCTGAACTGAGCCCCAGCACTCAAAAGTGCTTCACAGTGAAGGTCTCTTATTCCGCCGTCACGTGAGGCGGGGGATGTAATGCCTGAAAAACCAAGGAACTGACCAATCCTAAGTTCCCTGGTTCCTCCGACTCCAATGGTCCGAAGGGGGCCTCAGCCAGCCTTCGAAAACCACTGCCAGATCCCAGGCTGGGAACTCTGGAACGAGCCACAGGCCGCATCTTCCCAGCCCCACAGGGTAACTGTACAACAGATGGTGTCTACCCGAGCCCATCACCCAAAGGAGTGTGGAAAGCCTATGGCAGCCACGGACACCCTGAGTGTGGACGGGGTTGGACCCACAGAGAAACGATCTTGGAGGAACTCCAGCACTGAAGCCACCGGCCAGTTAACTGGGTCCACCTCACACTCCCTGCACCAAGTGGCTCACCACTTGGGGCTGTACAGTCTCCTGAAAGATGGAGCCCTAGAACTGAGTAAGGTCTCTATCACCTCTGCCGACAGGCCAATATCTAGGTACCTGACCCCCTCAAGGGCCAGACCCAAAGGTTCCAAACCTCCGGCCGGGGGTGAAATATAGTGCCCCCTGCCTGAGATAGGAGATCCCTCCTCAGAGGAATCTGCCATGGAGGACCTGCCAGCAAAGCTATGATATCCGAGAACCAAACTCGCGTCGGCCAACGGGGTGCTACTAAAAGTAAGCTGACCCCCTGTTGGCGAACTCTGTCCAGGACTCCGGGAGCAGAGCAATCGGGGGAAAAGCGTACAGACGCAGCCTCGGCCACGTCTGAACCATGGCATCCAACCCCAGCGGGGCTGGATGCGTGATGGAACACCACAGTGGACAGTGGGACGTCCCTCGAGACGCCACCACCCCTGGGTGGAGTCGCTACTCCCCGGGCCTCAGCCCCTGCCTCGACAGGATGTCTGCTCTTCTACAGTATGCAGGACCCATGTAGAAATATTCGGAAGGCATTCCATGCGCCGAGATAATCTACTGAGGGAACCAGCCTCTCAAGGCTGGCCTCGGGTGTTACACGAGCCTCCTCCCCAACCCCCTGAAGCGGATGACCGGCAGTGGTTGGGAACGATTCTCTATGTGCGGACGCGTTAGCCGCCCAGCCGCAAGTCCCTCCGGAGGCGGCTGGAGCAGCATGCGTTCGCGGGAAATCGATGGGGCCCGAAGCGTCATAGACGGCGGGATTACCTCGATTTCCCCGGAGCGCCGCAGAGGAAGCAACCGGCGTGGCATGGAGTCGATTAGTCTGTGGCACTGCTCAGGTGTTATGAGAGCCCAGGTTGCTCTGATAGTGGCCTTCATCTCTTCTGCATTGTTGGGTCTAGCATATCACATCTTCCTCTTCACAATACCCCATAGATTTTCTATGGAGTTAAGGTCAGGCGAGTTTGCTGGCCAATTAAGAACAGGGATACCATGGTCCTTAAACCAGGTACTGGTTGCTTTGGCCCTGTGTGCAGGTGCCAAGTCCTGTTGGAAAATTAAATCTGCATCTTCATAAAGTTGGTCAGCAGTAGGAAGCATGAAGTGCTCTAAAACTTCCTGGTATACGGCTGCATTGACCTTGGACCTCAGAAAACACAGTGGACCAACACCAGCAGATGACATGGCACCCCAAATCATCACTGACTGCGGAAACTTTACACTGGACCTCAAGCAATTGGATTGCAATTGGATTGTGTGCCTCTCCTCTCTTCCTCCAGACTCTGGGACCCTGATTTCCAAAGGAAATGCTAAATTTACTTTCATCAGAGAACATAACTTTGGACCACTTTTTTTCCTTTTTGTCTTTAGCCGAGGCGAGACGCTTCTGACGCTGTCTGTTGTTCAAGAGTGGCTTGACACAAGGAATGCGACAGCTGAAACCCATGTCTTGCATACGTCTGTGCGTAGTGGTTCTTGAAGTACTGACTCCAGCTCCAGTCCACTCTTTGTGAATCTCCCCCACATTTTTGAATGGGTTTTGTTTCACAATCCTCTCCAGGGTGCGGTTATCCCTATTGCTTGTACACTTTTTTTCTACCACATCTTTTCCTTCCCTTCGCCTCTCTATTAATGTGCTTGGACACAGAGCTCTGTGAACAGCCAGCCTTTTGTGCAATGACCTTTTGTGTCTTGCCCTCCTTGTGCAAGGTGTCAATTGTTGTCTTTTGGACAGCTGTCAAGTCAGCAGTCTTCCCCATGATTGTGTAGCCTACAGAACTAGACTGAGAGACCATTAAAGGCCTTTGCAGGTGTTTTGAGTTTATTAGCTGATTAGAGTGTGGCACCAGGTGTCTTCAATATTTAACCTTTTCACAATATTCAAATTTTTTGAGATACTGAATTTGGGATTTTCCTTAGTTGTCTGTTATAATCATCAAAATTAAAAGAAATAAACGTTTGAAATATATCAGTCTGTCTGTAATGAATGAAAGTTTAACTTTTTGAATGGAATTAGTGAAATAAATTAACTTTTTGATGATATTCTTATTATATGACAAGCACCTGTAAATGACCTGAGACATAAACCTTTGTAAAAAAAAAAAAAAAAAAAAAAATTCATCTTTAAATTGCTGGGGTCAAATTGGCCCCAGTGGGTAACAAATGTTACTAGATTTGAGGGTAACAGGAGGGTTAGAACAATCTGTACTGCATAAAGCACTATATTAATAAATGTGACTTGATCTATACACTTTCATGATTCATGGTTGGTGTGTGAAATACAGTTGTTCCTCATGATAATATTGTTAAAGAAAGAGACAAAATTATGGTTCCATTTGTCTATGGAATACACAAGTTATTCTGTTGAATTACTGTAATTATGAGTAATTCATGTCTTTGTCATGTCACTCCGAAAAGTGTGATTAGCATAGCAACATTTTCCCATTTTGATTGTGTCTGTGATTAAACTGTGCATGTATGATTAAAACTAAAAAATGAACAAGACATGCTCAACACTGAACAGTTCCCTGCATCAAAATTCTGAATTTGGGGCTTTTTTTTTCAATCCACGATTGTAATTAAATTTAAATATGCTGCAGTGATGGGAAGATTGTAACATTTTCTGACCTGGATCTTTTATTTTTAAGTATTTAATTAGGCTATGTCTTCATTGTTTGTTCATTTTAAAACCGCATATTCTCTGTACGGGAAACAGAAATGATTAATTCACCCCCTGAATCTTCTGGTCTGAGTCGTTTGTTCTTTTGTCACTTGAGAGCAGCATTGCCCATGTACAGGAAACAGAAGTGATCAGTCACCTCATGAGTTCCTACTCTCTTTTGACATATGACAGACAAATAGGCTTTGATAAAGACAAAGAAATTATTAGCCTATAGTTGACCTCCCAAGTCCATGAGCTTTTTTTCCTCATTGCAAACTTGCCTTACCCTGCTGAAAAATCCAGCATTGCTGGCCACCAGCATAAGGTATGTTTTGCATGCTGGATCCCCAAACCGATCTCAATGTAATTCGTATGTATTTCATGGGGTGGCTAATTCGTACATATTCGTACAAATGACCTACCCCTAACCTAACCCCACCCCTAAACCTACCCGTCACTGGGGTTTAGACAATTCGTATGAGTGAGGAATGTGAAGCGTGTGTGCTGGTGGACCAGCATGTTATCTTTTGGGTGCTTGCATGATCCCAGAAAGACCACAACTTGTGTGTTACATTCAGCCCAGGTTAGAAAAACATAGCCTTGGGAACATTTTTGCAAAACGAAAATACATAGCGTCATGCACCTTTCATGACAGTTTAAAAGTGAATTATCCAATGAGTGGCGGTAAAAACGTTTTTAGGTTTTTCCGAAACAGATAAACGTGAAAATGGAACGTTTTTATCACGTTAGTTTTCTATGTATCACCGCAGTTCTGATTTGAAATGTCCGGTTAGTGGCGCTAAAAGCTTGCTCCATAACGTTTTAAAATAACGTTCCACCAACACTACACCTAAACCCACGCCCGTGGACTTTCTGGTACAAAGCGGCCCATAACAACCGGTCCGCAACACATCTCACCATAAACTCACCAGCTCATTATGCACATTAAAGCAATTTTAAACACCACTTACTAACATAAAAATATAGGTGATATTTATACAGAAATATAAATGCTTTTTTTAAAAATGAAAAACACAGCATATTAGAATTATTTCTGCAGGATAATGTGACACTGAAGACTGGAGTAATGATGCTGAAAATTCAGCTTTGATCACAGGAATAAAATACATTTTACAATCTATTCACAACAGCTATTATAAATTGTATTAATATTTCTTAATATTGTGTTTTTACTGTATTTTTAATCAAATAAATTCAGCCAATGTTCAAAAACATTTAAAAAAGTCTTAATTATTTCAACCTGTTGATTGCTAGCGTGTAAAATAATGCATGTGAACTAACTAGCAAATTATAGCCTATATTTATTTTAGTAGGCTATATGACATGTTCCTTCATGTGACATAGCCTACTTGAATATGAAAGTTGCCAGTTTTACAATTTTTTAGTGAAAATAATATTTTGAGTTTTATAAATCACTTTCAAATGACATGATGTGATATTACTGAAGAAAGCCTGGAAACAGATACACAAAAATTCACTCTGATATGCTGAAAAAGGCTATGTTAATGTTTTTTTGTGCATTGTGTGTCGATTAATGGCATTACAATCTGAATAATTCGAAAAGGTCAGCTGTAGTTTGCATCCCTGGAAATTAATGTCCATTGCTTAAATTTTGTTAATCGTAAATAGTCGGGAAATATTGCTGTATTGACTCCTCAAGATCAGCTGTTAATTTTACCTCAGCTTGCATTCAAGTGCGACGCTGCTCGGTTTCTGAGGACAATAAATCCCGCCTCCTTCGATTTGATTGGATATCTAAAAATGTTTGACATTGACGAGCCCTTTTACACCATTGAGACTGATCAGGTAAAATAGATTCGAGTTTTTCCCTCACGTGGGCCTCGCGGGCCATTCTTCTGGGCTGATGGAAGGATATAGACTAGGCTACGTAAATTTACTATTATTCATTCATCATATATATTTACGTAGTAACGGGCCAGCCCACATTGTCCTTCGGCCCACCGGGAAAACTCCCAGTGCTCCCGATGGCCAGTCCGCCCTTGCCTAAACCTACCCGATAGTGTTAAAGGTGCCCTAGAATGATTTGAAACAACATTTTAAATTGTTCTCTGGTATCTAGATAGAGGGTATATGCCTTATTTAAGGTCAATAATTGTCCAGGTACGGTTTTACAGGTCCATTTACAACTCTAAAAATCTTCCCCAGGATGAAATGGTCTGTTTTTGCCTTATTTGGAAGGGTCATGAATATTAATGCAGAGTTCTGCTCTGATTGGCTGTTTCACTGCGCGATTAGGCATTCAACCTTATATGTTTGAGCCTGTTTCTGACGAAAATGCAGATTTTGAGGAACAACAACATGTTTTGAGATTGGAAATGAACGCTTCTGAATGGTAAATTAAGTCTTTATTTTACTTAGGAACCTGCAAAATCATTACGTCCATACCAGAACTTCAGCCTAAACGATAACTAGCATATAGCATTAAATATACACATCAGCAGTCAACTTTTTTAGCATTGTAAAAACATTTTAATTATTGTAATGTGTCCCTGTATGATTTTACAACGATAGCTTCTTCACTTTGAATCACAAACTGAACTGGGTAGTGCTTAAATATGTTGTTTGTACAGTAACGTTTGAGTTTGACAGTTGAGTACTGATTTAAAAGTCAATTTATTTAGCCATTTAGTTATGTAAACTACTCGGATTATCCAATTGTTACTGTACTAGCATCTTGTGTTGGATCTAGGCAACAACGGGGATATTATCGTTAATGTTGTCTCTCTAAGAAGCTTTCAATTTAATCAGAAATTGTTTAGACAGTCAAGAAGTGGATAAAATCACTTACTGCTTGCAGGTATATGGTTGGAATTGCCCCTTTCCTCAGTGTCGGACGCTGAGCAAAGACTGCTTGATATTGTCCCAGGTTTGAAAAACTGTCCGTGGTGAAATGGGCAGAGAAAACTAACAACTTTGAAATAAATTGTTGCGGTATCCGATTATAAATAAACATCAACCATGCCTGTTGACATGATTTATCTGTAGGAAGAATATGAAACGTCTTCACATCCCCTGCACATCCTGGAACATAACATTTGTTTCCATGATCTGCCATGTTCGCTATCCTCGTGTGACGCTTGTTTACCTGCAGAGATTAGATTAGATTAGATTAGATTAGATTAGATTAGATTAGATTAGATTAGATTAGATTCAACTTTATTGTCATTACACAAGTACAAGTACAAGGCAACGAAATGCAGTTTAGGTCTAACCAGAAGTGCAATAGCAGCAAGTGCAGGATATACAGTGGTTGCGTAAGTACAGGACATGGATATGTACTGAATATATATAAATATGTATAAATAGAGAGATGGTTATTACTATAAACAGAACTGAATTTACAGGTGAATATGTACAGTGAATAAATATACAGATGGCTATTACTATAAACAGAATTTTACAGATAGAGATATACAATAATATGTTAGGCTAATATGAGGAATAGCAGTGGATTAAGGTAGTGCAATAAATTATGGAAAAGTGTAAAAGTGCAGTGGAAAGTGGTTGCATATTACAGTTAGAAGTAAGGTGCAAAATGCAAATGTAAACAGTAGGTACTGTAAATACAGTCGGCAGTGCAATTGAGCATAATCCAGTTAAGATATGGTAGTTCAGAATGCATAAGTAAACAGTTGTTACTGTAATAAACAGTCGGTAGTGCAAATAACAAAGTGAAGGCAGATGTGAGGTAGGAGAGTTAGCAGTTTATGAGGGAAGTGGATCAACGGGGGTTTGAGTTCAGCAAAGAGACAGCTCTGGGGAAAAAACTGTTCTTAAGTCTGCTGGTCCTGGTCCGGAGGATCCTGAGACGCCTGCCGGAGGGCAGGAGAGAAAACAGTCTGTGGGCTGGGTGAGAGGAGTCCTTGAGGATGCTGCGAGCTCGATGCAGATAGCGTTTCCTCTGGATGTGCTCGATGGCAGGTAGTGGAGTCCCTGTGATGCGCTGGGCAGTTTTCACCACCCGCTGCAGTGCCTCATACTACGACACAGTTGGTCAGGATGCTTTCTATTGCCCAGCGGTAGAAGTTCACCAGGATAGCCAAGGAGAGCTGATTCTTTCTCAGTGTCAGGAAGTGTCAGTCTCAGGATGAAAAGGCGCTGGTGAGCCTTCTTGACCAGGCTGGAGGTGTTGGTTGTCCACGACATGTGGACAGAGGAGAACTGGCACCCCGACTGAGCCTGGTTTCTCCCAAGGTTTATTTTTCTCCATTAGGTCACCTAATGGGGTTTTGGTTTCCTTGCCACTGTTGCCTCTGGCTTGGCGTGCT
Organism: Romanogobio albipinnatus; assembly: GCA_023566225.1. Classification (NCBI taxonomy): domain Eukaryota; kingdom Metazoa; phylum Chordata; class Actinopteri; order Cypriniformes; family Gobionidae; genus Romanogobio; species Romanogobio albipinnatus. The sequence continues at coordinate 62,785,168 of CM042242.1, read as the reverse complement.
CAGTTGGGGACACTATATTTTTTCAACTAAACATCGAAATAAATCGAATTAATAAACTAATTTAACCATATAAACTAAATTACTGATCTAATTATTGATCTAAAGCCCACACTGTCACCGTATGGAAATTGAAATTAACTGATGACATCAAATGGCTATACAGCTGAATAAAATTAGGCTGCATTATTTTCCTGTTTAAACTGTAAAGCTGCTTTGAAACAATCTCCATTGTTAAAAGCGCTATATAAATAAAGTCCGCCGAGATGTGGATCCCTAGGAACTTGAAACTGGAGCCACGCTCAACAGCCATTCCATTGACGTGGATGGTGTCATTTGTGCCTCTTGACTCCTTCCTGAAGTCCACGATGAGCTCCTTCGTTTTGGTGGTGTTGAGGAGCAGGTTATTATCAGTGCACCATGTGGCCAGGTGCTGGATCTCCTCCTTGTAGGCAGTCTCATCGTTGTTGCTGGTGAGACCAATCACCGTAGTGTTGTCCGCAAACTTGACGATGGAATTAGATCCATACACAGGCTTGCAGTCGGAGGTGAAGAGGGAGTAGAGAAACGGGCCCTGTGGTACACCAGTGTTGAGTGTGATGGACGTGGAGCAGGTGGATCCTGATCGAACATTCTGGGGTCTGTCAGTTAGGAAGTCCAAAATCCAGTTACACATTGAAGTGTTGATGCCCAGTGTGGCGAGCAGCGTGGCCGAGGGCTGTGAGCCAGCGATCTCGGCCCTCGCGGAGGAGTGAGGGACTATAAAGGAGGAGCGACGACAGTGAGGGACGAGAGAGGACCAGGCCTGGATTTTGTGTTGAGTTTTATTTACGTTTGTTATGTGTTGCTGCAGTCGACCGTGAGGGGCTGCAGCTTTTTATTTTCATTTTGTGTTTGTTTGTGTGTGTGTAGGCGACAGTCGTTTATTTTGTGTTTCTTTTATATTAAATACTTTGATTGTCCGCCGGTTCCCGCCTCCTTCTTCCCGTACAAACAAACTTTACTACACCCAGGTCTCCAAGTTTGGCTATTAACTTGGTTGGAATGACAGTGTTGAATGCTGAGCTGAAGTCAACAAACAGCATGCGTGCATACGTGTTCTTATTGTCCAGATGGGTGAGCACAGAGTGCAGTGCCATGGAAACTGCATCCTCTGTGTTCCTATTGCTGCGGTAGGCAAACTGGTATGAGTCCAATGTGGATGGTACCCCCCCTGCGTCCGCCTCCACCCCTGTGAAACCCAGGCAGCAGCCTCCATCTGGGGAGCAGGGTGCCGGACGTAAGGGAGGCCTCCAGGCCTTCTCACCCACATTCTGCTCCACCCTGGAATACTCAGACAACACTCCAGGCCGCCTCCGGGCCTCCCGAGTCGGATCTGTCTGTTCCACCTCGCTGCCCCACCCCGGGTATGTCTGTGGTGCCGTTGGTCCCGCTTGTTCGGTCTCTGGGGGGTTGGCTACAGCTCCCCAGACCGTCTTGCTGGCTTATCTGTACCATCAGACTCACCTCAGCCTATTGAGAAGAGCATACTCTTATCTCGGTATGGAGCTGGATTCGGTCAGCCAGACTGCGCTCCTCACGGGAGAGCAGGTCCGGTCGGTGTTGAACTGCTTGAATTCATTCAAAGGCAGGACAGCGGTCCCACTGAAATTATTTCAGAGGCTCCTGGGGCATATGGCATCTGCAGCCGCGGTAACGCCACTAAGATTGCTTCATATGAGACCGCTTCAACACTGGCTTCATGGCCGAGTTCCGAGATGGGCATGGCAGAGTGGTCAGTACCGGGTCCCAGTGACTCCTTACAGCCGCCAAACTTTCAGCCCATGGTCCGACGCTTCGTTTCTCCGGGCCGGGGTGCCCTTAGAACAAGTGTCCAGGCATGCTGTGATCTGCACAGATGCCTCCTCCATGGGCTGGGGGGGCCACATACAACGGGCATGCAGTTTCAGGTCTGTGGACGGGACCTCAATAGCATCGGCATATCAATTGCCTCGAGTTGTTAGCAGTACACTTGGCACTGCGCCGCCACAAGGGGCCACTACGTGGCAAGCATGTACTGGTCCGTACGGACAACATTGCGGCCGTTTGCTTACATCAACGTCAGGGTGGTCTACGCTCCCGTTGCATGTTCCAACTCGCCCGCCACCTCCTCATTTGGAGTCAGAAGCATCTGAGGTCGCTTCGTGCCATTCACATTCCAGGTGCGCTCAACCGGACAGCCGACGAGCTCTAACGGCAGCCGACACCTCCGGGAGAGTGGCAACTCCATCCCCAGGTGGTCCAGCTGATATGGGACCTCTTCGGAGCCGCACAGGTAGACCTGTTTGCTTCTCCGGACTCAACCCATTGCCAGTGGTACTATTCCCTGACCGGGGGCACCCTCGGCACGGATGCACTGACGCACAGCTGGCCCCGGGACCTGCGCAAGTATGCGTTTCCCCCTGTGAGCCTTCTTGCACAGACCCTGTGCAAGGTCAGGGAGGACGAGGAGCAGGTCTTTTTAGTTGCGCCCTACTGGCCCAACCGGACCTGGTTCCCAGAACTAACTCTCCTTGCGACAGCCCCTCCTTGGCCGATTCCCCTGAGGAGGGACCTTCTTTCTCAGGGACGGGGCACTCTATGGCACCCGCATCCAGACCTCTTGAAACTCCATGTCTGGTTCTAGGTGGTTCTAGGTGGGCTACCACAGGCAGTGGTAGACACCATCTCTTCTGCTAGAGCCCCCTTTACGAGGCGCCTCTACGCTTTAAAGTGGAACCTGTTCGTTGAATGGTGCTCTTCCCACCGGGAAGACCCCTGAAGGTGTTCGGTTAGTGTCGTGCTTTCTTTCCTGCAAGATGGGCTGGAGTGAAGGCTGTCTCTCGCCACCCTCAAAGTGTACGTCACAGCAATAGAGGCGTATCACGACGCAGTTGAAGGTAAGTCCTTGGGCAAGCATGACCTAATCGTCATGGTTCCTCAGAGGTTAAATCCTCCTCGTCCAAACTCGTTACCCTCTTGAGACTTGGCTCTAGTGCTCAGAGCACTTCAGAGCCCTCCCTTTGAGCCTTTGCAGTCTGTGGAGCTTAAAATCCTGTCAATGAAGACAGTGCTTCAGACGGCATTGGCCTCCATCAAGAGGGTAGGGGACCTGCATGCACTTTCGGTCAACGAATCGCGCCTAGAATTCGGGCCGGACAACTCTCACATTGTCCTGAGACCCCGGCTTGGATACTTGCCCAAGGTTCCTACCACTCCCTTCCGAGACCAGGTAGTGAACCTGCAAGCACTGCCTTTGGAGGAGGCAGACCCAGCCCTGGTTTTGCTATGTTCCGTCCGCGCTCTTCGCGCTTACGTTGACCGGACTAAAGCTTTCGGACCTCAGAGAAACTGTTGATATTCAGCAGAAGGGAAAGGCTGTCTCCAAGCAGAGGTTAGCCCACTGGATAGTGGATGCTATCGTCTTGGCTTACCAGTCCCAAGACATGCCTTGCCCGTTCGGGTTGCGAGCACACTCAACAAGGAGTGTTGCTTCCTCCTGGGCACTGGCTCACGTGCCTCGCTGACAGATATATGTAGAGCTGCGGGCTGGGCGACACCTAACACGTTCGCTAGATTCTATAGCCTCCGTGTAGAGCCTTCCCGCATCAAGTAGTGCTAAGTGCCCGTTCTAAGTGTCGGCTTGCAATGCCACTCCCATCCTCTGAGCCGGATACGTGCGTCTATTGTCTCCAGTTGTGTTCTCCGGAAACGGCTTACCCTGTCGAGCTCCTCCGTCATCCCTGCGGTGCCAGACGTTGTGGCCGTCTGACGCCAGGCCTGCAACCGTATGCTTGTGAAACGTGCGTGTAGGCTGGGTTCCAAATGTAACGGTTCCCTCACAGCAATAGTCACACTGAGTGGGTCTTGCAGAAACAGCAGTGACTAACCTCCCTGCTTGGAGCCCTGACTTCCGTACCATCTAAGACGGTCCAGTGCGCTCAAGCAGGACGCTGGAAAGGCCAGCCTCCTGGCATTTGGTAGGGATCCCAATTCATCGGTCAGTTCCGACGTACGTCGAACGTGACCGACTGAAAGGGAACGTCTCGGTTACGTATGTAACCCTCGTTCCCTGAAGGAGGGAACGGAGACGTACGTCCCGTCGCCAGGTGCTGCACTTCCACTAGGGGGCCGAGTCACTAGTTTGGCTCCTCAGCAGAAAAAAGCAATGATCAAGCATTCCACTTCCTTATTTATACCTGCACTGCGGGGCGGTGCGTGGAATGCGTGAATCGCATGCCAATCTCCATTGGCTCGTTTTTAACACACTCGAAGTAGATTGGTCTCTGAAATTAGATCTTAATTCGTCGGTCAGTTCCGACGTACGTCTCTGTTCCCTCCTTCAGGGAATGAGGGTTACATACTTAACCGAGACGTTTTTTTTACACAGTCGAACAAAGCCTTGCAAACTACTTTTTACTCGTACACATACATAGGCGTTCGACACATTCACAGTTTTAAGCAATCTCTCACCATGAGCTACAACCCATGTAAATACTGCAAAAAAATGTTTATGTGCATACGTAAAAAGTGAAGTATACTTTGGCCTTTATTTGGGCACTTGGCCATTGACTTGGGTTGAATTCTCTTTCAACAAGTGCACGATTTTGTCTATAATAATTCATGCAACTGACTGCAATAACATACATTTTACTATGTACACTTTTTGGAATCATTGAATGACAGCTGGATTTTGACATGCACATTCCCAAATTAGCATTAAAGTCTATAAAAACAGCAACTTTCTATTTTGAACTTTTATTATCAAGTTACTATTAAAGAGCTCTTCACAGTTGTTATTGAACAAACAGCTGATTATGCTGTTATTTGGCATTTTTATTTTTCATATCTCTCAGTGTTTTTGTTTTGCAATTTATACAAGTGTTTTTTAAAGGTCCCGTTCTTCATTCAAACTTTAGTTAGTGTGTAATGTTGCTGTTAGAGCATAAATAATACCTGTAAAATTATAAAGCTCAAAGTTCAATGCCAAGCGAGATATTTTATTTAACAGAAGTTCCCTTTCAAAGCCTACAGCGAACGGCCGGCTTGGACTACATCCTGGTACTTCCTTCATTAATTACGTCAGTCAGTAGAACAGACTAACCTCCGCCCACAAGAATACGCGAAAAAGGGGGCGTGGTCTTGTTGCTGTCCCACGTGGAGGGTCGCGTGGAGAAAAGGAAGTGGTGCGTTTGAGTGTGTTTGTCGCCATGTCGTCGAGACGCTGTTATTTTCATCCCGGAGTCAAATCACCTTTGTTTGGCTTTCCCAGGGACGCTGTAGAGATCATTAAGCGCATATATCTCCCGTTAAGAGGCGTGACCTTTCCATGCAAGTTACGTGCGCTAAGCTGCTGTCAAATCACAACATGGGAACTGCTGGCACAATCAGAACTCGTTACGTATTTCTGAAGGAGGGACTTCATAGAACAAGGAAGTCATCAGCCGTTTTTAGGAGAGTGAAAACAGCGGTATACAGATAAGTAAATTGTGTGAAAAATACTGTGTTTTTTTACACGCGAAACATGAACACATGTTATATTGCACACTGTAAACACAATCAAAGCTTCAAAAAAACACGAAGAATGGGACCTTTAATATATTTGAACCGATTTTGTATAGATCCTTTGAAACAGGAGACAAATAATTTGATCCTTTGAAAAGAATCGCCAGTTTTAATTTTTCCTCCAGTTTTTATCTGTACTTTTTTTAATTCAAAACTTCAGATGACATTAATTAATAATATAATCATAACTAAAACAACATAACAACAGAGGGAGCAAAACATTTACCAAGTTATAATTCTTACAATAAATCATATATGATTGTGCATTGTTTTTAATTTGCATCATTGTGTTAAATGTAGAAATATACAAGCAAAAACAATGCTTGTGTCCCTGCAGCCTTTCATTCTCAGTCCTCAATTGGGCCACCAGGTCCCGCAGCTCCTGCAACTCAACATCCATATCTAACAATTTTAATTGGAAAGAGAATTATGAATCAAATACATAAAACTAAACAAAAACGTAGGGATGTTAGAGAAAAACAGTTTATGGCACCGCTGTTTTGTCAAAAATGCATACAATCACATAAAACCACAAACAAAAATACCCATGTCTCCAAAACCTCATCAAATCAATAAGTAAGTCCTGCCGACTATATGCCAAATATGTGGCAACCACAGGGGAAAAGGACGCTATATATGTTATATGTTATAGTTTAGACTACGCCACTCTGGGAATTTCGCCCAGAGAATACTATCCGCGCACAGGTTCCCCACTAAAGACAAAAGCATGGAGACACAGGTATTTATACAAAATTGCAAAAAAGTTTATTATAATCTATAATAAAACCCATACACAAAAATAAGACAAGCATCAAGTAGTCAATTACAATGTTCACAGAAAGGAAGCTGCGGCCTTGCCAGAGATATGCATGTTCCCCTCATACACACTACACACTCACAGCACAAAGAGCCCCAGTGAAATGATCGGTCACGGCAAACGTTGTTGACACCACCACCAAAGATAGGAGGGAAACGATCAACTTCCTGAGCCAAAAAGGCCGCAGCTCCTAAAAAACAAACACTCTCCACACCACACACAGACCACACAGAAGAAAATACTTTAGAAAAAGGTTATACAAGCTAAACAGGTGGATGACAAAGATACACCCACCTACAGGCCTTGACATTCAACCTTAATAGGCCCAATCAAATAAAGAAATAATGAAAATAAACAAATTCACCAGTCTTTCCCAAAAATCACAAACAAAAAAAAGTATTTATGTTTTACACATAAATCAACCACTTCAAATGAATAAACAATATACAAAATAAATCAATTCACAAGTATTATATTTACCAAAAAAACTATTTAAGACATGAAAATGTACACAAAAGAAAGAAAACCCACACTTCTGAAAGCATAAATTACTCATACAAAACAAAATATCAACACAAAGGAAAAAAACAATAATTTGAGATCTTAATATGGGCAAAATATCCACTAAGGAAGTGTGTGTGAGCAGAAAATAGAAAGATGTAGTAAAGCACAACAGGATCTGAACATTGTATCACAGCAGTCTCAAAATGGCCTATGACAAAACAGCGATGACACTGCACAAACTGCAGTTCTCCTGGAATTCACACAAATGATTACGACAATATATATATAAAATTTAAAAGGAGAAATTAGATGGTGACCTACCGTAGCTGCGAAGCCAGGCACCCAAAAGGACATCCCCTCAATAGTTTACAGTCGTCATTCACACCAAATCACGAACTAACAAAGCAAAAATGCAGGAGAGTTGCCCTCTAACCAGTTGCTACATTCTTAACCAGGCATCGACAATAAGTTAAAACATATCATACCCGCACCTGAAGTCCACAGACGCCCACACAACAGCCATCCGAGTGAAGCCAAAACCATGTTTATAAGGAAACGAAATGAGAGATTGTTGTCCGCCCAGAACGGTCACAGCCGCGTACAGCGAGAAGCAAACAGGCGAGGGTTCCCAAATAACGCGCTGGGAGCGATCACAGCAGCGCACAGCATGAAGCAAACAGGCCAGGGTTCCCAAATAACGCGCTGGGAGCGATCACAGCAGCGCACAGCATGCAGCATGAAGCAAACAGGTGAGGATTCACAGAAGACACGCAAGGAGCCTAAATACACTCGCATATTAATGACTTCACATAACTTAGAATGCGCATTATGCCACACTTGTCCAAAAACATTGCTTGCATACAGACTACTGTCCTACTCACACTCAAGCGAGTTTAAAATGTACTCAATTGGCAATGGTTTTCTGAAATAAAATGGCAACTTCTTGGGTTTTTCTTTTCAAACTTGTGAGTGTGTTTCTCCAGTATTGTTCACAGAAGACAAATTAATGAAGCTCAAGTTCATTTCCTAATTACTGCTGTGTTGACCCCCCCACCCCAGCTAAACCACTTATCAATAACACACTTCCACTCTCTTAGAGCCATAAATCTTTACTCCTCCATCAACGTCCTGACCTCAGTGTGGAGGAAATCTGGGCATGTTTGTTGACAACTACTACCAGCTTTGTCCACATTCCACACAGCTATGATGGTATATACACACTCACCTAAAGGATTATTAGGAACACCATACTAATACTGTGTTTGACCCCCTTTCGCCTTCAGAACTGCCTTCATTCTACGTGGCATTGATTCAACAAGGTGCTGAAAGCATTCTTTAGAAATGTTGGCCCATATTGATAGGATAGCATCTTGCATTTGATGGAGATTTGTGGGATGCACATCCAGGGCACGAAGCTCCCGTTCCACCACATCCCAAAGATGCTCTATTGGGTTGAGATCTGGTGACTGTGGGGGCCATTTTAGTACAGTGAACTCATTGTCATGTTCAAGAAACCAGTTTGAAATGATTCAAGCTTTGTGACATGGTGCATTATCCTGCTGGAAGTAGCCATCAGAGGATGGGCACATGGTGGTCATAAAGGGATGGACATGGTCAGAAACAATGCTCAGGTAGGCCGTTGTATTTAAACGATGCCCAATTGGCACTAAGGGGCCTAAAGTGTGCCAAGAAAACATCCCCCACACCATTACACCACCACCACCAGCCTGCACAGTGGTAATAAGGCATGATGGATCCATGTTCTCGTTTTGTTTGCGCCAAATTCTGACTCTACCATCTGAATGTCTCAACAGAAATCGAGACTCATCAGACCAGGCAACATTTTTCCAGTCTTCAACTGTCCAATTTTGGTGAGCTTGTGCAAATTGTAGCCTCTTTTTCCTATTTGTAGTGGAGATGAGTGGTACCCGGTGGGGTCTTCTGCTGTTGTAGCCCATCCGCCTCAAGGTTGTGCGTGTTGTGGTTTCATAAATGCTTTGCTGCATACCTCGGTTATATATATATATATATATATATATATATATATATATATATATATATATATATATATATATATATATATATATATATATATATATATATATATATACACACTCCATTTATGTGCCATTTCTCTGTGGGATTACATTGGGGGAATGGAAAAGAGAAACGAAGAGAGTAAGAGAGGATGAAAGAGTACGACAGATTCAGTGCCACACACAGTCAGTGATGCTGTTATTCATTGAATGAACCTTCCGGGTATCACTTCTCTATGTCATGAATTTGTATATTATGGTCAGGGTAAGACAGTAAGACGGCCCTGGGGCAAGATGACCCAACCCCCCACCTTTTTTCACCCTTTTTTTCTCTCTTGACCATAGATGGCACAGAATCTCATCTCAACACATTTATCCGAATATCAACATTTCAGTCATCACAACCCTCAACAAAACAGTTTTGAAGTTAATTCATCTAATTTTGTGCTTCTAAAAAATAGTCAACATTGTGTAGTGCCCCCTACCTGCCTATGTAGGATAGAGCAGAACCAGGTTAAATAAATGAATGCCTACAATATGAAAATAAGTTGTTTAATCACCGTCCTCACCGGATCAACAAACCACAAATAAATATTCCTACAATATGCCAAGGAATGTTTAAGTTATGCCCCTCTGATGTCACAAAATGAAATAATTATAAGTAAGTTACTTATAAATAAAATCTATCCTCATACAAGATTAATTTGACAACAATAAAACTCTTGTGAAAGTAACAAAAAGTAAAGGATTTGATTAGGATATAATTAAGGAGTCAAATTACCTCAAATTAACAAATGTTCAGAATGTGAGATAATCACACAATCACATTGGCTTTAAATCACAAATTGACACATTGATAATGCAATACCTCAGGTGACAAAATTACTGAATTGGTCTCTGTCTCAAATACACTTTAAATACGTGGACAAAATAACTTCATCAAAATGTTACTCTGGAAGTTCGTAAGTGCTCTGAATAACACAATATGAATGAATATTAAATGCTGTGGAACCACACACACACACACACACACACCAGTTATTCACAAACCACCACTTATTAGGCCTGAGAAGTTGCTGGAGTTGTTTACTATTGTTTACTATATTTGTTTTCTTGGGCAGTGTCACTGTGGGTTTTGGTTCTTTTGCTCTTGTAGCTGTAAGGACCTTTGAAATAACTGAAATTGTTTGGCGGAGTGAAATGAAACAGTAATGCGGTCAAGACCTGCCTAGAACTACTTTAGCCTGCATTTTCCTGAAAATAATTTCACACCTTAGAATTCAAGCATTAAACAGCCCCCTAATATAAATTGAAATAACTCTATTACTTGTAGAAATACTGGGCAGGGCTGGACTGAGGACAAATCCAGCCCATCCGGCCCAAGTGTACCCCATGAATGTTTTATTCTGAGGTTAGGGCTTAACATTTGAGTAAATTAATAAATACAATAGGACAAAAACAAATGATTGTAATAATGAACAAATAATCGATTAATAAGACCAAAGATTGCCTGTTTGTATTACCCAAATTATTTATATCTCATGTTTAACCACTATATAAATAAGAGCCAGTGGCAAATTCCCGAAGTACAGGCCGAGTGAAGCTGTTCGCTGTGGGTACACGAGCACTGACCAGCCGCTGACAGCCTGGAGCTCACGAAAGAGTCTAAAACAAATCGTAAAATAGGCACTATGTTTATATACGAGTCACATATTTGAGGTCTAAATAACTTCTATCCTAAAAAATCTTAAAACTACATTTTGTGACAACAATATTATAATTTGTAAAAAAAAATATGGTGGATTTGCTCGACTGCCATGACAGTCGCCGCAAGTTGAGTGATACAAACGGTGAAACGGTCCCAGTGCTGATACTGGGGGAATATCGCACGGCTGGAAAAGGCTCTCAGCCAGTCTGATTCGAGAACCAGAAATAACTGTTGTGTGTATATATATATAATAGTAATATTTGTCACATAGAAATGCACTTGACAGTAAAGCACTTTTTTTGAGCTAGTAAAGTAGGCCTAGCTAAATTTACTGTTCACCCGAATGTCATTCCAAATGTATGACTTTCTTTCTGTGGAACATAAAAGAAGATAATTTGAGAAATGTCTGTTTTTTAATAGAAGTCAATGTTAACCTAAATGGTTTGATTCCCAACATTCTTTAAAAGGTCTTATTTTGTGTTTCACTAGGAGAGAGAAAGTCATACAGGTTTGGAATGACATGAAGGAGAGTAAATTATATTTTGGGGTGATCTACTGTATAACAACAATGTAACAACAGCAACATTGGTAAAGAGTAAACACCTAATGTATGTTTATATTTCATCAAGCTCTAATTGAATTAACATTTACTTCAATTAAAATTCATTAGAACGATTAAAAAGTTAAACTATTAGTAAGATCATTAGTAAAACCATGCTCCTCATTACCATGGATATGGTTTCTAAAATAAATAAATAAATAATAAACTTTAGAATTCGTAATTTTAAAAAAAGTGTAAACACATGTACAAACAATAAAAACAGCCTCTATAAAGAGATTTATATTCCCCAATATTTAATATAGATAATAACAGCAACATTAAAAAAAGAAAAAACATTTCTGATGAAACAAAGTAACTAGTAACTAGCTACTTGAGTAGGTTTTTTTCATTGGATACTTTTTTACGCTCACTCAAGTAACTATTCAGATTAGTACTTGTACTTTTACTTTGAGTACAGTTTTTGGATACTCTATCCACCTCTGAAAAACACAATATTTCTACAGTGTTTGTAGCTGCAAGGTACAGTGCATCCGGAAAGTTTTCACAGCGCTTCACTTTTTCCACATATTGTTATGTTACAGCCTTATTCCAAAATGGATTAAATTCAGTATTGTCCTCAAAATTCTACAAACAATACCCCATAATGATAATGTGAAAGAAGTTTGTTTGAAATCTTTGCAAAAAAAAAAATATATTTTTTTTTAAATAAAACACATGTACATAAGTACTTACAGCCTTTGCCCTGACACTCAAAACAGCTCAGGTGCATCCTGTTTCCACTGGTCATCCTTGAGATGTTTCTACAACTTGATTGGAGTCCAACTGTGGTAAATTCAGTTGATTGGAAATGATTTAGAAAGGCACACACCTGTCTATCTATATAAGGTCCCACAGTTAACAGTGCCTGTCACAGCACAAACCAAGCCATGAAGTCCAATGAATTGTCAGTAGACCTCAGAGACAGGATTGTATTGAGGCACAGATCTGGAGAAGGGTACAGAAAAATTCTGCAGCTTTGAAGGTCCCAATGAGCACAGTGGCCTCCATTATCCGTAATTGGAAGAAGTTTGGAATCTCCAGTACTCTTCCTAGTGCCACCTGGCCAAACGATCGGGTGAGAAGGGTCTTAGTCAGGGAGGTGACCAAGAACCCGATGGTCACTCTGACAGAGCTCCAGCGTTTCTCTGTGGCGAGAGGATGACCTTCCAGAAGAATAACCATCTCTGCAGCACTCCACCGATCAGGCCTGTATGGTAGAGTGGCCAGACGGAAGCCACTCCTCAGTAAAAGGCACATGACAGCCCGCCTGTAGTTTGCCAAAAGACACCTGGAGAACTATCAGATCATGATAAACAAAATTGAGTGGCCCAGCCAGAGCCCAGACTTGAACCCGATTAAACATCTCTGAAAATGGCTGTGCACTGATCCACTCCCCATCCAACCTGATGGAGCTTGAGAGGTTTTGCAAAGAAGAATGGGAGAAACTGCCCAAAAATGTGTGCCAAGCTTGTAGCATCATACTAAAAACAAAAAAACTTGGTGCCAAAGGTGCTTCAACAAAGTATTGCGCAAAGGCTGTGAATACTTATGTACATGTGATTTTTTTTTTTAGTTCTGGGCTGATTTCTTACCTTTCTTAGGATCATTGAGACCCCACGAGGTGAGATCTTGCATGGAGCCCCAGTCCGAGGGAGATTCATAGTCATGTTTAGCTTCTTCCATTTTCTAATGATTGCTCCAACAGTGGACCTTTTTTCACCAAGCTGCTTGGCAATTTCCCCATAGCACTTTCCAGCCTTGTGGAGGTGTACAATTTTGTCTCTAGTGTCTTTGGACAGCTCTTTGGTCTTGGCCATGTTAGTAGTTGGATTCTTACTGATTGGTGTCTTTATGCAGCTAACGACCTCAAACAGGTGCATCTAATTTAGAATAACAAATGGAGTGAAGGTGGACATTTTAAAGGCAGACTAACAGGTCTTTGAGGGTCAGAATTCTAGCTGATAGACAGGTGTTCAAATACTTATTTGCAGCTGTATCATACAAATAAATAGTTAAAAAATCATATATTGTGATTTCTGGATTTTTTTTTTAGATTATGTCTCTCACAGTGGACATGCACCTACGATGACAATTTCAGACCCCTCCATGATTTCCAAGAGGGAGAACTTATATACATATATATGAGGACATATATATATATATATATATATATATATATATATATATATATATATATATATATATATATATATATATAATTTTTTTTTTTTTTTTTTTTTTAATGTTTCTCAGGCTGTTCACTGACGGAATTACTAAAATAAACACGCATGCTTAAATGGATGTTGCCTCGTGAGTCGTGTATATATTTTTTATTTTAAAAATGTATATTTGATTTAATATATATAAAATTTACTTTTGCAAAATGCCTCCATAGGCCTACATATTGTGAATTTATTTAGTTTTAAAACATAACGTGATGTTAATCAACATTTTGTATTATATTGTAAACATATAGTATTATAGTCTTTTAAAATAAAAACATATATAATTTTATTAAAAGTATTATGCCGTAAAAAAAAAAATAGAATTGTGCACACTGTGTGATGTTTAAATTATTTTTAACTGTAGCCAATGTCCGCACAAACAAGATATCATCTTGGTCAAGGAAGACGTCATGTAACGCTGGTTCTTTATAGCTACGTAATATGAGACGTATGTAAATAGGCCTAATTGTTAATTTCCATCAAATGTAATTATTTGGCAAATCAATTAGCGAAGTTGTGTAGACTCGCTGATCCATTTTCTCTCGGCCAGGTATGCTTTTCTGATGTGTTGGCGCTTGACAGGAACTCCGGTTCCGCAACGATTACGTATTTCCGCTTTTTGTGAGAAAGGTCTATTTGTCACAGTTCTATGAGAGAGGACTCAAATGCAGGAATGAGTGATCAGGGGTTTATTGACAAACAGCTGACAAGACAAGAAATGGTGAGGAGGTGAACAGTCCAAACAGTAGGCAGGTTAGGAGCACAATCACAGGCAGGAAGAGCAGCCACAATAACTAACTCCAGAAGGTGGTAGACTGGAGAGCAGTTCTGACAGAGCAGCATGAGACCAGAGGATACCAGCGATGTCCAGGCAGGAATCCTAGGGCAATGCAGTCAAGTCTTACCAGGAAACTCACCAAGCTTGCATCTAAGGAGAGCAAGCTCCCAGAGAAGCTCTACTTGCTGGACAGGAACTAGAGACACAGAAAACAAGACAAGACCGAAATGCAGCACAAACACTTAGCAATACTAGCATAACACACGTAGGTACAACGTATAACAAACCAGTAACCACATGAGGAAAAGAACACACTTTATAAAGGGAGCAGAAAACATGAGGAACAGGTGAGTATTTGCCTTTTGCAGTTACCAATGTGCTGCATTTTAAAGACAGCATCTAATATAGTAGAGAGGGGATATCCCTCGCTTCACCGATTGGCCCACTACTCGACCGGCCCATCGGGAAAGTCCCGGTGCTCCCTATGGCCAGGTACATGCCTGCTACTAGTTCACAAATGTATTATGTTGAATATAATGGCTCATTTTCACAGAGCGGTGTGGTGCGGTACAGAACTGTCACTGAGGGCCCTGAGTACCATGCTTTTACTAAAATGTTGTGTTTTTATGTTGTGAGTTTGGGTTAAAGGTCACTTAAGGTGATTGTGAGAGTATCAGATGACCCCTTCCTCATTTTACCTCTTGGCATCAGCTCAGAAATATCACCCTTTTAACAGTAAAGAACAAACAAAGTGGATTGTATAAGAAATAAAAATCATATAAATTTGAATGAGTTTGTCAGCTGACCAATCTGAATTAGACCTCATCAACTTCTTTTTGCTACCCTTCGCCATCTTTATATTTTCACTGCGGCTGTTGTAGTGGATTTAGTATCTTAAAGCTGCATAATTATACTGCTGTTTACAAAATGTCTATCATGAGAGTGCATCTGATGCCTTAAAATGCTACTTGCAGGTTTTGCAACAGAGCAACTGTTTACTAATCTCATTATAGCATTCATACAAATTAAGGGGATTAACATGTTTTGTGTGTTATTATGTCTTAATTTGTTTGGTTCATCCTCGAATCAATGAGTGATCTATATAATCTAGATTTTACAGGGATGCGACAAGAGTGAGGCTATAAATCAACAGAAATGGCAATATAATTGATTTTTTTCCCTTCTCTTTTCATGTTGCGAATGGCTTTTTGGAAATGTTCTGAATCAAAAGAGCATCAGTGTGAGCAGCTCTCAAACTTTTCCATCATCCAGATGTGTGTGTTGTTCACTGTTGTCATAGCAACCAAACCTTTTCTCTCGGAAAAGGGGCCTAGAGGCTTCTGAACTGCATATTTTAGGTGTGGAATGTGACTCCCATGAAAGCAAAATGGGGCAAGAGTGTGTGTGGAATGAGGCAGTGAGGCAGTGTTTAAATGTTGCATGAAACCATCTTCTGAAATCTGATTAGCATTATTCAATACTAGATTTTTACATTTTCAGAAATAAAATGTCAGTGGGCTTGCCTGGGATTAAATTGTCATTTTCTCTGAAGTAGTGGTAAAACTGGTAAGCGTTGAGTAGTCTTTACTTATTGTCATGATAATCTCAACACCCATCCCTCCCCCAGCCTATATTGCTAAAAGACTTAAACCTCCCACTTACTGGCTCTGGTCCATTTAAAGGCTTTTGAAAAGTTCCAATGGTGGAAACATGATTGTATCTCTTGCGGTTGTCAAAACCAAAATGAAAATTCTGTCATCACTTACCCTTATGTCAAAGACATGTCATTCCAAATCCCCATTCTGTTATTTTTTCATGGACATATAGAGAGACATTTTTTGAAGAATCACGCAGCTTATGTCCATAAAGTCACAGCTCATAGTGGCTATATCAAGATCCAAAAACAGAAGAAAAGACCATGACATCATTCCATATAACATGGAATATATTCCAATTCTTATGATACATTTTGATTCACTGATCTTCAGTGAATCCACATTCAGACTAGTAGGAAACACAGTGTTATGATGTGGCAGAATGTTTGGGATGGAGAATGAGATCTCCAATAGAGGGGAAGAATTTCAAAGGCTAATAGCCTACATTAATGTATAAACCTGTTTTATTAATTAAAGGGACTGCATGATGATGTTTGTTCCTTTATATTTTGTTCTTTACAGTTGATGTTTTATTTTGGCAAGCTTGGCTGGAAAACTTGAAAAAACATCTTTTTGTTGTATTTTAATAATTGCAGTCTCTCAAAGACATGAGTAAAACCAACATTTAGATTAGATTAGATTAGATTAGATTCAACTTTATTGTCATTACACAAGAACAAGTACAAGGCAACGAAATGCAGTTTAGGTCTAACCAGAAGTGCAATAGCAGCAAGTGCAGGCTAACAGGCTAACTTCAGGCCAGTGTTGTTTAAATAGTAGTAACATCCTAATCCTTGCTTTAAACATATCAAAACCTGCAAGGGAACTTTATGTGCTTACCAGCATGTCTGGCACCATACCACTCTTTCACATTCTTTAAGGAAGTGAACCATGCCAGCACTGAATGGCCCTACAGCAAGGGCCAAAGCCAAGAACTGACTTATTGTGTAAACAAAGTCTCTGAAATTATTTCCAGTCTTTCCTGGTTGTGTGTGTGTGTGTGTGTGTGTGTGTGTGTGTGTGTGTGTGTGTGTGTGTGTGTGTGTGTGTGTGTGTGTGTGTGTGTGTGTGTGTGTGTGTGTGTGTACCTGGTATATGTCATGGGTACCAAATGTCCCCACAAGGATAGCAATACCAGGACATGTTCTTGGTCCTCATGAGGAAAATGGCTTATAAATCACACTAAGTGATGTTTTTTGAAAATGTAAAAATGCAGAAAGCTTTCTGTGAGGGGTAGGTTTAGGGGTAGGATTATGGGATATAATATACAGTTTATCCAGTATTAATGTAATGTCCTCATAATGAATGGAATACCAGTGTGTGTGTGTGTGCGCACACTGAAATTAAAGTTATCTGTCATGCCCATCAGACTTCCAAACCACAGCCATTCTACCAGTCTGCAACCTTCTAATTATACTCACCCAGGGTCAGAAATGAACTTTTCCATTAAGGGGCAATATTTTTCTTGGAATTGATTTCCAGGGACATTTGTATACATTTGAAATGACATTTTTAGTAATTACTTTATTAAATGCATGTGAAACGTTTTACATCTTCAGGTCTGGGAAATGAAGGAGGTGAGGTCAGAGAGCAAGTGGGCAACAACATTTTTTATTTATTTATTCACAAACTGTTCACTAAAACAAAATGTAGTTTTATGCCACTGCAAAAGTGATAACACTTGATAGTTCTCGTTAACCTGATACATTTCCCCTTTCCTATTGAGTTTCCTGATATTGTTCTCTGTCTGAAGCGTATGCTAAACCATGCCCCCCTTGACTCATACCCCCGCCGCCCGACTTGATCCGGGTAGTCATCCAACCTGCAACCCACTCCCAGGATTCCTGAAGAGGAAGTCGGCCACAGTCACCATCCCTTGCGGATCACCTAAAATTTAAAAAGTTGTAAAGCTAAATACCAGTGGGTGATCCACACATTGCCATCTTTCATGCCACGGAGCCGCTGGAGCAGTGAACGGTCTGAGCAGAGGGTGAACGCCCATCCCAAAAGGTAGTACCGGAGGGTGAGAGCCACCCACTTGATGACAGGACATTTCTTCTTAATGTTGCTGTACTTAGTCTCTCTCAACGAGAGCTTTCGACTAATGAACAGCACTGGGTGCTCTTCTTCCTCCACCAACATGGCTCCCAACCCTTGATCCAACATGTCTGTCAGCAAAACAAGATGCAGAGAAAAATCAGGAGAGTTCATCAATGACCCACCACACAATGCAGCCTTCATGTGAAGGTGGGAGTGTGATGATATGGCGCGGCATAGAGGTGTTGGAGAGATTACATTTATAGATTGCACCATGAATGCCTGTGAATGTTCAAAATTTTGGCGGACAATATGACTCCCAGTCTCCAGAAGCTTGGCAGAACTGCACTATTACAGCATGATAACGATCCAAAGCACACTGCCAAAACCATGTAACAGTTTCTAAATAAGAAAAAATAAAATAAAACTATGACCAAGCCAAGTATTTCACCTGACTTAAATCCATTAACACACTTTGGTGTATTTTAAAAGGATAGAGCAAAGAGCTGGGGAAACAATCTTTCCAGAAATGTGTGTAATATTGTTATCCACAGAGGAGGATTGAGTCTGTCATCAAAAATGAAGGTGGATAGTATTTAAATTAAATATCCTACAGTTCAACTTAGAAATAATGCACTTATTGATACAATTTTGAATCATTTTACATTTGAACGATATTGTGCAGGGGTTACTCACTTCTATTGTATACTGTGAAGGTAATTTGATTAAAAAGAGACAGTTTATGGCATTATCTGAAAAAAATAAAATAAAATAAAGTCATCTTTATTTATATAGTGCTTTATACAATACAGATAAGTTTCAAAGCAGCTTTACAGTGATAAACAGGATCAATGCAAACAGAATTCAGTTCTGCTGTAAAACATGCTGTCATTATTCAGCTGAAGTCAGTTCAGTGTTGATTTAGTTCGGTTCAATAACTGTCATCAATTATTAAATGAGTTCAATTTAGCTATAAGCAGCTGTACAGAAAACAATGGTGTCAATGTTGCAAAATTTGTCAATTAAAAAAAGAAGTCGAATCAGATATAAAGCAGCTTTGCTGGAAAAAAAAGTGGTGTCATCCAGCTCAATTCTGTTTAAGTTTTGTTCTCATTCAATAGTGTCAGTACTGAACAGTGTCTTTTAAACCCCAACTAAGCAAGCCAAAAGGCGGCCGTGGCAAGGAACCCAGGGCCTCATTTATAAAACATGCGTACACAGATTTAAGCGTACACAGAGTGTGCGTATGCTAAAATGAAAACATGCTTAGCACCATGTCAGGGTCTAAGCAAATGTACAAACTTTGACTTGTGGCAAGTCGAAGTTCTGCTGGTATTTGGAAATCTAAGGCCCCATACACACAGAGACGCGTTTAGCTGTATACGTAAAAATTTGTATCATATCAGCGTTTTGTCCAGACGGATCAGGCGTTTTTAGGAGCCTGAAACCGGTATTTTTTTAAACTGGGTCTCAGAGTGGATAAATCTGAAACCAACACCCTTGCGTTTTCGTGTGTACAGCCAATCCGTATATTTTGTGAAACGGTGATGTCATCACACCACGTCCGGGATACGGCTACGGCCACTCACATCAATATTGCGTCATTTAATTACTGAATTTGCATTATTGTTAGGTTATAGGTTTAGGGTTGGGATAGGTGTATGCGTTAATAAAACACAATCTGGTAAGTAGCAAATGTATTTATTGTAATTTTATCATGAGATTTTGCCTCACCTCCGACCGTTGCTGTACCCCTTCTAGCCACAACTCTTCTTCTCCGTTTTTAGTGTATTTCTGTGGCAGAATTACAGCACCACATACTGGTCTGGCATATATACTACATCGCTTTGAGTCGACTTCTGTGGTTTTGTGTGTACGCAGATATTTCTTGAGACGAGGGGAAAAAAAGGATCGGATAGGGAAAGCTCTAGTTTCGTGTGGATGTGGCCTAAGTCATTTTTGCCGCACTCATTCTCAATTAAATGATTTGGAAGTTGACTGGTGCTCTTTTATATGTTAATGACATTAATTAGGGTTCGTTTACCAGGCGGAGATCTGAAACCATTCAGCTGCGCACAATTTCAAGATCATTTGAAGAGAAAATTTCACATCTGGAAGAGAGGTGTACGCATGTTTTTTTTTTTTTTTGTGTGCGTACGTTCGTTCTCTGAATCACACATACGCACATTTAAGAAATGATCAAAAGATCAAATGTAGGATGTTTTCTACGCAGCATTTTATAAATAAGTCCACCAAGACTGAGTCACTCCATCAGGTGACAGAAATTGAGAAAAAAAAATCTTTGGCTCAGTCTCCTTGGGCCAAATGAATGAACATGGTGTGATTTATGAATCCAGGCTGCATCACAAGTCAGATTGTGGATTGGTATCATTTGAAATATTTCATCCAGTTCCTTCTGCTTGAAGATCAGGATATGTCACGTTTGGTGAGAGGAGTTGTAGTCTGAAAATGTATAAACACATATTGCAGACAAGAAAAACACACAGAAAAGCAAAGGCTATTAATCACAAAGATATCTTACCCAGGCAAAACACCACAAATGATCATATTTTTCCTGATTTGATCCAGATGTTTAGTGCTGGCTATAATCAGAATATGTGATATGATTATTTGTGTGCATCGAGTCTATGTAAGATTTTGAACGTCACTAGGCTAGCCTGTGATACCTCCCAAGCCAATTATAAGTAACTACTTCCTTGCATAAATGAAAGAAAAAAAAACCCTCCATTCTCTCTGGGGTAGGCAATTAATTAAGCAAGCATTCAAATCCATTGATGTAGCTACAGTAATTGGGCATGACCAATATATTTGAACTTATGCAAATGACAACGCAGCCCCCAGGCACAAACAGGGGTGGCAGTTTTTTTTATAGGGACATTCTACAGATGCATAACCACCATGTCTAAAAACACGAAAGCTAAACCTGGAGGAAAATCTGAGTTTGTGAGATTAGAAGCATAAGCTGTTTTCATGTTCTAACAAGAAAAGGAGAGTAGATGTGGTTTGGGGCTAATGTGGTGTGATAAACATTATCATCATGTTTAAACACTGTTACGTTTCCAAACGTATGTGTTTAGTTCTTTTCATTTATATCCAGGGTGTGCATGGTAAAATTGCCTCTGTGTGTTCTGTGCTGTGGCTGTGTCCGGGCAGTGCCCTGTCTGATATGCCAAGGCATTGTCTTTTCCTCCTGCACAACTGTTATATGTACTTGTTTATTTGTAGGGGTAATTCATTTGTATTATCATTGCAAGCCCATGCCTCCTGTCTCGGGACTGGCATGGTTCTCAGTTTCCTCTGAGGAAGGAAACACAAGATAGGAACAAGGCCAGAAACTCAATGCCAAAAGAGATAGACTCAAACTAAGAAATGCATATATGCAGCTGTTGAAGATATGGAAATGAAAATTCTGGCATTATGCATCCTCATGTTATTCCAAACCTTTTTATGGAGTAGAAAAAGAGCCATTTTTAATGAAATAAAATCTATACGTTATTTTGAAAATATGAGCGGTATAGTTCACACAAAAATGTCAATTCTGTAATTATTTGTTCCAAAATCATATGGCTTTCTTCCGTAGAGCATATGAGAAAATATTTTGTAGAATATTTATGCTGCTGTTTTACATACAATGAAGAATACAATGAATGGGGCTGTCAAGCTCCAGAAATATCCATGAAATACACATAATAGTTCATACATTACGTTCCAAGTCTTCTGAAGCTATAAAATCTTCTTTCTCCACAGGATCAAAAAAGCATGCATATTCTGCAGTGCATCAGAAACAAGAAAAAAAGGCACTTGAGTCCTAAATGCTTTTGGTGTTAAACATTCACACAGAGATACCGACATACAAACTGGTACAGACACACTCTCACAGGCAGACTTCATTTCCCTCTTCTAATTTACTGTTACACACATGTGAGTGCTCTCTCAGCCATGGAATCATCTATCTCAATCAGGGCTGATGATGCTTTATTAAGCACTCAAGCAGTGGAGTGTAGAGTGGAGCAAAGAATAGAGACACACAGGGGGAGCAGGTGGTTGGAGAGAGATCTTTAGTAATCATGTCATGGATGCAGTGCCAAGGGGCCAACATGCAAGCTTTGTGCAGTTCACTTTAAAATAAGGCAAGGTCTGCCTTCTCCTACCCATTGACTATCTAATTAAAAAGTCTCTCTCTCTCTCTCTTTTTTTTCTCCCTCCCTCTTCTGACAAATGCAAATGATACAATTTGGTACTACCTTCTGTACAAAATGGCACTCTAATAGCACTTTTTCACTGCATGGTAACGCTTGGTACGGCTCGGCTTAGCTCACTAGTCGCTTTTCTTACTGTGTGGTATGACTCTGTTCGGCACGCTCGCTTTGGCTCGCTTTGGTTTTCCACTGCAGTTAGCACCGCTTTAAAGTGGATGGGATTATAGAATGATCGTTGTTATTGTGCCGCCTCTATTTCTCGGCATGTGGATGTTTTAAACTACAAGACAAATAAGTTTGTTTCAAAGGAGGCTGATGGCAGCAAAAATACTGCTAAAAACAAGAGAGTCTTACAACAAAGCGCAGATGACGACATCACTTGATTTGCTCGACGGCCCACAAGGGTAAACTAATCTTGTATTTAGCAATGTGTTTAGGGTCTCAGTCGCTATATCACTGTCACAAAAGCATATAATGGTAGTGACGGTAGTGACGATTCTCTCTGAACAATCAGTGATCTGCAGTGTTTACACGTCACTTTTTAGTATCAGTAAAGCACGCTTGGAACCTCAACCGAGGTGGTACTATTTAAAGGGTAACTTCAGTGATTTAGCATTAGGCTTTGTATCAGTAGAAACCCGGTAGTAAATTCAAATTATAGTACTTCCCCCCCTCATATCCCCCTGAGACGAGAGAATAAGGCATTTTATTTCTGGAAATCCTCCGATGATGCAAATATCGCCATTTTGCGTCATCTGAGGATTTTTTGGCCAGAGGCTAAAGACTACAGCCACTAGATGGAGCTGTTCCGCATGTTATCAACCCACCCATAGGGGAGAGATCTCACGCACAGAATGTAAGACACAGACGGCACACGGACAATCATAACGGAGCGCGGTGCAGAGTAAAGTGAGTGTTTCAACTTTTAAATGAATTCCTGTGATAGTTTAGCTTCCATATGCGATCTGAAAATGTGCCAGACCGGCGCTTAACGTTACCTCAGCTCTGCTCAGCTCGAATGAAATCTGACACTGCTGCGTCTGTGCCGTGACTTTCGTTCGGCTCACTCACACTTTATTGAAAAGACACGTTCAGTTTTTAATTGTAGTGTTTATTCTCTAACTGAACGAAATGATTGTATTACTATGAAGATCAAAACGACGGTGTACAGAGTGGCCTCGTAGGGCAGCGAAGCATGTGCTTCATCCACATGAGACAAAAATACATTTTCTATCTTTTCTCAGTCTAGAAGGCACCAAATTCAAAAATAATTTCACATTTCTACTGCATAAATGACCCAGTTTAAATACAAAGCTTAATGCTAAATCACTGAAGTCACCCTTTAAGCGAACCGTACTGAGCCGTACCGAACCGCACCATGTAGTGGAAAAGCGGCAAAAAGAGAGCCCTACCGAACTGTACCATGCAGTGGAAACATGCCAAAGCGAGCCGGACCAAACCGTACCGAACTGTACCATGCAGTGGAAAGGCGCCATAATAGACTTCCTGTCTCTTATTCTTTGTGAAGCTAGATTCCGACCTCTGTAACCCCATTTAGCAAGAAAAATCAGATATGTATCAGCTGGGCTTACCTCTAGTCCTTTCCTTAACACCCATAAACATACTCATGTTTTTTTCTTTTGTAATGACAGATTTCTTTAGGATGTTAGGTGCGCCAAGCTAGTCATTGACTGGTTGACTAACATGTTTTGAAGATCAGCTTAACTACATTAAGCTTAAAGGGTTAGTTCAACCAAAAATGAAAGTTCTGTCATTAATTACTCATGTCGATCCAAACCCATAAGAACTTTGTTCATCTTCGGAACACGAATTAAGATATTTTTGATGAAATCTGAGAGCTTTCTGACCCCACATAGACAGTGGCACAACGACCACTTTCAAGGCCCAGAAAGGTAGTAAAGACATTGTTAAAATAGTCCATGTGACTACAGTGGTTCAACCTTAACGTTATTAAGCGATGAGAACACTTTTTGAGCACAAAAAAATCGAACAAAAATAAAGACTTTATTCAACAATCTCTTCTCTTCCGTGAAACTCTTTGCGATTCTGTAAGCACCACGATGCATGCATGTGGTGCTCAGCCAATATTGAGCCACCGTTCTGCCGTAGAACTCGAAAGTGCTTTAGCGTAAGTGAGTGACAGGGAAGAGAAGACATTGTTTAATAAAGCCGTTATTTTTTGTTTGTTTTGTTTTGTGAACGAAAAGTATTCCCGTCACTTCATAACATTAAGGTTGAACCACTGTATTCAAAGATGAACGGGTTTGGAAAGACATGAGGGTGAGTAGGCTAATTAATGACAGAATTTTCATTTTCGGGTAAACTATCCCTTTAAACTGGTATGCATGTCCAACATACTAGCTAGATCAGCTAAAACAGCTATACAATATGTCTAAAACACCATAAGACATCAGATACGTTATATCAGGGTTGGGAAACTCTGGCCCTCGAGATCCACTGTCCTGCAGAGTTTAACTCCAACCCTAAATCACAAAACACACATGAACAATCTTAACCATAATTACTAGAAAAATCCTCAAGGGACGGAGTAGCCCAGCCCTGTATTATATCAACCTGTTTGTAGTGAGAGCTGAAGTGTTATTTCTGTATATTAAACTGAATTGCAGACTACAATGGCTTTTCATGTGTGTGTTTGTCTATTTTGATTTAACTTTGATCTTGTCTTTTATTCCATTCCTCTTTTTCTACACCTTCACTAACGCACTTCATCTTAATTGTATTATTATTTTTTATTATAATTACTAAATTATGTGTTATGAGACATAACTGCTCATTCTAGCTTTTAACAATAGGATGGAAAGATAAACAGAGACGTCACCAAAGAGCGCTTGGGTTGAATTTGTTTACTAAACGGAGAACTTGTTCGTATATGCACTCACCTTTACTATTTCTCTCAAAAATGATGATCGTGTTGGTAAGTGTGTCCTTAAATTATTTTTACAACACCGGCAAAGATCGTTTACACTCATGGCTATCTTTCCCTGCCATTGCAGAGTTTTTGCGGTTTTCGATTTTTTTTTCACTGTAATATGCTAGGGGGCACTTTTACGCATCTCCAGAACAAGTACAGTATCTCCAGATCAAAACACAGGTAAAAAAGTAGCAGAAATGAGCAATCTCATATGTAAGCAGATGTATACGAAAAATTATGTGATCATCAATAATAAACAGCATATAAATCAAAACAGGAAGTGGTTAGGACTGTACAAGCTGGGGTCATCATCATACTGAATCCGATCCATAAGTAGTCATTGACAAAAACACAATTTTCTCAACTTTTTGCTCAAAATGTTGCTTTTAACTTAAATAAAAAAGAAAAAGAATGCATGAAGCTAGAATACGTACTTTCTTTTTAAGCAGAGGGTCTGTTCTTTCTTTTGATGTATTGCATGTTCAGATATTCATACAACAAAATATTCTGGGGTCTATGACATTTTTGTAAAATGATCAAAAAAGCTAGAAGTGGCTGAAATTTTGAAAAAATGAAAAAATGCTGGCAGGGAAATATTTAATATTATTGTTTTAATGTTTAAAATACAGGCCCCACAAAGTCAGTATACATACCATTGGTCAAATGTGGGTTCATGACCACACGTCCATCATGCTTCACACCATGCAGACGTTTACATCAATCATGAACTCATGAACCCACATTTAACCATGTGTCAGAAGCGATAGTCTATAGTCTAAAAGTTTTAAATATTAATATTTTTTCTCACACATCTATCGTTTTGCTTTATCAACTGGGGTGGTATGGATTACCATAGCATTCCTTTTGCTTGCACCCATCCACATCATATAGACAAACAGAGATTGATTATTTAAAAAAAATCCTTATTTGTCTTCATCTGAACAAGGAAAGACATATAGATCTAGGATGGCAATTCATTCATTATTTGCCGAAAATCTTCAAAATCTCAACTCTTCCAATACATAGCTTTTTATATTATTATTTTATTTAAAACATTTTTTTTTTACAATAGTACTTGAATTGGATGCTGACACCTTTAACACTAATCAACAATCTAAAACTAAATCTTCTTCTATTCTCATTCTCACTATCAGTTTAACTGACAGCAACCTTACATCAACTTGGCCTTCTCTTCATTGATTTCAGAGTGCTGCAGAACAGTCAGTAAGGTGACATTGCAAGGTGACAGGACCTCAACTACACCACCTCCTACTAACAGTACATGCCCCTTAAATTACCTGTCAGCAAGCCAGCACTTCTTAAGTGAGCAGCCTAGGTTGTCTCTTAAAGGTCTTTCCTTGAATAAACTTGTGAAGAACAATGAAAGTGTTAGAAAAGATTGAGGTTCTGCTTACAATGGCTATTTGCAATGCAACATTTGCCCACTGACATTAATAACATATGTTAAGATGCCTCTGCATGGCCATTCTTGTCCACTATCACCAAACCAGTGCTGATCAGCTTGTAAATGCATACTGGTCTAAGCCTTTTCACTTTCACTTACACTTTATTTCTATGGTCCACTTTAGATATTCTACTAATTATAAGTAACTTTGTAACTTACATTCTTAAGAGTCAAAATCCATTGTTATTGGGAAAAGCCACCACAATGTGCCTTTGGTAACCATATCAATTACCTTGCCCTTATATAGCCATCAATCAGCTTTCTTTAATAATGCAGCTCATTGATAATGGACCTGGATTTCCTCCTGTGCTAAATTCTCCTCTGGGTTTTCCTATTCTGAAAATGCAACTTGCAAGATTCTATAATTTCTTTAATGGAGAAATTATAATGTATATTGATGCAATATCACACTGTAAAACATTTTTTTCTAGTGACCGATCACATCTAAATTTTTTAGTTGGCCAAATTGAATTTCTGTGGAACTAAAACATTTTTCACTAGAAAATTTTCAATTGGAGACCTGAATTTTTTTTTTTACAGTGCATTAATTATGGGTACATTAAGTTTCATTGTGATTTTCAGGTGAAAGATTTTGATTTTGTTTGGATAACAGTTATCACTTATGTGGGGGATTTTAGGGAGTTTAGGGATAGAAACCCTCTCTCTAATCCCGTGCCTGTTTCTGTTCTGGTTAATTAACTCTCCCTGTATTTAAACTCTTATTTAAAACCTAATTTTGAGCAAATTTAAAGCCTCGATTTTCAAACTCGTCGGATCACTGCTCTTTTCTTAATGCATGACTATCTGGGGTATCATTCAGTTGCTACTGTGTTCACACTGCACGATGGATCGGCGACAGGAGGTTTCACACTGCATGACTGTACAAGAGGAAGAATCGCAGACAACTCAGCCCGGTCCGCAAACTACGTTTCACAAGCAAACACACATGAGAAGTGATGAGGAAATAACGGCAGATCACTCGTGCGTCAGACCGAGTTCTTGTTATCAAAAATATAGACTGCAATCCAATTTGTCTGTGCACTGATTCACAGCAAAAAGGAGAAAAAGAAAAAAAGATTATGGCGGAGGAAATGGTTGGGGAGACGCAGGGAGCAAGGATTGTGTTCTGTAAAGAGAGTTAGAGGTAAATAAATAATTTACAGATTTCGCAAAAACCTGTCGGTGAGTCAAAATCGGGGCTAAAATCGGGCAGTGTGAACTCGCTATTAGTTTCCTTAGTTCTTTCTTCCAGTACCGTCTATGTCAGTGGTTCTCAAACCTGCCCTGGAGCACCACCAGTCCTGCACATTTTGTATGTCTCCCTCATCTATCACACCTGATTCAACTCATGAGCTCATTAGTAGAGACTGCAAGACCTGGGCTGCGTCCGAAAACCTAGGTAGCTGACTCGTTGCCTTGCTGCCTTATCAGACAATGACTTGTAAGGCAGCGTTTCTGCATGAAGTAACCTCACGAAACTAGACTTCTAAAGCAGCGTAACAGTTTAATGATCTACAGCAAAATAGAGTGAGCTGTGGTGAGAACTAAACAAATATTTAATTACTACATTAGTAATTTCGGCCCCACTTTATATTAGGTGGCCTTAACTACTATATACTTACATCAAAAAATAAGTACAATGTACTTACTATGTTCAAATTGTATTGCAAAACACCTTTGCTGATATTGAGGTGGGATATGGGTAGGGTTAGGGATAGGTGTGGTGATATGGGTAAATTTAAGAGTATGGTTAGGTGTAAGGAAAGGGTCAACTGTAACGTAATTACATGCAGGTATTTTTTAAAATGTAAGTACAATGTAAAGACATGTATGTACACAATAAGTGCATTATATCAAATGATTAATTCAAATGTTAGTACATAGTAGTTAAGGCCACCTAATATAAAGTGGGTCCGTAATTTCTTGCTAGAAAGGGCATCAGAAGTGGAAAATGTCGGTTAAAAAAACGTACATTTACACACAAACTGACCAGCAAATGCAACTTCCGGAAGACATCTTTTTTTTCCAGCTCAACTGTCACTGAATGGAAAGCACAGGATTGTGGGATATCAAAAGCAGCGAAGGATACATATATGCTGCCAATCGATCAGATGAAGGTATCTCAGGAGACAGGAAGTGAAGCTAACATCAGATTCGGACATGCCTTGATGCCTTCCTACCTTGAAATGTGTCCTCCGAAGGCAGCATTTTCCAGGTTCCCAACACCAGCTGCAGCTCATATCATCTGCCTATATAGACTCATCACTTTCTCATCTCTTTGTCAGATCGTTGTTTGTGGGTCCCCGGTGTGTTTGTTCCAGTCTGCATCCGAGTCCTGTGCCTTCCTTGTTCCTGTTCATGTTCCTGTGGTTTTGGATTCGTCGTCACCTGGTCTTCACACTCTGCACTCTTCACCGTTGTCATCTGGCCATCGGAGTCCCTGCGCCGCTAGCCTGCTCCATTGTGACTTCCTTTGTGTACATCATCAATCCTACATTAAAAGAGTTTTCTCACACCTGCTTTCGTCTCTGTGTCGTGACAGAACGATCTGACCAAGATTATGGAAGCAGCGAGTGACTCATCACCATCCCTGTAGGCATTCATGAACCACAGCATTCTTCGAATGGATAACCAGGAGAGTAATCTCAACGATACAGCGCGCGCTGTTCAAGCATTAGTGGCGCAGGTGTCCGGGCTCAACCAGCAGATCCAACTTCTGCTAGCACCCACTGCGCCACCCGCACCGCCGATTCCCCCACCATCTTCAGCGGACCCCTCTCAGTCGGAGCCCCGCCTACCAGTTCCAGAGACCTATTCAGGTGAACCTGAAGGAATTGAAAATAATCAAAGATATTTGATATTTGAAATCCATTTGCTTTACTGTTGCCCCCCCACCATTTGCTTATCAGAAGGGCGACCTGGAAGACAATTAGAGAGGCCTTTAGGCCACATGTGGGTCACACCTTGCGGGGGAAGTTTGGTTTGGGTTTGGTTTGATTGGTCGGTTTGAAAAGAATACATTTGGTTTCAGTCACATGGTCAAGGAATAGATAAAAGCAGATGGAACTATTGCTCGTGCTCTCTTTTTCCTCTGGTTTTTTTCCTCTGGGGGTCTGACTCTCTGGCTCTTGAGGTCATTGGGGCTTCTCTTCTTCTCTCTCTCTTCTTCTCTCTCTCTCTCTCTCTCTCTCTCTCTCTCCCTCAGGTAACATTGTATTCATGCTGTGTACGATTAATGGTATAAGTTTATCATCTCATACATCCATTTTGAAACTATTTTAAGTGTAACCATAACCAGATTTTGTCATTAAATCCTTTATATTACGAATTGTGCTAACTAGTTTTGATTTGGTATTGACTTTGAAGTGCTCCCTATTGCAATACAATATAGTCACATTATAGCAACGCTCTCCCACATATTTTGCTATTGTAACTGCACTTATTTCCGTCGTTGGTATAAGTTGCAGTGGGTGGAAATAGACGAGAAATGTACAGTTTTCTTCCATCTTTCTGATAACGTTTCTTTAAGTCTTCTGGCAACCCTGCAGATTGAACCATCTGCAGGAGTCCACTCTTACAGATGGTGCCGAAACCCGGGAATCCCTTGCAGTGAATTTTCTGAAATTTACTTGGATCTGTGTAAGAATAAGGACATTTTTCACAGTTGATCTTGTGAATGGATTAAAGCTGACCTTCTGACCAAGGAATGGGTAAGGCTGTTTTCATTGTTTAATGGTTGAAGGAATTGCATGAAACAGAACTTAGAAGGTTTTAAATAGCTTCCATAGTCCCATTACTGTACAATCCGTGAATATTCAGATAATCTCCTCGGGATGGAAGGGAAATTTTCTAGTGAAGTATTGTTTGCTTTATGGAGTGAAAAAGTTGAGCCTACCTTGTCTAAACTCAAGAAAGAGTATATTGGAATTAAAAGTTCAGATGATGAAATGTTCAAATATTGGGAATTAAATGGCAGACACCAAAAGAAATCAAAACATGGTGAAATAATTGAGGCTTTAAACTTCATAAGTTGTAAAAGGCTACGTGATGTGACGACACATCTATTTCCAAGTATAGATGCGAAATGTAAAGAAGTGGAATCTAAAAATGAAGAAGCAGAAAAGGCTGAGGCAAAGATTCAATATCTTCAAACACAGCTAGATAAATTACTAGTTGAGCAGTTAGCCCTGACTGCAAAGTGTAGCAAACACAAGGAAACCATTGCAGATCTCAAGGCTAAGCTAAATGCTAAAAAGCTCATACCTCCCAGACCGCTTAACAGCGATGGGATTAAAAAGCATGTTCACTTCTTAGATGAAGTGACTTGCTCTAATGAATCTGAAGCGTTTAGTTCAGAAAATGCACAAGAAAGTGTGCCTATTTCAGTTCTTAAGGTGATGCAGCACCGGAATAGCGCAGAGTCATGTACCAGTACGCATGGTGTGCAAGCATTAGAGAGTCATGAATATCCTCAAACTCCAGGAGAACATAGCAGACAACCCAATGGCAAAGAGAACAGGTTTTGCAGTTCCTGTCAGAAAATAGGCCATTCAGAGGGGAAATGCTGGTCAATGGGAAGGGGTAAACCTCCACCTTATTTTCAGAAAAATAGGAAATTACTTTCTAAGGGCAAAGATCAGCGCTCATTTGCAGGTAAAACTCTCAGTGAGTTGACTGCATTGTTCATGCAAGGCCTTCAGCTATTAACTTCACTTGCGAGCGGGCTAGCAGCCTCTTAGCAATGAGTTTAATAGTAAAATATCCAGATTGCAACGATCCTGTTTGTATTTTCAAATTTGTAATTGGACTAAACACATTGTGCGCATTGATTACACATTTTAGTTGTTTGTGCTACGAGTTACACATAGACTTTTTATTCTTTAAAACACACGATTGCTTTACTGTAAGTGTTGTATGAAACACTTAGGATTAGGCTGTAGATGCTATGCATTCTAGGCCATATATCTTGTGTAAATTGGAATAACTTTAATACTGGAATTGTATAGCAATTTCAAGATTGCATGTGTGTCTATGTTGAATTTGTTAGTCTCCTATAGTGGAAACTCTGCTATTTCCTATATAGCTGTAGTGAAACCATGTACAGGAGCACAGAATTGCCATGTGGCTACAGTGAGAATTACAATTGCATTAACCATGAGAATGTTTTCATCACAGCAGGATTTGAGAACTCCAAACTTTGCATTTTATCATGCTCTTTAACAAAAACATTGGTGGGAGAAGATTTTGAGCCAGACCACACCTCATACTGATATTGTATTGCTGGCTGCCTGTTTTACAACAGGGCTAAATTTGCATCACAATTTCAGACTTCCTCACCATGTTTGGGCATGATTTACACATTGCCACAGCTAAATTCAGTCACATAGATTAAGTTAAATCTATATCTGCCTCACAAAATGTCTTTACATCTAGACTGTTAAAACTGTGAATTTCTTCCAGTTATTGTTTGTTTTGTTTTTTCCTTTTGATTTACTAAATCAGGGATTACTTATCTCACCAAGTTAAATATCAAAAGGGTATTTCTCATCCTTACTTAGTGAAAAATATTATTTTATCATTGTATTGTAAGAATGCATTTGATTTTGAATTTTGATTTCTGGGTCTTTGTATTTTTCCATTTTACAATGGAACAATGGTTGTGGACATGAATTCAATTGAATTTCTGTATTTGGTTACACAATATTTTGCTGATACTTCTCATGAAAGAGGAGTTTAAAACCAACAATGATTGTTGTTTTGTTATAATGCAATTTATTTCAATGTTTCTAAAAAATAATGTAAGAGCTTGTGATATCTTCTTTTATTCTAAACCTTGACCACTTTATTAAGTAGGCTACATAGATTTAAAGGCTTATTGCCAGAGACTATTTTAATCTGACCATATCAAACTTCTGACCAATGACAAATGCCATGTATGCTATTTTGCTGTTTGTTGGGCTGTATGTTACAGGATTCCTGCTCCTCTAGTTCACCTCCTGTTCACCTCTGCATCAGAAAGAGAGACAAGCTTTTGTTCTCATCGTCAGTGACTGTTCTTGAGGTGTGAAGGATTCAATGGACGTTTTGCATATCAATGATGTTTGCACCATACCATTTGATGAAGTTCTCAAGCAGGGCTGCAAGGAGAACGAACACTGAAGACTGACAAACTGCCTTTGCAACATGCCTGGACGACAAGTCTGAAGATCTGACATCTACACACAACTGAAAGCATGTCTTTGTTGACTGTGTCACCTCTGGACACTTTATGAACGTGGCCAAACGTGCCAAGGGGGGACTGAAGGAATTGAAAATAATCAAAGATATTTGATATTTGAAATCCATTTGCTTTACTGTTGCCCCCCCACCATTTGCTTATCAGAAGGGCGACCTGGAAGACAATTAGAGAGGCCTTTAGGCCACATGTGGGTCACACCTTGCGGGGGAAGTTTGGTTTGGGTTTGGTTTGATTGGTCGGTTTGAAAAGAATACATTTGGTTTCAGTCACATGGTCAAGGAATAGATAAAAGCAGATGGAACTATTGCTCGTGCTCTCTTTTTCCTCTGGTTTTTTTCCTCTGGGGGTCTGACTCTCTGGCTCTTGAGGTCATTGGGGCTTCTCTTCTTCTCTCTCTCTTCTTCTCTCTCTCTCTCTCTCTCTCTCTCTCTCTCTCTCTCTCTCTCCCTCAGGTAACATTGTATTCATGCTGTGTACGATTAATGGTATAAGTTTATCATCTCATACATCCATTTTGAAACTATTTTAAGTGTAACCATAACCAGATTTTGTCATTAAATCCTTTATATTACGAATTGTGCTAACTAGTTTTGATTTGGTATTGACTTTGAAGTGCTCCCTATTGCAATACAATATAGTCACATTATAGCAACGCTCTCCCACATATTTTGCTATTGTAACTGCACTTATTTCCGTCGTTGGTATAAGTTGCAGTGGGTGGAAATAGACGAGAAATGTACAGTTTTCTTCCATCTTTCTGATAACGTTTCTTTAAGTCTTCTGGCAACCCTGCAGATTGAACCATCTGCAGGAGTCCACTCTTACAAACCCAACTACTGTCGAGCTTTTCTTACTCGATGTGCTATGCATTTTTCTCTGTAACCCAGGACATTTCATGAGGAGCGAACCAAGGTCGCCTTTGTCCTGATGCTGCTGACTGGGAGAGCGGCGCTTTGGGGAACGACGGTGTGGGAGAATCAGGACGAATGCTGCTCCTCGTTTCAGATGCTCTCCGCCGAAATTAAGCGGGTGTTCGACCGGGAAGAGAGGCAGCCAGAGTGTTGGTGGATCTGCATCAAGGAGAGAGGTCGGTAGCAGACTTCTCGATCGAGTTTCGGACCTTAGCGGCGGAGAGTCAATGGAACGAGGAGGCGCAGTGGGACATGTTCCTGCATGGGCTGGCTGACTGCGTCCACAAGGAGATCTATGCCATGGACCTTCCCACTGGACTCAATGAGTTCATCGCACTGGCTTTAAGAGTGGACGCTCGCCTTTCTCGTGTGGATCGGCAAGCTCAGCACAAGCGTCGTCCTGAGGAAGTCAGGGAACATCGTTCTGGAGGCAGGGACGTGGTCAGCCCAGTCAACGATCACAAGCCCATGCAGGTGGGTCGAGCCCGGCTTTCCCGGTAGGAGAAGGAGAGGCGGAGATCCATGGGCCTTTGCATGTACTGTGGAGGAACTGGACACTTCGCCTACAACTGTCCGGTAAAAGGTCCAGCCCGATAGTAAGTATGAGGCTACTATCGGGTGGGATTTCCGCCGAGAAGACCTCATCCACATCTACCCTCCTCCCGGTAAGACTTCGATGGTCAACTTACCTCCACGACTGTCGCACACTGCTGGATTCTGGGGCTGAAGGTAACTTTATGAGCCATCAATTTGCACTCAAACTTCACATTCCCCTCAAGACACTCACTCACAGGATTGCTGTGCACGCTCTCAATGGTCAAGAACTACCCACCATTTCACTGACCACTGAAGACATCACCCTCATCACATCCGGCAACCACACAGAGACCATCTCCTTTTACATCCTGGACACTCCACTTGCACCCATAGTTCTTGGTCACCCCTGGCTCACCCGTCACAACCCTAGTGTGGACTGGCAGCAGAAGTCTGTGTCGGCGTGGAGCAGTCATTGTTATAAGTCTTGTCTTGTGTCTGCTTGTCCGTCTGTTTCTGTCCCTGTGTTTCAGGAAGAGGCAGTGGATTTATCTAACGTGCCCACAGAGTACCTGGACCTGAAGGAAGTGTTCAGTAAGTCTCGAGCTGCTTCTCTTCCCCCTCTTCGTCCCTATGACTGTGCCATAGACTTATTGCCAGGTACGTCTCCGCCTAAGGGCAAGTTATATTCTCTCTCGGTTCCAGAGAGAGAGGCCATAGAGAAATACATTTCTGATTCCTTAGCAACGGGGTTCATCCGCTCTTCCTCTTCTCCAGCGGAGGCGGGGTTCTTTTTTGTGGGGAAGAAGGATGGATCCCTGCGACCCTGTATCGATTACCGAGGGCTGAACAACATCACGGTAAAGAATACTTATCCTTTGCCGTTGATGTCTTCAGCCTTCGAGGGGTTACAGGGACTATCTTCACGAAATTGGATTTACGTAATGCTTATCATTTGGTTCACATCAGGGAGGGGGATGAATGGAAGACCGCTTTTAACACCCCTAGGGGACACTTTGAATATTTGGTCATGCCTTTCGGACTGTCCAACTCCCCAGCGGTCTTCCAGGCACTTGTCAATGACGTACTGCGAGACATGGTTGATCAGTTCATATATGTCTACCTGGATGACATATTGATTTTTTTCTTCATCTCTCCAGGAACACGTGCAGTATGTCCGACAAGTGCTTCAGAGGTTGTTAAGAAATGGGCTTTTTGTCAAGGCGGAGAAATGCGCTTTTCATGCACAGTCTGTTCCTTTTCTA
The DNA here is from genome assembly GCA_023566225.1 of Romanogobio albipinnatus. Classification (NCBI taxonomy): domain Eukaryota; kingdom Metazoa; phylum Chordata; class Actinopteri; order Cypriniformes; family Gobionidae; genus Romanogobio; species Romanogobio albipinnatus. The sequence goes on along the minus strand of CM042242.1, from coordinate 62,749,641 downwards.
GGGTACATCGTGTCGGCTGAGGGAATGCGCATGGATCCTGAGAAGATCAAGGCTGTGGTGGATTGGCCAAGTCCAGATTCCCGTAAGGCTCTACTGAGGTTTCTGGGGTTTGCCAATTTTTACCGGCGGTTCATTCGCAACTTCAGCCAACTAGCCGCGCCTCTGACCGCCTTGACCTCTCCCAGATCGACATTCAGGTGGTCAGACGCAGCTGAGGCTGCGTTTGCCAAACTGAAGGGTTGCTTTGTTTCAACCCAGATTCTGAGAACCCCTGATCCATCATGTCAGTTCGTGGTGGAGGTCGATGCGTCAGAGGTGGGGGTAGGTGCAGTGCTATCCCAGCGTTCACCTTCAGACGACAAGATGCATCCTTGCGCGTTTTTTTCTCTCGCATCGTTTGTCCCCTGCTGAACGTAATTATGACATTGGCAACAGAGAGTTGTTGGCAGTCAAGCTAGCATTGGAGGAATGGCGTCACTGGTTAGAAGGGTCAGGGGTACCTTTTATTGTCTGGACCGATCACAGGAACTTGGAATACATTCAAACTGCTAAAAGATTAAATTCCAGGCAGGCTCGGTAGGCTCTTTTTTTCGGTTGTTTTGATTTTACTCTATCGTACCGCCCGGGATCCAAAAACATCAAACCCGACTCTTTATCGCATATTTTTGACTGTTCCGAACGCCCGGCTACTCCCGAGTGCATTTTACCAGAGTCTCTATTCATCTCTACACTCACATGGGAGATCGAATCGAAGGTCAAGAAGGCCTTAGAAGGGGTAACGCCTCTGGCCCGTTGCCCACCGAACAGTTTATTTGTGCCCGAGGAATTACGGTCCAGCGTTATTCAGTGGGGACATTGTTCCAATGTGGCTTGCCATCCAGGAGTTAATCGCACTAAATTTTTAGTCAAGCAACGATTCTGGTGGCCTCTTATGGCTCGTGACGTTCACAGTTTTGTCCTGGCTTGCTCAGTTTGTGCCACGGGTAAGACTTCCAATCGACCTCCAGATGGGTTACTTCAACCGCTGCCGGTTCCTTCGAGACCCTGGTCCCATATCGCTCTAGATTTTATCACCGCCCTCCCACCCTCTCAGGGTCACACAGTAGTTTTGACCGTGGTGGACTGGTTCTCGAAGGCGGCGCATTTCATTCCTTTGCCCAAATTACCCTCAGCCAAGGAGACAGTGTTGATTGTCGTTAATCACGTTTTTCGGTTACATGGCCTCCCGACAGATGTAGTTTCTGACAGAGGACCCCAGTTTGTGTCCAAATTTTGGCGAGAGTTTTGTAAATTTCTGGGGGCGACTGTCAGTCTGTCCTCAGGGTTCCATCCCCAGAGCAATGGTCAAACTGAGCGAGCCAATCAGGATCTGGAGAGAACGTTGCGATGTTTAGTGTCCAAGAACCCTTCCTCGTGGAGTCAACAACTCAGTCTATGGTGGAGTACGCCCACAACACGTTGCCGGTGTCATCAACGGGCCTATCACCGTTTCAGTGTAGTGTAGGTTACCAGCCACCTATTTTTCCTAGTCTGGAATCCGAAGTCGCGGTCCCCTCCGCTCACGCCTTCGTCCAGAGGTGTCGTCGCACTTGGACTAGAGCCCGTGAGACTCTACTCCAAGTGGGAGCACACACCAAGGCCAAAGCCGATCGCCACCAGTCTAGGCCTCCCGTATACGTCGTCGGTTCTACTAAGTGTGGCTTCTACTAAGAACATTCCTCTTCGCTCCGTATCGAATAAACTTGCTCCTAAATTCATAGGCCCATTTTCTGTCACCAAGATCGTTAGTCCGGTGGCAGTCCGCCTCAAACTTCCTCCTGCGTACAGGAGGATTCATCCCGTGTTCCATGTATCCAAAATTAAACCCGTTTTTTTTGCTCGCATTAATCCACCGGTCCCGGTCCTCCCCTCACCGCGTCTCGTAGACGGGGAACCCACTTATTCGGTTAATCGCATTCTGGACTCGAGACGGAGGGGACACGGATTTCAGTACTTGGTGGACTGGGAAGGTTACGGTCCGGAGGAGAGAAGTTGGGTACCAGCAAGAGATATCCTGGATGATTACAATCGGCAGGTAAGGGAGTCTGGGAACGCCAGGAGGCGTTCCTAGGGTGAGGGGTACTGTCACGGTTCATGAATCCATGTCTCTTTCTAGTCTCATGTGCTGTTGTTATGTGTGTGTACGTGCTGATTGTGTGGGCGTGCCCACTCATTGGATCATCAGCTATCCGGCTCATCAGTCCCAACACCAACTGCAGCTCATATCATCTGCCTATATAGACTCATCTCTTTGTCAGATCGTTGTTTGTGGGTCCCCGGTGTGTTTGTTCCAGTCTGTGTCCGAGTCCTGTGCCTTCCTTATTCCTGTTCATGTTCCTGTGGTTTTGGATTCGTCATCACCTGGTCTTCACACTCTGCACTCTTCACCGTTGTCATCTGGCCATCGGAGTCCCTGCGCCGCTAGCCTGCTCCATTGTGACTTCCTTTGTGTACATCATCAATCCTACATTAAAAGAGTTTTCTCGCACCTGCTTTCGTCTCTGTGTCGTGACAATTATATACTCCAATCGTCATGCGCTTTATTGCTTCCTGAGCCTTGTGACAGCCTTGTGACATTGTGTGATTGGCTGGTAATCATTTCCACACTTAACTATCTATGATTGTAATGAACTCTTGATCTTTTGTATGACACAATTATAGCCACATTTGGCTCATGGTTACATTTGAATCACTGTAACTAAATCCAAACATTCCAATCACCGAAGTCTCTCGAAATGAAGTAAATGACAGCTTCTGGGCCTCTTGAATTAACTTGCTTTAAGAGTGTGCATCTAAATGTATGTGCAGTAATGGAGTGATGAAAGAAAGTGAGGGGGAGCAATTAAACAAAGTCAAACCAACCGCCATGTTATGCAAAGGTTGTCATGGTTATGGCTTTTGTGTTTGCGGAGAGGAATGTGAATGATGTGCTTGTGGTGAAGGGCTGGAGTTTAACATTCCTCAGTGCTGCTTCAGGACCAAGAAAATATGAAGACTTGTGAAAAACAGTTACTATGGAGAGAATTGGTTAAAGTACTACTGAGCTGGGATCTATATGGTTATGTTCTGAATATGCTCTCCTAGTCCTATTGTGGATGTTTGTTCAAAGGTGGAAAAATTTAGTCTTTGGGGGGTAATGCTTGATCTGTGTTTGTTTTGTGCTTTTAGTTGAGTATGTTCCTGTTTTTCTTATGTAGGGCTTGTTTTTTTTGTACCCTTTTCCTTGCCACTTGTTTGTTTCATTGGTTTCTTATAGATTTTTTGATTATGTTCACCTGGTCTTCATTCAATTTTCATTTGTTTGTCCATAGCGTTTAAACACCCTGGGCCTCATTTATAAAACTCGTATTAGTATACTAATTAGTTTGGGTTAGGGTTAGTAGAAAAATTTGGCATGTAATTCCAATGTTACGTATAGTCATTGGAATGTCTGTTGGTGGAGCATCAAAATAAAGTGTTAGCAGATCTACTAAAGAGTCTACTAATACTCTAAAAATTGTTGATATGTAGGTGCAATGTTATTTGTAGTCAACAGAATGTCTCAACCCATTCTCACTCCCAAGGCGTCAAAATCTGAAGCATGGTCAAGTGCCTTCCGCGTCACAATGAAGATGCTAAAGGTACCCCTAGTCATCATTTTTCAATGCGCAGAGTGCTCTATTGATTTCAATGAGTAACCTTTGGCGTCATACACAGACGGGTTGGGCAAGGGAATGATATCATCATGATGAAATTATATATTGAGTTATGATTTTGCCATTATGACATGTTGGAGTATGATTCTCAATTTAATCAGTCAGCATAATTTTATTTACATTTATTTTATTTACACTATATGACACGTTGGAACATGTAACCCAACCCAACCCCATCCCATTCCTAAACCTACCCATTTGTGTATTATATGATATAAAACACAGGATATAACAGGCAGATGCGACTGCATGCACAATTTATTAAAAAAGTTCAAATATTCCAAGTGTTCCGAGGTCAAACGATTGATTTGTTTGAAGAAAATCCCCAAAAGCGATCAGCGTCTCCATCGGCCGAAGATCAAACACACGTTCAAATGTCAAAAATTGCCTCCCGAAGAAACGTTATGTCAGATTTCATAGTGAAATTACATTGGCTCTGTCTTGTGACCAATTGCCTCATTACGTCATCTTTGATTGTAAAAGCTTGTGTGTTTCTCATGACCGATCGCATCATGCTAAAGAGTCAGGTGTATCATATGAATGAGATATGACTCAGTGCGTGCTTTCGTTCACGGAGCGGAGGGATCATCATTTCAGCGATTAAAACATCAAGATCAACTCTGTTCTTCACATGAAGATATCGTATGACTTCAGAAGACTTGGAATGCAACATGAGTTAACACATTTATACTGTTTTTGCTCAGTTTTTGCAATAAATACCTGTGACTGTACTTTTATTTGCCTGTTACGTGTTTTATATTGTTTAGAAGTGGGTAGGTTTAGGGTAAGAGTGGGGTTAGTTGCTCCAAAATATAAAAGTAGCCTATAAATATTCATAAAATCATATCTGCTTTTACAAATGCAAAGAATTAAATGCGTCTTAATCTCACTCATTGGGCAAACAGTTGAAATCAATGGAGCACCTGCGCGTCGTGATAGTGACGCCTAAGGGTACCTTTGGTGTCTTCATTGTGACGGGTAACATCGGAAAAAAAAAATTAAACATAAAACACTGTGAGGACTTTGTCTCATCTCAGAACACCACTGCATGCCACTGGAGTGTATGTACGGTATTAATAAGGAGCAAAAATGAGATGTAAAAATTTAATTAGTTATCTGTAGCATTAAATCATTCATTCGCAAACATCCATTTAGCTCAAACAGTATAGTATGGTGTTATAGCAACAGCAACGTTATGTGTTCTTTTTCCAGATAATACATGAATTGATAAAACAGTATAAAGTAAAATAGCTTGAACTCAGTGTAAGATGTTTGGATAAAAAGTATCTGCCAAATGTGTAAATGTTAAGTTTACTGTTTCTTTAGCCCTCGTTCAAATGAAAGTATGCAGGGTTTGGTTTCAGGTGATATCAGGTTGGTAAATATTTCATCCAGCACACACTATTGCTAGGGAAAATGTAATGTTGTAGCAAGTGTAAATTCTACACTGTTGCGTAATAGCTAAAATATCTTAATACATGAAATACATTTGCTTTAATCCTTTTGGAAGGCAACTTTTGATCATAGTGACTCGCATTTCATTCAAAGTTCAGGCTATCGTTCGCTGGCAATCTAACCCATGACCACAGCAGTGCAATTGTTTGAGTCTTTGAAAAGCTACATGACACGAACATCTCACTACTGAGAAATAGTTAAACGTTTCACTGTTTGTGGTGACACTACTGACCAGCATTGCTTGTGTGGTTATCTTGTTAGAACAGGAATTCGGAAAACACTGAGCACCAACACATGGAAGAGAATATGTGCATAGCTTAATTTATGTGTATGCTGGAGAAATGAATTCCGAAATTCAAGGCTTAGCATATGTCACACAGAGAAACAAACTTAAAAAACACAGGGTTATGACACAGAAAGCCTTCATCATTATCATCATCATCATCATCATCATCATCATCATCCAAAAACTGCTTACTTGGGTGGCTTAGCAAGTCTCATATTTTAGCAGTTAGTTTTCATTACTATAAATTTCATTCCCAATTAAGTTAAGGGAAAAACTGCCATTTTCACACATTGCAGGGTGTTGCATGTACATTTAACCACAGTGAGAGCATTCCACTGCTATGACTGATCTACTTCTGGCTGCTAGGTCAAGTGTGAACAAGGTGTCAGGATAATCACACATGTCTCAGCCTTTTCAGCCCTCACACCTGTGTGTGTGTGTGTGTGTGTGTGTGTGTGTGTGTGTGTGTGTGTGTGTGTGTGTGTGTGTGTGTGTGTGTGTGTGTGTGTGTGTGTGTGTGTGTGTTCTATCCACAGTCTTGACATATCTACAGAAATGGCACAATGCAATAGGCATGCAACAAGGGGCTCTATACAGGATAATTGTGTTGAGCAATGTGCTCACCTTGGAAGTTATTGGGGAATATCAGTATTCGATGGGTGTTAGAGGTTAACATGTAGAAAAATATTTACTTCAGACAAATCCTAATGCAGAGTTTAGTGGCATATTGAAAGTGTTAATGTCGATATATCATTGGTCACACTTTAGTTTAGGATCCAATTCTCACTATTCTCACTAACTATGACTTCTGCCTCAATAAACTCCTAATTACTGCTTATTAATAGTTAGTAAGGTAGTTGTTAAAGGTCCCGTTCTTCGTGATCCCATTGTTCAAACTTTAGTTAGTGTGTAATGTTGCTGTTAGAGCATAAATAATACCTGTAAAATTATAAAGCTCAAAGTTCAATGCCAAGCGAGATATTTTATTTTACAGAAGTTCCCTTTCAAAGCCTACAGCGAACGTCTGGCTTGGACTACATCCTGGTACTTCCTTCATAAATGACGTCAGTAGAACAGACTAACCTCCGCCCACAAGAATACGCGAAAAAAGGGGGCGTGGTCTTGTTGCTATCCCACGTGGAGAAGAGGACGTGTCGCGTGGAGAAAAGGAATTGTTGCGTTTGAGTGTGTTTGTCGCCATGTCGTCGAGACGCTGTTATTTTCATCCCGGAGTCAAATCACCTTTGTTTGGCTTTCCCAGGGACACTGTAGAGATCATTAAGCGCATACATCTCCCGTTAAGAGGCGTGACCTTTCCACGTGCGCTAAGCTGCTGTCGAATCACAACACAGGAACCGTGCCACATGCGCTAAGCTGCGGTCAAATCACAACACGGGAACCGCTGGCACAATCAGAACTCGTTAGGTATTTCTGAAGGAGGGACTTCATAGAACAAGGAAGTCATCAGCCGTTTTTAGGACAGTGAAAACAGCGGTACACATATAAGTAAATTGTGTTAAAAATACTGTTTTTTTTTTACACGCGAAACATGAACACATATTGCACACTGTAAACACAATCAAAGCTTCAAAAAAACACGAAGAACGGGACCTTTAAGTTTAGGTATTAGGTAAAATTAAGGGATGTAGAATATGATCATGCAGGATAAGGCATTATCCTGGATGACATTGATAAAGCGAATCAGTTAATTGAGAATGGAGTGGTAATTCAAGGTACTTTTATACCTGTTCTCTCTTTGGTGAATCCTGCTAAAAAGATTATAATTTCTAAAGTTCCTCCTTTTCTCAAAAATTAAGTTTTGGCTAAAGAGTTACAGAGACACGGACAGCTAGTAACTCCAATTAAACTGATCCCCATGAGCTGTAAATCACCTCATTTAAAACATGTTATGTCTTTTAGGAGGCAGGTACTTATGGTGCTTAAAAATAATGATGAGGAGCTGAATTTGGTGTTTAAGTTTAAGATTGATGGTTATGATTATACCGTACATGTAACATCAGAGTTGATTAAATGTTTTGGATGCGGAACTGTAGGCCACCTGATTCGCTCGTGCCCGGAGAGGGTAACGTTAGCTGAGACAACCGCTAACGTGGTGGAACAGCTGAGCACAAGCGGAGTTACAACCGCTTCAGTTACAAGACAAGGAAATACACGTACTGTAAGGGAGGAAAGTGGTGCTAGGAATCTTGAGAAGGAAGTTTTGGAGGAGTCAACGAGTAAGCAAACAGAGTTGGAAGTTCAACGAGACCCAAAGGTAGACGCTTCTGTTCACATTGCTACTAGAATAGCTGAAACAGCGTTGTTTGATGAGGAGAATGTGGTGGGTGATAAAGATATGGCCAAACAATCGATCAAAAGAAAAGAGTTAGACAATAAGACGAATGCAGATCAGGCTAGTAAAGTATCAAAGTTGATTTTAGCGCAGGGTTAGCAGTCTGAAGAGAGTTCAATGGACACACATGAGAGTGTATGTGAGTTTGGTGCTGCTAACACACAGGTGGATGCAGAGAACGTTTACTGTTTCACTAGACTCCGTTCATTCTTACAGGACACTAAAGGCATGAGGTCAGTTAGAGTGGATGATTTTTTCCCGGATTTAAAGATGTTTCTTGATTCAGTCAAGTTGTTTATGAAAAATACTGATAGGTCTGTTCAGCCCCTTTTCAGTGATCAAGAAATGTATCGTCTCAAGAAATTGATGCTTAAAGTTAGATCGCAAATAGCCAATGATGGTTAACTGTTTTTTGTCCTTCTCTTTCCTATGGTTTATTCTTTCTGGGTTGTTTAAATGGCAATCCCAATGCATTTACTAACTTAAAGGTCCCGTTCTTCGTGATCCCATTGTTCAAACTTTAGTTAGTGTGTAATGTTGCTGTTAGAGCATAAATAATACCTGTAAAATTATAAAGCTCAAAGTTCAATGCCAAGCGAGATATTTTATTTAACAGAAGTTCTGTTTCAAAGCCTACTGCGAACGGCTGGCTTGGACTACATCCTGGTACTTCCTTCATATATGACGTCGATAGAACAGTAGAACAGACTAACCTCAGCCCACAAGACTACGTGAAAAAAGGGGGCGTGGTCTTGTTGCTGTCCCACGTGGAGAAGAGGACGGTCGCGTGGAGAAAAGGAAGTGCTGCGTTTGAGTGTGTTTGTCGCCATGTCGTCGAGACGCTGTTATTTTCATCCCGGAGTCAAATCACCTTTGTTTGGCTTTCCCAGGGACGCTGTAGAGATCATTAAGCGCATATATATCTCCCGTTAAGAGGCGTGACCTTTCCACGTGCGCTAAGCTGCTGTCGAATCACACCACAGGAACCGTGCTACGTTCGCTAAGCTGCTGTCGAATCACACCACAGGAACCGTGCTACGTTCGCTAAGCTGCGGTCAAATCACAACACGGGAACCGCTGGCACAATCAGAACTCGTTACGTATTTCTGAAGGAGGGACTTCATAGAATAAAGGAAGTCATCAGCCCGTTTTTAGGACAGTGAGAACAGCGGTGTACAGTAGTGACTGATCTACTAAGTAAATTGTGTGAAAAATACTGTGTTTTTTTACAAGAGAAACATGAACACATGTTATATTGCACACTGTAAACACAATCAAAGCTTCAAAAAGACACGAAGAATGGGACCTTTAATATGTGTGAAGTAAAGCTAGGATTCCTTAACATTAATGGGGCCAGGGAGGATGTAAAGAGAGCTGCTCTTTTTAATCTACTTAAAGTGAAACAACTTAATGTGGTATGTTAATCATGGTCCCACCAGAAAATGTTTGATCAAGTTAATTGAATCAAACGGTTTATGTGATATTTGGAGGTTTTTTTATCCTTCTCAGTGACAATACACCTGGGCTCATGTTAAGGATAATTATCTGTCTCTAGCTAGACTGTGATAGATAGATTTTATTGTTTCAAAAATCAAACAAATGTACGAAAAAATGGGCAAAAGAGGCGTACATGGAGGCCATGAAGGCCACGCCTCTGTGGCCCCCTGAACCGCCATTACCGCCATGGCCTGTTGAACTGCCGTTGCCGCCATGGCCTGTTGAACTGCCGTTGCCGCCATGGCCTGTTGAACTGCCGTTGCCGCCATGGCCTGGTGAACTGTCGTTGCCGCCATGGCCGCCCACGCCACAGGGTCCAGGTCCGCCCACGCCACAGGGTCCAGGTCCGCCCACGCCACAGGGTCAAGGTCCGCCCACGCCACAGGGTCCAGGTCCGCCCACGCTCCCAGTCCTGTCATGTCTAGGTCCGGTGCCCCTGCACGGGCCTGGCCCACCATCCCTCCCCCAAGACCGCCCCCCAAGACTTTTTGTTAAGACTCTCGGTTAGGCCATGGGTGTTATGGTATTGTTTGGGCGTCAGGGGCCGCCCATAGAGGGGGGGATCTGTCACAGGGTGTTTTGGTGTTGGTTCATGTTCATTGTTCTTGGTTCGGTTTTGTTTATCATGTTCATGGTTATGTTTGAGTTTGTCATGTTCACAGTCTTGTCATGCACTTCCTGGTCTTGTCATGTGACTCCCATGCCCTCATGTGATCTTGTGTCTTGTCCTGTCATTGGTTCATTGTTTAATCACTGTTCACAGGTGTCTCTTGTCATTTGTCTGTGTGTATTTAAGCCCTCATGTTTGCCATGTGTCTTTGTCTGATATTGATTGTTGTAACCTGCTGTTGGTGAGTTTTATTTAGCCATGCCTTTGTTTTATGTTTTGCCAAGTCTTTTAAGTTTCGTTTATTGTAAATAAAGAACTGCACATGGGTTCAGCAACTTGCCTCCAGTGGATACTGCGTTACAGGGATAATGGTTTAGAAAAAATCGAAGGACGTCTTAAAAAATGGAAGTGGATCCTACCACATATGTCTTTTAAGGGACGTGTATTAATGATTAACAACTTGGTGTCTTCTATGTTATGGCATCGTTTGATGTGTGTAGATCCTCCGCCACAGCTGCTGGCAAAAATACAAGCAGTTTTAGTTAATTTTTTTGGGGGATCACTTACATTGGGTTCCACAATGTCTTTTGTTTTTGCCAAAGGAAGAAGGTGGTCATGGACTAATTCATCTCGCTAGCAGAGGTGCTACTTTCAGACTACAATTTATACAGAGACTGCTTGTTGGACCAGAAAACCTTGTCTGGAGACCCGTGGCCCATACTATATTGAGCCAAGGTGGAAATTTGGGTCTAGTTCAGTCTTTGTTTTTAATGGATCTAAAGACTCACAAATTTTGTAATCTTCCTAAGTTTTATCAAGGGCTGTTTACTGTGTGGGCGACGTTTCAGAAATCAAGGACAAGCATCGATTCACTGTTTTGGTTGTTGAAAGAACCAGTGCTGTATGGGACACGATTTGACGTAGAACACTTAACTGGATCGTTTATGGCACAGCGTTGTATTTCAGCAGGAACTGTTACTCTGAAACATGTCTTGGATCTGACGGGGACAAACTTGTCTAACGCTGAAAAATTGGCCTCTCATATAGGGGTCTGTTCTGTCAGGACTGTAAAGCATTTGCTTAATAATTGGAAAAGTAAACTCGCACAGACTGAACTCTCCTTGTGTAATGATTACTGCAATGGATATTGTCAACCCAACTGTAATGATATTTTCCCTTCATTAATTCTTGCTCCTGATTTTAAAAACTGCGCTGGTCCTTTGCTGGAGTTAAACGGAAATCTTACAAACAACATGGTCACAATGACAAGTAAATCCATGTATATGTCTTTTGTTAAGATTTTAAACAAAGATAAACTGAATGGTCGAGTGGATACTCCCTGGAGAGCTCATTTTGGGCTTGACAAGGAAGTCAAGCCTGTGTGGAGAGCTCTATATAAATTACCGCTGACAAAAAAAGTTGGTGATTTACAATGGAGAGTGTTACATGGAATTGTGGCTGTTAATGCTTTTATTTCCGTTATTAATTCTAATGTAAATGAAAAGTGTCCTTTCTGTGTGGAAAGGGAAACAGTGTTTCATTGTTTTTCAGAATGTAGCAGACTTTGTCAATTTTTTGCACTGTTACAACGACTGTTTTTAATGTTTGATGAAGTGTTTACTAAAGAAATGTTTATTCTTGGATATAGATACAGTCAGAAATACCGACAGAGATGCCAGCTTTTTAATTTTGTTTTAGGCCAAGCAAAAATGGCCATTTATATTAGTAGGAGAAATAAGGTAGATGGGTCTCTAGATTGTGATGCAAGCATGTTGTTTATCAGAATGTTGAAAGCCAGATTGAAGGTTGATTTTAATTTTTATGTCCACAAATAATGTTGAGGAATTCATTTTCATCTGGTGTTATAAAGATGTGTTTTGTTCTGTTGTTGACAATATGATGTACTTTGGAGATGTTTGGAGTTAAATGTTTTTGAAATCCCTCAGAATTTTTTACAATGGTTTAAAAAACAACCATTGAGGGAAGAAAAAAAAGGGGAAAAAAAGGGAAAAAAAAGAGATTTTAAATTCTATGTTGTGAACAAATTTTGTTTGTATAATTAAAGGAATATAAAATTAAAAAATATATATATTTCTCTCTCTCTCTCTCTCTCTCTCTCTCTCTCTCTCTCTTTTGTTGTGTTTTTGTTTTTTGCAATAGCTAATGTCATAATTATTCAAATCCTATTCAACATTGCTGTTTTTAAATCACTTATTAGTATGGTAGGGCACACAATAAATCTTTGGAAACTTTATAACAACACTTGTTTTTAAACTTGGTACTTGTACACTTGTTAAACCACTTAACTGATATGCAGAAGGTTGCTGATTCGATCCCAGCGGTCACCACCAGTGTGTCCTTGAGCAAGGCACTTTACTCCATGTTGCTCCAGGGGGATTGTCCCTGTAATAAGTGCACTGTAAGTTGCTTTGGATAAAAGCGTCTGCCAAATGCATAAATGTTAATGTAATGTAAACGTGTCAGCCATCGCAACACTCTCTGTCTCAACCCACTACAGTAGCCACTCCCCAAACTCTTGCTATAGGTTGAGATTGACGTTCTCAATGTTTATGGTGCCCAGGAGGCTCAATGTTTACACTTTTGTGTAAGATAAACCCTTGAATGACATAATAATAGCAGTAAATGAACAATCAACTGGTTTAAGAGAATGTAAAAAAATCTTCACATACGTCACATTTAACTGAAAGTTGTTTATTTCAATAACAGTGTTCTCCAAGTCACATAGTTTGGTCTCAATTTAAAGCAACTCTACTAATAGAGAAAATCAAATCAAATCAAAATCAAATCACTTTTATTGTCACACAACCATATACACAAGTGCAACAGTTGGTGAAATTCTTAGGTGCAGAAAAGTTTCATTTAAAAGAGATGTAACTGTTTCTATCTCTCCCCATCTCTGTGGAATGCTTAAAAATGGGTTGGAATTGTAACCAGAGAAATTCGATTTTTCAAAGCACAAATGGTTCGTATTTACTCTTCAAACCTCTGGAAATATGTCAGTAAACTGTGCAGGGTGGGGTCTGACATGCAGAGGAGGATAATAGATGATAAATCTGTGTAACCAGCAGATCTTTTGGCTCTGGAGTTTTAAATGAAACTTTTCTTAGGCTTTGATCCAAAGAGGGGTATTTCTTTACAGGTCAGCTGCAGCATTCCCCCACTTTTGAGACAAGAAGCCTGTGTCCAATTGGTCTGATCCTCTTGAACTTTGACCCCTGCCAGAGGAGAGACAGAGAGGCCATAGTTGTAAGTCCCTATTTGTTTGGAACTCCTGTCTGACTTTTTTTCCCCTTCTCTTTTTTTAGGAGAGAAGAACATTTTTAAAGGCTTGAAAATGTTCCACATGCGTAAGTAATTACGCTCTGCGATGGACTCCTCCAAAGGGAGACAAACCCAACTAGATCTCTTCAGATTCCACTCACACACAGCACATGTGTGCATGCATACTTCTTTTCTCTTCTTCCATTAATGCATAAAACCATAGACAAATCTGTATTTCTGTTCTTGACTGGTTTTTGCTTTTTTAGTTTACTATCTCTCATGCTCAATGCACAAAAACAACACAAGACAAGCTTTCTATGTGACTTCTTTCTTGTTTTCTTTTCTTTTTGGGAGCCAAGCTACAAAGGGGTAATTTTTTGGTGGCCTTCAAAAGTAATTTGACCAATTTCGGGATCTCTGGGGCCAAATCCTCAGCACCAGTCTAAAAATCCACTTTTCTATTGCTTATAACGTTTGAACCATTTGTTTACTGGATTACTCTTCTCTTGATGATCACAACCAATATCTTACATTAAGACTCTGCACAGTTCAGGAGTCACACTTTGTACTCTATGCATTTTTTGCTAGTACAAATAGTATCGGTTTCCTAGTTGTATTTTAATTTTTTCTTCCAAAATTGGCTCAGGTGGACTGTTTGGACTGCACAGCAATGACTGAATGGAATTTTTATCTTGGTTCAAAAGTTATGATGAAGCAAACTTAACAATGTCGACCCAAAATTAGAGAAGAGGTTGTATATCTGTCAAGCGATAATTTTTTTTTAAATCTAATTAATTACACAATGTGACGATGAATTAATCTACACTGTAAAAAAAATCCCTGTAAAATTTACAGTAAAAAAACGGCAGCTGTGGTTGCCAGAACTTTACCATAAAAAATACGGCAGCAATGTTTTAGGTTTTACAGGACAGCACCATATTTAAACGTTTATAATAATTACGGTTAAAACACACAAACACTAAACACCATCATGGTAACACACATGAAATTTAAAAAATGCAATAAACATTCATTTAACAACATTAAATGTATAAAAAAAAGCCTAATGTACATAACTGATTAGAAAAAACTAAGAAAAGAAGCATAGTTGTTTCAATGAAAATACATTAAATGTGAAGTGTCATGCAGGGAATTCTGGGAATGTCAATTTACGGGTTTTCACTGTAAATTACAAAACGACTTGTTCTTTTTCACTTCCGAAAAACTGTAAATTTAACGGTATTTTACTGTTAAATTAAATGTAAGTTTAGATCTATTAGTTATTTACCGTATATAGTACAGAAACTTTCTGTTAACCAATTAACTGTTTTTCAACGTAGCATTTTTACAGTCTTTTACCGTTAAAATCACGATAATTTTTTACAGTGTAATTCATCTGAAATTTATTGCACATCAAATTTGGCAGAACAATTACAAAAAGTAGCTTCAGAAAGAAATATTTTCGGGTGAACTATACTTTTAATGTTTGTTTTTATTAAAATGGAAACATGATTTGAGTAACATGAGTTATGTATCATTCGATTAGTTCATTCTGGAGTGAAGTAAATGTTTCTCTTTATGAAAATGGTAAATGTAAATGGTTCTCTTTATGGTCCATTAAATCATTGGTTCAGTCGATTCGTCCAAAATGCGGATTCAGAAAAGAAACGCCACAGTGTATTGCTCGGAGTCTGAGACGAACAGTTCTGCTTTGTCTTTCTGTTTTCATTGGTAAAACTGAGTAAAACAGACTAAAAACAACACAATGTAGTCTAAAACAACACAATATTAACTTATTTATTTGATTAAACTGTTGTATAAGATCAGTATCGCATTTGCATTTGTGCTATTCTGGACAGAAATACAGAACTCGTGAGATATTGTTTATATATCATGGCATAAATGTGAGGCGTTTTCACACTGACAGTTTAGTTCAAAATGGGGCACAGTTCACATTAAAAAATGGCAGTGTGAAAACTGTCATGCGGACCCGGGTGAGCTGAGATCAGGGGTACCGAACCCGAGACTGACTGATGGAGGTAGTTCGGTTGCACTCGAACTTGCACGCAATCCACATGAATGTGAAAGCAACACGGACTCGGGTTTGCAAGAAAAGTAACCTGCGCATCAGACGACGTATTTAGTTCAATAAACAGATGAGAGGAATGATAGAGTTGATGATTTACCTTGGATATGAGCAAGAGCATTCGCGCATAGCACCGGCGGGAACAATCACGCTCTGACGTGGACTACAACAAACGTGTCCAGTGTAAAAACGCCCTGAGAATAAACTCAAACAGGGGCATTTTTGCCTCATATCTTGAATTTTAGGGACATTTTAACTGCATTTTATAGGCTTCATCACACAGTGAGTTGTTGCCCTGCATTAATCTAATTAACTCGTTAAATCGACAGCCCTAATCTCAGCAACACTGTGGTCTATCAAAACGAGACTTTGTATACTTCATCAGCACCATTACATATCGGCACAAGATTTGGTAAAGATAATAGCCCCGAAGGTACCACCTAGTGTTCCTGAGATATAACGATTTGACCAAAACACAAAACTTTTGAAAGCTTTGTTCAAAATAATTTTTTTTTTGTTTCAATACATTCCTTGGTTTATGCCGATTCGGAAGATTTTGTCATTTTCCCTTTTTTTTTTTCCTTTAGTTTTTTTTACTATTTCTAAAAATCTTGTCCGATTTTACCCAAAATCGACTCATTTTTCAACAAATTTTTTTTTCAACAAATTTTTGAGAATGCTTGTGTTTGTTGTCATATGTTTATTACCTAATTGGTTAGCATACTAAGCATGGCTTTTGTTAGTTCCTTTTAACCTTTGAAGGTCTCCTCAGATCTCCTCTGTGTGATCTACTCAAAAGTGTGTCTTCTATGTGGCACAGTGTTACAAGAGGTGAGCACTGCAACTAATGTGCTAATGCGCTAATGGTTTAGTTTTTAGAATACAAAATGAAAATAAATGTCTGCTACCTGACATCGTGTGTATGTATATATATATATATATATATATAGACAGATGATAGATAGATAGATAGATAGATAGATAGATAGATAGATAGATAGATAGATAGATAGATAGATAGATAGATAGATAGATAGATAGATAGATAGATAGATAGATAGATAGATAGATAGATAGATAGATAGATAGATAGATAGATAGTATATAGCTTATTGTAATATGTAAAGTAGAGTATTATTGTCACATGCCTGTCCTGTCTTGTGGAGCACTGGGTGTTTTGTTGTTTTGGGCAATGTTGATGTCTCTGTCTGATCCCTCCCCCTTGTTATCTGATTACTGTTTGATTTCTCCCACCTGTTCCCTCCTGATTTCTTCCTCTTTATATAGTTCCCTTGTGTTCACAGTCCTTGTCGGTATGTTGTCTGATGTCTCCTGTTTTTCCCGGGATCCCGTTTTGGTATGATTTATGTTGATGTATTTCTAGTTTATGTTTTCCCCCTCGTGGGGTTTTTGTTTTGTCTTTATGTTTTATTTGTTAATAAATATTCAGTCCTTCACCCGCAATTGAGTCCTCACCTCAGTATCTCCGCTTCACGTAAGTTAACGTACCGACCATGCCGAGGACTCAGCGGAAGATTTCGCCTCACTCGCCAGCCCCCACTGTCTCCTGCCCCCACTATGAGAGAATTCTTCAGTTTCAGGCCTTAGTTTCCCTCCGTCAACCAGGGGCTGATCTGAGGAGGTTAGCGGCCGAATTCATTAGAGCGGCAGAGGGTCTAAAGCTCAAGGAAGGGCCTCTTATGGACTTTTTTAATTATGCACTCAATGAGCCCATGGAGTGTATATGATGGGGGTACCTTTTGAGGCGATGGTGGAGGGTCTCGCTCACCAGCAGGAGCGAGCTACCAGGGAGGTGTTCCCAGTTCTGGTGGACTCAGCTCCGGTGGTCTCTAAGCGGAGGAGGAGAAGGAAGGTGCCATCTGTGACTGCTCCGGTGGTCCCTGTTCCGGTGGATCGTGTTCTGGTGGTCCCAGTTCCGGTGGATCGTGGTCCCTGCTCCGGTGGACCCTGATCCAGTATTCTCGAAGTGGAGGAGGAGAAGGAAGGCTTCCTCCGCGACTGTTCTGGTGGTCCCTGCTCTGCCCGTGCCGCCCTGGCGTCCTGCTCTGCCAGCGCCGTCTTGGCCACCTGAACTCTGCGTGCTACTCGGGCCACCCTGGCCGCCTGAACTTTTTCCCCCGTCCCGCCCTGGTCTGTCCCTCCCGTCCCGCCCTGGTCTGTCCCTCCTGCCCTGGTCAGTCCCTCCAGTCCAGCCCGGGTCTGTCCTCCTGGTCTCGCCCTGTCTTTGTGGAGCGTCTGGTAGCCGCTCCTTAAAGAGGGGGTAATGTCACATGCCTGTCTTGTCGAGCACTGGGTGTTTTGTTGTTTTAGGCAATGTGCTCGTGTCTCTGTCTGATCCCTCCCCCTTGTTATCTGATTAGTGTTTCTCCCACCTGTTCCCTCCTGATTTCTTCCTCTTTATATAGTTCCCTTGTGTTCACAGTCCTTGTCGGTACGTTGTCTGATGTCTCCCGTTTTTCCCGTTTTGGTATGTTTTATGTTTATGTATTTCTAGTTTGTTTTCCCCCTCATGGGTTTGTTTTGTCACTGTTTTATTTGTTAATAAATATTCAGTTCTTCAACCGCAATTGAGTCCTCACCTCAGTATCTCTGCTTCACGTAACAATTATGGTATTCTGAGAGAGATCGACCAAACGAGTGTATTACCTGCATCTGATATAGCATTCATTCTTCAGGTCGATGTCCGTTGAGGAAAACAATAACTTTTAACTTTTAAGAGTTAAGGGTATTCCCATGACAGTGCTAAAACAATATATAACTTTCATTGAAGGCCATTTGATGATCACTAACATACCGTTCTCAATATAGCCATATACGGCATATCATTTATATAAAATAATATTTATAGAACAATATTTAAATGGACAACAATAACATTATAAAAGACGATAGGAAAAACACAAGCAAACAATTCAGTCAAGTACACAAAAGCAGCGCTAGTACAGGATTTAAGTTAAATATAGCATAAATATAAAGTTATGACACTTAACTTTGTCTTTAGCCAAATAGATTTTTCTCTGGAACAAGCAATTGATTTAATAAGACCAAAGATTGCCTGTTTGTATTACCCAAATGAATTATATCTCATGTTTAATCACTATCTAAATAAGAGCCAGTGGCAAATTCCCGAAGTACAGGCCGAGTGAAGCTGTTCGCTGCGGGTACACGAGCACTAAACAGCCGCTGACGGCCTGGAGCTCACGAAAGAGTCTAAAACAAATCGTAAAATAGGCGCTATGTTTATATACGAGACACATATTTGAGGTCTAAATAACCTCCTAAATCTCCTAAAAAAAACCTCTTAAAACTACATTTTAGTGCATTAGAATTTGTAAAAAAAAATATGGTGGATTTGCTCGACCGCCATGACAGTCGCCGCAAGCGGAGGGATACAAACGGTGAAGCGGTCCCAGTGCTGATACTGGGGGAATATCACACGGCTGGAAATGGCTCTCAGCCAATCTGATTCGAGAACCAGAAATAACTGTTGTATGTGTATATATATATATATATATATATATACAGTCCAGGAATTCTCTGGACTGACTATCCCCTCTTACACTTCTTAGTGATGTCCTGCAGGAGTACATCCATCTATAGCAAACCAACGTCTTGAAACATGAAGAGATTTCACAACGAAAAGTGTAGAGTTAGAGAATATATCCAGATGGGGATTAAATTATTGTGTTCATTAATTCCCAATCCTGCACACTATTTGCTGCTCTAATAAATTGGTCCAGAGCTTGCTGAGCAAGCAGTCTATGTGCCATTAGTACTTGCTGACCACTGCTCATGCATGACATTAACAATTCTAGTTAATTAGTAAGAGTGATGTGTGTACCACAGGCAAAAGCATTAAGAGGTTGTCTTAGAGAAACATTTGGTGAAGGCAAGGTTTGTATACACTCAGTGCTTTTTGTGACACAACAATGTATACAAGCGTACCTATTAAGGAGGCATGAAAGTTTTCTAACCACACAACTTGCACAAGCAAATATCATTGCTTGACTTATAATATTGACCTGTATTCCCATTGTGAAGACATTTTATGTGTTTTGTGAATGTGAATGTCTTTAAATGTGAACTGCTCCTCTGGAGCAGTCAATGGCCCTAAGACTCATCGCAGGAGCAAATCCTGTGTGTGTGTGTGTGTGTGTGTGTGTGTGTGTGGTCACTTGCAGCAGCCCTTAATCCAATTTTTCCATATAAAGCTCTATTTCAAACACTCACTGAGGACTATAATCTTCCGCCTCAGTTCTAATCCTAACCGCTGCCTAACTGTTTCTTCCCTAATTGGAATGACTGTGTGTGCAAATTTTGGTTTTTGTGTGGCATGTATGTAAGGAGGAGAGATGGTGGGAAACGTTTCTCTTTTTGTGAGAGCCTGTTGTGCTTTTATCAACCCCAAAAGTGAACATACTGCCATCATTTATGCTCCAATCGCCCTTTTTTCAAATTCCATGGTAAAGAAAAGAAAAAAGAAAGAAAGAAAGAAAGAAATATATAGCATAATATCAGCGCTGATTTTCCCACTCTGCAAAAGTGAATGAGAAGTGAACTGGGTAGGCTACTCCAAAAAAAAACAAAAAAACTGGTCCATATAACTTACATATATACATCTGGCTATGTGCAAACATGTGTTCTTACATGTGTCATGATTTCTGTTAGCAGAGGTAAAGATTTTCTTTAAATAATAACTTTTTCCCCAAAGTCACAAAGACTACCTTTCTTAAACTTTTATGAATGTTGTTTTTATCCTGTTTTGGTTGCTTTGCCACCTCATAGGACAGTTTGAAAATAATGATAAAATATATATCAGATAATCAACTTATTTTTGTGTTCCACACAAAGAACATCAAATGGATTAGGAACAATGTTGAGAGTAAATAAATGATGAAATAATTTGGTTTATTTCTGTTCCACTTTAGACATTCTACTAATTATAAGTAACTTTGCAACTACATGAGAGCTAAATCTGGGACCATTTTTGGGGATTTCCACCTGGATGTGGCCTACCCAAATAAAAAAAAGCTTCCCATACCCACATACAGAGGTCTAAATACACAATTTTGGTATTATTTTACAGGAAACCCTTTGAAGTTACATAAAATACTGCTAAAAGTGATAAACATGTAAGTATATGTTGTCTGAGCCGTAACACACAATGTAAAAATTTGATTTTTTTTTTATTATAAATTCATTTTTGAAGGTGTATAACTCCGGCCCTGTGTGCTCTAGCACCCTGTTTTGGCTTTTCCCATTAGATTTCAGAAAATACCGGAAAAAAGAATTTAGTCTGTATCATGTTGTATGTAAGACCTCATGTCATGTCATTTCCGCCTACCCAAATCCATAGTCTCCCCATACCCCATATACAGTGGTATGAATGCAATATCCCAGTGCCATTCAATTCTTTTTTCCAGTGTTTGCTGACATATGCTGGAAACAACCAAAACTGTCTGCAGGGTGCTAGAACACACAGGGCCTGAGATATACACTTTCAAAAATGTATTTATAAACAAAAAAAATATAAAAGACATATGCTGGAAACAACCAAAACTGTCTGCAGGGTGCTAGAACACACAGCCCTGAGATATACACTTTCAAAAATGTATTAATAGCCAAAAAATCAAAAAGACATATGCTGAAAATAACCAAAACTGTCTGCAGGGTGCTAGAACACAGGGCCTGAGATATACACTTTCAAAAATTAATTTATAGCCAAAAAATCAAAAAGACATATGCTGGAAACAACCAAAACTGTCTGCAGGGTGCTAGAACACAGGGCCTAAGATATACACTTTCAAAAATGTATTTATAGCCAAAAAATCAAAAAGACATATGCTGGAAATAACCAAAACTGTCTGCAGGGTGCTAGAACACACAGGGCCTGAGATATACACTTTCAAAAATGTATTTATAGCCAAAAAATCAAAAAGACATATGCTGGAAATAACCAAAACTGTCTGCAGGGTGCTAGAACACAGGGCCTGAGATATACACTTTCAAAAATTAATTTATAACCAAAAAATCAAAAAGGGCCTCTTTTTTTATGTAACTTCTAAGAGTTTCCTGTAAAATTACACCAAAATGTTGTATTTAGCTCACTGTATGTGGGTATGGGAATCTTTTCAGTTTGGGTAGGAAATGGTCACAGAGTAATTTAGTGTAAACAAGTTACTTTGTGTAAAACATTCATAAGCTTAAGAAAGTAGACATTCTAAGCTTTCAAATGGTACCACATATGAGGTCAGAGCTCCTCCACAGACATTTAAAATTAAAGAATCTACTTGTATAACCCAGAATTTTCATTATTGGATGAACTATTGTTTTAATACTGTCCATATGGATAGTGGATAAATATTATTAAATATTATATTACTGAACCTTTTTCCCTTTCCCTTTTCTCATTCCAAATGGTATTGTTCCTATATGAGACATGTTTGCCCTAAAAGTATCTAATGCTATTGATTAAGTGTAGTCTTTTTACACTATTGTTGCAGGCACATTTTCCTCGAACTGGCTTTCACTGATCTGAACCAGTGCCAAATTCTCTGAATCAATAGGCCCTCATCTTTTCTACTCTCTTCTCAGGTGCGTTTACATGGAGCACTGTAATCGGTTTAAAAGTCCAGTCCGAATGAAAATGCTCCATATAAACACCTCAGTCAGAACAAAAATGCTCAAACCAAATGAAATTGTAATCGGTTTGAGAGGGGTGGAATAAACCTTTTCATTGTCACAGGTTCAGGGTGTGACACCGGCTCTTCCTGCTGTTTGTCCTGTCATTTTTCTGCAGCTCGTGATTGGATTATCAGTCTGATCACGAGCTGATCTCCCGCACATGTCACTCATTCCCTTTACCCTTTATATGCCCAGCTGTATCTACCTCTTGTTGTCAGTTGATCACTTCACGTCGCGTGGATGGTTCATGTCTGCACTGTGTTCCGTGTCTTACCTGTTTTTTGACTTTGTGCTCAGGACCCTTAGACGAGAAGTTGTAGCAAGCCCTGTTTCCCTTGCTGGCTCGGTTATCGTCTACCACTGGGTCGTCCTGCCTCCTGTGTTCCCCGGTGGTCTCTCCAACCAGTGTGTCTGCCGTTGTTGTGTGCAGATACAGCGGGAGCCACCATACAGTTTCCTCAAACTGTCACCAGTCACTTTGTTTTGTTTTTTGATGTCTCAGGTTGGCCCTGAATAAACTTGCTTTCTTTTCTCACCGCAACTTGAGTCCTCCTTTAATCCACAGTCCCGACATTCATGAACCGATCAAACGAAAAATTCCACCATGTAAACGACCTGATCCGATTACTTTGAGTGTACGTCTTTCTGTGGTGTAATATACAGTGATGTAATATGAGCCGCGCTCACACCTGGCTAATGTTGACTGAGAGGAAAGTTCATTTTTCTGAGGTATTAAACTTTTTATTTCATAACTTTTTAGTTCATAAGTTATGAACATAATGTTGGAATAATGACACAGACATAGCCTGGCTACACCATCTCATCTTGACAGTGTTTGTCCTAGGCTTCAACTGCGCCTGACAGAAGAATAAATTTTTCTGAGGTGGTTCTTACACTTTACAACAAATAATAAATAGCTTTTATAAAACTGTAAAAGTCCTGGTGGCCGTTGAGAGTTGCCAGTGCAACGGGGAACATTCAAGCTGCTGGAGAGGACGTGTCGATATTTCTCTCTGTTTCTCGTAAGTTAGATTTACATTTACATTTACATTTTTATGCATTTGGCAGACGCTTTTATCCAAAGCGACTTACAGTGCCCTTATTACAGGGACAATCCCCCTGGAGCAACATGGAGTAAAGTGCCTAGCTCAAGGACAGACTGGTGGTGACCGCTGGGATCGAACCAGCAACCTTCTGCGTGTCAGTTCCATGGTTTAACCCACTGGACCACCATCTCACATATAAAATATCTCAGATATAAAAAAAACATGTTTCACCGTTACCCTATGTTTTTATTAATAATTTGGGTGCATTTTATTGTTCATTTTGTGTTCAAGTCATTGAATTCATTTTGAGTCCGCATTCATCATTCACAGCTGTTGAAATAGCCATTGTATGAATAGGACATAAATTAGGTTAAACTACTGCATGTCCGCCCACAGAAAAATAAATAAATATAAAAATGACCAACACAGAATTATTGATCGACGAACGTCGCAGTTATTATAATTGGCAACATCAGACAAACTGTGTGCGCATTAGGGGTGGTTAATCTGTCTGATTTCCCGATTCGATTCGATTACGATTATTGAAGTCCCGATTCGATTACAGTCGATTTTCGATTATTAACGATTCTCGATTAGTGATTATTGATTTTCCATTTCACAACAGTAAACGAAAATACACTACAAAGTGATTGCAGTATAAAAAAAAGTCAGCTACTGAATTACTTAACTCTTTTATTGAGTAACAACAACTCAAAGCACTTGTTGTGTAGTGTCGTGTAGTTACACAGAAATGAATACATCACATTGTGTTGTGACTCATCAAGTTGAACTAAACAATAACAAATAAATGAAAGGCTTATTTCCTTTAGGAAGTAGATCAGAACCAACATACTGTAGAAATTGGACACTTTTCTTCTAGAAAGACAACGTGTTCAGGTGGAGGAAAACTGCAGGTTGCAGTCGAAACATGTCAAGGTAAAGAAGAAGTTTTTTCTCCAAACACCTTGTCTTTCTAGAAGAAAATTGTCCAATTTAATCATTAAGAAGACAAAATGAACATTTTTGAACAACTTACTGTAGCTTCAGCTTATATACTGTACTGTAGAACACAGTGACACAATGTCAAGAGTGATGGATGCGGTGCGCGCGTGAGGGGGGCGGGAACGCGTGGAACGCTCGAGCTCCTCTCGTTCGTTTCCTGACGTGAGAAAGACAAAAGGGGAAAAAACGACAAAAGAAAAACGGGTTCGTGTCGGAGGAGTGTCGAGGCCCGTTCGGTTCCGTGAGCGGGAGCCGCGGGTCGGTGCAGTGGAGCGGCAGTGTGTTTCCAGCATCAGTCCGGCTGTGTGTGTGTGTGTGAGATCCGCTCATCGCGTCCTCAGGATCACCTTAATTCCCGCGAATGTGCGCGTCGATGTGTGTCGCGCTCGCTCATCTGAAGCGCTCATAAATCTGCGGATTGAAGGCGTTTATTCGGTGTTTGTGCGCGAATCTGAGCCGCGCTAACGCGCTAATGTGCCTGAGCTCCAGAGGAGGCGAGGCGGGAGGATTTCTAGAGTGTTCCCTCAGAATCATCTCAGCATTAACGACAGATTTACATTCATCTAATGAACACACGAACACACACACACACACACACACACACACACACACACACACGGTGGTAGAGTCAGGTTTAGATAAATACAAAAAATCGATTTTTGAAAATTTAATGATCGATTCATGCTTGTCCATAACATACTCGCGATTAATCGATAATCGATTTTTTTCACCACCCCTAGTGCGCATGTCACAAAAAAAGGATTCCGACTGAAAGTCAGCACATGTAAACACCAGATCGTGTCCACCGAACAGTCCACCGAATCTTTCAATCGGAATGATTTGAATCGGAATGACAAAAAAGTGTGCATGTAAACGTGGCTAGTGTCTCCTTCTGTCTGTCTCTTTCTCTCAGTGTATTTATCAGTCAAGGTTGTGGGTTTGAAACACCAGTGCTGCCCAGGATTACTTACAGTTCTTTAAGGAAAAGCTCACCCTAAAATGAAACTTTTGTCATTAATTATCATAGAGCTACTTATTTTTGTCATATGGAGATTAACTGAGGATGGGGTTCCTCTGAAGGGTCTTTTCATTTAATTCCCACCTTAATGAGTGTTTTCACCCCTTGCCACAGTCCCCTCCGGCTTTCTCACTGGGATTTACCAACTTTAATACAGTTCTCCTGTTAAACAATGACACACATTTTCTGTAAAGCTGTGAAAAGTGCTGAAAAAAGAGAACTTCTGGAAGAATATTCATGCTTCTCCTGTCCTTCTTATGTCCAACATTCTCTAGACCCTGTATATGATTTGAGAATTGAACAATACATTTTTATTTAACTTTTATTGGTAACACTTTACAATAAGGTTGTGTCAGTTAACATTAGTTAATGCATTAGTTAACATGAACAACACCTCTGTTCAGCATTAGTTCATCTTTGTTAACATTAGTTAATATAAATCCAGCTGTTCATGGTTAGTTTATGTTAGTTCACAGTGCATTAACTAATGTTAATAAGATTTTGAAATTAACAAAGATAAATAAATGCTTTAAAAGTGCAGATCATTATAAGTTCATGTTAACTAATGCATTAACTAATGTTAACTAATACAACCTTATTGTAAAGTGTTACCCCTTTATTTAACCGGGAGAGTCCCATTGAGATTAAGAACTTCTTTTTCAAGGGAGTCCTGGCCAAGAGGCAGCAAAGTTACACAATTAAAAACAATGACAACAGTTACAACGTACATACAACATTAAAATAACACAGCTTATGAGAAACAATCACAAACGATTGAGGCAGTCTCTACTGTTTCAAGCTTGGTTTTAAAAGCATTTAAAGACATAAACGCAGTCAGTTTCCAGTCTTTCTGCAACATGTTCCAAGCAAAAATAAAACTGTAGCTCTATCCATGTAGCTAAAAAATTAAAGAACACTTGCTTCCATGTCAAGAGTAGAAACCCCTCCAACCCTTTATTTTTCTTCTGATTTTGAGCCAAATAGGCACAGAGGTCTAATTGTTGAGGAATTCACAGGGGTAGCCCCATGATCAGTAGGGGGCTTTGGGTCAATTTCCTGATGCTTTCCTTTCCAAATAAACACAGCCGACTGACCTGGCAAGCGGAGGTCCTCAGAACTCTGAAACATTCCACATAGTGTAAACCTGTGTGTGTGTGCGCATCTGGCAGTGAATGGGGGACCCCGCTTTGCTTATTTACACAAAATAGTTTGCGATAACTGCATGTTTAGGGGAGACCGGGGCACAATCTAAGACACGAGTCACGGTTTAAATCCCTGAGATTAGAACTACGCTATTATATTCTATACTTTTATGAATTCTATTGAGAAACCATGAGGGAAATGTGAATAATGACTGGGAGTCAATGTTCAGAAGTTATTCATTACTATTATGTTTTTAACTATGCTGTATAACTGTATTTTGCAATGTTTGTTGAGAAACTCAAAAATGTGTTTATTTAATGGTTAAAAAATGCCATTATTTTATTTTAAAAAGTTAATAATTGTATTTTATTGACAAAATATTTTAGTTTGTCTTGGATTTTTTTATTTTATTAGATCAGATAACGTTTTAAGCTGTCATTTGGTCATGTTACAATGTGCCCTTCACATGTTACAATGTGCCCCACATATGAGGCATGTTGTCACATTTCACTTCCATTCTTTCGGGGTAAATCAAGAAAAAAAAGTGTACACTGTATTAATGAAACAAAACCACATAATTGTACTAGACGTGTGAAATGAATGTGAGGAAAAATAAATACTCTGAACCCCAAGTGGATTTACACAAACTGAGAAAGTCAAAAAGCGTTCCCCTACACCAGAAGTTCTCAAAGACATTTGTTTCAAAATAAGCCTCTGTTTTTCTTCAGGCCAACAGCCTACTCTAATGATGTAGCTGGGACTAGTTTGGATTCACACATTATATTTTTTTTCATAGTCCTAACCAAGAGTTAGAGGTACTATATATTGGGGGTTTTTTCCCCTCTGGTCACAAAACAGTGGTTTTCAGCTGACTTTGCTTCAAAACCTAGATTGTAGGCCTACACTTGACATCAAGGGGTCGGGGGGTGGTTTCTAAATGTAAATGTAAAGGACTCTTTATTAAGATAAGATCCCATTAATGATTACAGTTACTGTTATAACAATATCATTTCTTGCATACATTTTATGAATCATGAAAATGGATTTGTTTTTGATTTATTTCAAATTATTGCACTCATTCCTATGAAAGCTTGTTTAGGCCACAGAATAATCTCGCATTGTTTAATTTTTTACTTAGAATTGCAAGATATAAATTTACAATATATGGCAAGTTAATGTAACGTTGACTGACTCAGTTGGTTGTTCAAATCCATGTGCGGTGCTTTATTAAACAGTACAAACAAAGTATTGTTCAGAGCAAGTAGCGTGGTCAACAAACAGATACAGGGTCGATAACAGTAGTGGCAGTCATGATAGCAGACAAGTCCAAATCCAAAAGTCGTGGTCAAAAACAGGCAGAGATGTTTTTTGGGGGGAGGGGTGTTGAGGTGCTTTATTGGGCATATCTGTACATTTTTATTTGGGGTCAATATTTGTTCCCTTTATATTAAGTATGTCCTGGCTCCCTGCCTATCTTCTGATCTCACCCATTCTTTTTTCCTATGTATGTTAAATTGTACAACTGTGTTCTGGAATATTTGTAATTTTGTAATATGTGAAGAAACCTATAAATAAAGTGAGGGAAAAAAAACAAAAAACAAGCACATACACATGAATAAACAAACAGGGAATAGGAGACAGGGTAAGCTGGCAATACTTTGCAACATGATATACAAACAACATGGCTTATAACAGGTAGGAACAGGAAGTGATGTGAGAGTAAGCGGCAGTAGGCTACTCAGAATTCGGGAGGTTGCTCCCTCTGGCGGTCGGAGGAATGGATGGCAGATGCAGATGTTACAGTTATATCACAATTCTGAGAAAAGTCAGATTTGCGAGATATAAACTCGCAATTGCGAGAAAAAAAGTTTGATATAAACTCACAATTCTTATAGTTTATACCTCGTTATTACCTTTGTAACTCGCAATTCTGTTTTTTTTTTCCTTGCAATTGCGAGTTTATACCTTGCCATTCTGACTTTATAACTCACAATTCTGACTCAAACTCTAAACTCACAATTGCGAGTTATAAAGTAAGAATTGCGTGACATAAAGTCATTATATAAGTCTGATTCTGAGGGGGGAAGAATGACTCAATTATCCTAAATTAGATGCACCTGTTTGAGGTCGTTAGCTGCATAAAGACACCTGTCCACCCCATACAATCAGTAAGAATCCAACTACTAACATGGCCAAGACCAAAGAGCTGTCCAAAGGCACTAGAGACAAAATTGTACACCTCCACAAGGCTGGAAAGGGCTACAGGGAAATTGCCAAGCAGCTTGGTGAAAAAAGGTCCACTGTTGGAGCAATCATTAAAAAATGGAAGAAGCTAAACACGACTGTCATTCTCCCTCGGACTGGGGCTCCATGCAAGATCTCACCTCGTGGGGTCTCAATGATCCTAAGAAAGGTGAGAAATCAGCCCAGAACTACACGGGAGGAGCTGGTCAATGACCTGAAAAGAGCTGGGATCACCGTTTCCAAGGTTACTGTTGGTAATACACTAAGACGTCATGGTTTGAAATCATGCATGGCACGGAAGGTTCCCCTGCTTAAACCAGCACATGTCAAGGCCAGTCTTAAATTTGCCAATGACCATTTGGATGATCCAGAGGAATCATGGGAGAAAGTCATGTGGTTAGATGAGACCAAAATAGAACTTTTTGGTCATAATTCCACTAAACGTGTTTGGAGGAAGAAGAATGATGAGTACCACCCCAAGAACACCATCCCTACTGTGAAGCATGGGGGTGGTAGCATCATGCTTTGGGGGTGTTTTTCTGCACATGGGACAGGGCGACTGCACTGTATTAAGGAGAGGATCACCGGGGCCATGTATTGCGAGATTTTGGGGAACAACCTCCTTCCCTCAGTTAGAGCATTGAAGATGGGTCGAGGCTGGGTCTTCCAACATGACAATGACGAGAAGCACACAGCCAGGATAACCAAGGAGTGGCTCTGTAAGAAGCATGTCAAGGTTCTGGCGTGGCCTAGCCAGTCTCCAGACCTAAACCCAATAGAGAATCTTTGGAGGGAGCTCAAACTCTGTGTTTCTCAGCGACAGGCCAGAAACCTGACTGATCTAGAGAAGATCTGTGTGGAGGAGTGGGCCAAAATCCCTCCTGCAGTGTGTGCAAACCTGGTGAAAAACTACAGGAAACGTTTGACCTCTGTAATTGCAAACAAAGGCTACTGTACCAAATATTAACATTGATTTTCTCAGGTGTTCAAATACTTATTTGCAGCTGTATCATACAAATAAATAGTTAAAAAATCATACATTGTGATTTCTGGATTTTTTTTATTTTTTAGATTATGTCTCTCACAGTGGACATGCACCTACGATGACAATTTCAGACCCCTCCATGATTTCTAAGTGGGAAAACGTGCAAAATAGCAGGGTGTTCAAATACTTATTTTCCTCACTGTATATATAGCTCTGGAAAAAATAAGAGACCGCTAAACATTGATTTCTAAACTTGGAGTGGTCTCTTAATTTTTTTTCCAGAGCTGAATATATAAGTATTTGTGTTACTTATACGAGTTAAGCTCAGTCAACAGCATACAATACAAACAATGCATAATAATGCAGCAAACAATGCATAATACAAAATAAATATATTCTTTAAACACAAAACTTTGGTTTACAGTGAGGCACTTACAAAGGAAGTAAACTGGAAATGTTTGTAGGGTACAGGGTCGGACATCATTTATTGAAATGGACTAGGTCTAAAATGAAACACATGTATGAACACAAAGCAGTCTGAGATCCCATACCACGACTAAGTAGACCAAAGAAGGATTGAGTCCTCTTACAGGGAAAGGAACACTGTAAACGTAAAGAGAACTGGCTTTGTGTCTTTAAGGAACACTTTTTAATCCAAATGCACACTGCACCAACACAACCACTTATAAAAACACACACATCAAACTGGACAGACCACATGGCAGATCTCACTGAGCGGCCTCATGGAGGTCAGCGGTTGAATCCCACTGGGCATAGATGTTGAATCTTTTGACCTACTTCAACCACATTTACAGCCAGAAACCAGCTGTTAAACCCTGCATTTGTAATGAGTAACCATGAAACCAAAGTTGATGTTTTCCTTGCTTGTGGCCGATCCATTTACTACAAAGCCTCTTAGATTCAAAGTATGCTTTTGTAAGATGTTTTTTGGAATGAAAAAAAAAAAAAATACTACATGTTCATACTTTTAAATGTTATTTATTGTAATAGTTCAAAATGTAATTACAGTTTAATTACAAAGTGACCTAATAGCTTTCCACAAGGTCTTTTTTTAACAGAACATGGAAAGCAGCCTCAGTAGGATGGAATAAAAGTTATTTTCCTTGGCATCCTAAACTCCACTTGCACTGTCATTTCTCCCCCATAAAATGCCTGGCAAAGCCTTTTTTTTTTGTTTGTTTTTTTTTACAATTTTAACACCTATTTCTTAGTCATGATTTGCTGGGGAATGTCGCATCATCACTTGTTATATCACTTTGTTGTTATGCAGTTGCTATGTTGTTCTGGGTGGTTCATAGGGGATTTCTAGGTGGTTTCTTAATGGATGCTTACCAGTTCAAATCAAAAGGGCTCACTTCCAAGTCTTTAAATTCTGGTCTTTGGGTCCCTCGTTCAATGTGGCTGAAGCCATACAATAACTGTGTGAATTTACTGTTGTTATTCGATAATAACCTTCCCCTCTAGGGAGCTATTACTCACTGTGACCAGACCTTTGTGTCAGAGAGCTGATGCCATGATTTTCATATCGGATCAGATTTTCCTTTTCAGAAGACTTTAAAGAGCTGACTGGAAAGTGGACCACTTTTATGATGCGTTGGTGCTTTTTTCCCCTTATATTGGATTTTTACAAACCTAGTTCTCATTTATTATCATAATGTGGAGAGAGGGAAATAGGCAAAGATATTATTAAAAACCATAGAGGTTTGGAATGAAATGAGGGTGATTAAATAATCAAAGATTTCTTTTTCATTTTGGGTGAACTAATGCTTAGCACACCACTTGCTTCCCTCTCAAAGCAAAGGGAGAATAATTAGCTTATTTTGTCTCAGGTTATTTACATGGACCACAATCATGTTACAAGATTTTCTCTCATGCTACATACACACACACACACACACACACACACACACACATGCAAAGTTATACATAATTGTGTGCCAGAGAACCCCCAAATGCCTCAAGCTACTTTCTCACAAGCTGTAATATTTACATATCATTCCATGCCAGTTCAAACATCCAGTCTCTGCCAATACAGAATCAAAATAAAATGAGCTGTTTTTCTTGACTAAAACTCCTTACTAGTCACTGACGTCCCCACCAAAAAAAGGTGGAGTGGGGAAAGCCTTGGCAGTACAATCAGAGCTGTTCCACAAAGGTTAACACACTGCTGTCTGCATGGGATTATACAGTATGTATATGCGCTCGCGTGAGTGTGTTTTAAGTAATTTGAGACCCTGCAATTCAGAACATTTCCAAAAATTTGACACACTGACACTTTGAGGTAATAATGAGCTTTAGAGCTCACAGAGTTTTTAACTATAGCTTTCTTTTTGTCCAGACTTGCCAAATGTTTCACATAAATCACCACCTGCTTCATAATAATTACCAACTGTTTCACATAAATGTACTGGAACAAAGCTGATTACTTACACAGTCCAACTGATCTGATATGTGATACCAGGCATCACGACCACTGGATTCCAATGTTGAGTATAAAGTAACTGCAACAGGTGCCCGGGGTCTGTGTTCATCTGTGTTGCCATGTTGACTCTTATTTTGAAGTTATTTTCTGTTCCCTTTGTCCCTCGCTGCATCTGAAATCGCATACCCTGCATCCCAATGTGCATACTATCCACCCTAAATATTAAAAATGTCACATACTATTTTGGATGGTTAATATGCACATTGAGATGCAGGCATAGAGTATTACATTTACAAATATGTGTTATGTGTCATTACTTTCAGCTGTGTCTCATTACCTTTATAAGCCCTGGCTGAATCCGAAATCGACCCCTAAACCCTCAATCACTATTCCCTACTTTGGTCCACTAATACAGTTCCCTTGAAGGAGTGAATGAAAACAAGTGAGTGAATTGGAACGACCGTTGAGTGTACATTGGCTGTACATTCGTTATTGCAGTGCAATGTGAGATAGAATAAATGCACTTGATAACGTCCACCATTGTTTCAGACACCAATGGCTGTCCCCTCAAATAATGCCCTATTTGAGTATATACATAGGGGGTGATTCCGGATTCAGCCCCTGTGTTTTCAGGAATTCTTTGCAAAGTCTTGTTAGTGTCACACTGCATTTCTGAGCTCTCTCTCATATCTCCAGTATTATGTTTCTGATCTTCCTGGATTTCCCTGTTTGCCTGTATCTTGGACTCGTTTATTGTTTGGATTATCCTCCCTGTGGTTTTGACCCTTGCTTGTCATTTGGATTTTAATAGTGGATTACCCTTAATTAATGGTTGCGTTTCGATCGTCAACGTGTGTGTCATAGCAGTTCTTTTTTTACAGTGTCGTTTTTTTTATAGGTTGTTGTTTGCTGTTTTTAAACTTTGAACTTGAAACCACCCTGTTTTATGAAGGCCCTCCCCTTTGAACATTTCTGGCCTCACATCAAACTTCGAAACCCACTTCAAGCAATTCTATAGTGAGAGAAAACGGTTCGGGTTAATTGACTGTAACCCTGTTCACTTTCAAAAGCTTCACTTAATGCTGCGCTAGCTATTAGCGCTTTGGGGAACGTCTTTATCATGACCAGCAGTGAATAGTGTGTGTAAACACGTCAATGAAATTGACCTGGAGGTATTTATAGCCTCGACTGGTGACGTCATCAGCGCACCTGCTGCACCAGCTGTTTCACTTCAGGTCTTTTTGTTGGAAGACCAGTCCTGGGACATCATCGGCACGGCAACGTAGCGCAACATCTTGTTCCGCTTTATCAGGGAACAGGGTTACAGTCAATTAACCGGAATCGTTCGCTTTCAAAAGCTTCACTTAATGCTGCGCTAGCTATTAGCGCTTTGGAACGAGAATACCCACGCCTCCATGCATGATGGTGTCTGGACCCCTTACGGTTGTGTGGGTGTGCCCAAGAATGCAAGAAGCCTCAGACATTAGCTTGTGATGTCGACTCAAGGACGGAGTGGCATGAGCATCCAAACGATAAAATCTTATGAATGTGTGCGGAGAGGACCAACCTGCCGCATCACAAACACTTTGTAAGGGGGCACCCCTTGCTAATGCAATAGAGGAGGCGACCACCCTGGTGGAATGAGCCCTTAAACCTTTTGGCAAAGCTTGACCGCGTGCCTCATAACCAAGAACAATAGCATCCCTGACCCAGTGTGACATGGTTTGTTTGGTGGTGGCAGAACCTCTGTTATGGCCCCCATGACAAACAAACAGTTGCTCTGACTTACGCCACTGGCTAGTGCGGTGGGCGTAGGCCTGAAGAGCACGGACTGGACACAGTCTATGAAGTCTCTCCTGATCCGGTGTTTCGAACGGCGGGGGTCAGAAGGTTTCAAGAGTGACAGGATGTACAGTCGAGAAAGGAACCTTAGGCAGGTAGTCAGGATGAGGATGCAAAATGACTTTCACCCAGCCTGGGGCAAAGTCTAAGCAGGATGGCGATATTGACAAAGCCTGTATATCCCCAATTCTTTTTAAAGAAGTTATAGCCATAAGAAAAACCATCTTTAGGGTCAGAAGTTTATCAGACGCTGACCCTAGAGATTCAAAGGGGGTCTCAACCAGACCCTCGAGCGAGGACTATAGCCGTCCCACAAAGGGATCTTGGTTCTTACAAGGGGCCTCAGTCGTCTGGCCCCACAAATGAAGCGAGCGAGCAGTGGATGCTGGCTCATTTTCAACTGATTAGATTTCTTTCAACTTGAACTCTTTTCACTGATGTTTGTAACAGAGATGAGAAAGAGTGAAATCTGCACACTGCCAGTTGAAAACTAACTCCTAAGATCTCAAAGTTGAGTTTGAAAGGTGAAAATGGACTAACCCAGCAGTTGGGTTGTTTTAACCCAGTGAATGGGTTGTTTTAACCCAGCAATTGGGTTGTTTTAACCCAGCAATTGGGTTGTTTTAACCCAGTGAATGGGTCATTTTAACTCCGCGGTTGGGTTAAATGTTTGCTTAAAACAACCCAATCGCTGGGTTAAAACAACCCAATTGCTGGGTTAGTCCATTTTCAACCCAACTTGAGTTGTTTTTAACCCAGCATTTTTTAGAGTGTAGCCTCGTGCAGCAGGTGCGCTGATCACCAGCCAAGGCTATAAATACCTCTGGGTCAATTTCATTGACGTGTTAGACACTATTCACAGCTGGTCACGCTAAAGACGTTCCCCAAAGCGCTAATAGCTAGTGCAGGTTTAAGTGAAGCTTTTGAAAGGGAACACAGATACAACTGTAGCTATAACTATATAAATGAAATTTAAAAAATACAATTTGTAGTTTTGAATTACATTTCACATTATATTTATAAAATGTGGATCTCTTGCAGCCAATATTAACTTGCAATGTTGTATTTCGTCACATAGTCATCTGAACAACTAAAACCTAGAGGATCATATATTTTAACTACAACAAATAATTGTTTACAAAGATACTTTTTTTTCTCGAGAATGAGCTCACTCCTACTATACAAATCATTTGACGCTAATGATGGCTAACATGTTTTGCTCATGTCAAAAAAACATATTTACATTTCCAATAGAAGATGTTTACTGTCAAACCCTCACAGGTGATTGGTTGTTTGTCCACTATGCTTCACATAGACTCTCATGTGGGAGTAAGCAATCCCATGCCAATTTGTGTATATGTGTGTGAATGGGGATTTGTTAGAAGTCCTTTCATGCCAGCTTTCCAAAGTCCGCAACAAGGCCCGCAGGGGATCCTAACATGCAAATCAGCCGTGGTGAAATTGAAATGTATATGGGATTTATTTCCTCTCGATAAATGATAAAGCCTGCCTCTGATAAATAATAGATGGGACATCAAATATTCATAGCATGCAGCAAGTAGATAGAAATACAACGACGGGCCACTGCTTACTTCCCCATGCTTTAATATAAATAATAAAACAATAGTGCAGCAAATCCCAGCAGTCCAATTAACACTGTCCAAGAGGAAAAGCTAGCAGAAGAATGACAGGGACTGTGTATGTGTGTGTTGGGGGGACGATGATTTGGGGGGCTTTGATTATACTGCTTTGGAACACATGCACATTTACACACATAGACACACATTTTCATGTTTCCCTCCAAATGCATGCCCATCACATATAAACAAATGATGCCGCAATCCATTGTTCACAAACACATCAGTGCTGCAAGTTCACACCACACACCTACATGTATCCTTACTCACATAAACAACACAGTACACACACACACACACTTGTCTCTCTCTGTGATGAGCCACAAACAGTTGGCGGCTGTCAACCATTCCTCATGCTGACAGCCTCGCTGGTACAGCATGCGCTAAAAGACATATAGCTTTAATTTGTGTGCGTGGAATCTCAAGTTTACCCTTTTTGTCTGTAGTGACAAATAAATCTCCTGAGAAGGATGGCACAGGAAGGAAAAGATGCCTGCAGTTATAGTAAAATTAAATGTATTAAAAAATAAATGCATCAAGCAGGTCTGCAACTTCATTCACACACTGAAATACTGAAACATGTTAATCATTTGCCACTGGTAACATTATATTATAGAGTATTATACATAAACTGTTATATCAAAGAACCATAATGTTATATAAAACAAGTTATATGATAAACTGTAAGTGTAAAATATAATTATTGATGATTTTAATATTGTAACGTTTATGCTCTGTTATGTTCTATTTTGTTTTTGTTTTTACTTTGTTTGCTTGTTTTCCTTAGGCTACGTCTAGATTAATCCAGATAGATTTGAGTTTTCGTTTCCAAACCCTCTCCGTCCACACTAGCGTTTTCCAAAAGTTCCTCATCCACACTGAGATGTCAGTACACGCCAAATTCAACTTACTGCGCATGCGTAAAACCTCATAGAAGCTCACTGAGATGATACAGATATCATAAAGTTATCACACAATTCTTCTGGACCATTTTATTTAGCAAAATATCTCACCATTCACTGATGTGTCCAGGTTGCACTCAGTCAACCATTTGGTCTAAAACGCAACTCTACTCGTGTTTTGCTGCATTTTCTGTCATCCTTGCAGAACTGTGATATGAAGTGTATAAAGTAACATATGTTAGCAACTGTGTGAAAGTTAATAGCACATAACTGGCTCAATAGCGGTATAAACATACAAATCTATTGGTACAATATGCGTCACATGACTAAGCATGTGTCATCGTTTTTAAATACCTCCGTCTTCACAGTCCACATTACGACGCCAAGATGGCGTTTTCAAATTAATCCGCTTTGGAGAGCGTTTTCAAAAAGCTACGTTTTCGTTGACTTAAAATGCTGTCTAAGTGTGGACGGAAGGCCAAAACGGTGAGTAAAAGATGCGTTTTCAAACGAGTGTAAAATTTGTGTCTAACACGCCTAGTGGGACGCTTGAACATTTTGAATCCATCATTTGATTAAATCCAAATCCATTTAATTCGAGCATTTGAAACGAAATAGACGTGCGTTCAAGGCGCTCCAGGGGAAATATGTCATAAAACACCACTCTGCCTCTTTTCATTTTCATTAAAAAAAAATATTAAACATTAATAGCCACACAAATGTGGTCCAGGCAACACACTACCTACATTATCTTCACTGCACGTATATTTAAATATCCTAAAAAATAAAGTTGTGAAACTTCTCTTTGCCCTCAGTCAAAACAATTTGGTAGACAACAAATTATAGATTCATGACACAAAAGATCGCCCGTTAGATCTACACAAGATGATTTCTATCTCATGTTCAACCACTACAGAGGCATCCAAGCCAGCGGCAAACGTCAGAAGGACTGGCCGAGGAAGGCTGCTCTCGCCAGGGTTAACAAGCGCTGAGCGCCCAGTGATCGCCTGGATCTCACAACTCCAAAAACGCAAGATAATTTTTTTTAAAGAGGCACTCTCTTTATAAATAAACCACAGATTTGAGCTTTAAACAACTACATTTTCACCTGAAAAAGTCTTAACTAAATTTTGTGACACAATAACAGTAGTATTTTTAAATTATGCTGGGTTTCTCATCACGTCACTTTACCACGTGACAGCAGCAAGCAGGCTCCTGATTGGTTAATCAGGATTTGGCGAATAGACGCCAAAGTTCAGATTTTTCAACTCGGGCGTCAGACACGAATTCTCTTCAAACAAACTCTTCAATGCATTTTTACATTGACTTAACATTGAAATCACTCTATTCGCGTTTGGTGTGAACCATAGACCATAAAAAAATATGGACGTTGCGACATGGTGCATTATCCTGCTGGAAGTAGCCATCAGAGGATGGGTACATGGTGGTCATAAAGGGATGGTCATGGTCAGAAACAATGCTCAGGTAGGCCGTGGCATTTAAAGGATGCCCAATTGGCACTAAGTGGCCTAAAGTGTGCCAAGAAAACATCCCCCACACCATTACACCACCACCACCAGCCTGCACAGTGGTAACAAGGCATGATGGATCCATGTTCTCATTCTGTTTATGCCAAATTCTGACTCTACCATCTGAATGTCTCAACAGAAATCGAGACTCATCAGACCAGGCAACATTTTTCCAGTCTTCAACTGTCCAATTTTGGTGAGCTCGTGCAAATTGTAGCCTCTTTTTCCTATTTGTAGTGGAGATGAGTGGTACCCGGTGGAGTCTTCTGCTGTTGTAGCCCATCCGCCTCAAGGTTGTGCGTGTTGTGGCTTCACAAATGCTTTGCTGCATACCTCGGTTGTAACGAGTGGTTATTTCAGTCAAAGGTGCTCTTCTATCAGCTTGAATCAGTCTGCCCATTCTCCTCTGACCTCTAGCATCAACAAGGCATTTTCGCCCACAGGACTGCCGCATACTGGATGTTTTTCCCCACACCATTCTTTGTAAACCCTAGAAATGGTTGTGCGTGAAAATCAGATTGTGAAATACTCAGACCGGCCCATCTGGCACCAACAAACATGCCATGCTCAAAATTGCTTAAATCACCTTTCTTTCCCATTCTGACATTCAGTTTGGAGTTCAGGAGATTGTCTTGACCAGGACCACACCCCTAAATGCATTGAAGCAACTGCCATGTGATTGGTTGATTAGATAATTGCATTAATGAGAAATTGAACAGGTGTTCCTAATAATCCTTTAGGTGAGTGTATATAGTTAAAACCATCAGCAGACTAGCATTCAAACAAAGTATGATATGAAAATAAAAATATGTGTTATGTTCAACTGTTGCGCAGGCTGATAATAGGTGACCTTAAAACATTTCAAGTGCATGCTAATAATAAAAAATACGGTTAAACTTTATTTTAAGGTGACAGTTACATTGTTACTCGATTACTCAAATAAGTACTGAGTAATATTAATTAACTATGTACTTACTATAGAGTTAGGGTTAGCTACCTGTAATTATGAATAATTTACTGTTATTACTAAGTACATGTAGAAACGCGTAATTACGTTAAAAATAAGTGTTACCAAAAATACTCATATTTGTTCTCAACTGACAACAGGCAAATGTGCATAAAGTAATTTTTAAGCTATAAGGGTGAGATCTTATGGGTTTGTAAAAATATATTTTATGAAAAATGGAGTACATTCTTTGTTTGTTTGTTTTCCTTTTTTTTCATCTGTGTCTCATCTTCTACACTTCTTTCCCCAGTGAAGTGAAATGGAGAAACCAATCTAAAATCCATCAGGATCTTCCCAAACCTGCCTACTCCGCCCCCCTCTCAGGGATGTGGCGGTGTGTGTGACTGTGTATTGTGACCGTCTGGGAATTGGATGAGATTGCGTGTTTAGCGGGCCAGCTGGCTTGGCTGATATGAATTGCATCCCCCCCACCCCCCTCTTACGCTCACAGTGAGAGGTCATGACCTTGCGTCTTGACGGACTGCATCAGCCTATTGTGGGCCACTTTAATCCATTAAGTGACAGCCAATGGCAACGTAGAAGGGAGAGAAGAGAGCAGGAGTGAGGGAAGATGCAATTCACAGGCTGTGAGGGAAATTGGAAATTGAAGGAAAAAAGAGGAAAATTTGAATCCATTATTGATCATAGGCATGAAAAGCCTCAGGAATGTGACATGGCTGCTTCAAAACCCAAATAGGCAGCATTACAATTCAGTCTAAATCTTTACCATTACACAGATAAACTAGCGATTTAAAATTACATTCAAAATTTGTACTTTTTTACTATAGATTTGTGCTATAATAAATGGTGCAGATCCTTTTAATGGCAATTTACAAGAAGCTTGTAACTCAAAATAAAACTTCTATTTCGGAAGCATGGCTCTTCTTAGCAAAAGCATTGCCTGCAGAATTACAGCGCCAAGTAAAAAAATACCCTATAAACTATAGCATTTTTTTGGAATATGGACTTTATGAGACAACATAACATTAGGGACTGAGCAACATAGCCATTGTTTGAAAGATATTTGATTCAAATTAAACATAAACACAACAGCGCTTTTATTTAATAACTGGATTCAGACAATTTAAGCATTTTATAGCTTACACTTAGGGGTTTGGGTTCCATTCTGTGTAGATCTCACAGAACTACCAACTCTCAATAATGATAATATAATATTATATTTATAGTTATTAAAGAAAAAACTATGTATATACCCAGAAATATATATATATATATATATATATAGAACCACAGCTCTGTTAATATAAGAAACGCTGTCAGTTAGTAAATTCTATGCAAGTGTGAGGTTGCGTTTACAGTCAGTCTACTTCTGCAACGCAACTTACAGTACATGTGCTTTAACACACTGAGCTGTATGTATCTTATCTTGTTCTTGATCTCTTTATCACACTTTCTTGTCCTCTCTCTCCTGTTCACTTTTTGTCTTTTTATTGGATAGAGACAGTCTATTTAAAAACAGGTATACTTAACAGGGGGTTAAAGAGTTACTGACCTCTAGTGTCAGTAGAGTGACAGTATTTTAATCACTGAGAGGCCCAAAGTCATTACATCTGCATTTGGCCCATCCTCCACATTATTGATCTTGGTCCTTTCCTATTACCAACCACACCTACCCAAATGAGGTCTTGCATTGTGGGGAAAAAAATGAGTGAATGTTCTTTGTTTTGTGTGTGTGTGTGTGTGTGTGTGTGTGTGTGTGTGTGTGTGTGTGTGTGTGTGTGTGTGTTTGCCTTTACATGCACATAAAATTTATTGACATCCCATTCTTAATCCGTTGGGTTTAATATGAAGTTGGCCCACCCTTTGCAGCTACAACAGCTTCAACTCTTCTGGGAAGGCTTTCCACAAGGTTTAGGAGTGCATTTATGGGATTTTTTTACCATTCTTCTAGAAGCGCATTTGTGAGGTCAGGCACTGATGTTGGACGAGAAGGCCTGGCTCACAGTCTCTGCTCTAATTCATCCCAAAGGTTCTATCGGGTTGAGGTCAGGACTCTGTGCAGACCAGTCAAGTCGCTCATCCAACTCGCTCATCCATGTCTTTATGGACCTTGCTTTGTGCACTGGTGTGCAGTCATGTTGGAACAGGAAGGGGCCATTCTCAAATTGTTCCCACAAAGTTGGGTGCATGAAATTGTCCAAAATGTCTTGGTATGCTGAAGCATTGAGAGTTCTTTCACTGGAACTAAGGGGCCAAGACCAACCCCTAAAAAAAAAAAAAAAAAAAAAAAAAAAACCTCACACCATAATCCCCCCTCCACCAAACTTTACACTTGGCACAAGGCAGTCAGGCAAGTACCGTTTTTCTGGTAACCGCCAAACCCAACACTATCGGGTAGGTTTAGTGATGGTGTACGTTATTTAACGTGATGGAGCATTAAGCTTTTAGCACCACTCACCAGACAGATTCGCCGGATTTTGCCAGATTCACGTTCATCTGTTCCAGAAAAAAACTAAACACACTTTTAGTGCCACTCACTGGATATTTCACTTTGAAACTGTCGCAAAATATACATGATGCAACATATTTTGTGTTTTGCAAAAATGTTGCCACAGGCATGTTTTTCCAATGAGCCTGGGCTGGTTTGTACAGTATAAAAATATCTATGTCAATGGGAA
Source organism: Romanogobio albipinnatus (assembly GCA_023566225.1). NCBI lineage: Eukaryota > Metazoa > Chordata > Actinopteri > Cypriniformes > Gobionidae > Romanogobio > Romanogobio albipinnatus. The sequence goes on along the minus strand of CM042242.1, from coordinate 62,708,197 downwards.
GTCCCCATAAAACATGGAAACCTGTATGTGTGTGTGTTCATGATTTTCTATCCCATTGGGGACTTGAATGCGCACAGACTCATGGGGACTCGTGTCACCATGGGGACCTAAAATGAGGTCCCCATGAGAAAACAAGCTTATAAATCATACAGAATGATTTTTTTTTTTTTTTTTTTTTTTTTGGGGAAATTTAAAAAAAGTTGTGGGGTAGGGTTAGTGTAAGGGGATAGAATATACTCTTTAAAAAACATTATGTCTATGGAGAGTTCCCACAAAGATAGGAAACCGGACATTTTGGTATCCCTTTTTAGGAGCTCAGTCATATTTCCTTTTGACAAGAATCTCTCTTTTGACTTTGACTTGTAAAGAAACATGAAAAAAGATTACTTCTGACATGAAGTGTGTCTGTCTGTGTGCATGTACACACTCAGAGACATACCTCTGCAGACATACACTGCCTCTGGCCACTGCAGTCATCTGAGACATATTCCTATCATTTGATCAACGGTGGATTGAGCAAAGGAGGTTAAGGGTAGAAAGGGATGTGATCCACTTGTTCGCTGATTTCCTTACAGGCAAAATCCCATAGGCTCTACCCTTTCTTACCCTCTTCTCTATAAATGTTTTTTTCTTTTGTCCTTGTGTTTTAGTCTGATGTCTCTATATTAAAGGTAAGTAAAGCTTATGAACTGTTACATTTTATTATATTTACCAGAATTCATTAGGCAGTTGTTTTACACACTCTTACACACAGCCTCAGAGGTGACCGCTTAACCGAAGCATATAAAGACAACAAGAAATTCCCCCGACTATATGAGCTCCAGCAGACCTAGGGCCAGATTTACTAAACAGGGCAAATTAGCGTGAGAGCGCAATTCAAAAAAAGCACAGATAGGAGTGGAAAGTTCTTCATGTGATCTACTGACGAAGAACAAACACACAGCTGGATCATTTACATAATGATCAACACAATCTACCAGGAGTAGCGCAAATTAGCATCTGGTTTAAGACGTGCTTTTTTGGGGCGGTAAATAATGCCGCAAATACCAGTAAATTGCCTTGTATGATTAATTAAAATACTCTCCTCCCATAAAATTTGCGTCTGAAAGGGAAACTCCTACAAATGCATATGCAATAAGGTCAGCCGCAAAAAAAAAAAAGAAACTCTGACTCTATCTGTTCACGCCTTTTAAGAGTGCCAAAAGAGGGTTTGCGTTGGTGCAAGCTGTTAGTAAATATGGCCCTTAGTCCCTAAAGATATGATCTTTAAATTTGCATTCTTACAATTGTTATCATTAATTATTCAGAAGGCAGTGTTGTGTGAGCACTCTTTTTTGTAAGTAATTTTTTTTTTTTAAACCTTTTAGTTAAAGGTAGTTCAGTGCTAAGAAGGGTTGTGGGAAGGTTAAAGGATTAGCTGACATTAAAAACAGAGAACTAAACTTGACAAAAAAATATCATCTTAATCTACTTCTTTATGTCTTACAGAATAATAAAAAAGGGGGCCTGATTTGTGAGCCTGACTGGACATAGGGGTCTGTGCAAGGGGCTTTTCTGGTCTGAAGTTTGTGTAGGTCTTCACTGGTCGTGAAGGGCTGTGTTGTAGTTTTTGCTGGGTGCAAGTCCACCATCTGGCGCGGATACCGACTGGATGGGGCTGACAGCAGTAACCTCAACTGTCACAGAATCACACATACAGGATAGTGGGATGCCATAGGCAGCAAAGGACACATCTATGGCTAAATTCACACTGTGTTTGGGATTGGCAACCACATTTACTTACAGGTGTGAGTCTCGAAATGTCCAGTTCACAAATCATACATACAGTAGCATCTAAAGTACTGTCTGTATGAATGTACAATGGGAGTATTTTTTTTTTTCAATGTGATGGTCTGGTCTTCTGTCACAGGATTCAGATGGAGAGACAGAAGATGAACTCAACAGCAGGGATTATTGAAAGGTTTGTGGGATGACAGGAAATGCAGGTAAGTATATTGATAATGGATGGAACAAGGACAGCACTTAACTTGAGATCAACAGTGTCATGGTCCAATGGGGAATGACTTTATGACATGGTGTGATAGGGGCTTTTTTTCAAGTAAACATAAAAAAGACCAGGGACATGATAACTGATTTTAGATGTAGTCCTTCGGCTCCTCAACCAACTAGAGTGAAATGTCAAATGATACTCATGTTGAAGCAGTATGCAAAAAAACAAAAAAAAGCCAGCTACTTTTAATATTTGTAGGACTCTTGTACACTGTAAAAAAAAAAATAATAATAATTAAAAGTGCCCTAGAATGAAAAATGTAATTAACCTTGGCATAGTTGAATAACAAGTGTTCAGTAAATGGAAATCACATACGGTGAGACTCAAACAACATTGCTTCCTCCTTCATATGTAAATCTTGTGCGTGAAAAACACCACGGAATAATAGGTGAATCTCAACATAACACCGACTGTTACGCAAAAGTCGGGATCATTAATATGTACGCCCCCAACATTTGCATATGCCAGCACATGTTCAAGGCCAGGCGGAACTGTGCACAGCCAAATCATCAGGAGTTCTGCAGGTATTGTGAACAAGCGTCAAGCGAGGATAGCTAAAATGGCAGGTCATGGAAATACATTTTATGTTCAAGGCTGTGCAGGGGACGTGAGGACTTTTCATACCCTTCCCACAGAACAAAACTGTCAACAGGCATGGTTGATGTTTATCTATAACCAGATACCGCAACAATTTAATTCAAAGTTGTTCGTTTGCTCTGCCGATTTCACCACGGACAGTTTTTCTAACCTGGGACATAATATCAAGCAGGCTTCGCTCATGATACTGGAGAAGCGGCAATTCCAAATATATTCCCGCAAGCAGTAAGTAGTGATTTTATTCTTGACTGTCAAAACCATTTCTGATTAAATTGAAAGTTTCTTAGTGAGACAACATTAACAATAATTTCCCCTGTGTTGTCTAGATCCAACGCAAGATGCTAGTACAGTAACAATAGGAAATTCCAAGTAACTAGCATGTATATAACAGTATGACAAATGTCAAATGACAAAGGTTATTATTATTTCCTGCCAGTGTTGTCATATAAATCTACAAAATACAACCGTAGATACATATGGCAATCCCTTTTGTCGGATAGAATTATAATTAATTCTAAAGTCACCTTCTCCACCACTTAAGTTGAAACGATAGTCTTCTGACAAAGCATCCAGTCAATTTGTTATAAAAAAACTTTACTGTACTGTACAAACAACATATTTACGCGCTACCCAGTTCGCTGTTTAGAGATTGTGATTCAAAGTGAAGAAGCTATCGTTGTAAAATCATACGGTGACACATTACAAAATGGTTTTACAATTCTAAAAACTAAATTACGAGTTAACGTGTAAAGTTAATATTAACATTATATGCTTAACGTTTAGGCTGAAGTTCTAGTATTGACGTTACGTTTTGCACAATCTTACTGAAAATAAAGACTAAACTTACCACTCAGAAGCGTCCATTTACAATCTCAAAACAATTTGTTGTTCCTCAAAATCTGCATCTTTGTCAGAAACAGGCTCAAAAATATAAGTTTGCATGCCTAATCTCTAGAGATGTGTTTGCTGTCACAGAAGCAAAGTGAAAGTCAGCCGCGCAGTGAAACAGCCAATCAGAGCACAACTCAACATTACTATTCATGACCCTTCCAAATAAGGCAAAAACAGACTATTTCATTCTAGGAACAATTTCTAGGGTTGTAAATGGACCTGTAAAACCGTATCTGGACGATTTTTGTCCTTAAATAAGCCACATACCCTCTATGTAGATATCAGAGAACAATTAAAAAATATTGTTGTTTTTTCAAAATATTGTTGTTGTTTTTTTATTTTTAAGTAGGCTACAATCACCTTGGTACTTCTGCCTACGTCTAGCGTGACCTTTCCAACGTGATTACGCAATCTGTGGCACATCGCAGAGCAGCGCAAGATGAGCAATTTAGGTTAAAAAGTATATTCATTTTTAATTTGTGTTTTTTTTAAATGGCCGATGGTTTGGCTAGATAAGACCCTATTCCTCGTCTGAGATTGTGCAGAGCCTCTGAAGCCCTTCGAAGTGCTTTGAAACTGCATTGATTTGGACCTTCAACATTTTGGTTGCCATTGAAGTCTATTATGTGGAAAAAAATCCTGGAATGTTTTCCTCAAAAAACTTGATTTATTTTCGACTGAGGAAATAAAGACATGATCATCTGAGATGTGATGGGGGTGAGTAAATTATCAGTAAATTTTCATTTTGAAGTGAACTAATCCTTTAAGCTTATATGTGGATGACGAAATCCAGTGGGAAATGGAAAGTCGCGCGCAATCCTACATCACCGGACTAATCCGGTAAAATTGGTTCTTGGCTCGTAATCATGGGAAGCTTTTTAAGTGATTTATAACACCAATTTTGGTGCTTCAGTGGTTCTTCAGCGGTTCTTTTGCTAAGGCGCTATAGCACCACTGACTAAGGTGCTATATAGCACCTCTATACAGAACATGTTAAGATATGATGCTATATAGCACCAAAAGTGGTTTTGTCCCATACCATTTTTCTCCTACTATAAAATACTATATAGTAGCCTATGCGACTTCAGTGTGTGTATGAGCAGAGTATAAATGCTGTCGGTGATGACCAGGTAATTGGTGACCAGGTGTGTGCGATTAAAATGCGGGTGAAAGTGAGCAGAGTGTGTTGGTGACTGTGGGTGCTTCTCAAATGAAAGGCTGAGGTTGTGTCCTTCTTAGTCCAGTCCTTCATAGGCTTGTAGGCTAGAGTCCTCAGTGTTAAAAGCATGAATGAGATCAAGTGCGCATGGCTATGTCATAAATGTAATTAAATATGTCAAAAATACCATTCAAATAAAATTAATTTTAAATTAATTATTTTTTTTTTAATTATAAAAATATTGGCAGCCAGATATGCAGCTGTACTAGGATGTAGCCTTCTGATTGAGAAGCACCATGTGAGGAAGGTGAGGGAGAGCTCGGTGTAGCCATGGCAATTGAATGTGTCGACACTGAAATGTGCAAAGTTAATTGTAATGTTTAAAAATGTCTAAAATGCAACACCAAATCCCTCAATAGGAGTCACCCAATTTGTAAATCTTATATATAAATAAAAAACACTATTAATAATATTAATAGTATTTAAAAAGTATCACCTTTTTTTTTTATGCTAATTTTTTGTTTTTAATTTTGACCTAAACATTCCACTTTACCGAATCTGTGAAAAAAAGTAATTTCCACAAATATTTTGTGTTCTAAGCTCATAAAGGTTTAAGTTGTCTTGGAATATCTAAAGATGAAAAATTTACTTTTTCACACAATTTACATTTATTTAATTAATGTTTTATTTTTCTGTTGGTTTTGTCTACTGACTTATTACAAAAACATGAGAACATATGTCTAAAACTGAATTTAGAAACTTTACCATTTACCATTTTGACATGGTACACACAATAAGTGTGGGAAAACTTTGTCTGTGTGCTTTCCTAAAGGTCGAAGACAGTAGATTTAACGTACATGAACTGATAAAAATGTAAGGCTACGCCATCAACATAGTTTTTGCTAAATGCATAAATCTAAATGAAAATACCCTTAGAGGACAGTTGACAATACAGAACTACTGTATCTACTAGCAAGCTGTGTTTGTTCAAAGAATGAAACATGACTGCCCCCTAATGATTATGGTCTTTTCTGCGCTGCAGCATGCCGCGTGATACCTCATGATCCCTAAAGATCCCTCTAACCCCCACACTTAACTTTAAACCTAACCATACTGGGGAGGGAGAGCTATAATAATCTGGCAGGGGTCGGGATTTTGGCATAACACTGGAATACACACACTGCCAGAGAGCCCCCTCTTCAGCCCCTAAGCTGAAAACCCCTGGTTAATTTTTCACCACTGTTCTAAAGGATATTCTCATTATCACATTAATGTAATTACCCACACTTGCGGAGGAATGTCTTATGTTGTGACTGAAGGAATGAGAGAGAGAGAGCGAGAGTGGTGTTAGATAAAACAAGCAGCTTTTTTAGTTTTCAGCTCACGTTTAGGTTTTAAAAAATGTTGTGGGTTCAAGTTAAAGGGATAGTTCTCCAAAAAATACAAATTCTCTCATCATTTACTTACTCTCATGCTATCCACAATGTATATGACTTTCTTTCTTTAGATAAGCACAAACTTTTTTTTTCAGGATAATAATCCGTCTCTGTGAGTCCATCAAAATGCAAATGTGGTTGGTCACTTTACATGTTAGTCAGCTGAACCCTTGCAGTCTAACCACGTTTGACCACTTTTTTGGCACCCTTCCATTGGGGTGCCTAGCACAGTTGTCCGGTACGAAAGGGTGGAGCTAGACTCACTGCAGAATGTTGATTGAATGACAGAGAAGCATCACTTGCGTGTGCTTTTCGGCTTTGTTTTTCCTTGCAAACAAAGCGTGTCTTCTTCTTGTGACAACAGCCAAATGCCGAGAAGCAAGAACAAGATCTGCTGTATGTCGTCCATTGTTGTTTACTGTGTCGCTTCTTTGCATGAGAATAACGTTGATTGCTACACCATGCCATCATAACGGTACTGTTAGCAGTGGGAACACAAGCCGGATCAGGGTTTAGACCAAGTCTGGTTAGACCAGACTTTATGCAGACAGTTAGAGTATATGCAAGTCTACACATTTATGTCCCAGCTGGTTAAAATGCAGGAAGAAAAGGTGAGCTGGATCTATTCGCAGCAGTTCTTTATTAACAAAACTCAAATGGTACAAAAATCTCTGAATACTCTATATCAATTACATGAACAGAACAACCAACTCAACTTGACGGATACCAAACAAAGACTGAAGGAAAACAAGCTCAATATAAACAAGACCAAACCAGTCAACTAAACAAGCCACAGGTGTTAAACACAATCAATCAATAAGAAACCAAGGAAACAGACACAAGAAATAGAACCAAAACATGTGCAAAACCCACCCAACAAAAACAGAACACCCATTACGGTATAGCACAAGTAGGATTTTCTTTCCAGCTCCAAATGTGTCATTTAGATTTGAATGGGATTATATGTGTAAGAGCGTATTAGCTTTGCTTCATTTTACTTCACAAAATATACACACTCTTACATGTCTCCTTCAGGCTGGATCAAAGCGCGCCTTTACCCTTTGAGGATTTTTGTATGTATGTATGTATGTGTGTGTGTCTAACAAAGCCCCACCCACCCCAACCCTTTCAGCCATGTGAGGCACAGCTCTCTCTGTCTGCAGGGGGAGGGGGTTGGGGGGGTGAGACGTTGGCAGGCGAAATGATGATGATGAAATTAAAATTCTGCAGCCAGCAGAAGGGGCTCGCACGATTCCACCGCCGGGCCGGGCCACATCGATCCGTTCCAGCATTTGACTTTCAACCATGACAAAACTGTGGGCAAATTAATTGTTCTCCAGGATATTAAGCATCAGAGTCCATTAATCCTCTTTGGAGCTGCACGCCATTCGAATACTAATCAGCTGCTAACACTCATCCATATCCCTTCTGCCTCCCTCTATCCCTACCTCTCTAACTTCATAACTCTCCTCTTCTTCTGCTCTTCCTGTTCTCTATTTCCCATCTTCTCTATGCATCTTCTTCCACATACACACAGACATACAGACACATTTTTAAAGTAAATATTTTGTGGTAGGCTGAAATAAATAAATATATCGTCGCTGTCCGATGAAAACCACGTATGTCCATTTTGCCGATTTTGAGATTTTTCGACGGATTGAATGTCCAGGTTCATTTCCGTATACAGTATGCGTCACATATCTAAATGGCCAATGAAAAGTTGTGAAAACATGTCATCTGATTTTCACGTATATCCATTTGGTGTCAAAGCTGTCAATCACGCCACGTATCTCCCGCCCTGTGGAAGCATCTCGCTGGTCTCGCCGGTCTCGTGAAATTGTTTCATCGAAGCTCAGCACTGGATAGCCGAAAGTACGACATTGAAGCTCTCCACAGTTTAGTTCTAATCTAGTTCTTCACAGATTAGTTTGCTTGCTAGTATGTAAATAAACTCGGTCTCTTTGATAAGATTCAGCCTTTTTTTTCTCAGTCAAACTGATCAAATTATAGCCTGTAATGCTACTGTCATGATTGTCACTAGAACATGCCTCACTCATACTGCGATCACCGCTTGCCAGAGGCTGAGAATATCCAGCATGTATTCCTCTGTATTCCTCACGTATTCCTCTGCTGAAACGCGACTTTGCCATTCTAATTAATGATCGGAAGAACGCGTATCGACCACTGTTACTGTAAAATATGCACGTATGTCCATTTAAACTCAATTTTGGTCAAATGTGGATTATATCATTACACTGTCAAGAATATGGTTACATGTAAAGATGCTGTACCAAGTATGACAACGCTACATTCAACTGCTTTTGAAATACAGTGTTTTTTTCACTTCCTGAAAAGTAAGCGTTTTGGACATACGTGAGTTTCATCGGACAGCGACGATATGAGAACAAGTATTTGATACACTGCCGATTTTGCAGGTTTTCCTACTTACAAAGCATGTAGAAGTCTGTAATTTTTATCATAGGTACACTTCAACTGTGAGCGACAGAAAAATCCAGAAAATCACATTGTATGATTTTTCAATAATTAATTAGCATTTTATTGCATGACATAAGTATTTGATCACCTACCAACCAGTAAGAATTCCGGCTCTCACAGACCTGTTAGTTTTTCTTTAAGAAGCCCTCCTGTTCTCCACTCATTACCTTTGTTAACTGCACCTGTTTGAACTCGTTATCTGTATAAAAGACACCTGTCCACACATTCAATCTAACAGACTCCAACCTCTCCAAAATGGCCAAGACCAGAGAGCTGTGTAAGGACATCAGGAATAAAATTGTAGACCTGCACAAGGCTGGGATGGGCAATAGGCAAGCAGCTTGGTGAGAAGGCAACAACTGTTGACACAATTATTAGAAAATGGAAGAAGTTCAAGATGACGGTCAATCTCCCTCGGTCTGGGGCACCATGCAAGATCTGACCTCGTGGGGCATCAATGATCATTAGGAAGGTGAGGGATCAGCCCAGAATTACACGGCAGGACCTGGTCAATGACCTGAAGAGAGCTGGGACCACAGTCTCAAAAAAACCCATTAGTAACACACTACGCCACCATGGACTAAAATCCTGCAGCGCACGCAAGGTCCCCCTGCTCAAGCCAGCGCATGTCCAGGCCCGTCTGAAGTTTGCCAATGACCATCTGGATGATCCAGAGGAGGAATGGGAGAGGGTCATGTGGTCTGATCAGAGATGCTCACAAGTCTCTGAGCTAGAGTCCAAGTCAAGTCTCAAGTCTCTGGGCTCGAGTCCAAGTCAAGTCTCAAGTCTCTGGGCTCGAGTCCAAGTCAAGTCTCAAGTCTCTGAGCTAGAGTCCAAGTCAAGTCTCAAGTCTCTTTATTATAATAAGTCTCTGGTTATAATAAGTGTTGCATCACATACGGTGACCCATCCAGGCTGTGTAGAACACTGCAAAGCTATATATAAGGAATTCAAAGCATGTAATAAGTTATTTTGACACCTTTCTCTATTAACATACCATATCAGCTCATTAAACCTGCAGTTGTCGATCAATGAATATGAAAAGACAACAAGTGAATATGAAAAGACAACAAGTAAGATGCTTATCTAATAGCTAACAATTTTATGTGCAACACAGCACATCTGAAACCACAAAGTTCTGGTACTCAGGGTATCACAAAAACATTGCAAAATGTATAAGCAATAACACACTTTTTTCCACTTAAAGAGAGCACACACTCAAGCAAACACACAGAAACACTCTCTCACAGTCACACACGCACTCAAGTGCACACACACTACCCACACGTGGTTTACGGGGACTCTCCATAGGTGTAATGGTTTTACTAATGTACAAATGGTATAATCTATCCACCTACACTAACCCTACCCCTAAACCTACCAATCACAGAAAACTTTTGGCCTTTTTTGAATTTAAAAAAAGCACCATTTAGTATGTTTTTTTAAGCCGTTTGGATTATCAACCATGATTAGGTTTTATTTGAATACCCATGTTGAAATATAATCTTAGTGACTGTCCTTTTCATGACAGATTTATCAAAACATAGCATTAAATAATCAAGACATCACTAACAGGTTAAGTAGAATTTATATATATATATATATATATATATATATATATATATATATATATATATATATATATATATATATATATATATATATATATATATAGATAGATAGATAGTGAAAGAGTTGATTTCTCCAGTGAATTAACAGCTGTGGACTGAATGACTTCTGACTCTGAGGTAAATGATGCGGCGTGACATATGTTTCTCAAGCCGTTTGACATCTTTGCGCGATTGAAACACTGATTGAGCGATTACACGACATATAATACGTTTCAGTAAGTGTGTTTTCTCAACATACCTTAAGATATTAATTTATGTTTATTCTTCTGGAAGAGATGATCGCGTTCACTCGCGCGCGCGCGCCGCGGCCGCTTGAATTGACGCGCCTATACATGATTGCTCGTTGTCCTCTCATGTGTGGCCGCGAGCAGCAGATACGTAGTACGTAGGCAGGTTATAGGTACCGGAGGGAGGGGAATAACATCGAGCTCATCAGACGTTTCCTAAAAATAAACATTGTTCACGAGTCCCGCAGCTCGAGTCCGAGTCGAGTCTGAAGTCTTTTGAGGACGAGTCTGAAGTCGAGTCTGAAGTCACTGTGTGTGCGACTTAAGTCGCACTCGAGTCCGAGTCTCAAACTCGAGTCCCCATCTCTGGGTCTGATGAGATAAAAATAGAGCTTTTTGGTCTGAACTCCACTCGCCGTGTTTGGAGGAAGAAGAAGGATGAGTACAACCCCAAGAACACCATCCCAACCGTGAAGCATGGAGGTGGAAACATCATTATTTGGGGATGAACTTCTGCAAAGGGGACAGGACGACTACACCGTATTGAGGGGAGGATGGATGGGGCCATGTATCGCGAGATCTTGGCCAACAACCTCCTTCCCTCAGTAAGAGAATTGAAGATGGGTCATGGCTGGGTCTTCCAGCATGACAACGACTCGAAACACACAGCCAGGACAATTATATATATATATATATAGTTAAAAAGAACAAATTCATCTTGATAATGTCAGATAAATTTGATAGAAAAGTATGTAATGGATTACAATCAACCAATCAGCTGTCAGCTGTTAAATTTAAGTACGCAATTTGATAATACCAATTTAGGTCAACCAAGGACCAAGCAATGCTTAATTTTGTTCAGTCTGTGGTGTAAAAGTTTGCATTAGCAATTAAAGAAAAAACACTTAAGCAAAACGTGGTCTGGTCAAAGTGTCTGAATAATTTTGGCCCCAAATGTTTATCAATTTTTCTGGTATAGTCCACTGTATGAAGAATTTTTAGGTATAATATGTCACAGTTAATTTTATTTTGCTATCCTCACTTACATAGATGAACATGATATATATTCTTTATATACGTTTAGAAATGGAATTTGACCAACAAGTCAAATTATAGAATCAACTGATACCAATCACTGCAAAAGCCTGGATGGATGTTTTTTGAGTAGAAACATCTCTCTCCATTCTCCACTTCCTGCGTAACCTTGAGGATTCCTAAGAAAATGATTACAAAAAGATCTAAATGACCTTATTAACATTATGCCTGCGTGCACAGCTATGTAAATGATCATTTTTATTGCATTTTTATTGTCATCAAGTACCTGTTCTAACAGTGATCACATATTCATGCTGTGCATACATGATGAGCAGTTCTTGAATGTTTCATGGCAGTGTCTGCCGGTTTCCACTGTGTAGAATTCCTTTTAGCACAATTCAGGCTTTGCACTTTGTTACACCTGTATAATGAAATTTGAGAACCTTAAACAGACATCATTACAGTGAGAAATATTCAGATATCAAGATATTTGTGGCAAATATGTCCCTGTACAAGTTATAACAGGATATAGAGTGCTGTTTTCCCGAATATATCAGCAGGTTTGCAAATGTGATAGCCTATTGATTGTATACAACAGTTCAATAAACAAGAAGTTAATGTTAGGTGACTTTCATTTTAGATAAAGCGAACCCTGGTGCGATTGCTCTGTTAGTGTGGTTCATTTGAATAAGTGTGAACGCTGCCATCTGAACCAACCACCAAACAAGTTCACACCAAACAAGCGGACCAAGACGAACTCTGGTATGAATATGAACGCAACACGGACCAAAGACATGTAAATGTCGTGCTATCGGAAATGTCATAATTCCCACTTCAGAAGTCATGATTACAAACTTTTTGCATTCAAGTGGTCGGAATGAACAGGAATCATGGAGGACACCAGGTTTGTTCTTGCCTATATATTGGGAAAATCTTATTCACGAGTTCACACTTACATATAATTTATGGAGAGTAATTTAAATGCGTATTTGGCGTGCTGTCCGGGGGGAGGGCTTCGAGCTCGAAATATGGCCCAAACCCAAAGTACCCCCCGTGTATGTAAGTGGTTGATGAATAAAAGTGGTGAAAAAGGGGTGGTGGAGGGTTGCTGGAAAACTGTCAATGAACAGAGGTAAGACTGCTGCGTGTATATATACCTCTTATTGATGATTAGCTGATTGCTCTCCACCTGTGTCAATTATCTGAACGTGCTCCTCCCGAACTTTGTTTATAAAACATCATTTCACGAGTTCACACTTACATATAATTTATGGAGAGTAATTTAAATGCGTATTTGGCGTGCTGTCCGGGGGGAGGGCTTCGAGCTCGGAATATGGCCCGAACCCAAAGTACCCCCCAAAAATGTTAAAGCATAGGACAGCCGCCTGGCTAAATACCCCCCCAAAAAACCGAGCTTGGTGGGCTGGCATTTGAGAAAGGCCTGATTGCTTGACCGGAAGGCCCCTGAGGGTGGTTGTGGCGCATCGTGCCGGGGGATTGCCTGCAAGAGAAAACAGAAAAAGGGAAATATGGGAGAGGCAACAATATTAAAAACATTATTAAACACTTCCTTGCTGCGTGGAAACTTCCTACTCTGCATGGAAACATCAACTCTTCGTACTGCGTGGAAACTTTCCGCTCTTTCGTACTGCGTGGAAACTTTCCGCTCTTTCGTACTGCGTGGAAACTTTCCGCTCTTTCGCACTGCGTGGAAACTTTCCGCTCTTTCGTACTGCGTGGAAACTTTCCGCTCTTTCGTACTGCGTGGAAACTTTCCGCTCTTTCGTACTGCGTGGAAACTTTCCGCTCTTTCGTACTGCGTGGAAACTTTCCGCTCTTTCGTACTGCGTGGAAACTTTCAGCTCTTTCGTACTGCGTGGAAACTTTCCGCTCTTTCGTACTGCGTGGAAACTTTCCACTCTTTCGTACTGCGTGGAAACTTTCCGCTCTTTCGTACTGCGTGGAAACTTTCCACTCTTTCGTACTGCGTGGAAACTTTCCACTCTTTCATACTGCGAGGAACTTCCTCTCTTTCATACTGCAAGGAACTTCCTCCCTTACATATGGCGTGGAAATGTTCCACTCTTTCAAGCTGTGAGGAACTTCCCCCTGTGCTGCGTCCATGGAAACTTTCCATTTCTTACTGGAGCCTGAGAACATAAGGAGGAAAATATGAGTTTTTGATCGGGATATTCTCACTGTGTACTAGTCAATAAGGGTTTGGAGGGCTTTTTTGATGTGGAACCGATTGGTCCTGATATAGCTTTGGAGAGCGTCGGAAGACCATCTCCCGAGAGCTTGGATCTGCTGTTGGGAGAGGCCTTTTTGGGCTGCTGAGGTTGCTGCCCCAATGCGGAAGGAGTGACTTGAAAAGTTCTTTGCTGGGACCCCTGATAGTTGGAGAAAGGATTTGAGGTGTTTCTGGAACCAAAAGCGAGTCGCAGGTTTGTTAGAATCATGTGAAACTGGGGTTTCAGGGGAGAACTTCTCCATTGAAATTAAGCCAGAACTGACTGGTCAGTCACCTCGCCTTTATTTATAGCGCTTTTTACGATGCCAATTGGTTCAAAGCAGCTTCACAGTGTTAAACAGGAAAATAATGCAGAATTTGGTTCTGACTGATATGATTAGGTTGGCGATGAGAGGTTGAAAATGTAGATGAAATCCAAGCATCTAAGGAAACCAGAAAAGGCTAGGAGAACATGGCGTTGAGTGTTCGGGCGGTATTGAGGGGCTGGTAGTCTGTGCGGAGGGTGTCAATACCTTTGAGGATACCAGCGTTATAGGTTGTCTGGTGTCGGGACGGGTGGGCTGGGATCTTTGAATCCCTTTGATCAGAGAGAGGTTGGTGAATTGTTTATCTCGGGGGAGGAATTGCTGTACATCAATTGTGGAAAACTGGATGCAGCTCAAGTAACCTTTGATGTATTAAGGTAGAAATAAATGAGGTGATTGAAAGGAGAGAAATATCGGGGAACGGCATGTTTATAAGAGAATTGAAATGCTTTAAACATCTCCTGGCCGTCACGTAGCATTGAGGTTTCTGGGAAAGAACATCACTGCTTTGGCAGTGGAGAAAATTAACCAGATAACTGAGCTCCAGTGGAAGCAGAGGGAACAGCACTGCTGAGGCAGTGGAGAAAATTAGCCAGAGAGACTGAGCTCCTGAGGGAGCAGAGAGAATAGCAGTGCTGTAGTAGGAGAAAATTAGCCAGAGAGACTGAGCTCCAGTAGGAGCAGAGAGAATAGCACTGCTGTAGTAGTGGAGAAAATTAGCCAGAGAAACTCAGCTCCTGTGGGAGCAGAGGGAACAGCACTGCTGAGGCAGTGGAGAAAATTAGCCAGAGAAACTCAGCTCCTGTGGGAGCAGAGGGAACAGCACTGCTGTAGTAGGAGAAAATTAGCCAGAGAAACTGAGCTCCAGTAGGAGCAGAGAGAATAGCACTGCTGTGGCAATGGAGAAAATTAGCCAGAGAAACTCAGCTCCTGTGGGAGCAGAGGGAACAGCACTGCTGAGGCAATGGAGAAAATTAGCCAGAGAAACTCAGCTCCTGTGGGAGCAGAGGGAACAGCACTGCTGTAGTAGGAGAAAATTAGCCAGAGAAACTGAGCTCCAGTAGGAGCAGAGAGAACAGCACTGCTGTGGCAATGGAGAAAATTAGCCAGAGAAACTCAGCTCCTGTGGGAGCAGAGAGAATAGCACTGCTGTGTCAGTGGAGAAAATTAGCCAGAGAAAACTGCGCTCCTGTGGGAGAAAAAGTTAGACGGACAAATGGAGAAACACATTTGTGTAACCGAATGGACTCTTATTTTGAAATGTGTATGCCTTATTATTGCAGGATGCTCATTCAAATTCATATGAGAGAGATAAAATACAGTCTTACAACTATACACCGTTTTCTTTACAGTGATTTATATCGTAATATGTTGTCATTGTTGATTCAAATTTGCTTTGCAAAAAATGTATGCTATTCATTGATTGTGAAATGCTCTGAACTGAAGCATTCTGAAGCATTGTTCAAGCCAGTAGAACGCACAACGGTGCCACATTCAGATTTTGAAATGTGATCTCTCACATTAATTCAATGAAATCATAGCCTTTGGATTTTTCTGTTTCATAAAATATATATAAATATAAGATGGCATATCAATCATTGATACGCATGTAATACAATAGCCTGCCCTACTATAAGGTATTGATGTTACATTTAAGAAAGCGGGTGCTCCCAAATACATTGTTTAGTTCGCACACATCTATTTATAGTCACAAATGCGATTATGGTCGCACTGTGTCGAGCCCTGTGTGACCGAGTTTATGTGAGCGTCAAGTTGAGAAGTATTGAATCAAGGCGGTGATTATCAGCTGATTCCAACTAGTAGCTGATTGTTTGGCATAATAAGCACTGTTGCATTGCCAGCATTTTAGTGATTTAGCCTCACGATACGTTCACTCGCTTTGCAGCAGCAAGTACTTTGATCGTTCATCACCACGGCGACCGCGTGCGCGTACATGATGAACGCACTTCTCCTGTGTGAAAAGTATCTGTCTGTACTGTAGTACACAGAGGCGGAAAAGATCGCAAGAAAAGAAAAGTAAAAGAGTTGTAATACTTTATCTTAAGACAGGAACTGTTGTAGTTCTCCCTGTTGCAAGTATGTGCGGTGTGCACTCCTTTACACTGTCCGAGCACTGCTCTCGCGGTTGGCTCGTGAATGCTGATGGAAGCGGCCGAAAGGGGTTTTTAGATAGCTTATACATTTTTAAGGAAAATATTTTAGTATTGTAGAGTTGCTTCTAGCCATGTAGACAGCTTGGGCGGGCGGGGCTCACTGGAAAACTGTCAATGAACAGAGGTAAGACTGCTGCGTGTATATATACCTCTTATTGATGATTAGCTGATTGCTCTCCACCTGTGTCAATTATCTGAACGTGCTCCTCCCGAACTTTGTTTATAAAACATCATTTAAAACCAAAATTATATGTAGTGTTTAGGGGTGGCACGGTACATGGAAAAAACCCGAACCATTCGGTTCGCTTGTGTCGGTTCGGTGTGTGTGCGTCGCACGGTTCGCGCATGCGCAATGTATCCTCGTGCCCGTATGTTACCTCAGACAGTGGGTGTCCTTTTCGCGCGAAAAAAGAGGTGTGTGTGTGGACATACAGTAAAGTAAAAGTGGAGTGCTGCAGGTCACGTCACATGTAGAAATTAAAGTGGGAGAGATAAGGAAGGCTGCCCGGAGTTGGAGGATGCGCTAGCATCGTATAGCCGGACAGATGCAGTGCGAGAGCCAGTGTGTGTATGCGCAGCAGGCACCCGCTCTCGCACTGAACCGCGGCTGGTGGATTGCAAATACAGGCAAATATAGTCTGTCACATTTTCCGGTGTTCTCCTCCGACCCCTGTCTGTCTCATGCTTTGATTCATGATGGGCAGCATATATCTGCTGCAAATGCGACCGTGTTACTCTCTGTCTCATACACACATTCATATAACATGCTGTATATAAGTAGTTCACATGATAAATGTAACATTTAAAAGTTAAGATATGCTTCTAGTTCTAATATTTTAAACATGCCTTTGAAGTTTGGGCAAAAACTTCTGGCAGTGTTGTGTTTTCGTGTATTTTATGTTATTTTTTCACAGTGCTGGATGTCATATGGTGATTGTGAAACACACGGGACACTTCATGGTGAAATTTGTTTATCAGGTCAGCTGAATTAAAGCCACAGTGCATTGTTCTGATCAAAATTGATATGATTAACATGAAAAATGTACGCCAATGTGTCGGACTCGGTTGACAGCCAGTTAGGAAACAACTTGATATAACAATTTTTAATACTGTATCCTAAATTGTGGATGATTACGCCATATATACAATATGCTGAAGTAAATTTCTGGAGTGTTAACGATAAAAAACAACAACAAAAAAAACGTACAGAACCGAAAACCGTGACCCTAAAACCGTGATACGAACCGAACCGTGGGTTTTGTGAACCGTGCCACCCCTAGTAGTGTTACATGCACTGACAACCGTATAAACATTTATGATGCTATCAAGATGTTAGCTTTCTGCAGGCTATTTTCGCTGTTTATATAATATACAATACGCTTCAAATGATTATGTTTATATGTAAATGCACTACATTAATGATAAGACAAGGCGATCTAGCTGTTTTGGGCAAAAACTAATAAATCATACCTGTCACAGCAGTAGTTCTCCCCGCCATGTTTAAAGTTTATCACGCTCATCTCTAGAATTTGGGAATCAAAATGATTTCCGATCTTCCCAATGGTAAACACGACATCAGAACAGGCCCGGGTCTAGGCACCTAAAGAAGGATGGGCTGGCAGATATCCTGGTTGGGCTTTTTTTTTTTTTGGTGGTGGGGGGCTATTAGACTGTTGCGCTCGCATCTCTTCTATACTTTTGCAGAGTATCGTGCATGACGCGGCTTTATTAACACGACACTCAAGTCAAAATAACTTAAAAAAAAACGCGTCTGGACCTGCATCTCGAGTTTTTAAACGCGTCCTGTATGAATGACCCTAATTAAAATATAAATAGAGCATTCTTATTTCAGTGCTGTTATTTAAACAGTCAGTTTGCCTCGTACATTCAGGGTGCTTTCACACTTGGTTCGATTGCCTGGACCAAACCCGAGTTTGATCGCTCCCCCCTCCCCCTGCCCCAGCTGGACTGTGTTCATATTATATTATTTGGGTCCGAACTGGGGTGTGTTTGCGTCATCAAAGCAGCAGCTGTTTGCCCTGTTGCTTGGTAACGACGGCGAGTGAGAAGGTGAGATAGTGTTGCTCACCTAACTTTTATATTTTTGTTTTTGAACTGTTGGTTTTGTTACTAAAGCTTCAGTACGTAATGGCACTTGCGTCTATCTGCTGTGAAGGTACTGCAAATGCTCTAAAGAACACTGAAGCCGAGCAGAAATGAGAGCTACAGCTCTCTGCTTGCAGTACATCAGTCACGCTCGCCAGGAAAATGAGTGAAACACACAAAAACACACATTTTTATCAAATCATACGTCATCAATAGCAGTTCACTTCCGCAGTTTAGTACGATTGCGTTCACATCAGCAGCGAACCATACCAGAGTTCACATGAACCGTACCCCAGACCACCTTTTTTAAACGGACTAGGGTACACTTTAAAAATGCTGGGTTAAAAACGGGTTGAAAATGGACTTACCCAGCAATTGGGTTGTTTTAACCCAGTGAATGGGTTGTTTTAACCCAGCAATTGGGTTGTTTAAAAATACCATCATATGCAGCTACGCACACACAACGAGCGCATTTAGCCCAGCACACAGCATTGGTTTGGATGTTCGGTAAGTTCCGTCTCAAAATGAATAGGCAATATGTCATAAAAGCTGACCAATCAGGTTGTGAACGTATCCCTATGCCTTTAGTTTCGGTGATAAAAGTGCCAATCAAATAAGCTTTTGGAAAGAGTTTTGACAAGAGACAGGATCACCAACCTCATGTACCACATGAAAAAGCATTTCTCCCAAGGCTGCATCTGGCAACTGGTATTTTTCAAGAAGAAGAAGAAAATAATTAATTATAAAAATGCTTCCATTTTCATTAAACACACAGAGCAGCCTTAACTCAGCTGTGTAAAGATACCTTTAATCTATGAGAAAATAATGGATCAATATATAATTTAGTGTATTTATTTATCAAAATGCTCATGTTAAATGATTCAAATATAGCCAAATGTATTATTTATGAGCTAAGCCATCACCATTCCATGCCTGTGTTTTTTGAGGTTTAGAATTTATTTCTGTTTCATAAAATGGGTGGCTCTTATTCAAGAATTTCTATATAAATGATCTATTCATACATTTCTATTCATAAATCTATTTCTATGTGCATTATTGTATATGTGTCAGTGAGACCGATTATGTACATATTGTTTTATACACAATTTACACAATTTGTGTGTCAATATGGCCATGTGTTGTTGTTTTTTTAAATAAAAAGTATGCCATTATAATTGTCATATAATAAAATATCTCTCAGTCTCTGAGACTGACAAAAGCACATATAAGTGTGTTGGACAAGTGTTGATACCATTTTTTTTTTTTTATATGTTCTTGATGCCAGAATTTCCTCCATGTAGGTGTATGTGAAGGAGGCAATCACAAAATGTACAGGCAGCTCAGCTTTCATTCCGCTCTCCAAATTACAAAGTACCATATTTTAAAAGTCATACTGACATTCCAAGCAACTGCCAAGAACAACCTGAGCGAGGCTTATTTTGGCTCCAGATAAGAAAAAGGAGACAAGGAGAAAAATAAAGGAGGAAGAGAGTATGAAATAAAAAAAGAGAAGAACCCAGCTTTAGTCGCCCAGCGACCAAAAACATTTACACAGCTGGGGTAGTGGAACTTCCAAGCTGCGTGCAATCCCGAAGCCTGGTACTGTGTGGCTATAGAAGGGAGGAAAACCTCTTAAATGTTCCCTTTGTTTTTGGAGAATTGTTGCAACAGATGGCTAAAAAAAATATCATACAGTAATTTGCATTTCAGCTGCAACAAATGTAGAAATAAGACATTTCTGTTTACTATAATAGATTCTTGTTTCTTCATTGCTGTTCCACTTAGATGCCTTTTTTCATGGTTTTAAGGTGGGCAGACAGACAATAAAATATTTGACACTGGCTTCTGTTCAGTGCTGTATTTAAAAAAAAAAAAAAAAGTGGAACTGTTTACCATGGGTAAAATTGTGAGCGTGCGGTTTCAGGTTAGCTCGGTCCGTACACTTTTCTAGCCGCGTGATCATGCTGTGTACAGTTTGTGTTTACTGTACATCAGCCGTGTACTTTCTAGTTGTCTTGTTTCGCATGTGGCTCGTGTTTTCAGTGGGCGCGTGTTTTCATGTCTTTTTTTTTTCTTTTTTTTTTGACAAAAAACTGCAAAATACAAAACTCTCGTAGGGGAAAGAGAATATACATGTAATTACAAATGTTGTCAAAATACAAAAGTTAATAACTAAACAGAAAACAACAACAAAAAAAACAGCAAAAAAAAAAAAAAGGGGCTACTTAAAAACACAAGTCAATGTCAAAATTCTTTTTTTTCTTTTTCTTTTCCCCTTCCTTTTTTCTCCTTTGACCTTATACACACAATTCTGACTTTATATCACACAATTCAAATCTGACTATCACACAATTCTGACTTTATACACACAATTCAAATCTGACTATCACACAATTCTGACTTTATATCACACAATTCAAATCTGACGTTTATAAATCTTGTCTTGTTTTCAAATCTTGTGTGTATAAAGTCAGAATTGAATTGTGCGATATAAAGTCAGAATTGTGTGTATAAAGTCAGAATTGTGTGTATAAAGTCAGAATTGCGTGTATAAAGTCAGAATTGCGTGATAGTCAGATTTGAATTGTGTTTTCATGTCTTGTGTGAACAGAATGAGTGTTTTCATTATCTGCGTGTTCATGTCTTGTTTTGTTTGAGCACATGGCTTGTGATCGTGTTTGTTGGCCATCATCTTCTAATGTTTGCCATTGTGTTTTGCCTGTGTGCCTTGCCTTTTCCTGCCCTGTCCTGCCTTGCCCAGTCTAGTCCAGTCCAGTCCAGTCCAGGTCTCGTCTCGGTCTCAGACTTGGAGGGATTGTGTCAAAAATGTCACCAAAATCAATACAAATGCTCACAAAATTCAAGATATTGTTGCAAAAGAAGTATGTGTATGAGATCTGATTTTTTATATTATAACATGCAATATCGCAAGAGAGCTGTTTTCCCAAATTTGAGCATGACTGATATTGCTTTTACAACCATACAAACATTCAATATTTTTTTTTAAACATTATTCTCAACATTATTTATGCATTTGTAATCTACCTATTCAGATGCATCTTCTGTACCACCTCTGCAGTGCAAAGATTAATTTTGTTGTTAATGATTTCATTTGATTGATAACAGCTCTGTATAGGACCAGATCTACTAAACAAGGCACATTAGCGTGAGAGTGCAATTCCAAAAAGCACAGATGGGAGTGGAAATTTCTGCGTGTGATCTACTGACGACGAACAAATTAAAGTACACCGACGCAGCCGGATCATTTTCATAATGACTTACACAATCGACTAGGGCAAGAGCGCCAGAGCAGCGCAAATTAGTGTGTGGTTTAAGACATGTTTTTTTGGGCGGTAAATAATGGCGCAAAATATACGCAAGCCTTAGTAAATCACCTTGCATGATTCATTTAAATACTGAAAGGGAAACTCCTACAAATGCATATGCAATAAGGTCAGCTGCAAAAATAACTCTGTCCACTCCTTTTCAGCTCAGATTTTTCACTGTGGGTCTTTAGTAAATCCTGACAGTAGTTTTTTTAACGCCAAAAGAGGGTTTGTGTTGGTGCAAGCTGTTAGTAAATCTGGCCCATAGAGTCTTATTTTAATTATATATTCAAAATAAATAATTTATCAGGTGATAATGTGGATCTTTATGAATTTAAGAAGTGATGGTCTTGGTCTTGACTCGGTCTTGGTCTCAACACACATTGGTCTTGGTCTCGGATTAGGGGGTCTTGACTACAACACTATTGGCAGGACACTACATTGTTTATCAGTGGTGGTGTGTTCACCCTGAACGGTGATAAACTGAATTCATTGTAGTAGCTAACATTTCACAATGGAATTTTTAAAAACATTCATACAAGCATTATGACTATTTATAACCAAATCATGATTACAACCTGCAATTGTGCTTCCTATTTTTCATCTTTAAGTTTAGTGGCTGTGTTTGGTTATGTCATGGAAAGGATATGGTGGAGTTGGGATGTTATAGCATCAAATACAAATAAAAAAGAGCTTTGACTGGTTTAACTATAAAAAACAAATATAATGTTCATAATTATGACAAAAAAATATGTGACAGGTTTAACTTTTTCTAATTTTGTTGCTATGCAACAAGAATTATTTGTGCAAAAATGATTAAAACCCAGGCAGACTATATACCCACAAATGAACATAAGCAGAAATATCAAAGCAAATAACAGCCACCAGCCATCATACGAAACATTCATTTAAACACATCTATAAATATCAGTACTCTAACATACACTGAGGCAAGTGAATCATTAGTCTGTTTGTATGTTGCCTCCTATGGGAGTCTTGTAGAGTTACGCAGAGCTCAAATGCTTTTTTTTTTCTAACAAGGGTCCTCCCCTCCTTTTTTTCTCCTATTCACCAATACTTTCTGACTATTCATTTTGTGTTTTCTGTATTTTTTTATTTTGGAGTCCTGCTGAATACTAAGCATCCCAGTGTCATTTTGCATGCTGGTTTCTATTTTTAAAATGTTCTAAAGTTAAAGTTGCATACATTTCATATATTTGCTTATATTTCATATAGGCTATAGCAGAGGTGTCCAATCTAGCTCCTGGAGAGCCACTGTCCTGCAGAATTCAGCTCCAACCCCAATTCAACACTCCTAACCAGCTAATCAAAGTCTTACTAGGCATACTAGAAACTTGTACAGTGATTTCCAACTGAAATCAGTCAAGTCAAGTCAAGTCAACTTTATTTATATAGCGCTTTTAACAATGTAGATTGTTTCAAAGCAGCTTTACAGTGTTAAACAGGAAAATAATGCAGCATAATTTTATTAAGCTGTATAGCCATTTGATGTCATCAGTTCATTTTAATTTCCATACGGTGACAGTGTGGGCTTTAGATCAATAATTAGATCAGTAATTTAGTTTATATGGTTAATATAGTTTATTAATTCGATTTATTTCGATGTTTAGTTGAAAAATTTAGTGTCCCCAACTGAGCACGCCAAGCCAGAGGCAACAGTGGCAAGGAAACCAAAACCCCATCAGGAGACCTAATGGAGAAAAATAAACCTTGGGAGAAACCAGGCTCAGTCGGGGTGCCAGTTCTCCTCTGGCCAATTAACAAACAGCGTATTATTATTATTATTATTATTATTATTATTATTCTGGCAGCTTTACAGGTCAGAGGTCATAATAAATCGGAATATTCGAATGATCGGGGGCAACACGCTGGAGACGGGTTTATTGTGGATGACATATCGATTTAAGTATTATTTAATTGTAATATTCGAACAATCGGAGTCAACACGCTGGAGACGGGTTTATTGCGGATGACATATATCGATTTAAGTATTATTTAATTGTAATATTCGAACAATCGAGAGTCAACACGCTGGAGACGGGTTTATTGAGATGCCGTGTTGATGAGGCAGTTGCAGGGGGAGGCTAATTGACGCTGTCTCTGCAGACACTTCAGGGTCATGCGTTGGTCTTGTCTGGGCGCAGGTCCACCATCTGATCTGGATACGGCCCGGATCCGGCTGACTGCAGTAAACCTCGGGTTAAACAGAGAGACTATCATTAGCGTAGATGCCATTCTTCTGATGATGTAACGAGTACATCAGGTGTTATGGGAAGTGTTCCCGGTTCCGGCTGACCTAGTTAATGCAGCCTAGCAATCATTTCATTGAAAAAGTGTTTTATGTGTATGCCACAGTAAAGAGATGTGTTTTTAGTCTAGATTTAAACTGACAGAGTGTGTCTGCTTCCCGAACAATGTTAGGAAGACTGTTCCAGAGTTTAGGAGCTAAATAGGAAAAGGATCGACCGCCTGCAGTTGATTTGGATATTCTCGGTATTATCAACTGGCCAGAATTTTGAGACCGCAGTAGACGTGATGGAGTATAATATGTTAAGAGCTCGCTCAAATCAGCAGGACAGTGGCTCTCCTGGAGCAGGATTGAACACCTATAGCATTCTATTTTTTTCTGTATAGGGCCAGATCTACTAAACAAGGCAAATTAGCGTGAGAGTGCAATTCCAAAAAGCACAAACGGGAGTGGGAATTTCTGCGTGTGATCTACTGACGACGAGCAAAGTAAAGTACACCAATGCAGCCGGATCATTTTCATAATGACTTACACAATCTACCAGTGCAAGAGCGCCAGAGCAGCGCAAATAGTGTCTGGTTTAAGACATGTTTTTTGGGCGGTAAATAATGGCGCAAAATATTTGCAAGCCTTAGTAAATCACCTTGAATGATTCATAAACACTCATGGTCAGCTGCTAAAATAACTCATTTTCAGCGCTAATTGAGCCACTGTCCTGCAGAATTCAGCTCCAACCCCAATTAAACACACCTAAACCAGCTAATCTAAGTCTTACTAGGCATTCTAGAAATGTGTACAGTGATTTACAACTGAATTCAGCAGGTCAGTGGCTCTTCCGGAGCAGGATTGGACACCTCCCTAAGCAAATATATGAAGTGTATGCAACTATATAATTTTAGAACATTTTAAAAATAGAAACCAGCATGCAAAATGACACTGGGATGCTTAGTATTAAGCAGCACTCCGAAA
Source organism: Romanogobio albipinnatus (assembly GCA_023566225.1). Taxonomy (NCBI): domain Eukaryota; kingdom Metazoa; phylum Chordata; class Actinopteri; order Cypriniformes; family Gobionidae; genus Romanogobio; species Romanogobio albipinnatus. Next base: position 62,683,275 of record CM042242.1, on the reverse strand, counting down.
TAAATGATCAACGGAAAACACAAAATGGACACCCCTGGGCTTTAGCATCATCAAATTTAATTTGTTGTCATTGCACCAGCTATACTCATTCTGTGTGTGATTTCCTGTAAGACAGTGTTCTGCCATGGCCAGCAATGAGCCCGAATCACAAAGCCATTGTGCACAGCTGGAACCTGTTGGATCGAAAGGAGAGGGCCATTCCCCCCAAAATGTCCAGAATCTTGCAAATACTTTGGTGCAAGAGTGGGGTAACATCCCACAGCAAGGACTGATAAATCTGGTGTAGTTCATGAGAAGGCTGGCCACACCAGATACTGACTGGTGATTAGAGCAGTTGACTGTCACTTTTGATATTGACATATGATGTCACATACATGCGGCAAAAGAGAGGGAGAGAAATGCAATAGAATAGATACAGTGAACAAATGAAGTCAGGGTCTATTATAGAAGCAAACGGTTGGAATTGTTTGTTCTGGCAGCTTGCCCAGATGTTAGTCACTAAACCCCATAGCCTATACTTACGCTGATCAACTTAATAAGCACATAAAACACGTGCAAGTATCCAAACAGACAAACAAAGCTACGCGTTTTTTAATCACAATGTTGAGATAAGCAAATATATACAGTTCTCTTTGTGAGAGGTAAAATAAAAAAAATGTGTGTGCGTGTGTGTGTGTGAGTGGGAGCGTGAGAGAGAGGGTATTTGTATGAGGGGAGGGTGGGCTGTCAAGATGTGCGAGGGATGTGTCTGAAAGTGTTTGCATGTCAGAGAGTTTGTGTGTGTGCGCGTGTTTGCGCTCTCTTGCAGAGTGGAGCCTGCCACAGACATCAGCCCCTATATTTGCATATTCATGGATCAATTTGCACTTGCCTATGCAAATGTATGCAAACATCATTTCAGAACATTTCAAAAATAGAAACCAGCATGCAAAACGGCACTGGGCTGTTTAGTATTCAGAACCACTCCAAAATTAATAAATAAATGCAGAAAACACAAATGAAGAGGCAGAAGATACTAGACTATCAATGTGGAAGTTTAGTTCTCTTAAGTTAGTTTAGATCACACTGATCAAGAATCAAGCTCTCGCTTCTCCAAGGTTTTATAGTCTCATGCTTTAATTCATTACAGGCATATTCAGCATTTTTATAATAAAAATAATACCATTTAAAACAAGATTGTTTCGAGATCATAACAAAAAATAATAATTCAATAAACCCTCCTTGAATAAATCAAATGGCAGTTTTGATTCTTCTGATGGAAAACCAGATGGGTAACCAGATGGATAAGCCCCTCATATTGTCTTTGCTTCCTTGGATAAAGGTTTACCCAAAACCTGAATGAGTGGCCATGTGGGAGGGCTCTGAGAAAGCACTTTTCCCCCCAAAAACCCATTCATCTTTTGGCTAACAGGAGGAGATAATCTCCTCACCTGGCACAGTTGTATTTCTGAGGTTCTCTAGGGGACCAGCGCCGATTCAACTGGGTTTTTATCTTCTTTCACTGGTTTTCAGGATAAACAGCTCCACATTGAATGCTAATCCCCTTCTTGTAAACCCCTGCTATGTTTTCCTTTCTGTTAATGTGTCTCATGCATGCTTTTCCTTTTTTACTTATTTGGTTGGTCTGTGGTTTTTAACAGTAAATTTGGCCATTTGCAGACAGACATCATGAAGAGTGTAAACATTTGTGAGTGGTGCTTCCAAAACATCTGTTTGGATGAACAGACCAACATGTCCAGCGCTCAACCAATGGCGTGCTAATCAACCTTCTTTTGATTGTGCCTATACCACAAAGAGGATATAATGCACATCAAAGGGTCTTTAATGTGGTGTACATTTTTCACTGTTCCAGATGTAAAAGCCAAGGACAATCCGTGGTCTTGGTTTCTTTTTTGTCGGTTTGTTTAATACAATGATAGTTAGTATCATAATTGCTCTTTAAAAGAGATCCTTGAGCTGTTGTCAGAATTTATCTGCACTATATTGAAAACACTAAATCTTTTATTGTATTATCGTTGCTAGATTAGTCAAAATATCTACTATGAGTACTAAACTACGAGTAGTAAGTATTTTGTTTTTTGAGGTGTGTTCACTTTTCTAACCAACTTTCATTTAATGAGTTACTGATAATCAGATGGACTAAAATAGTGTATGCGTATTTGACGTGCTGTCCGAGGTAAGGCTCCGAGCTCAGAATTTGGCCCGAACCCAGAGTACTCCCCACGTATCCCAAGCTGGGATAGGAACCAGCCGATAGTAAGGAGTCGGGGTGGAGGAGTGATGTAGAAAATGGTTGAGGTGAGTTGGCTATGTATATATAAAGGCCTTTTTTAAGTGGCCAGTCACAGCCAGCATTTTTGATAATTTTCACAAAAATTGCATGGCCACAAGAATATTTTGTCATTTGAATATCTAAACATGCAAAAGAAGAAAGAAAATGTGGGTAAGTTTCATAAAAAAAGCAACATTTTGAGCAAAAAGCTGAGAAAATGGCGGTTCTGTCAGGACTGCTATCGTCAAAGATGATTGATTGACTATTAGCATACAGTTTGAAATGGCGGTATGGTTCTGCTCTGGGCAAGAACACCCTGTGTATCCATGCAGCCTAGCATGGATAAGAGCAGGGAGAGCAGCAATAACCCCCCTTAGGGAAAACAGAACAGAACCAACACAATGTATTCCATATATAATTCATGTTGGGAATTTAGTCTGATTCAAGGGGAATCAGAATACCAAATCCTGACTGGATGAGAGGAGGAGCTGGGGATAGAGGAAGGTAAATGAGCTCTGGAGAACGCGATAGCTGCTGATAGTACTGAAGGAGCTTATACTGTATATGTATGCTGTGATATACGTCATATTCCTATAGGTAGACGTGATCTGCTGACAGTCAGCTTGACTAACGTGACCTGCCAGAACTGACGCTACGCTTGATTTTTGTCAAAGACTACATCCTGATTGGATTCAGAACAATGATCAAAATGAAGATGGTGTAGATTGAGTCCATCAACACCCTCAAAGCTTCACAGTCCTAAACCTCCCCCTGGGTCTACATTTCATTCAGTAACATTAGGCGGTTTTGATTTATACGCTGTTTTGTGTTGATGATCGCATTATTTTACATATGATTACATATGCTATCTATTGTTTCTGCATCTTCTTCGAATGTGTTTTGATCAGGAGATTCTGGACTCATTCAGAAGATGCATAATAGCGCCCCCTACCGTATAACAGTTAAAACATGGAAAGCTGGAAAATTCTGTCAATGACGGGGAAGCGTTGTCTCAAAAATTACAGAAATTTCCGTCAATGGTGGGGAAGGAGTTAATAAAACATAACTTGGTTAATGAGCAAAAAGCATTTTCCATTCCACTGCACCTATTTTCCATTGTTTTTCAATGTAAACAAACTAAACAGATGTCTTTAACCGTTTATCCTAAAAAAAACACGGTGCTAAATTTAATAGTTAGACTATTGTGTCGAAAAAAATGTCTCTCTTGCGCTTTTTTTCTTCTTTCCACTGATCTCTTAACAGCAAAAACACATTCTGTGTGTACACAGAACTCATTTTCCATTCCACTTTTCCAAAATATTTTAAAATAAACAGAAAATTAGATGGACATAACAGTTGTGCTCGCACCTTTTGCAGCGATTTGCAAACGATAAAGCACTCTAAAAACGCTCAAGTTAAAAGTAGTTCAACTTTTAAAAAACACATTTCTCAACCTTCTGCTTTTTTCCATTCCTCTAAACTGTCTCACAGCAAAAGCATGTTCTAAGGGCCGTTTTACACAGAACATTCTTTTCCATTCCACTGCGCTACTTTTTTAAAATTGTTTTTCTATGTAAACATGCACTAAACTGACATGTTTGACCGTTGCACTTGCGTTTTGTGTCTTTTGAAGCATCTCTGCGTTCTAAAAACGTGGTGCTAAATTTAAAAGTTCAACTTTTAAAAAACGAGTCTCTAGACTTTGCTTTTTTATTCCATTGACCTGCATCTCAAATTTTTAACCACAAAAACACGTTCTGTGTGTGTTTTTTACTGAGAACAATGATATGAATGGCCAGTGTGGGTCAGAAAATGGCCACTGGCTTTTAACATTTAGGCTTTAAGTGATTAAAATTGAATGCATGACTGCTATTAGTGGTGTAATGTTACGCTTTAAGAGATGTCTAATAGTTGCCACATGTGCAGACATTTTTGTGTGTATCATGAGTGCAGCGGGATGGGGGTTAGGTTCCCAGATGATGTTGAATGTCCTGAGAAAACTATGGCAAACATGTGCAAGCCGGAGAAAGTGGGACACACTCCAACAATTCTACAGAAAAGTAAACATGATGGGATTATTTTATTCTTTCCCCTTTAATCTCATATTTTTGGTCAGAAATGTATTAAGAAATGCAATTTATTTTCTTGCTCTTCCACCAAACACACACTTATGCTGTGTATAATTTTGAATGCAAAGGCTAACATTTCTAGCATGTGTGCTCTGCTGTCTCTTTGTTTCTATAATCGAAGAGAGGTAGAGATCTTTTGACTCACTAACAACTAACAGTTATAAAACAGATAGCTCTGGTCCTTAATTATAGAAAAACGACATTGAGACCAGAAGTTAAAAATAATTTGAGGAATGGCTAAAAAAAAAAATAATAATAATAATAATAATGAGAAAAGCTGCTTTGTTTGAGTTTAAGTGTATAAAAATGTCCAAATAATTTTTGGTGCCACTGTGTATGTGTATACACGTCTGCTCACTACAGGATGGTCATTTTCAAAATGTAATTTTATTTTAAAATGTAATTAAAAAATTGGTTCATACAGATAATTACTTGAATGTACCTCTATGATGAAAATTCGATGGATACACCAACTTGCAATGAAAATTCTCTCATTTACTCACCCTCATGCCATCTCATATTTATATACTTTCTTCAGATTAACACAAATGCATATATTTAGAAATATTAATCCAATACCATAGAATGCAAGTGTATTGGACCCCCAAATATGACCCTTCAAAAAACACACAAAGCAAACACCACAATGTTGGGTTTTCATGTTTTATGGGGACTCTCCATAGACATAATCATTTTATACTGTAACTATATTGTATAATTTATAATCTGTTTTCCTCATGGGGACCAAAAATGGCCAAATGTCTTCCTATATGGTATTATGTATTGATTTTATTGTTTTTTATTTGTTTCATGTATTGTTGTGCACCCACCATGCACTATGTATGTCTAACAGAAAAACAGAAACATTTTAATTTGTATGTGTCAGTAAATGATTTGGATAAATCGAAAGATAAAGCCAATGTTCCAAAGACACATCTGACCTTTTGTACAAAGATATACACAACACAAATTTGCTTGCCTAATTAGTGATCTATATATGCTGCAGAATCTTAAAATAAAATATTTTATGTTATGTTTAAAATGTTTGAAAATCCTTGTTTATTTTCAGACATTCTTAATTACAGATTTATAATGTGAACTTATGAACCTCTATATATTTTATTCGCTCAGAAATAATTATATTTAATTCCGAATGATTCACAAACATTTGTTCTGGAATACAAGAATAATAATGAGTAGGCTGTAGAAATATATGTGTATATGGGGGGTTTAGTGGAGGCTGCTCATACTCTAATGAAGGTGGGCAGAATAAAATCAGACTGCTGGGGTCCATCGCATGGCTTCCATTTTCCCTTCAGCCTGCCTTGATTGAAAACAGAACAGCTGTGAGGATTTAATTTACATGTTAATAACCAACAGGCCTGCCAATAAACGCCTTTTTATCGCCGCTTACATCTCCTCCCTACAGAGGGAGGGTAGAAAGAGGGGAGTAGCGCGGGAATGAGGAGCTAGTAATTAATTGTTTTAAGAGATTCTATTAAAATAAAATTTTGTGCAATGAATGAACGTGGCCTTGCTGCAGACAGAGAAAGAGAATGGAGAAAAAAACAATTAGAGGCCAAGATTGAAGATGGGGGAACAGCCCCCCTCAAGAACAATGTGCATTTAATTTAAATTTGTTACATATTTAGATAAAAGTTTAGTATACACAATAATGCATCAGCCAATGTGTTATTAAGGGAAATAAATAGAAACATTTAACATGAGAATAAAACTCTAACAAAGACACATTTATGTATCACCTTCTCTTGTTCTCTCCAGATACACATTTAGCAATGTGTTGTTAAGGGAAACAAACAGAAAATTGCTAATATGTGGATAAAGAAAATAGTTCCTTCTATTAATGTCTATTATTCCTTGCAATGAATACCTGGCAACCTAAGGACAGAGTGAAGTAGAGTTACTCCCACATCAGGAATTTTAAGGAGAGGTAACTGAGTTTGGCATTGTAGATTCATTGCACATTGATGCTTGTGTGTAGACAGAACAAAAGTGAATGTGGAGAGAAGAAGAGAGAATAAAGATGAGTTTGTAGAAGAGGTCTTCTCAGGTCCTAAAATTTATACCCGACCCCAATCACTTCTTACCCGAACCCGACTTGCATAAATTATTTTTTTTTTCAAGATAATTCCGACCTGAGAAAACCTGAGAAAAATCCGACTCAACACAACAGCATTTTTTTTTCAAACTCGACTGGACCTGAATGTAAAAAGTAGCGATATCTGCACAGCCTGTGGAGAGCGGGAGACCAAAATTTTCTTAAACCGAGATTTTAAGATTTTTTGCATATCCACATTTTGTCCAGATGGGTTTTTGAAAATATGAACAGCAAAAAAGGAGGTGGTTTGAAATACGATTCAGATTTGTACAGATGTACCTTTACAAACCTGATCAAATCTTCTCAGTCTGATCAGTCTTTTGCATCACTCCTAACGTGACACACAACGACACATCATAACAGAAATGACAGAAATGCTGGAAGTATTGATACATTCATACAGATGTTCATATATACCAGTCTCCTCCATTGCTTGAGTTTTTCTTATTTCTTATTCTTATTTGGAGAGCGAGAGATGAGGCACCTCCATTTTTCCTGCATCCATTTTGAAAGCCTCGTCACATATGTTGTATGCCTACCTTGTTACCAAAGTAACCCATGTGGATTGGTTAGTTATGTCTGGAAATACAAATCTTATTTGATCACGTGCAATTAATAGTAAATAAAAATCTGATTTGCCTGCAGTCTGAATATAGCCTAAGAAACACCACAGCAGGTGTAGATTTAAAGGTATGCCCATCTTCCTGCCTTATTTGTAGATAAAATTCTTTGTCCAATCCTTCTTCGTAATGTTTAGCAACATTTTTAACCTTTTTTAGCCTATGGCCTACTTTGTGTATGTCAAAAATGTGGGAGAACATGTTTTCTGCGGATTTCCACAAATTGTTTTATTTGAGGAAAAACATGAAAATATACTGTTATGGGACCCACTTTATATTAGGTGGCCTTAACTACTATGTACTAACATTTAAATGAATCACATAAAAAGCACTTATTGTGTACATACATGTTTTTACATACATGTACATACATGTTAGTACTTACATTGTAAAAAAAAAAACCCTGCATGTAATTACATCTGTAATTAATGTCTGTAGTTACATTGACACTTCCCTTACCCATCCCACCACACCTGTCCCTTACCTGTATCCCACCTCAATATCAGCAAAAGTGTTTTGCAATACAATATGAACACAAAAAGTACATTGTATTTATGGAAGTACACCTAATATAAGTAGTTAAGGCCACCTAATATAAAGTGGGGCCCAGTTATGGTTTAATTCTTTGATTTAGTTGAGAATAGTTTGGCCCCATCTCCATGCGGTGGTTTTCTGTAATCGATCTGGCAAGCTTCACTGTTATTCCGCTTGGGCAAGCACCTCCAAGTAGATAAACAGCTCAAGCATTATATTTACCTCAAATGACAAGGAAAATTATATTATGTTAATATTAAAAAGGAAATCCCCAACACTAGTGGTGTGCAGCGGATGGGGGGGGGGGGGGGGGTGGGGGTGTATGGGTGCGTGATTCGTGGGGGCTTGATCCCCTGCCCCTTTAATCGTGAAAGTTAAAGTGCCCTTTTCGATCGTGCCGCAGTGCCCCCAGTGATTTAACCAAGATATTAATTCACTCATCCTCCCAAATGGCTTAGATATTGCAAAGCATTGTTCATGTGGTGTATTCTGGAGGGTTTGTCAATTTACACATAGCAGCGCGTATTGACAAAGAAGAATGGGGATAATAATGTTGTCATATAATTAATTTATATGAATTTGTTTTAAATAGTCGCATTTTGTCAAACACCTGAAAAAATGGAATATTTTAAAATAATTTGGGTCTTCTCGGGTCCAGTTGTTAAAAAAAAAAAATCTCCCCAAAAAGTGTAAATAATGAGCCCCCAGGCACCATCAGAACATTGAGACCAGTCCGCTCAGATCCGTCAATCTTTTTCCAGCTCAACCTATAGCGAGATTTGGGGTATGGCTACTGTAGCAGGCTGAGCCAGAGGGGGTTTAGCCGGTGTGAAAACATGACTGATGCATTACATGGGAAAAGAAATTCAGTTTCGGTTACAGAAGTGCAAGCCAAAATTCACTGCATTTAGAACTTCAATAGATGCTTCAATATAACATTATTGTGTACTCCTTCAAAAAGACAAATGTTCCAGCTTATATGGTTTACTTTGACATATACAGTGTAGACAGCCTGAAATGAAGTTCTGCCAGGAAGACTCAAATGTTACGTCACTCATTACGTTTAGATCTAACCTATCATTATCTAACACTTGGAGTGTAAAAGATTGGTACTTACACGTCTGAGTTTGCAGATAATGAAGCCAACATTCACCCCCATCCTACCCCCCACCACCAGGATAGTCCCTGCCCATACCTCCCATACCTCTTCATCTTCAGACAGGAAATGCAGAGTCCGTTACCCACTGAACGTGAGCTACGGACGGGGCCTACGCCATAGAACCTCATCATACACTATTTTGCTTTCATTTGCTGGTCTGATATTAAATTAATGTCTTTGTTATGTTATTCCCCCCCCCAAGTCTTTCTGGTAGAAATAGTAGTGGCTCGTCATGTCAAAAATGTGCCCGGTAGAGATACATAGGATGGGTCTATTATAAGCGAGGTGTTATCACATTCCCTCTAGACAGAGTGTTAGATACTCAGTTGTTTACTCATGACACATAGCAACACAGCTAAAATTCCTAACATGTTGGACCTTTTATTGAAAGTAGCCAACTTGTACCTGTTGAGACTTGCCTTCAAAAGAGCTGTGATGTTTGAGTTAGGGGAGGTGCGACATACGAAAGGGGCATTTGTAAAACATGCTTTATTTTTGTAATTCCGCTAGGTGTCACCAGGAACCCCAAGGACAAATGTACATGCACTCTGTAGATGGAACACATGAAACAAAATGATACCCAATCAGAAAGCGAGCTGACAGAAGATGGAAGTCTCCATGGTTTCATCCAAACCTTTTTTTCTCTTCTTTTTTCTTGATTTTTCTGTAAATAGCAGTCCAAACACTTTTACCATCATCCACCATGTTTGTTTACCCTAAAGTCAAGTTTGCTCACGAGAGATTTTGCGAGTTCCCGTGTTCACAGTCGGGACTCTTTGTGAATTGAATCTGTTAGTGTGTATTGTGCTGTCTTGGTCATATTGATCACAAAGACTAGGGGTAGCAGAGAAGGAGAGGTCCTCGTCCAGAGTCTGGTCCAAGCCATCTTCGAATATTGCTTTATTTAACAAGGCATTGCATATTGCAGTTTTCTTAAATATCGTGCAGCTCTACTTTTTAAAAGGATACTTCACCGATTAGCATTAAGCTTTGTATCAGTAGAAACCTGGTAGTATATTCGAATTACCATGCTTGCCTCCCTCATGTCCTCCTGAGATGAGAGATTTCTGTATTTTGTGTCTGGAAAAAAAACCTCTGATGACAAAAAAAAGACATTTTTATGTAGAAGGAGCTAGTAGAAGGAGCTAGTTCCGCATGTTTTCAACCCGCCCATTGGGGGTGGGATCTCACTCACAGAATGTACAAATAGTGCCAACCATCTTTTTTTGAAGCTAAGCTAACAGACTCTTGCTCTTTGGAGAAAGCTGAGTAGTAGGCTAACCACGACGGTGGAAAGTAGTTTTGACGATGATATGGCAGAAGAGGATTTTGAAGATCTGGTGCACGATTCCGATGCTCGTGGCTACCTGTACGAGCCGCAATAAGAAACAGTTGCAGATGATGGAGGAACAAGAGGCGGCCGGAGCAGCTGCTGCAGTAGAGGAGCAAGACCTGCTTGGTGGTCAGGAGGAAGAGCCCAGGCAGACTCGAGCTGGGGCAGACTGGTGGTGTCAGTGCTCTCGCTGTGCGCCTATGGGCACAGACAGAGAGTCCTATTGCTTTCGCGAATTTCAGCAATGCCATTGTATTTGTATAATTTCTACCAATACTGCCCTCTGTAACTGGTAGGTGTGGCTTGGGAGTGGCCTCGTAGGGCAGCGAAGCAAATGCATTCTGGGAGTTGATGTCTTTCATCCACATGAGCCAAAAATAAATTTTCTGTTTTTCCTAGAAGGCACCAACTTCTTAAATAATTTCACATTTCTACTACATAAATGACCCAATTTAAATGCACATTCATCTTTCCAGCGGTGAAATATCCCTTTAAGTGAATCTTCCTACAAATGGCTTACTCAAGGCCCGATATACTTCAAGCTAAATCGAAGAATGTACTAATGTGATGCCATTTTGAACAAAATCAGGCTGAAACAATGTTCGTTTGGAGTTCATTTTGGGAGTTCAAAACAGCTTGCCAAAGCGAACATTGGTCTATGGTGATTACGTGTGTGCGGAGTCCATGGCGGCTCCGCCTTCTTTCACGTGAAAATCTTTTCTGGTTAATTTCCCCTGTTTAGTCGGTCGCGGTCAGACATCCACGAGTGAAAACAGGGAGAACTGCTTTACAGTAGAAAATGAAATTGTACTTCTGATAAAACGAGAGACGCTGACACTGATTTTCATGTTTTATACAGTAAAGCTGCTTGATTTTAAGCAATCTATTGTATAAAGTGATCTAGAGCTTGTGCAAACATAACCACATTGCTATGATCAGATGCTTTATATGCTTCATTAAAATGCTTGCAGTTTTCATAATTTTTGTCGTGGGTTTATTTGGTTGTTGAGAGGAAAGAGCGCAACACAGAGTGGGCAGCATCAGATGTTCAATAACAGTATATCTGCTCACATATTTCGAACTTCGTTTTACCCCAAAACGAAGAACAAAAAATAACTTTACCATTTGCCTTTATAGTTCTCTCTGCATATTAAGCTGGCGTGTGAGTACGCATTTAAAGATGAAAAAAAAAAAACACACTTCCCCTTTAAACGAATTACCATAAAAATGTAAGTGCTATGAAATTCCCAAGACACTTGAGTGAAAAAAAAGACCAAACATTAGATGAGTAAGAAAGTTCTTCTTTTCTTATAATGATATCCTCAAACACAGTTCAACAGACAAACAAAACAATTCCCCTTCCAGCTTCATCGCAGCTCCTTCCCTGTTGCTCACCCTGCCTACGCACTTCTGCCACAGCACTGTGGGTGCGGAGGGAGAGAAAATAGAAGCAGAGAGAAGGCTAATTGTTTGTGCTGTGGGCCTTGACAGCAGTGTGGGGTGGCCTCGGTATTAGCTAAGGATAAAGGTAATGGGATTTGTGGTGTGAAAACGGCATGTCACAGGTTGCTGTTGATGAGAGAACGGTAGCAGAAAATGCATGCCTTAAAGAGCAGATAAATATCTCAGTGGGATAGAGAAAAGATGGGAACACATCAGATAAGAAAAGGGTGATCCATGTAGAAGCTCATCCAAAGTGAAAGTCTATGCCCCCATAATACTGAAAGCTGCTATTTTCAAATTGAATACAAGCAGAGAAATTAGATTTGGGGGATTTCGCAAAGAGGAACATAATATTTTAAATGTTGGTCTGTTTCTTAGATAAAGCTATAGCAGGTTGGGGTATAGCAGGAGAAAATAACAACTTTAGGAGAAAGGACAAAGCAGGACCATCTTAAAGTAAGAGAGAGGACAGTTTAGGAGAGTGTTTGATCGTGTGCAATACATACAATAACAGCAGAAATGTAATGGAAAAAGTAACTTGTTACTTTAAAAACTCATAATGGTTTTGAAAACAGGTAAAGCTAGTAGCGTTGTTACTTTTAGATATTTTCTACCTAAGAGTCATAAGGGAGAATATAGAGCTAATGACAAAAAGTGTTGGTTGAACTATTCCTCTAATAAAGTTATGTTATTTTATCAGGCTGCAAATATTTTAAGAGGGTCTATGTTTACGAGTGAAGCACATATGTGACCCGTCACGGAAACCAGTGACACAAGTCGGCAGCACAACTTTCGAGCAAAATGAGAAAGAAGCGTTTTTTTTTTTCAAAATTTTTGATTTTCACTTTTTTGCAGAATCTGTTAGTTGAGATCACGAAGAAGCCTCTCCATGTTTGAGATAGCAGTATTGGTATATTTAAAAGCCTACACTTTGAGGTTTAAATAGGCTTGTTTTTCGGAGATTCTAGCATGCAGTAGAGGCGTGTTTCTTTTGTTATTGCCCCAGCCCTCCAAGGGACGCGTGGTTCAGTGTTGCCAAGTCCGCGGTTGGGCTACTTCAACACTGTTGCCGCAGGCTGTTTTTCATGTCCGCGGGTTGAAGCGACCCCAATTATGTGATATTTAGCCCCGGGAATGCAAATTTTAGTGGCAACCATGCCAAAAAAAAACACATATTTTATCCCCCAAATGCGTTTACCATTTTTACCGGAGAAGCCCCCGTGAAACGCGATTGGGCTTGTTTTGGGCTAGTTTTGAGTAGCAATTGTGTGGGTTTTGTTGTGAAAAGTGAAAACCTGGCAACCCTGGTGGCTGGCCGCGTACTGAGCAGTGCTAAAGCAATAACGAGCAGCTGATACGAAGTGCAAACCTCCCAGATGATAGAAAGTCTGAAGCAGTAAAGAAGCAACAAGATCTTCTTTCCTTTGTGCAGAAAGAGAGGGCTGTGTACAACGACAGTGAAAGTGCTGGAATTTATTTTGTGCAAGAAGTTTTCTGGAAGAAATTCCATATTATTCTCTCCGGTCCGATAATGTGTTATTTCGCCAACACTTCGTGGACTATGCTTGATTTACGTTTGTTACTTGCATTTACGCGCTACGTTAAGTGTTTCCCGCGTGAAGTACTTTGTGTTGTATGTTGCCATGATGTTCACTTGCGCACAAAACTACTACGGTACTTCAGCGTTTCACAGACACACCGTGAAATATTGCAAAAATAGACTGGTTACATGAGCCTAAGCTCTTTTCAATAAAATGCCATGCAAAAGTTAATATCAGATCATTTTAAAATACAGTAAAGGATGTACCGAATATTCTTCAGTTTTATGCAAAACAGAAATATGACATAGAATATCAGACCTCTGTCATATGGCCAAAAATAAATGCAAAAAAAAAAAAAGCTGGACCTGGAAAGTCCTTGAAAGGTTTTCGAATTTGAAGTTAACCAAGCTGTGGGAACGCTGTACAAATTAATAAAATAACAAATACAATTAGCATCAATATGTACTTTTTGATTACATAAACATTAAAACAATAACATTAAAAATGATGGCCAGATTTTAAAGGAGTGTCTTGCAACATGTTATCTACAATGCACAAGTTCAAATAGAGTTTTGACAAAAAAGTAAAAAAAAAAACAAGATAAAACTCACATATTTCAGCCTCTCTGTCCTTACAGGGGGTATGGCTTATCTAAATGAGATGCAAATGAGCCCTATTGTCCCTCCCAGCAGGTGAGAACAGGTGAGAACTGCACAATCTTTAGAGGCCGTTTTCTCACTTTCAAGCTGTTTTGAGTGCCTACCTTCAAAGGGTCACAACTTCTCCAAATATTATCAGATTTCCATGTGTTACACATTGTTGGAAAGCTTGGAGACTACACTTTCAGAATCTGTGAATAACTTAAAATGCCCCAGAACCGACTTGTTTCCCTACTTTACGTGATTGGTCACATATTCTCATCAATGATTCTCTGTGAAGAAATGTCAGCTGCAGTTGTGGTTGAATTGGTCTGTTTATCAAAAGAGAAAGAAAATAAGGCAATACGAATATAGTAGTCATGTCCTGTGTGCTTGTGAGTTAGGCCATATAACTAATCAATGGTAAAATGGAAGGCAGCATATCCAGTAAAGGTATCTGGTGTCAGTGAATTCACCAGAAGATCCAGTAAAAATCAGGGGTGAGCATCTTGACGTATCAGCTGGCTTCTCATAAACACAGCCTGAGAGCTCTACCAGTGTGAATAGAAGGTTATTTTTGGAGCCTGACTAAAATGCTAGAAGAACTCAACTGACAAGAAAACCTTTAACTAGAGAAAAGAAAATGAGCTGGGAAGAAAAAAAAATAGAAAGAAAAGATGAGCAGAAAGGTTAAAAAAATCCCAAGAAAAGCAGCAAAGTAGCCAGGTGACAGATAGAGGAAAGTAGCAAATAACTGACAAAATAGTATGATGGTGGATGTGTTCGAAATCGCCCCTAAATCCTTATTCACTATTCACTACATTACTCCACTAATAGTTCACTTGAAGGAGTGAATGAAAACGAGTGAGTGAATTCAGTGCCGGAAGGACTGCCGCTTTTGCATAGTTTGTGCTTGCCGTTTCATAATCATTTGAAACTTAGTAGTAATGAAAATATTTATCTTGAAATCTGTCATGGAAACTATGTATAAACTAATAATCACTTAAAAGCTACAGTATTTATACCTGAATGCTGTAGTCATATTGGAACAGTAGTTTGGAAAATGGATAGATAGATGATTCAGCTGCGGGTGTCATCTTCTGGTCAGACGCAGGACTTCATTCGGCGCGCAACGGTATAAAAATTTGACATCACGATTATAGTGACAAAAATGATCACGATTATCAACAGTATCACGGTTACACACACTGAAAACTTGATTGTATTGAAAATGAAATCAGAGAACTTTACTGTTAATACTACTATAACATTTTTGTGATCATCTTGTCCGGACGATTGTTTTGTACACTGTACAAAATGGATTTATAAACAGTACTATAACATTTTTGTGATCATCTTGTCCGGACGATTGTTTTGAACGCTGTACAAAATGGATTTATAAACAGATAAGATTTCAAACATAAATGTCAAACATAGTGGAGATGGTGGTCTAGTGGGTTAAACCACTGAACTGATATGCAGAAGGTTGCTGGTTCGATCCCAGCAGTCGCCACCAGTTTGTCCTTGAGCAAGGCACGTTGCTCCAGGGGGATTGTCCCTGTAATACGGGTACTGTAAGTTGCTTTGGATAAAAGCGTCTGCCAAATGTAAAAATGTAAATAAATGTCAATTCAATATGCCCCCGTAATTATTTATGTGGTAAAAAATAAAAATCTGTGGAATAAGTGTGCCAGCAGTCATATCACCCTGTAGCCTAAGACTGGTTTCCCACTGAAGCTAAGCAGGGCTGATCCTGGTCAGCAGTGTTGGGGAGTAACGGAATACATGTACCAGCGTTACGTATTCAGAATACAAATTATAAGTAACTGTATTTCGTTACAAATACAATTTAAATAGTTGGTATTTAGAATACAGTAACATATTTGAAATCAATGGATTACATAACGATACTTCTCGGTTTCACAAGTATATTCACTCTCTAAATAAATTAAGACAACTCCATGCATTTCCCAGAACGCCCCAATATGAAAACGTGCAGACACGGTTTGCTTGATCACAATGGAGTTAGAAGAGGAGCAGCGGGAGCTAGAGACAACAGAGAACAACAGATCCAGGGCAAGAACGCGTTTCTATCTTGGAACAACATTTCACATTAAAGAAAGGGAATGGAGAACGAAATATAACAGTGCAGCGTGTCAGTGAAGAGCGGCTCTGTGGTCAGTTATAAACGCTGCTCCGTCTGAAAGCACTGCGAGTTTGAGTCGTTTCCAAGTAATCCAAGTATTCAGAATACGTTACTCACATTGAGTAACATAACTGAATATGTTACAAATGACATTTTTGGGCATGTGTTCTGTATTCTGTAACGAAATACATTTTGAAAGTATCCTTCCCAACACAGCTGGTCAGTACCTGGATGGGAGACCTCCTTGGAAAATTAGGTTGCTGCTGGAAGAGGTGTTAATGAGTACAGCAAGGGGTGTTCACCCTGTGGTCTGTGTGGGTCCTAATGCCCCAGTATAGTGATGGGGAAACTATACTGTAACAAGCACCATCCTTTGGATGAGAAGTTAAACCGAGGTCCTGACTCTCTGTGGTCATTAAAGCTCCCAGGATGTCCTTCGGGAATAAAAGAGTAGGGGTGTAACCCCGGCATCCTGGCCAAATTCCTCTCCTCCAATCAGCTGGTGTGTGGTGGGTGTTCTGGCGCAATATGGCTGCCGTCGCATCGTCCAGGTGGATGCTGCACATTGGTGGTGGTTGAGGATATTCCAACACCCCTAACCCCCCCCCAACCCCCACCCCCGCCCCGGACTTTGAGTACCCAGAAAAGGACTATATGATTGTAATAAATTATTAATTATTATTACAATTGATTTACATTATTATCACCCTTAATAGTCAAGTTCGTCTGAACTTGTTTGTTTGTTTTGGCTCAAAGTCACTTGCTGCAAACTTTTCTTTGTGGCTTCACGTTCATTTCAATTGAGTAAGATGAAATATTTCAACTCAAAACAACATTTTGTGTCCAATTATTTCCCAGATGCAGATTTTTGTATTGAGGTCAAAGTTAACTTGCCTTGCGTTCGCTGTACAACAGGGTGATGATCATGAAGACGACTCGGCAGATTTGAAGTGTTCCCCCTATTGCAGCAACTTTCTTTTTGCATGTTCTGCAGACAGGGAGACCATCCTCGATGAAGTTTCCCTCAGGACTTTTGTAAAAGCCAATTTATGACCACATCTCAGATTTGGTCCTTTTAGAAGGCTGAAAAATCCCCAGAGTGCTGTAACTGCCTTCCGCAATTTCTTCTCGTTCAAAAAAACTAAGCCTGCGCCAGACTGATGCTAGCTGGACAGGATTTACCGCAAGTTTTCAAAATCGCGGTTATCAAACAAGGTTTTAACGAGAATTAAATTTTTAATAAGACTAACCTTATACATTTTATTGTGGTTTATCGTGAAACCGGTCCCATCCCTAATAGTGCTATATGGGTATTCTCAAGCCATTGAGCGTACATCGGTTGTACACTAGCTGTTGCGGTGCATTATGGGATTGAATGGCTGTCCCCTCAAGGGTACGGGGCGATTTCAGACAGAGCCAGTCAATTGACTTATTCACTTTATATCGTAATTGGATTTTGCCGAATTTAAGAATCAAGAATCTTTGATCAAACAGGATTCACACATTTTGTACCTCAGAAACACTCAGAATATTAAAAATAGTCTAAAAAACTATGCCATTTATCCAATTAATGTTAGTTAATTTGGCAAGTTAACACATGTATTCAAATGTGGATTTAGAGGCTTAATGCTTCACTGTTTTTAATAATCCAGTTGCTCATCATAATCCAGTTGCTCATCTCTATTTGCTATTATTTTCAATTAGAAAACCCTGAATTGATAATGAGGACCTCTCAAAACTTGTAAGACTGAGGGTACGTTTACACGACAATGATGTACTTAAAATGAAAAGTTTTTCCATTGTGTTTTCTGTGTACAATGACAACATTGTCAAAATGATCCTCGTTCGCACGGATCCACAAAAAATGATTAAAACACTGTACTCTGCTGCCAAGCCAGTGGTTGGTGATGTCCCTTTTTAAAGAAACACTACACGCCTATAGACTGAACACATAATACGCATTAGCATGACATCACCGGTTTCACAAATTTGCGTCTTTGTAGTTTACACGGAGAAAATAACGGTATCGTTTTCAAAAACTTGCCCTTTGAAACGTTTTCAGGCCCCCAAAACGCTGTTGTCGTGTAAATGAGTAGCCAAAATGCATAAAAAGTTGTACGTATTTAGTTGAAAATGGTGTTGGCCAAAGGCATGGTTCACACTAAGCAATTTATCTTGAGAAAAACAGATCTGTCAGTAACCAGGCTTTGGGTTAGGTTTTTTTTTTTTTTTTTAGGATTATTAAAATGGCACCTGTGCAACCCATACTTCAATCTCATCTTGTCAATAGACTCAAATCAAATCAAATCACTTTATTTGTCACTCTACCATATTCACAAGTGCAACAGTAGGTGAAATTCTTAGGTGCAGTTCCGAGCAACATAGTAGTCATGACATGACATGTACAACATTTAAGCAACAACAGATTACACATCTGATGCGCACACAATTACTCACAGCACAGTATACACTACAATAAACAATAAATAATTTACACAATGTGAGTGTAGTTCTCACAGCTTTAAACAATATACACATACTTACAATATACATATACTTAAAAACAATATACACTAAACATACATTAAACAATAACAGTATACATTAAGCTATAGTAATAATATACAATGTACAGTATACAATATGTTCACAAATTGAAGTCCAAAGTGCAATAGATGCTGTATGATAAATAAATGTGTATATAATGTGTGTGTATCTACAGTGGGATGTGCTGAGTGATATTCTGTCCAGTGTGTGTTAAGATACTGATGGATCAAGAGTTAAGTAGTCTGATTGCTTGTGGGAAGAAGCTGTTCTGGAGTCGGCTGGTGCGTGTTCTAATGCTGCGGTACCGTCTGCCTGATGGCAGCAGTGAGAGCAGCCCATGGCTCGGGTGGCTAGAGTCTCTGATGATCCTCTGAGCTCTCTTCACACACCGCCTGGCGTAAATGTCCTGGAGGGAGGGAAGCTCACCTCCGATGATGCAGCTGGCCGTGCGCACTACCCTTTGCAGGGCCTTGCGGCTGCGGGTGGTACTGTTGCCATACCAGGTGGTGATGCAGCCAGTCAGCAGGCTCTCTATGGTGCTGCTGTAGAAGCGTGTGAGGATGTGGCGGTTCATTCCAAACCTCCTCAGCCGTCGCAGGAAGAAAAGGCGCTGATGAGCCTTCTTCACAACGGCCTCAGTGTGGACGGACCATGAGAGTTCCTCTGTGATGTGGACACCGAGGAACTTGAAGCTGCTGACTCTCTCCACCGGTGCTCCATCGATGGTGATGGGGCGGTGTTCTCTCTCATTCCTCCTGAAGTCGACCACCAGCTCCTTGGTCTTGCTGACGTTGAGGGAGAGGTTGTGCTCCTGACACCACCGTGTCAGAGTGTGCACCTCCTCTCTGTAGGCCGTTTCATCATTGTCGGTGATAAGACCTACCACCGTCGTATCGTCAGCAAACTTGATGATGGTGTTGGAGCTGTGGATTGCCACACAGTCATGTGTGTACAAGGAGTACAGGAGTGGGCTGAGAACACAGCCCTGAGGGGCTCCAGTGTTGAGAGTCAGTGATGATGAGATGTTACTGCCCATTCTGACCACTTGGTGTCTGTTTGACAGGAAGTCCAGGATCCAGCTGCATAACAGGCTGTTTAAGCCTAGAGCCCGGAGTTTAATGTCAAGTATGGAGGGCACAATGGTGTTGAATGCTGAGCTGTAGTCCACAAACAGCATTCTTACATACGTGTTCCTCTTTTCCAGGTGGGAGAGAGCAGTGTGTATTGTTGATGAGATGGCATCATCAGTGGAGCGGTTTGTGCGGTATGCAAACTGCAGTGGGTCCAGTGAGGGGGGGAGAACAGAGCAGATGTGGTTTCTGACTAGTCTCTCAAAGCATTTGCTGATGATGGGGGTCAGAGCAACAGGACGCCAGTCGTTTAAGCAGGTGGTTTTTGATTGCTTAGGTACAGGCACAATGGTGGACGTTTTGAAGCATGTGGGGACCACGGACAGGGAGAGGGACAGGTTAAAAATGTCCGTGAAAACTCCAGCCAGTTGGTGCGCGCACGCTCTGATCACGCGGCCGGGAATGCCGTCTGGACCCGCTGCTTTACGGACGTTCACCCGCCGAAAGGATCGGGTTACATCCGCTAAAGATACGGAGAGTGCACTAACCTCTGTATCTTCAGCCGCGAGCTCTCTCTCCGCGAGGGCGGTGTTAGTTCCCTCAAAGTGGGAAGAAGGAGGCGGGAACCGGCGAACATTCAAAATGTTTAATCAAAAATAAACACAAAATAAAATGGCGGCGGCAGCCCCTCGCGGCTGACTGCCGCCTACATACAAACACAACTGAACATAAAATGAAAATAAAATCTGCAGCCCCTCACGGACGACTGCAGCGTACACATAACAAAACGTAAATAAAACACAACACAAAATCCAGGCCTGGTCCTCTCTCGTCCCTCACTGTCGTCGCTCCTCCTTTATACTCCCTCACTCCTCCGCGAGACCCGAGATTGCTGCAGCGCGCAGCTGGCGCTCATCCTCCCTGATGAGCACCGCCTCGTCCCGCCCTCACGGTCCCTCGACCTCGCTGCTCGCCACAGACTCACAGAACACAGAGGTTCATTTACTTTATCCAGACTGCTCTATCAATAATCACTCTGTATTTTCTATAAAATTCAATACAGTTTTAAAAAGTACACCTTATTAGTTAATTCAGATTGTGTTTGTCTATAATTGTGACTTAGATCAGTGTTTCCCAACCCTGGTCCTGCAGTAGCCTACACCCAACACTGCACATTTTTGATGTCTCTCTTATCTAACACACCAATCTGAGTTCTTGGAGTCTTTACTAATAAGCTGACGATTTGAATCAGGTGTGTTTGAATGGGGAGATATACAAAATGTGCAGTGCTTCGGGTACTCCAGTGCTGTGTTCGAAATAGCCCCTTTTTCCCTCATTCACTATTCCCTACATTTCTCCACTAATATAGGCCTAGTCCACTTGAGGAAGTGAATGAAAATGAGTGAGTGAATTCGGACACTGAGGGCGCTAAAAGGGCTGCTGCCTTTGCATAGTTTCTGCTTGCTGATTAATAATCATTTAAAACGTAACAAACTGGCAGCTCCAGTAGTAATAAAAAGATTTACCTTGAACTCTGCCATGGAACTAGCATGTGTAACATTAAATAATTTAATCAATTAAAAAATAATTTATACCTGTATGATATTACGCTGTAGCCACATTGGACCAACGGTTTGTAAAATGAATGGATGGATGGATGGATGATTCAGCTGCAGACACCATCTTCGGGTCAGACGTGGGACTTCATTCGATGCACGGCGCGACTCTTTCAGTGCTTTATGGGTATTTTCTAGCAGTTGCGTACTTCGGTCGAACACTCGTTATTGTGGTGCATTGTGGGATTTAATGAGTGCACTCGGTAATGTCCACTATGGTTTTGGACATCACTACAAATGGCTGTCCCCTCAAATAGTGTCCTATTTAAGGGTACAGGGGGCGATTTTGGACACAGTCCAGGACTAGGGTTGGGCCAGTGACTTAAGCCTCATTCAGACTGTCAGTCCAAATCAGATTTTTGTGCATATCCAATTGGAATCTGATCATATTTAGCAAGTGAGAATGGAAAAAAATCACATGATATCCACATCCGTTTGAAATCCTATTCAAATCACATTTCTGGAAATCCGTTTCAGTCTGACGTTGTAATCAGATTTTGCGTGGTTTATATCACTTTCTCACACCAAGTAAAATGTAAATGTGTCAGACGTTGTTTTAGGAAACCAGG
Source organism: Romanogobio albipinnatus (assembly GCA_023566225.1). NCBI lineage: Eukaryota > Metazoa > Chordata > Actinopteri > Cypriniformes > Gobionidae > Romanogobio > Romanogobio albipinnatus. The sequence goes on along the minus strand of CM042242.1, from coordinate 62,661,539 downwards.
TTGTGTTGTTAATCACAAGTCAGTAATCACTTACATATTCATTATTGGTCAACATCAACAAATGGCATTGGCCTGCTTTTATAATTATATGACTTACCTTTGCGATATGTGGATGAGTCCTAATACATACAGAATGCCATCCCCTTAAGTCTCTACAACCCCACTGAAGAGGGAATTATTAAACACACATAGAATATATTTTAGATAATAAAGCAGACAAAAGTGTGTACTTTTATGCATATCTGAAACATACACTCACCTAAAGGATTATTAGGAACACCATACTAATACTGTGTTTGACCCCCTTTTGCCTTCAGAACTGCCTTAATTCTACGTGGCATTGATTCAACAAGGTGCTGAAAGCATTCTTTAGAAATGTTGGCCCATATTGATAGGATAGCATCTTGCAGTTGATGGAGATTTGTGGGATGCACATCCAGGGAACGAAGCTCCCGTTCCACCACATCCCAAAGATGCTCTATTGGGTTGAGATCTGGTGACTGTGGGGGCCATTTTAGTACAGTGAACTCATTGTCATGTTCAAGAAACCAATTTGAAATGATTCAAGCTTTGTGACATGGTGCATTATCCTGCTGGAAGTAGCCATCAGAGGATGGGTACATGGTGGTCATAAAGGGATGGACATGGTCAGAAACAATGCTCAGGTAGGCCGTGGCATTTAAACGATGGCACTAAGGGGCCTAAAGTGTGCCAAGAAAACATCCCCCACACCATTACACCACCACCACCAGCCTGCACAGTGGTAACAAGGCATGATGGATCCATGTTCTCATTCTGTTTACCCGAATTCTGACTCTACCATCTGAATGTCTCAACAGAAATCGAGACTCATCAGACCAGGCAACATTTTTCCAGTCTTCAACTGTCCAATTTTGGTGAGCTTGTGCAAATTGTAACCTCTTTTTCCTATTTGTAGTGGAGATGAGTGGTACCCGGTGGGGTCTTCTGCTGTTGTAGCCCATCCGCCTCAAGGTTGTGCGTGTTGTGGCTTCACAAATGCTTTGCTGCATACCTTGGTTGTAACGAGTGATTATTTCAGTCAAAGTTGCTCTTCTATCAGCTTGAATCAGTCGGCCCATTCTCCTCTGACCTCTAGCATCAACAAGGCATTTTCGCCCACAGGACTGCCGCATACTAGATGTTTTTCCCTTTTCACACCATTCTTTGTAAACCGTAGAAATGGTTGTGCATGAAAATCCCAGTAACTGAGCAGATTGTGAAATACTCAGACCGGCCCGTCTGGCACCAACAACCATGCCACGCTCAAAATTGCTTAAATCATCTTTCTTTCCCATTCTGACATTCAGTTTGGAGTTCGGGAGATTGTCTTGACCAGGACCACACCCCTAAATGCATTGAAGCAACTGCCATGTGATTGGTTGATTAGATAATTGCATTAATGAGAAATTGAACAGGTGTTCCTAATAATCCTTTAGGTGAGTGTAGTATACAATAATGAGGGATTATAGGCTGTGATGAACTGGCATAAGGTCCTGTTTTGTTTTTTGTTAAATCCCAGTCCATCTCTAACACACCGACCCACATAAATAAACCAATAGTTTAACATTGACCTGTTTTCCACCACTCCATTTCTTCACCAGACAAACCATTAAAATATTTCTTCACCCATAAATAACTCATCATCCCTTATACCACGTGCTGCATTGATCATCAACTCAATTACATTTAGCAATGAATGATATCTTGTAAAAATTAGATATTAAATGAAGATATTGTGTTTTGATTCTTAGCATCTCAATAAGGATTGTTTTCGGCTGTTACGATGGTTTTTAATTAGTGGGGGCGTGATGTACTGCAATTAACAATTTACATACACTATTGTGTGTTTTCTCATCTAAAACATTCAATCGTCTGAATCTGTTACATTGTGCCGATTGGAAAGGAAAACAGATCTAGTGATTGGTAAAGTAGTGCTGCATGGGTGAGTGTGTTGTGTAGTGTGTTTCGAAACGGGGGGCTGTCAGACCTCTGTCAAATGACAGGCTTACTCACATGTTGGAATTTCCCAGCATCCATTTTGCCGGTCCCCTGTAAAGGCATACTAATTGCCACCCCACTCTTCCCACAAACTTAAAAGCATAAATACAGAAGCTCACCAACAGTCACATCTACAGGCTTAAATCAAGAAGTTGTATTTCTATGCCACGATTTTCATTTGAATCCAGATTAACCAGTGAGAGTTACTGCATTTATACCATTGGTGAAAGGCGTGATAAGAACCATTTATGAATTTTAATGAGACGTGATCCTTGAACCACCACTGATGTATGTTTATAGTCTGGCCAATCACAGTTTTCCTTATAAAACCTTAATCCACTAACAATCTATGTTTATATGAAGTGTATCTTGTCCATGCGATCACCGTGATCCGATGAAGCAGATTGGATTATCAAAAAGTATATGGTTTACGTTTTATGTTCAGGTGTTGGCTTACGTTCCCTTTCAGTCGGTCACGTTCGACGTACGTTGGAACTGACCGACGAATTTGGAATTGGGATCTGATTTCAGAGACAAATCTACTTTGAGTGTTTTAAAACGAGCCAATGAAGATTGGCATGCGATTCACGCATTCCACGCTCCGCCCCGCAGCGCGGGTATAAATAAGGAAGTGGAATGCTTGATCATTGCTTTCTACTTCGGAGCCGAACAGTGAATGTTTCCTGCTTCCTGTTTTCTATGAAGAGTGTTCGAGTCTCGTGAGATGACTGCTTCTGCCAGTGGAGCTTCCAAGAGAGCGCGCTGGCCCCTCCCAGGGGGTCCCAGTCGTTACTTTTGGGGCTCCGGCTGAAGACATGCTTTCGATTTCAGCATCGGGGGATGAGCTTATGGGCTCTGAGGATGAAGACTCGGCTGCGCTGCCCCCTTCGGGTGTGACAGCGTTGCCCGAGTCTGACCCAGAGCTTACGGCTATGCTTTCCCGGGCCGCCGCGAGTGTCGGGCTCGAGTGGAACCCTCCACCGTGTCCTGAACCCTCACGGTTGTACGATTGGTATCTCGGGACGGCCCGTGCTGGTTCTCAGCACCCCGCCCCAGTGCCCTTCTTCCCGGAAGTGCATCAGGAGATCACGAAGTCGTGGACAGCGCCTTACAACGCTAGAAACCGATCGACTGACTCCTCCGTCCTCACTACCCTCGATGGTGGTGTGGCTAAGGGATACGTGGAAATCCCCCCAGTCGAGCGGTCTGTGTCGATGCAACTGTGTCCCAAGACCGCTGCGGACTGGCGGGGTGCTCCGCGTCTCCCCTCCCGTGCGTGTAAGTTCTCGTCCGGTCTAACGGGCAAGGCTTATACCACCTGTGGGGAAGCCGCATCATCTCTGCATGCCATGGCACTCCTGCAGGTCCACCAGGCCAAAGCGCTCAAGGAATTGCACGAGGGTAGTTCCGACCAGCGTGTTATGCAGGAACTGCGTGCGGCGACGGACCTCACTCTCCGGGCGACGAAAGTCACTGCACGCTCCCTGGGTCGATGTCCACCTTAGTGGTCCAGGAACGCCACCTGTGGCTGAACCTGGCAGACATGTGTGATTCTGACAAGGTCCGGTTTCTCAACGCCCCTGTCTGTCAGGCCGGCCTCTTCGGCGGCGCCATCGAGAGCTCCGCCCAGCAGTTCTCGGTGGCCCAGAAGCAGACGGAGGCCATAAAGAACATCCTACCTTGACGACTCGCTGCTGCCTCCGCCCAGTCGTCGCAGGTAGCACCTCCGCCTGCTCGTCACCGAGGGCGTCCCCCTGCGTCCGCCTCCGCCCCTGCGAAACCCAAGCAGCAGCCTCCATCGGGGAAGCAGGGTGCCGGGCGTAAGGGTGGCACCCAACCCGCTCAGGGAGCCGCTAAACCTTCAGGCAAGCGGAAGGGCAAGCGGCCCTGAGACGGGCAGCCCAGGGAGAACGGGAGCTGCTCTCGGGGAGATAGTGTCCGCACCCCTCCCGCACCCCCCGGAGGAGGACCGGGGGGCAACGACTGGTATAACATCTCTGCCGCTGGCTCTCCGGAGTCCAGCAGTACACACTTTTTCAATAAAAGAGCAGTTTCGTCTCTCCTTGGGCCCCAAGAGGGCCAGGTTGGAAGTGTGCGACGCCTCCGGGCCTTCTCACTCCTTTCCTCCCCTCCCCCCACTACGGGACAGCAGTGTGGGCACCGAGAATGCCCCCGGGCCTTCTCACCCACACTCCGTCCCACCCTGGAATTCTCAGACAACACTCCGGGCCGCCTCCGGGTACGTCTGTGGTGCCGTTGATCCCGCTTGTACGGTCTCTGGGGGCTTGGCTTCAGCTCCCCAGGCCAACTCGCTGGCTCATCCGTACCAACAGACTCAGCTACACGATTCAGTTCGCTCACCGGCCTCCCAAGTACAGGGGCTCCTCTTCACCTCAGTGCGAAGCTGCGATGCTCAGGTCTTGCGGTCAAAGATCGATGTCCTGCTGGTGAAGGACGCGATCGAGCCGGTTCCTCCAGCCGATATGAAGGTGGGGTTCTACAGCCCCTACTTCATTGTACCCAAGAAAGGGGGTGGGTAACGGCCAATCTTGGACCTGCGTATCCTGAATCGGGCCCTGCACAAGCTCCCGTTCCGGATGTTAACGCAGAAACACATTTTCGAATGCATCCGTCCCCAAGATTGATCGACCTGAAGGACGCGTACTTTCATGTCTCTATCCTTCCTCGACACAGACCGTTCCTACGCTTTGCGTTCGAGGGGAAGGCATATCAGTACAAAGTCTTGCCCTTCGGCCTGTCCCTGTCGCCTCGCGTCTTCACGAAAGTCACAGAGGCAGCCATTGTTCCGCTCAGAGAACGCGGCGTTCGCATCCTCAACTATCTCGGCGACTGGCTCATACTCGCCCAGTCTCGGGAGTAGTTGTGCGAATACAGGGACATGGTGCTCAGTCACCTCAGCCTGTTGGGCCTTCGGGTCAACCTAAAAAAGAGCAAACTCTGTCCCTCACAGAGGATCTCTTATCTCGGTATGGAGCTGGATTCGGTCAGCCGGACTGCGCGCCTCAAGGAAGAGCGAGTCCAGTCGGAGTTGAACTGCTTGAATTCGCTCAAGAGCAGGACAGCGGTCCCACTGAAATTTTTTTAGATGCTCCTGGGGCATATGGCATCTGCAGCCGCGGTAACGCCTCTCAGATTGCTTCATATGAGACAGCTTCAACACTGGCTCCATGGCCGAGTCCTGAGGTGGGCATGGCAGAGCGGCCAGTACCGGGTCCCAGTGACTCCTTACTGCCGCCAAACCTTCAGCCCATGGACCGATGCTTCGTTTCTCCGGGCCGGGGTGCCCTTAGAAGAAGTGTCCAGGCATGCTGTGCTCTTCACGGATGCCTCCTCCACGGGCTGGGGGGCCACGTACAACGGGCATGCAGTTTCAGGTCTTTGGACGGGTCCTCAATTGCATTGGCATATCAATTGCCTCGAGTTGTTGGCAGTACACTTGGCACTGCGCCGCCTCAAGGGGCCGCTACGTGGCAAGCATGTACTGGTCCGTACGGACAACACTGCAGCCGTTGCGTACATCAACCGCCAGGGTGGTCTACGCTCCCGTTGCATGTTGCAACTCGCCCGCCACCTCCTCCTTTGGAGTCAGAAGCATATGAGGTCGCTTCGTGCCATTCATTCCCAGGTGCGCTCAACCGGACAGCCGACGAGCTCTCACGGCAGCCTGCACCTCCGGGAGAGTGGCGACTCCATCCCCAGGTGGTCCAGCTGATATGGGACCTCTTCGGAGCCGCACAGGTAGACCTTTTTGCCTCTCCGGACTCGACCCATTGCCAGTGGTACTATTCCCTGACCGGGGGCACCCTCGGCACGGATGCACTGGCGCACAGCTGGCCCCGGGACCTGCGCAAATATGCGTTTCCCCCAGTGAGCCTTCTTGCACAGACCCTGTGCAAGGTCAGGGAGGACGAGGAGCAGGTCTTGTTAGTTGCGCCCTACTGGCCCAACCGGACCTGGTTCCCAGAACTAACTCTCCTTGCGACAATTCCCCTGAGGAGGGACCTTCTTTCTCAGGGACGGGCAGTGGTGGACACCATCTCTTGTGCTAGAGCCCCCTCTACGAGGCACCTCTACACGTTGAAGTGGAACCTGTTCGTTGAATGGTGCTCTTCCCACCGGGAAGACCCCCGAAGGTGTTCGGTTAGAGTCGTGCTTTCTTTCCTGCAAGATGGGCTGGAGCGAAGGCTGTCTCCCTCCACCCTCAAAGTGTACATCGCAGCAATAGTGGCGTATCACGATGCAGTCGAAGGTAAGTCCTTGGGAAAGCACAACCTAATCGTCAGGTTCCTCAGAGGTGCGAGGAGGCTAAATCCTCCTCGTCCAAAATCATTACCCTCTTGGGACTTGGCTCTAGTGCTCAGAGCACTTCAGAGCCCTCCCTTTGAGCCTTTGCAGTCTGTGGAGCTTAAAATCCTGTCAATGAAGACGTTGCTTCTAACGGCATTGGCCTCCATTAAGAGGGTAGGGGACCTACATGCACTTTCGGTCAACGAATCGTGCCTAGAATTCGGGCCGGACAACTCTCACGTTGTCCTGAGACCCCGGCCTGGATACGTGCCCAAGGTTCCTACCACTCCCTTCCGGGACCAGGTAGTGAACCTGCAAGCGCTGCCTTCGGAGGAGGCAGACCCAGCCCTGGCTTTGTTATGTCCCGTCCGCGCTCTTCACGCTTACGTTGACCGGACTCAAAGTTTTCGGACCTCAGAGCAACTCTTCGTCTGTTATGGAGGCCAGCAGAAGGGAAAGGCTGTCTCCAAGCAGAGGTTAGCCCACTGGATAGTGGATGCTATCGTCTTGGCTTACCAGTCCCAAGACGTGCCTTGCCCGTTCCGGTTGCGAGCACACTCAACAAGGAGTGTTGCTTCCTCCTGGGCGCTGGCTCACGGCGCCTCGCTGACAGACGTATGTAGAGCTGCGGGCTGGGCGACACCTAACACGTTCGCTAGATTCTATAGCCTCCATGTAGAACCGGTATCTTCCCGCATCCTCACCCCCAGGGGCCAGTAGCGCTAAGTGCCCGTTCTAAGTGTCGGCTTGCAACGCCACTCCCGCCCTCTGGGCCGGATACGTGCGTCTATTGTCTCCAGTTGTATTCCCCGGAAACGGCTAACCCTGTCGAGCTCCTCCGTCACCCCTGCGGTGCCAGACGTTGCGGCCGTCTGACGCCAGGCCTGCACCCGTATGCTTGTGAAACGTGTGTGTAGGCTGGGTTCCATATGTAGTGGTTCCCTCACGGCAACCCCATATGTGTATTCTTCCACGGTACCTGCTACCCTACTTGGCTAGCCCCGTGTCTTTCCCTTGACAGAGCCCGCTCTGTCGTCTCTGGGCGTGTTCTTTCCCCCCTGGAACCAAGCTGGAACCACCTCAGAGACTACCATATGTTGCACTACCCTGCTAGGTTAGTCCTTATGTATATTCCGCCACCAATCCTTCCACTGAAGGACGTGGCTCCGCAGCGTACCACCTCCCGAGACAGGCACGCTTTCCCAGCGTTATCCAATAGTCACACTGGGTGGGTCTTGCAGAAACAGCAGTGACTGACCTCCCTGCTTGGAGCCCTGACTTCCGTACCATCTAAGACGGTCCAGTGCGCTCAAGCAGGACGCTGGAAGGGCCAGCGCCCTGGCGTTTTGGTAGGGATCCCAAATCGTCGGTCAGTTCCGACGTACGTCGAAAGTGACCGACTGAAAGGGAACGTCTCGGTTACGCATGTAACCCTCGTTCTCTGAAGGAGGGAACGGAGACGTACGTCCCGTTGCCAGGTGCTGTGCTTCCGCTAGGAGGCCGAGTCACGAGTTCGGCTCCTCAGCAGAGAAAAAGCAATGATCAAGCATTCCACTTCCTTATTTATACCCGCGCTGCGGGGCGGAGCGTGGAATGCGTGAATCGCATGCCAATCTTCATTGGCTCGTTTTAAAACACTCGAAGTAGATTGGTCTCTGAAATCAGATCCCAATTCCCAATTCGTCGGTCAGTTCCGACGTACGTCTCCGTTCCCTCCTTCAGGGAACAATGGGTTACATACGTAACCGAGACGTTTACACTAGTCAACATCAAGTAGCTTCTGTATCTGGATAACCGATTGGATCTGTTTCCTGTGCAATAATTAAAATGTCTGTAATGGAAAATATCATAAAACAAGGAGGATGTTGCAAATAATAAAACATTGCATAGATGCCACTATTTAAATGGTAAAAAGAGACTTATGGGTCCCGACATATGGGTCATTACATGTTGCATTTGGTTAAATCACATTCACCAGAGATGGGGTTAGGACAAAATTTTCAGATATGAATGTTGCTCATGTAACCCTGGTTTGTTATTCACCTATTAATTCCCTTTGGTTTTAGGGATAACTTATGGGTAGGGTCAGTGGCGTATTAAGACCCTTTGGTGCCACTGGGCAATGACACCTTAAGTGCCCCCCATCCCCACCCCCCCAAAATCCATAAATGCTTACATACATGAAATGTGCTTCATGTGATATTTACATTAACTGCTGTTATTAGTGAAATGAAATGAATTATTTAATGAAATGTCATAATAATAAACTTACATGATAACAGAAGGCTACATCAACAGAAGTAATTTTAAGATTTATCTCAAGTAGAAAAAAAATCAAGATTAGAAAATTTTAAGAAAGAATGCAACATATCATTAGAAAAAAATGTAACTAAATCTTGACAATTAAAAAATTACTGAAAACATGCCAAGGTCTAAGCCAATCACAACCAAAAGCCCACTAAAAGTCTATATAGGTTTCTTTCGAGTTTTCTGAAATGTGACAATGAGTGCATGGTCTTGTTTGCAATAACATATTTTAGCTATAGTTTTGTAAGGATTTGACCTGTAAAATAAAATTTATTTGTTTAAACTCTGCCCCTTTCTTGATTTCCAATGGCTGCAAAGTACAACGTGAAAGTTCAAAGGTCATGCTTCATAGTGGATTCTACATCCATGAGCACATCGAGCAGGCAGTTTCATTTCGGTTGAAAGGACGCGAGTCGTGCGACAGCTCACAGAATCTGTCTGAACATTGAAACGGAAATGTGCGTGCTCAGATGTGTGAATCCAGATTGCGCGTCCACTGATTCACGCAGGGAAAAATAAACTTTCAACAAAACATTCAGGGAATTTAGAACATGAAAGGAAATATATAGGCCATGGCTAGATAGACGTTTGAGAAAGCCTCGCTTGTCTTACCGGAGAAAATTTATTTTTTGGGATGCCCTATGGGTAGGGTTAGGTTTAGGGGTAAGGATATGGTTAGGACTAAAGTTTTGGACAGGGATGTTGTTCCAGGATCAACAAAATATATTGATCCAGGAACATGTCTTACTTGGCGATATCACGGTTACCCCCATCCCCATCCCATAACTTATCCCTAAAATCAGAGGGAAATGATAGGTGAATAACACTAATGTAGAAGCACCTGACCCTGATTGTTAGCAGATGTGGTGGGGAAAATGCACATCCTTTACAGACAATGGATGGCTGTTGCACAGGTGCGAAAGCAAACTTTCAACCATGCGTTCCACTCCAGTCACCATGATTTTGCTAAGTAAGACTGGACCAACATATTTTGTTGATCCTGGAGCAACATTCATATCCGAAAATGTTGTCCTAACCCCATCCCTGGTGAACGTGATTTCACCAAGTGCAACATGCCTTGGTGAAAACCAAGCAGCAACCTCCCCCAGTTTCTCTTGAAGCCACTATGGAAAAGACTTAAACTGCAATTCATCGACTGGCCGCTAGAGACAGGTTCCAAAAGGGAGTAGAATCTCATTGAGCCCCACAGCAGAAAAAAAAATCTAATTTTGCCCTTCATGACAACTGTGAGGGGGGTGATTTTTTTCATTCGTTTGCATTATTTAAAGCCTTAAAGTTCTGCATAATTAAGGGCATGGCTACTTTGAGTGACAGGTGGATTGCCGTTTGTCTGCTGTCTGTTAGTCACCTCAGCTCCGCCCACGTCCCGCCTCTTTGCCCATTTTCTGTTATCCGGGAGTGACGCGCGATGACGTGCTGCCAAGATGGCAACGGCCACCTCGACCGTACTTTACGCTTTAAAACTGCTCTTCAGAATTCTATAGATGACGTCACGGACACTACGCCCATATTTTTTTACAGTCTATGGTGAAAACTTGGTGGCAAAACAACTTGGTGGCAAAATAAACTGTAAACTTGTCCCTCGAATCTGATTGGTTGATTGGAATGTTGTTCCAGGATCAACAAGGATGTTGATCCAGGAACATGTTGTACTAAGTGAAATCATGTTCACCGTTTTTCTCTTCCCTCGACTGTCTCATGCAGTCAATGCAGATATGATGGCTAGATTGCATTTACTTTATCCTATCATAATGTATCCCTGACTACCATTGTACCAGGACACACACGAATAACATTCCAACATTCACAAGCATGTTTACACTTGTCTTTTCAATGTGTATATGGACAACATCCAGATAGGTTGCATGTTAATTCCAGGTGTAAATGAGCCCATATGCACAAACACACTATAGCTAAATATTGTTGTCACCCCTAGAGTGCTTAATTTTAATAATCAAATTGCCTTCCTGAAAAGTAGTTGACTGGTTGGCAGGTAAAAGTTTACCTTATGTAAATGGTTCATCATTTTGTTATGTAAATGGAACAATTTTGTTATTTTTATTTATATTACACCAAATGCTCGAAATTGTAACACACAAGGGGGGAAAATATGAAAGATTTCAGCTTTCTGAACATCTTTGATTAAATTCTCCTTTTCTTTCAGCATCGCCCTCAGCAGAACACCAGACTATGGTCCATGTGACCTTTCTCAATATCTCACCTGATATTGCCCCCGTCTAAAGCTTGAACATTCATAACTGAATGCACAGATATACCTGTCACTCACTTACCATGTCATCTCAGTGAAGGAACCTGACCATCATGTGCGGTCAAGCTCAGCTACAGTGCCCCAAGACATGTGGAGCTCTTGATGAACCATTCGGTTTTTATACTTGTCAGATGCTTGAAAAGAACACTTTTGATTTCTCCTTAAGTCATTTTGTAGGCTGCAACAAATCTGTATGTAGAAAAAATGAGTGTGACACTGAGTACGTATTATTTACACTGCAAGCAGAACACGTGTTAACATTACTTAGCATTATTGAGTATTTGAAGCAAGAAGTTTGATCCCTTTTACTGTGCTTAACATCATGTGTGATACAAACAACACTTTATTAACTAAACACTTAATAACAACACACAAAGAGCTCAACTTTGTAAGAGCGCAAAATAAAGAAATGCATGCAGTTATGGCAGTATTTCAAATGCAGCAGATCAACAAACAATCATTTTCTTAATCATTACGTATAGTAAAAAGGGGTAGGTGATACTTAACATGTCAATTAATAAGAATATTTTGATACTTGCATGTCTCGCACATGTCAATGAGACTCCTGTGACCACGGACTAATCTTACAAATGTGTAATCTAATTTGTTTCTTGCCAAAACTTTTTAGTCAGTGCATAAAAAAGTAGGCATTCTTGTCTTTACGTCCACAGCAACAATATGTTTGCATGAGCTCTGCAATTTGGCACTCCAGTCAAGCCATCACATTTATTTGTATAGAACATTATACAATAGACTGATTTACAGATTTACAACATTAAACGTGAAAGAAAAACAGTGTCAGTGTCTCTTTCAGTTAGAAATACAACTTCAATTAATAAAGCAGCTCTTGAATGTGTTCAAGAGTTAACTCGCCAACGTCTGACCTCGATGGACTGAAGAGAAGAATCAGAGAAGATTTCCACGTCAAAGAAGGTGAAGCTACAGATCACACCTACCTATTATATAAATGCCAAAAGCCAATGGTAGTTCTGGAAACTTCAAATGACCTTCGTTTTGCCCTGATTTTGTTCAAAATTATGAGTGAGCTCAGTGAGCTCCAGTCAATCACATGTCACGTTCAACATAATGTTGACCACACGATGTTACCCTGACTCAATGAGGGCAATTTTTGTGTTAATTATGGCAAAGACATAGTTCATTAGTCATTAGTTAAAATTAGTTAACTACATTAGTTAACATTAACTAATAATTAACTGCACTTATAAAGCGTTTATTAATCTTTGTTAATGTTAATTTCAACATTTACTAATGCATTATTAAAATCTTGTTAATATTAGTTAATGCACTGTGAACTAACATGAACAAACCATGAACAGCTGGATAACTAACGTTAACAAAGATGAGCGAATTGTCACAATCACCAGTGAGAGTGTCCCAGATTACCACCTGAGGGCACTCCACCCCGGACTGTCTCTCTATCACAGACTACATTACCCATAATCCTTTGCCCGGACTCATCATCACTCATTGTTTGCACGTGTGTCTCATCACCTCATTACCCCATTGCCCCAGCCTATATAAACCATGTTCACTCTGTCATTCACTGCAAAGTCTTGTTTGTTGTAAACTGCATTTCCCCTGAGCATTCTCTCCTGTCTTGTTTGCTGTATTGGACTGATTACCTGTTATGACATCTTGCCTGTTTGTTGACTACGAGTGTGGATTACCCTTTAATAAAGCTGCATTAAGTCTCGGAGCAGTACGTTACACAAATACAGTAACAAATGTACTGCTTATGGTTAGTTCATGTTAGTAAATACAATGACCATTATTTTAAAGTGTTACCTAAAAATGCTGACATTCGCTTTGAAAACAGTTCACAAAAAGCAAAAATTAAGGTATTATTATGTTAAAGTTTGAGTAATACTTTAGTTTAGGCTCCAATTCTTACTACATTTACATTTACATTTATGCATTTAGCAGACGCTTTTATCCAAAGCGACTTACAGCTGGGGGTACATGAAGCGATTGGTCATGAAGAGTCGAGAAGCGCAACAAGTGCCTGAAATACTGAGACCGTGTACATTGCTCAGTGTAGCACAGGCTAGACTAGGGAGGGAAGAAGGAAGAGAAAGAGGAAAGGAAAGTTAAAAAAAAAAAATTATTATGAGGTTAAGTGCTCACTGAAGAGCTGAGTTTTAAGTTGACCTTTGAATGATGTCAATGATTCTGCGTTTCGGATGGCGTTGGGAAGATCGTTCCACCAGCTGGGAACGTTGAATGAAAATGTTCTGGAAAGGGATTTTTTCCCTCTCTGTGATGGTACCACAAGCCGTCGTTCCTTTGCTGAGCGAAGGCTTCTGGTGGGGGTGTGAATTTGTAGAATGGGGTCAAAGTAAGCAGGAGCTGAGCGCGTGGTTGCTCTGTATGCAAGCGTCAGTGCCTTAAACTTGATGCGAGCAGCGAGTGGTAGCCAGTGCAGGGAGATGAAGAGAGGTGTGACGTGGGTCCTTTTGAGCTTGTTGAAGACAAGACGTGCTGCTGCATTCTGGATCATTCGAAGTGTTTGGATCGCACAAGAGGGGAGTCCAGCCAGAAGCGCATTGCAGTAGTCAAGTCTAGAAATAACCAGGGCCTGGACAAGAAGCTGTGTTGCGTGCTCTGTTAGGAACGGTCTAATCTTCCTGATGTTGTGGAGCGCAAACTGGCATGAGCAAGCTGTCTTAGAAATGTGTTCTCTGAAGGACAACTGATCATCAAATGTTACTCCAAGATTTCTGACTGACTTTGATGGGGAAATCAAGGATGCACCTAATTGGATGGTGAAGTCATGTTGTATGGTGGGACTGGCGGGGAAGATGAGAAATTCAGTCTACTATTACTATTAACTAGTTGCTTATTAGCATGCATATTACTAATATATTGGCTGTTTAATAGTACTTTTAAAGCACATATTAATGCCTTATTCTGCATGATCATTTTCTACATCCCTTAATCCTACCCAATACCTAAACTCAGGGGGGAACCGTCAGGGGGAGTAAATAAATAATATTTACAAACTTTTTAAATAAAAAGTCATCAGTTCTAATGTTATTTTAGTCATTTATAATTTGACAATAAACATCTAAATCTTTTTGAGGAAATAAACCCTTCAAATCTGCTGATGCAGTTTGTGTTGTGTTGTATAGACGTTTGTTTACATGGGATTCGTTTCGCATAGCCAGACCTTCAGACTGTGACTCGTTCACAGCTTTCATTGGTCAAAGAACGCCCAAGAAAATTCAGCATTTAGTTGATCCTGGTAAGCGCTCATTGTCACAGTTGTAAACACGATAGCGTTCTTCGTCCACAAGGAAGTTTGTCATCAGGGCATTCGTTTCCAGGGGGACCGTTAAAGAACCAACACACACGTCTCGCGGACATCCTGTAGAATTCAAGCAATCAGATGACGACTTTGAAACTACTGAAGTGTTTCCAGAAATGTATGCATCAGACATTCAGCCAATGGTCTGTGGGTGTGACGTCTGAGGCTGAGACTAGGGTGTGATAGGATCCTCAAGCCCCACCCATTTCATCGAAAGAGGGGGAGCTGGATATCAAGCTCCCCCCATGGCTCTGCATTGAGCAGCCGCTCAGTTTTTGGACTGTTTTGAAGGTGACCTGCCCATTCCTAATTGTATGCACACACATCCTGAGTAAGACCTGAGTCTCCAGCCAATCTGAGAGCATTGATGCTCTCTTTGTTTTCACGAAATTTCTTCTTCAGACTGCCTGGGAAAATAACTCCCTCATTTTTCTCTTTCACTTTCTCTCCTCATCTTTCTGTCTTTCTGAGTATGTGTTGAAGGGTTTGGGGATCTTGTATTATTCATGAGGTCTTATTGCTTTGCAGTTTATGCTCCCCATAGTCATTCAAATTTTATTTTATTCTATTTGGGATATTTCTTTTCATCTATTTTCATTTATCTCTGTAGACTGTGGGTGTGCTGGTGTAGCACACAAACGCTACAAAATAATCTGACACATTGCCCCATCCGACCTTTACTCTGCAAAACTTTGCACACAAAGATTATATAAAGACTATATTTCAGTATACTCAAAGTATACTTAATTTTTAACATGAATACTACAGTAGCTTTTTTTCTGAGAAAAAAAAACATGTTTATTTCTGTTTATGAATTGCATTGGTAAATCAAGACAGAGACTAAATGGTCAACTAACATTGTTCCTCTTAGCATTGTAGAAAAGGAAATGGACTCTCATTTTTTGAAAGGGAATTATTGACAGTCATTGCTTAGTCCCACACTGGGAAATATGACTCTGTTGGGTTGTAATTGTAACAAAAATAAATTCTATATTTTCAACAAATAAATCTATGTTTGGTACTTTACTTAATATTTTGAGTAACTTATTTAATATAATGTTGTTGTAAACACATGTTCTTTACAATTAAATGGTGCATGTATTATTAGATAATAATTTAGATGTGTGCCTTTTCGAGATACTTTTTAAGTAAAATTTATTTAAAAGTCTAAACAAGTGGATTTGGCTGTTGCAAAAACACAAATGTTCATAACAGACGCCATTTTGATGGGTGACAGGACTGAATTTGCACTGCTGGCAACCCAACGACACTAAATAAGGTAAGAATGACATTAAATATGAACTGTTCAATGGTTTAATGCTTTAAATATAGCAAGGATAAAGCTAAATGTTTGTATTATTGATAAATACTTCAATTCCCTTTCGAAAGGGAACGAGACGCTGCGTCAGCTTGACGCTACGGGGAACGCCTCCGGCGTGACAGGTGCCTGAAATTACTATCGAAAAACGTCAATCCTATTGACCGGCAACAGCCTATGATGTCATCAAGGCGCGACCAGGAAGTATATAAGGGCGCCTTGCCAACATGACAGTATCTCTTCGTCTTCAGTGACTGTTTTTGCCTGTTTCGCTATCGGGAAGCATCAACAGAGAAGAAAAGAATGAAGTGTGCGAAGAAGCAGCGACACTTCCGCAAGTGTGTGGATCCGTGCAACAGGTACCTTACACCTGATGACACACACACACTCTGCGTGTACTGCCTGGGGGAAGAGCACGCACGGGATGTTCTCGAGGGAGCATCCTGTGCGAACTGTGAGCGTTTTCCCATGAGAACGCTCCGCTCTCGTTTGGCTCTCTTCTCGAGGGGAGAGAGCTCAGCAGCTGGGAACGGCCCTGCTCGTGCTGAGGCTGAGCGGCGGTTACAGACTTGGGGTTCCCAGCTGGATCTGGCTCGTCGTCTGGAGACCGGTGTAGTGTTGGCAGACAACGAGCCAGATCGCGAGGGGCGGACCTCGGAGGAGGAGCAGGATCTGGGCTCCTCCTCCTCGTCCGCTGCTTTTCCATTTGAGCAGAGGATGGTTGAGGAGGCGAATGAAGCGCCTGAGGCTGAGGCTTCTCAACCACCCTGTCCCATGTATGGGGAGCTGTTGGAGGTGATGGAGCGCGCTGCAGGTAGACTGCAGCTGCCCTGGCAGCGCGCTAGGAGAGAGGACGTGCGTCCGGGTAGGCTGGACGACCGTTTTCTCTCCGCCCATGACCAACCAGCTCTCGGGAGCCTTCCATTCTTTCCCGATCTCCACCAAGAGATCGTGAGAGGATGGAAGAAACCTTATTCAGCCCGGATCCATCGACATCAGCGGGCTAATTTCGCTGATGTCGAGGGATTGCCCGAGGCGGGATACGTGGCGTTGCCGCCTGTAGACGAGGCGTTTGCGAACTACCTCGCCTCCGGGCGGCTATCGACATTAAGGGCTCCCACCCTGCCGTCTGAACCTCTCAGGACGTCTGCGCGCCTGAACGGCAGGGCATACATGTCGGCGGGTCATGCCGGGGCAGCCTTACACACAATGGCGGTGTTACAGGCTTACCAGGCAGACCTGCTGGGGGACCTCGATCAGGGGGTGGGTCTGACCCCTGAGGCGGTAGCCGAGTTGCGCCGGTCCACAGATCTGTCTCTCCGGGCCACCAAGCAAACCGCTTTTGCCATCGGTCGTTCGATGGCGGCGATGGTGGCCACGGAGAGACATCTGTGGCTCAACCTGGCGGACATCGGGGGGAAAAAGAGAACCTTTCTCCTCGATGCCCCGTTATCGCCCTCTGAACTTTTTGGCACCTCCGTAGAGGCGGTGGTGGGTAAGTTCAGGGAGGCGAGGGCGCGCTCGGCAGCGTTTAGGACTTGCATACCGCGGAGGTCCGGGATAGCGCCCAGGCAGTCGGGTGTCCCGCTCCCGTCTCAGTCTGAGGGCTGGAGACAGGGGCAGCGAGCCAGCGTTGCCTCTCGAGCGCCCCCGCCGTGGAGGAGCGGGACGCAGAAGAGGCGGGACACCCGCAACCGGAAGAGGAAGGAAGCCGGGGCTGGCAACCGGGACCAGCATAGGCGGCAGACTCCGCCCCCGAGGGCGCGGAGATAAATGCTGCTTTTCCCTTCTTCTCTCGTTCTCCCCGGGCGCTTTACATCAGGCCGGTGGGCCTATGATGAGCAGGAAATGTAAGATTCTGACGGCCCGCCTGGCTTGGTTGTTGAAGCGCCCCCCTCAGGTCGGCGGGCGGATACTAGCTCGGTGGCTGGATTAATGCACCGCGAGGAGCGATTGGTGAGTCCCCCTCTACGAGGGTGAAACAATTTCAAAACTATGTTTTTCAGGACTTTTTTGACCGTCGCTCCCCTGAGGGGTTGCTTGGGGAGATTTTGGATCATCGCGGGATGTCGCAGGGCTGCAGCTCCCCGTGAGTAGGCTAAGAACGATCTTCTTTGCAACATTATGTGGTTGTGTGTGTATGCCTCACTTTTGCTAGTAGAGTCTTGCTGCCTCTCCGTGTTATATTTTCCCACTATGTGGGTTATTAATTTGCGCTCTCGCCCGAGGGCTTGTAGTGTAGAGGGCTAGCTGCGTTTTCCTAGCGTAAAAGTGGGAAGTAGCTGAAGACCGGGTACGCGTTATGCGCGAGCTGTAGTGAGATCTGCGCCCAGCTCTGCGAGGCTTTGGGAAAAGGGGTTTCGGGGCCTCAGTGTGTTATATTAGAGGTAATAATATTTCTTCCCGAGCCCTGAGTAGATCTAGTGCGGTATGCCGCACCACTTGGCCTAGGCTTTGTCAAGGATGGGGGCGTTCCCTTTTAATGAAGGTGTTCGCCCCTGGCCTGTCCTTTGATATAGAACATGGCGTGGTTTATGCATCCTTGTTTCAGCCTCCTCTTGTTACAGAGTCGTCCGGCCAAAGCCGCCCCCTTCTCTGCGTTCTGGGGTTATGAGTAACGCAGTCGGGGTGTTGCAGCAGACAGCGACTTTGCCAGTGGTCGTGGGGCGGAGTGAAGCGTCTTTCGCTGGTTTTGCGATCAGACTTATCTGCCGTTTCCGCCTTTCAGAGCTTGGTGGCCGCCACCTTTGGCGGCCCCCGGCCTCTTCCTGGAGGATGTTCGGCCGGTGGGTTCTATATTTTCTAAAAGAAAAGCTTTTGTTTCACCCTTGCTCTATGTCTCTGCTCCACCTCCTTTAGGGCTCGGGTTGAACTGAACATCGGATAAACCTCTGTGAAGGTTCTGGTCGGATGCTCCCCTGAGGCCCGAGCATTACCAATGGCTGACGCCCTCGCACTTATGGTTGGCCGCTGCATGGAAAGTAAGACAGCCGCCCCGAGGCAGGTGACGTAAGTTGTACTCCCCTCGCTTTAGAGGGTCTTTGTTTAAGCACTTTCGCTGAGTACACTGCTGTTGGCAATGTGATTAGGTCCATGTTTGTAGGCACTGCCCGAGAGACTGCGCTGTCCTAGGGGCCCTAGGACACGGCGATGCAAGTTGTCCCTAGCTGCCTCTGGGATGGAGCCAGCCCCAGGTGCGGGCATAGGAGCCAGCTGGTTGTTAGTAACCAGCTTCGGCAGTCTGGGCAGTTGGACTTCAGAACAGGTAGTAGGCATCAACCGGCCTCCCTGCAAGGAAGTCTCGACGCCGTGGCCCACGAGTGGGCCCTGGAGGCTCTTCTCCACTGGTGTCGACGTCAGCAGTAACCTCGTCAGCTACTTCCTTGGGGTTGAGTTCCCAGGTGTGAACTGGATTTCCAGGCTTTGTCAGCAGCAGACAGCTGCCGCCAGCCCAGGCGCAGCAGCCAGCCTTCTTAAGGCCGCCCTGAGGGGTAGGCTCCAGGTTTGGTTTACCTTTACTCAGATGGTAGGCCAGATTGGCCTCCCTGAGGGCCTGCTGTGGTCAGCAGGCGCTGCCTGGTCTCCCCCGAGGGGGCACGACTGGCATTGAGTCCCTCGATGGTTGGTATAAGCTGCTAGTAGGCGCTGTATGGCTAGCACGAGTGCTAGTAGGTAGTAGGCCTCAACCGGCCTCCCCTAATGCAGCCGCTGGGGCGGTGACCATGAAGTGCCATGAGTAGCACATTCTGGCTTGGGCGGCTCGCTCTGCTATCAGGTGGAGGCATTGCGCCTCCCTGAAATCGTTCCCCGGTCCCCAGGTTTGGTAACGGATCGTAGCACGGGATGCTATCAGGCAAAGCTGCACGGGGCTTCCCTGTGGGATTCGCTTGGAGTAGTAGGCCCCACGTGGCCTCCTCTGAGGGCACGCTCCTGTCTCGTGGTCTCTGGATAGGTCCAGTCACTGAGCAGAGGGCTGTGATGGAGAAATGCCCGGCATTGTTGCAGGTGGTAGGCCCGTTAGGCCTCCCTGATGATGCGAGTCCCTATCTTCCCTGCTACCTCGAGGGCTAGCACGACTGTGATCAGGTTTCAGGCCCGTTTGGCCTTCCTAAGGGCGAGCTCCGCTGTTGGACACGCGAGCAGTCGGCAAGGGTTACCAGGTGGAGGCTCCTCTCGGCCTCCATGGGGAACGAGTTCCCCTGGCGGGAACGCACAACTGGCTTTACGCTGACAGCTAGTGGTCACCCGCTATCAGGCGCCGGTCTCTGGCCGTTCGCGAGACCTGGAGGCGGTGTTCTTACCCTAGCACGACGAAACTTACTGCTGCTATGCGGTCCCCACGGGAGGGGACTTTCATAGTTTGCCTACTGCATGGTTACCTACCAGGCAGGCTTATGAGCTCCTCTCGAATGAGGGTCTACTATGAGCTTACGGCCGCTTGGCGCTGGTTAAGGGTTGTAGGCCCCTCGGGGCCTCCCTGGCATAATCAGCCTGTAAGGCCTCTGGCCTCCTAAGCACGTTTTAAAGTAGGTGCTTGGTAGATCCGAGGATCGAGCGGCTAAACTCCCCTCGCTAGCAAGGGTTATATAGCACTTCGCTGAGAGCTGCTCTCTGGGATAACCCGTCTCTGAGATCTGGCTAGTGGATGTCACTGCCTTTTTTGCAGCACCCTAGCGGGATGCCTCTTCGGAGGCGAGTACCAGAGGCTCTGTACTGTACAGACAGGGTTGACCGTATTACGTGTCCCATAACAGACTGGGTCACCTGGTCAGGTCTCCCTGGTGGCATTCGGTGAGAACCTCCCGAATAGTGACTGGCATAGGGTTCCCTCGTAGTTCCCTTGCCACGTTCCCTTAAAGGAACCCCTTCTAAGTCGAATGGGCTGGTTCCAGGCCTTCGAGCAGGGCCTGGGAAGGACCTCATGTGTGTGAAGGTTCCTTCTTGGGCGATAGCTTGGGCTATGACCGTAGGGAGCGCTGTCACTGACAGCCTAATGTGACCAGAAGGGGAGTGGTTCAGGCATCTCAGTAGAATTTGCTTGTCTTGACAGTTGTCACTGCCAGTGGGCATGCACTCCCGTCGGCATGGCGGCGTTGGTATATCGTTCCCCGTAGCGTCAAGCTGACGCAGCGCGAGTTCCCTTTCGAAAGGGAACGTCTCAGGTTACGAATGTAACCATTGTTCCCTGAGAACAGGGAACGAGACGCTGCGTCGCTGTGCCATGCCGCAGGGCCTGCCTGCCGAAAACAGTCCCTTCAGACGATTAGATACTGTCATGTTGGCAAGGCGCCCTTATATACTTCCTGGTCGCGCCTTGATGACATCATAGGCTGTTGCCGGTCAATAGGATTGACGTTTTTCGATAGTAATTTCAGGCACCTGTCACGCCGGAGGCGTTCTCCGTAGCGTCAAGCTGACGCAGCGTCTCGTTCCCTGTTCTCAGGGAACAATGGTTACATTCGTAACCTGAGACGTTTGCCTTGAATTACACGGCTTGGCTAACGCTAACAGGCTAAAACTAAATTGCTGGATAAAGTTGTTATTTTTTGTTTGTTTTTGCGCACAAAAAGTATTCTCATGGCTTCATAACATTAAGTTTGAAGCACTGGAGTCACATGGACTATTTTAATTATGTCTTTCCTATACATTAGGGCCTTGAAAGTGTTCATCACATTGTTGTCTATGGAGGGATCAGAGAGCTCTGGGATTTCATCAAAAATATTTGTGTCTGAAGATGAACGAAGGTTTGGAACGACATGAGGGTGAATAATTAATGACAGAATTTACATTTTGGGGTGAACTAACCCTTTAAATTGGTGTTCACTTTTCTCAGTGATTATTTTTTTTATCAGCTGATGTAATAATTATGATGTATTTGAATTTTATGTTTTTAACATTGTTCGAAACATTGTTTTAATTAGATGACTGAATTACTGTTCTCAGTGGGTTAAACAGACCAATGGTCATTGAAAAAACTGTTATACGAAAATTAAATACTGTTGCTACCTCTAGTAATACATAATGTTTTTTTTTACTTGAATTCAGCTTTATGTAAAAGTGAAAAAATAAGATACTGTGCTTTGCACTGTTGCATTGTCATTTTAAAGTGAATAAATGTTTTGTATTGAGATGCTGGCTTACTGTTTCATGGTACTTTAAAAAAATGTAGAAAATAATTAAATTTATAGAAAAAAAGTAACTTAATGTGTGGCTTACAAGGAGACATTTGTAAATATTACTTAAAAGATTATATTGGATATACTTAAAACTATAATTTTCTAAATTGATAAAATTTAGTTGCTATTACTTAGGAGTCCAAGTTGAAAACATGCAAAGTCTAATAGGATAAACACAAATAAAAAAATACTCAAAAAGCTGATGCAAATAGTTGCCTCGATTTTATTGAGTAAAACGGGCACAGTATTTTTACAGTGCACCCCTAGAGTTCGGTATCCATATCGCTGTAACACTGTGAAGAGTTCACATTTGTTCAAGCATAAAATCAACAGCTTCAGATTAGATTATATTAGATTAGATTCAACTTTATTGTCATTACACAAGTACAGGTACAAGGTAACGAAATGCAGTTTAGGTCTAACCAGAAGTGCAATAGCAGCAAGTGCAGGATATTCAACGGTTGCATAAGTGCATGATAGACAATGGATGAATAAGTGCAGGACATGGATATGTACTGAATATATATATATATATATATATATATATATATATATATATATATATATATATATATATATATATATATATATATATATATATATATATATATATATATATATATATATATATATATATATATATATATATATATATAGAGAGAGAGAGAGAGAGAGAGAGAGAGAGAGAGAGAGAGAGAGAGAGAGAGAGAGAGAGAGAGAGAGAGAGAGAGAGAGAGATGGTTATTACTATAAACAGAATTTACAGGTGAATATGTACAATGAATAAGTATACAGATGGCTATTACTATAAACAGAATTTACAGGTGAATATGTACTATGAGTATAATATAATATACAGATGGCTATTACTATAAACAGTATTAGATAGAGGTATACAATATGTTAGGCTAAGATGAGGAATATAGCAGTGGATTAAGGTAGTGCAATGAAGTATATCCGAGAAAAAGTGTGAAGTGCAGTGGAAGTGATTGCATATTACAGTTATAAGTACGGTGCAAAATGCAAATGTAAAACAGTTGGTACTGTGAATACAGTCGGCAGTGCAAATGAGCATAATCCAGTTAAAGGTCCCGTTCTTCGTGATCCCATTGTTCAAACTTTAGTTAGTGTGTAATGTTGCTGTTAGAGCATAAATAATACCTGTAAAATTATAAAGCTCAAAGTTCAATGCCAAGCGAGATATTTTATTTAACAGAAGTTCCCTTTCAAAGCCTACAGCGAACGGCTGGCTTGGACTATATCCTGGTACTTCCTTCATAAATGATGTCAGTAGAACAGTAGAACAGACTAACCTCCGCCCACAAGACTACGCAGAAAAAGGGGGCGTGGTCTTGTTGCTGTCCCACAGAAGAGAAGAGGACGTGTCGCGTGGAGAAAAGGAAGTGCTGCGTTTGAGTGTGTTTGTCGCCATGTCGTCGAGACGCTGTTATTTTCATCCCAGAGTCAAATCACCTTTGTTTGGCTTTCCCAGGGACGCTGTAGAGATCATTAAGCGCATATATATCTCCCGTTAAGAGGCGTGACATTTCCTCATGCGCTAAGCTGCTGTCGAATCACAAAACAGGAACCGTGCCACGTTTGCTAAGCTGCTATCAAATCACAACACGGGAACCGCTGGCACAATCAGAACTCGTTACGTATTTCTGAAGGAGGGACTTCATAGAATAAAGGAAGTCATCAGCCGTTTTTAGGACAGTGAAAACAGCGGTATACAGATAAGTAAATTGTGTTAAAAATACTGTTTTTTTTTACACGCGAAACATGAACACATGTTATATTGTACACTGTAAACACAATCAAAGCTTCAAAAAGACACGAAGAACGGGACCTTTAAGGTATGGTAGTGCAAGATGAATAAGTAAACAGTTTTTCCAGTAGTGCAAATAACAAGTGAAGGCAGATGTGAGGTAGGAGAGTTGGCAGTATATGAGAGGAGTGGATCAGCGAGGGTTAGAGTTCAATAAAGAGACAGCTCTGGGGAAAAAACTGTTCTTTAGTCTGCTGGTCCTGGTCCGGAGGCACCTGAGATGCCTGCCGGAGGGCAGGAGAGAAAACAGTCTGTGGGCTGGGTGAGAGGAGTCCTTAAGGATGCTGCGAGCTCGATGCAGACAGCGTTTCCTCTGGATGTGCTCGATGGCAGGTAGTGGAGTCCCTGTGATGCGCTGGGCAGTTTTCACCACCCGCTGCAGTGCCTTGTGCTCCGCAACAGAGCAGCTCCCATACCATACTGCGACACAGTTGGTCAGGATGCTTTCTACTGCGCTGCGATAGAAGTTCACCAGGATAGCCGAGGAGAGCTGATTCTTCCTCAGTGTCCTCAGGAAGAAAAGGCGCTGGTGAGCCTTCTTGACCAGGCTGGAGGTGTTGGTCGTCCATGACATGTCCGCCGAGATGTGGATCCCCAGGAACTTGAAACTGGAGACACGCTCAACAGCCATTCCATTGAAGTGGGTGGTGTCGTGTGTGCCTCTTGACTCTTTCCTGAAGTCCACGATGAGCTCCTTTGTTTTGGTGGTGTTGAGGAGCAGGTTATTATCAGTGCACCATGTGGCCAGGTGCTGGATCTCCTCCCTATAGGCAGTCTCATCGTTGTTGCTGATGAGCCAAATCACCGTAGTGTCGTCCACAAACTTGACGATGGAATTATATCCATACACAGGCTTGCAGTCGGAGGTGAAGAGGGAGTAGAGAAACGGACTTAGCACACAGCCCTGTGGTACACCAGTGTTAAGTGTGATGGACGTGGAGCAGGTGAATCCTGATCGAACATTCTGGGGTCTGTCAGTTAGGAAGTCCAAAATCCAGTTACACATTGAGGTGTTGATGCCCAGGTCTCCAAGTTTGGCTATTAACTTGGTTGGGATGACAGTGTTGAATGCTGAGCTGAAGACAACAAACAGCATGCGTGCATAAGTGTTCTTATTGTCCAGATGAGTGAGCACAGAGTGCAGTGGAATAACCATGCAAAAATTTAACACAATACTCTTTTTTTTCTTTCCAAAAAATGTTTATACAGGAACTGACTAACAACTACAACTTTTGATGGCACAGAGTCATACACAGGACAGTAGGATATCCTAAGCAGAAAAACTATGCTGCCATCAAAAATCAATCAGAATGTGTCTCAGTAGACAGAATATGCCTTGTTGCCTTCCTACCTCTCTCTGCTGCCTGCAGAGGCAGCATTGTTTAGCTCTTTCATCCACCTATACTAAAGCCCAGTTTCCACTGAAACTACCCGGAACAATTTGTCCCAGGAACGTTTTTCACCCAGAACTGTTGCTTTCTGCATTTCCATCGTGGTCTAAAGTACCGTGAAGTCCGGTGATGTAGGAATGAGTGTGACTTTCCAGTTCCTGCTGGATTTCATCCTCCACATAAGCTTAATAAAGCCTGAACCTCATCGTATTTTTTAAACTCCATTGTTGATTCGAATACAATATTGTTGAAACAACTCTTACTGCACGCACTGCAGGTTGAAATAAAATGCTGCGTGGAGTCAACCAATCAAAATGTTGCATTAACTCAACCAATCAGCATGTTCAATGCCCAAGTCCCAGCCCCAAAATTCCTGAACTTTAAAAAAGTACTACCTCGCGAGCAAATAATTTTTTACCCGGAACTTAATTTAGTCCCTGCGGTTGAAACACACCCAGTACCACCCCAAAGTCCCTAGTTCCTGGGGAAAGCTCCTGCGCTGGAAATGTAGCTAAAGTATATACTTTTGAGTGTGTAGCAGAAGAGTAGGCAAGCTTTAGGACATGCTAAATATGCACTAGATGGACGTCTTTGACCGTTGCGCTTGAGTCTTGCGTATTTTGCAGCATCTCGCACCACTTCTTTCAACTTTTTAAAATACGCGCCTCCAGACCTTGCGTTTCTTTCTTTCCACTGACCTACGTCTTGTGTTTTTAACAGCAAAAATGCATTCTGTGTGAACCAGCCCTATGAATGGGTGACAGTAATAAGATTAGTGTTCAAAACATTTCTATACAAATGTCTGGCTATGTGAGACTAGTGTCTCAATGGCTTCAAAAAGAGAGAGAAAAAAATTCTGAATGAAAATTTGGGTCTCTGTGAAACATTAATTACTAATTAAGGTAGAAGTTATCTCTCTTAAGGTCCTTTAATGTATTAGTCATGCCTGTTTGGGTTTGAAGCTGTTGCCTCGTGCTTTATTGATGAGGCCTGCTCAGCTCTAATCAATTAGTAATTGGAGCGCCGCTTTTAAATAATGCACTTATTAGCCCTTGTGATGTGTTTAATGGCCGCCCCCTCGCCACGCAAATACGTTTAACAGAGCTTAACAAGGGCTTTAACAGGACTTTTATGGGCTGTCAAAGTAAGCACAATAGCACTTTTAATTCAATTGTGTTCCCACAATTAGCCCTTGTTTACATTCCACAGGCCTTCACGCAAAACCAACATGTTTAAGACACAACAAATTGTTGTTGTTGTTGTTGTTGTAATTAGCAGCTGTTGTGTTCTCTTACATTTATCTACAAGGGAGGATGTTTGTTTTAGTGCTGTAAAGAGTGAAGCTTACTGTATGATTAATAAATCAAATGGTTACAATCAGAGACACAGGAATGAAAGTACCTTAATATTATTATTGAAATAATTAGTAGCATTCTTTGACTCATGACAACTAATCTGAATTATCTTTTTTATTTTAATGTCAATGAATCTCAATCTTCTCAAGAAGAATGGAAAATGATTTTGTTCAACTGTAACTTTAAGGGTCACTGTTACCTAAGCTTCTACTCAGCAAGCAATAGCCATCATTTCACCGTCTCGGTTAACTAAAGACCCGATATAGTCCGGCTATAAAGTAACCCACATCTAGCCAAAATAACCCTGAATTTGGTTACATGTCGTTTTTGCCAAAATAACTTGAGAGATGTATGATATTCCATCATGTAAGCAAAGGTGTTTGGTTGTATTTATTTGACATGTTCATGTTCTAGATGACTAGTCTATTCTTGGGTTATGGTTAAACATCTATTACATTTTCACTGACAGCCCAAATTTTGCTTTGTTTTAGCCTAGACATCAGACATCAGGCGTCTGTGTTTGGACGGTTTTTAGATGTCTTTTAAATGAAAAATTGCTTGCTGGGTACTCATTGATCACTTTACTGTCACTAACAAAGATATCCTCCATCCATCCTATTCATATGTAAAATGTACAATAACATTTTTGAATTTTTAGGTAGACCCTGAAATGTACAATATCAATGACAGCATCCAACCACAGTTTTTTGAAGTATTCTTTGACAGAATGGACAGAATCCAGAACGGATTGGCAGAATACTGAGTTCTATAGACAGACCATTGTGTCATATCAGTAAATGGTGGAGAAGCCATGGCTGAGAAAGACTTTTATTTATTTATAAACGATATCCAGAAAAGTGAAGTCACTTGAACTCTTTGTTTAAATGATCATCAAAACTCAAAGAGTATGAAATGTAAGTGAAACACTGTCCGTGTAACATTAATGTGTGCTTCACTTGTTTACTGATTATCTGCACAAAGATGCAAACAAATATCTTTGATTCATCATTCAAAAATATGTTTGATATTTTTTTGGTCCCTTTGAGTAAAACATCTTATAAAACAAATTATTATTATTATTATTATTATTATTATTATTATTATTTATTTATTTATTTATTTATTTATTTATTTATTTATTTATTGCTTTGTTTTGAATCTAAAAATGCAGAAGGTTTTCTGTGAGGTTTGTGTTTAGGGATATGGTTAGGGGATATATTATACAGTTTGCACAATAAAAAAAAGTCCATGGAAACCCAACATTTCCCGGTTATGGGTATGGTAAGGTTTAGGGGATAGAAAATAATATTAGGTCAGTATAAAAACAATAAAGTCTATGGCAAGTCTCCACAAAGATACCAAAATGTGTGTGTGTGTGTGTGTGTGTGTGTGTGTGTGTGTGTGTGTGTGTGTGGGTGTGTGTGTGTGTGTGTGTGTGTGTGGTGTGTGTGTGTGTGTGTGTGTGTGTGTGTGTGTGTGTGTGTGTGTGTGTGTGTGTGTGTGTGTGTGTGTGTGTGTGTGTGTGGGTGTGGGTGTGTGTGTGTGTGTGTGTGTGTGTGTGTGTGTTGTCACAACTGCCCTTTCTTTAGAAATAGCTGAATGAAACTGAATGTCAAATTAGGTCAATGCATTAACTGTGTTGCACTTAAAATGAAATTGTAATAAACATAAGATCTAGTCCTCATAGTCCAGCTCCCTAGAAAACTCAGTGTTATGGGCGCTAGGAAAAAGCTAGAAGCTTCCATGCTCAAACCGTTCTTGATAAGGGGACTCCTGTATTAGGCCAGTCTGAGTCACCACTTACAGGACAGCCTAGAGCCCCTAAGAGCAGGGAAGACCACATACAAGTCCACAAGTACCACATCCAGCAGCTGAAGATGAAGTGTGGAGGTGCACCAACTATTATACCAGCCACTAACACAAGCCTTACCGATCGGAGTAGGAGAGGGAAAATTCATCCGCTTCTATGAGCTTCTGTGATAAAATTACTTGTGGAGACTGTTTTAAATGTAATTCTGTTCCAAAACAGAAAAAGCAAAGCAGAGTCATTTTTTTTACCTGAGAGAGAGAGAGGCAGGTGAAACAGCAGGTCACATTTATCAAGACTAATTATTTGTAACTGTTGCTTTTCCCAGTCATAAACCTCTCAATAGCATGATGTGAATCTCAAGCAGGACCCTTCTATGTGTAATTGAGCTGACCCATTCGCTGGTTCCATTTTTGCCATGCTACAACCAGGGGAGGAGGTACAACTAAGAGATTTGATAAATAATCTGATCAACCTCTACCGTCCATTCTCATGCTCCTGGCTCCGGGACATGCACTATTACATCAGGAAGGCTCACAAGAGGGGGACATTAATGACCCAGGCAGATAGCGCATGTCTGATCACGCAACTGATCTTCTCCCCAAAAGAGTAAAAATTGAGGCACAATATAAAAATTAAAGGCATCCACTGTCAGTCTCTTTCCAGCTCAATCTATAACAAGAATTTCGGGCATGGCTATTATAGCAGGTAGAGCTAGAGGATGTTTAGCCGGTGCGGGACCATGGCTGACACATTACATTAATCACATTCAGCTTCAATTACAAGAAGTGCAAGCAAAACGGGGCGTTGAGAAGCAGCACAATACAATGGATACTTAAAACCATATAGCATTATCATCAGGGCAGGACTTAGGGTGATCGGGGCCCCTGGGCTTGAGTCACTTTCGGGCCCTACCTTCTAAACATTACTTTAAATAGAACAAAATGATACACAAGCTATGTATTGCAACACAATTCTGGATAAACTGAGAATAAAAATAGAGATCATTATTCTGAACAAACAACTAAACAAAACACAATTTATGTTAATTGCTAAAGTCTATAAAAATGTTTAATTAATCTGAATTATTTATTTTAAAAAAACTTGGGTTTGAATGAATGATTCAATTCCTCAATCAAATACAATTGTTTCATAGATGAATCAGCATCTTTGAACGAATCTCCTGAATGAACGATTCAATGACAAATTGAAAAAAGTCAG
Organism: Romanogobio albipinnatus; assembly: GCA_023566225.1. Taxonomy (NCBI): domain Eukaryota; kingdom Metazoa; phylum Chordata; class Actinopteri; order Cypriniformes; family Gobionidae; genus Romanogobio; species Romanogobio albipinnatus. Next base: position 62,632,194 of record CM042242.1, on the reverse strand, counting down.
TTGTCGCCATCTGGTGGCGTAACAATATAATCGATCCAATCGTTATTTGAAGTGCAAAGCTAATTTCAAAAGGTGACTGGTACAGTATACAGTGTTACATGTGTAAAAAAAAAAAAAAAAAACACTTGCTAATTTATTTATATGACCACTGATTGAAGCTTGAAAAAGTTTTTTCCAATATATAAATAATGATTAAAAAAGTTCAAAGTGATCATGCACGCACGTTTTCATAAATTTTACCCCAGCGAGCAGGATCAGTGGATAAAGAATCTGTAGTTGGACATTGTTCGGTCGCTGTTTCTGACTGAAGAGATGATGATTCATTGATGGGCTGCCCTGCTCGTGAATTCAAATCGTCTCCAACCGTTTCTTCCAGCGGGTTCGGAATGTTGTCCTCTGGATTCTCCGCTTGCACATCAAGTTGTGGTGTCATGGGTGTAAAAAATCCAGTAATCCTTTTCATTTTACTGAGAACTTCCTTTTTGCGTTGCTGTCTTTCATTCTTTAATTTTCTTTTAAACGCGCCACTCTGATACCGTTTGTCCGCCATTACATCACTGTCTAATGCAGACAGGTTTTTTCAACGGCAGAGTAATCGAGGCACTACGTAACTACCAATAACCAATCAGGAAACCTCAAGATGACCGACATTTAATTTAGCTAATTAAATTCAAATTTTCATTGCAGTGCAGGGCCAGGTAACAATACCAGACCAATCAACAAACTTTAAATTAAAAATTAAATGACTGACATATTATTGAAAAAATCTAACGTAAAAGGGCGGGGCCCCCTATTGGGCGGGGCCCATGGGCTTGAGCCCAGTCAAGCCCAATGGTAAGTCCGGCCTTGATTATCATGCACCCATTCAGAAAGACAAATGTTCCAGTTTATAATGTTTACTTTGATGTGTCCAGTGTAGACAGCCTCAAACAGCTGTGACACGTCATGTAAAAAAAATGTATGCAGTGCAGATTTCACGAGTTCACACTTACATATAATTTATGGAGAGTAATTTAAATGCGTATTTGGCGTGCTGTCCGGGGGGAGGGCTTCGAGCTCGGAATATGGCCCGAACCCAAAGTACCCCCCGTGTATGTAAGTGGTTGATGAATAAAAGTGGTGAAAAAGGGGTGGTGGAGGGTTGCTGGAAAACTGTCAATGAACAGAGGCAAGACTGCTGCGTGTATATATACCTCTTATTGATGATTAGCTGATTGCTCTCCACCTGTGTCAATTATCTGAACGTGCTCCTCCCGAACTTTGTTTATAAAACATCATTTCACGAGTTCACACTTACATATAATTTATGGAGAGTAATTTAAATGCGTATTTGGCGTGCTGTCCGGGGGGAGGGCTTCGAGCTCGGAATATGGCCCGAACCCAAAGTACCCCCCAAAAATGTTAAAGCATAGGACAGCCGCCTGGCTAAATACCCCCCCAAAAAACCGAGCTTGGCGGGCTGGCATTTGAGAAAGGCCTGATTGCTTGACCGGTAGGCCCCTGAGGGTGGTTGTGGCGCATCGTGCCGGGGGATTGCCTGCAAGAGAAAACAGAAAAAGGGAAATATGGGAGAGGCAACAATATTAAAAACATTATTAAACACTTCCTTGCTGCGTGGAAACTTCCTACTCTGCATGGAAACTTTCCGCTCTTTCGTACTGCGTGGAAACTTTCCGCTCTTTCGTACTGCGTGGAAACTTTCCGCTCTTTCGTACTGCGTGGAAACTTTCCGCTCTTTCGTACTGCGTGGAAACTTTCCGCTCTTTCGTACTGCGTGGAAACTTTCCGCTCTTTCGTACTGCGTGGAAACTTTCCGCTCTTTCGTACTGCGTGGAAACTTTCCGCTCTTTCGTACTGCGTGGAAACTTTCCACTCTTTCATACTGTGTGGAAACTTTCCACTCTTTCATACTGCGTGGAAACTTTCCACTCTTTCATACTGCGAGGAACTTCCTCTCTTTCATACTGCGTGGAAACTTTCCACTCTTTCGTACTGCGAGGAACTTCCTCTCTTTCGTACTGCGTGGAAACTTTCCACTCTTTCGTACTGCGAGGAACTTCCTCTCTTTCATACTGCGTGGAAACTTTCCACTCTTTCGTACTGCGAGGAACTTCCTCTCTTTCATACTGCGTGGAAACTTTCCACTCTTTCGTACTGCGAGGAACTTCCTCTCTTTCATACTGCGTGGAAACTTTCCACTCTTTCGTACTGCGAGGAACTTCCTCTCTTTCATACTGCGTGGAAACTTTCCACTCTTTCGTACTGCGAGGAACTTCCTCTCTTTCATACTGCGTGGAAACTTTCCACTCTTTCGTACTGCGAGGAACTTCCTCTCTTTCATACTGCGTGGAAACTTTCCACTCTTTCGTACTGCGAGGAACTTCCTCTCTTTCATACTGCGTGGAAACTTTCCACTCTTTCATACTGCGAGGAACTTCCTCTCTTTCATACTGCGTGGAAACTTTCCACTCTTTCGTACTGCGAGGAACTTCCTCTCTTTCGTACTGCGAGGAACTTCCTCTCTTTCATACTGCAAGGAACTTCCTCTCTTACATACTGCGTGGAACTTCCACTCTTTCGTGCTGCGAGGAACTTCCTCTCTTTCATACTGCGTGGAAACTTTCCACTCTTTCGTACTGCGAGGAACTTCCTCTTTCATACTGCGTGGAAACTTTCCACTCTTTCGTACTGCGAGGAACTTCCTCTCTTTCATACTGCGTGGAAACTTTCCACTCTTTCGTACTGCGAGGAACTTCCTCTCTTTCATACTGCGTGGAAACTTTCCACTCTTTCATACTGCGAGGAACTTCCTCTCTTTCATACTGCGTGGAAACTTTCCACTCTTTCGTACTGCGAGGAACTTCCTCTCTTTCGTACTGCGAGGAACTTCCTCTCTTACATACTGCGTGGAACTTCCACTCTTTCATACTGCAAGGAACTTCCTCTCTTACATACTGCGTGGAACTTCCACTCTTTCGTGCTGCGAGGAACTTCCTCTCTTTCATACTGCAAGGAACTTCCTCTCTTACATACTGCGTGGAACTTCCACTCTTTCGTGCTGCGAGGAACTTCCTCTCTTACATATGGCGTGGAAATGTTCCACTCTTTCAAGCTGTGAGGAACTTCCCCCTGTGCTGCATCCATGGAAACTTTCCATTTCTTACTGGAGCCTGAGAACATAAGGAGGAAAATATGAGTGTTTGATCGGGATATTCTCACTGTGTACTAGTCAATAAGGGTTTGGTGGGCTTTTTTGATGTGGAACCGATTGGTCCTGATATAGCTTTGGAAAGCGTCGGAAGACCATCTCCCGAGAGCTTGGATCTGCTGTTGGGAGAGGCCTTTTTGGGCTGCTGAGGTTGCTGCCCCAATGCGGAAGGAGTGACTTGAAAAGTTCTTTGCTGGGACCCCTGATAGTTGGAGAAAGGATTTGAGGTGTTTCTGGAACCAAAAGCGAGTCGCAGGTTTGTTAGAATCATGTGAAACTGGGGTTCCAGGGGAGAACTTCTCCATTGAAATTAAGCCAGAACTGACTGGTCAGTCACCTCGCCTTTATTTATAGCGCTTTTTACGATGCCAATTGGTTCAAAGCAGCTTCACAGTGTTAAACAGGAAAATAATGCAGAATTTGGTTCTGACTGATATGATTAGGTTGGCGATGAGAGGTTGAAAATGTAGATGAAATCCAAGCATCTAAGGAAACCAGAAAAGGCTAGGAGAACATGGCGTTGAGTGTTCGGGCGGTATTGAGGGGCTGGTAGTCTGTGCGGAGGGTGTCAATACCTTTGAGGATACCAGCGTTATAGGTTGTCTGGTGTCGGGACGGGTGGGCTGGGATCTTTGAATCCCTTTGATCAGAGAGAGGTTGGTGAATTGTTTATCTCGGGGGAAGAATTGCTGTACATCAATTGTGGAAAACTGGATGCAGCTCAAGTAACCTTTGATGTATTAAGGTAGAAATAAATGAGGTGATTGAAAGGAGAGAAATATCGGGGAACGGCATGTTTATAAGAGAATTGAAATGCTTTAAACATCTCCTGGCCGTCACGTAGCATTGAGGTTTCTGGGAAAGAACATCACTGCTTAGGCAGTGGAGAAAATTAACCAGATAACTGAGCTCCAGTGGAAGCAGAGGGAACAGCACTGCTGAGGCAGTGGAGAAAATTAGCCAGAGAGACTGAGCTCCTGAGGGAGCAGAGAGAATAGCAGTGCTGTAGTAGGAGAAAATTAGCCAGAGAGACTGAGCTCCAGTAGGAGCAGAGAGAATAGCACTGCTGTAGTAGTGGAGAAAATTAGCCAGAGAAACTCAGCTCCTGTGGGAGCAGAGGGAACAGCACTGCTGAGGCAGTGGAGAAAATTAGCCAGAGAAACTGAGCTCCTGTAGGAGTAGAGGGAACAGCACTGCTGTAGTAGGAGAAAATTAGCCAGAGAAACTGAGCTCCAGTAGGAGCAGAGGGAACAGCACTGCTGTGGCAATGGAGAAAATTAGCCAGAGAAACTCAGCTCCTGTGGGAGCAGAGGGAACAGCACTGCTGAGGCAGTGGAGAAAATTAGCCAGAGAAACTGAGCTCCTGTGGGAGCAGAGGGAACAGCACTGCTGTGGCAATGGAGAAAATTAGCCAGAGAAACTCAGCTCCTGTGGGAGCAGAGGGAACAGCACTGCTGTAGTAGGAGAAAATTAGCCAGAGAAACTGAGCTCCAGTAGGAGCAGAGGGAACAGCACTGCTGTGGCAATGGAGAAAATTAGCCAGAGAAACTCAGCTCCTGTGGGAGCAGAGGGAACAGCACTGCTGTAGTAGGAGAAAATTAGCCAGAGAGACTGAGCTCCAGTAGGAGCAGAGAGAATAGCACTGCTGTGGCAATGGAGAAAATTAGCCAGAGAAACTCAGCTCCTGTGGGAGCAGAGGGAACAACACTGCTGTAGTAGGAGAAAATTAGCCAGAGAAACTGAGCTCCAGTAGGAGCAGAGAGAATAGCACTGCTGTGGCAGTGGAGAAAATTAGCCAGAGAAACTGAGCTCCAGTAGGAGCAGAGAATAGCACTGCTGTGGCAGTGGAGAAAATTAGCCAGAGAAAACTGCGCTCCTGTGGGAGAAAAAGTTAGACGGACGAATGGAGAAACACATTTGTGTAACCGAATGGACTCTTATTTTGAAATGTGTATGCCTTATTATTGCAGGATGCTCATTCAAATTCATATGAGAGAGATAAAATACAGTCTTACAACTATACACCGTTTTCTTTACAGTGATTTATATCGTAATATGTTGTCATTGTTGATTCAAATTTGCTTTGCAAAAAATGTATGCTATTCATTGATTGTGAAATGCTCTGAACTTAAGCATTCTGAAGCATTGTTCAAGCCAGTAGAACGCACAACGGTGCCACATTCAGATTTTGAAATGTGATCTCTCACATTAATTCAATGAAATCATAGCCTTTGGATTTTTCTGTTTCATAAAATATATATAAATATAAGATGGCATATCAATCATTGATACGCATGTAATACAATAGCCTGCCCTACTATAAGGTATTGATGTTACATTTAAGAAAGCGGGTGCTCCCAAATACATTGTTTAGTTCGCACACATCTATTTATAGTCACAAATGCGATTATGGTCGCACTGTGTCGAGCCCTGACTGTGACCGAGTTTATGTGAGCGTCAAGTTGAGAAGTATTGAATCAAGGCAGTGATTATCAGCTGATTCCAACTAGTAGCTGATTGTTTGGCATAATAAGCACTGTTGCATTGCCAGCATTTTAGTGATTTAGCCTCACTCGCTTTACCAGCAGCAAGTACATTGATCGTTCATCACCTCGGCGACCGCGTGCGCGTACATGATGAACGCACTTCTCCTGTGTGAAAAGTATCGGTCTGTACTGTAGTACACAGAGGCGGAAAAGATCGCAAGAAAAGAAAAGTAAAAGAGTTGTGATACTTTATCTTAAGACAGGAACTGTTGTAACGTTAGTTCTCCCTGTTGCAAGTATGTGCGGTGTGCACTCCTTTACACTGTCCGAGCACTGCTCGCGGTTGGCTCGTGAATGCTGATGGAAGCGGCCGAAAGGGGTTTTTAGATAGCTTATACATTTTTAAGGAAAAGATTTTAGTATTGTAGTTGCTTCGAGCCATGTAGACAGCTTGGGCGGGCGGGCGGGGCGAACTGCCGGAAATGTCTGTGCTGGAAAACTGTCAATGAACAGAGGCAAGACTGCTGCGTGTATATATACCTCTTATTGATGATTAGCTGATTGCTCTCCACCTGTGTCAATTATCTGAACGTGCTCCTCCCGAACTTTGTTTATAAAACATCATATGTTGAATGGTTTTATTACAAGCAAGACTTTCACATTTCATGTTAGTATTAACTTACTCAATTGCTTACTCATGACACATAGCAACACAGCTAAAAGTAAAATGTTGGCCCTTTTATTGAAAGTATCTGATGAGACATGCCTTCGCAAGCACCCGTAAGAGCTTTGTTTGTGATGTTTGAGTTGGGTGAGGCATGATGGGCAAAAGGAGTGTTTTCAAGGTTGTTTGAAAATATGCTTTCTTTTCTAATAGGTACCACTAGTATTGCAGAAACGACATCGTCTTTAAAGAGAAAGGTAGAGCAACACAAAAAAAATTCACTGTGTACTATATGAGAACTTAAGCCCACATTCAGATAGACAAATCCATACAAACACACACATATTAAATCACTCATGCTTGGTGTTGCAGAGGAAGTAGAGGCTGACAAGAACAAGTGACAGCTTTCTAATTAGCTCTTCACCACACACACACTCATGCTGGCTGAAAAACATTGCTCCTTTTCCTCCTCTACGTAAGTCTCTTCCTTGCTCTTCAAACGTTCTTCAATTCCATCTTTAATTCTGTTGCCCATTGTATGATATTCAGGTGCTATGCAAAGTTTTGAAATTCAGAACCTCTAACCGACATCATTTTCCCATGTCGGTTATTTCGTTTTTTTCTTCTTTCTGCTCAGTATTGCTAGGGCAATTGCATGTTTTACACAGTTTATTTTACAGGCAAGTTAAAGGGGCTATATGCATTTTTCTGAAATTTAAACTCGCGACTGACACCTGTGGCCAAAAAACAGAACTGCTCTTCATTTCTGCTCGCTCTCGCAGCGCGCGCTCGTACGTGCACACTTCACAAGTCATCTGCTGCAAGGAGGTCAACATTATGTTTACAGAGGTAAGAACAGTCAAATACATATATTGTTTGAGATAAGTGTTCTCTTATCAAAACGTCAAACGTGTAGCTGACAAACTACACAAAAAATTAATACATTAAATAAATAAATAAACCCATTTCGCCATTGGCATACACGCTGATGAAGGGCGCACAGACCGAAACTTTCGTAGAATATTAAAAACACAAATCTGAGCACTGTCCTTGACCACTTATTATACACAAGTAGCTTGCTATCACCAAGTATGAAAGACACATATACATAATACTATTTAGCAATATTTATTGACTACATGTCTTATGTGAAATAAAATGCATCACACTTTTCATCTTCATTTACCTCTTATTTTTTGTTAAGATATAGAAACAACAAACAATATAATGTAGCTTTACATGGCTATATAATAAATAATCCATCAGTTTTATATAGCGCTTTTCTAGACACCCAAAAAGACTTTACATTACTGATGCACTATTCATATTTATTTTTGTTTATATATAAAAAAGCCATTTCTGGGTCCTTTAGTATTCCCAACACAGATCTGAGCTCCCTCCAAGGCTCAAATGCGAAGCCGATGTTCACTCTAGTCCTTGCAATGCGCCGGTCTCTCTCAATCTTCGACCTTTTTTGGCCACTTGTCAGGGGTTTAACTTTTTTAGTCTTCTGTGGAGTTACTGTTGGTGTCCGAGTTGTCCTGGGTCTCTTCTGTGTATTCGTTAAATCCATTGCACTGCTTGCGAGTGTAGGCTACTTGCTGACTAGCGGTGGTGGCAGAGTGATCTGAAACGTTTAACATGAACGCGCTTGACGTCACATCCGCAGACAGCGCGGGAAAAGACGACCCGTCAGAAAATATGAAAAATAGGATACAGGCTTATAGGTGCACCCACTGTGAGTGGACAAGGTGTCAGTATGCTCATCAGGAGATGTTTGAGTCATAAATGGTAAAATAAAAAGGCTATAGTTACGTTTATTTTGGGGAAAAAGTTGCATATAGCCCCTTTAATCACCGTTCTTATATATGCTGCTATCACTTTCAATTGCGTCCTCACAAAATTGTCAATTAAATGCGTTTTAAGGCTTGCCAGTCTGAACATTGAAGTGATTTTAGACCATCAGATGTAGGCCTATCATTATAGTGAACTAATGCGCTGATGCATTGTGACCACACACTCATACAGACAGTAGCTCGCACATCACATTCAGTAGCGCAGAAACTCATTGTCAACACTGTCCTGTGATTAATCACTAAAGTAGCTTAGAAACTCAACCGTTTTAGCATAGATTTATTTGTCTACTTCTGAAGTAACTACAATGTGTGCGATCAATGTGTGCAATCAAAACGCTTCAAATGATCCAGAATGCAGCGGCATGTCTTATCTCCAATGAGCCCAAAAGGGCCCATGTCACACCTCTCTTCATCTCTCTTCACTGGCTACCACTCGCTCCTCGCATCAAGTTCAAGGCATTGACGCTTGATTACAGATCCATCAATAACTCAGCAACCGCATACTTCGACTTGCTCCTACAAGTCTACATCCCCACCAGAAGCCTTCGCTCAGCTATGGTACCATCACAGAGAGACATGAAATCACTTTCCAGAACATTTTCATTCACCATTCCATGCTGGTGGAATGATCTCCCCACCTCCATCCGGAATGCAGAATCACTGACAACGTTCAAAAAACACCTGAAAACTCATCTCTTCCACGAGCACTTAACTTCATCTTTTTTTTTTTTTTCGCTATTCTAGCTTATGCTGCTCTGGGTAATGTCCAAAACTTAGTATTTCAGGCACTTTTTGTGTTTTTTCACCTCTTCATGACGGATTGCTTCCTGTATTCCTCAGTTGTAAGTGGCTTTAGATAAAGGCGTCTGCTAAATTAATAAATGTAAATGTAACGCACAGCTTCACAAGAGATGGTATGACTAATTCACACACACACACACACACACACACACACACACACACACACACACACACACACACACACACACACACACACACACACACACACACAATCACTCTCTCATTAATGCATTCAAATAAATGTAATGTAGGGCTACTGTGCTCATTTATCTGTGTCTGATGTACAACAAACAGAAATCTGTAAGAAATGTTATGACCCATAGACAATAACTGCTGAAAGTGAGCCGTTTCCTTCAAGTATTTTAAAATCACAAAATAATCGTTCATTAATCGTAATCGAGGTCAAATGTTCAATTAAACGAGATTTGGATTTTAGGTCAAATCGCACCAGCCCTATTTTGAAATCCAAGTAATTCTACTGATAGTTTGTATATTGAACACTTATCTGCATTCAAACATCATTTTACACCATTACTACTCCTGTCTTGTCTGGCTATCACGAGACCAAGCTCAACCTTTTAAGATTAAACATTGGTCTGGGGAGTCTGCTCTGAATTTTTACTGCACAAAAGGCGTGATCAACTGGCATAGTTCAAATTACAGGGAGTGCAGAATTATTAGGCAAATGAGTATTTTGACCACATCATCCTCGTTATGCATGTTGTCGTACTCCAAGCTGTATAGGCTGGAAAGCCTACTACCAATTAAGCATATTAGGTGATGTGCATCTCTGTAATGAGAAGGGGTGTGGTCTAATGACATCAACACCCTATATCAGGTGTGCATAATTATTAGGCAACTTCCTTTCCTTCGGCAAAATGGGTCAAAAGAAGGACTTGACAGGCTCAGAAAAGTCAAAAATAGTGAGATATATTGCAGAGGGATGCAGCAGTCTTAAAATAGCCAAGCTTCTGAAGCGTGATCATCGAACAATCAAGCGTTTCATTCAAAATAGTCAACAGGGTCGCAAGAAGCGTGTGGAAAAACCAAGGCGCAAAATAACTGCCCGTGAACTGAGAAAAGTCAAGCGTGCAGCTGCCAAGATGCCACTTGCCACCAGTTTGGCCATATTTCAGAGCTGCAACATCACTGGAGTGCCCAAAAGCACAAGGTGTGCAATACTCAGAGACATGGCCAAGGTAAGAAAGGCAGAAAGTCGACCACCACTGAACAAGACACACAAGCTGAAACGTCAAGACTGGGCCAAGAAATATCTCAAGACTGATTTTTGTAAGGTTTTATGGACTGATGAAATGAGAGTGAGTCTTGATGGGCCAGATGGATGGGCCCGTGGCTGGATTGGTAAAGGGCAGAGAGCTCCAGTCCGACTCAGACGCCAGCAAGGTGGAGGTGGAGTACTGGTTTGGGCTGGTATCATCAAAGATGAGCTTGTGGGGCCTTTTCGGGTTGAGGATGGAGTCAAGCTCAACTCCCAGTCCTACTGCCAGTTTCTGGAAGACACCTTCTTCAAGCAGTGGTACAGGAAGAAGTCTGCATCCTTCAAGAAAAACATGATTTTCATGCAGGACAATGCTCCATCACACGCGTCCAAGTACTCCACAGCGTGGCTGGCAAGAAAGGGTATAAAAGAAGAAAATCTAATGATATGGCCTCCTTGTTCACCTGATCTGAACCCCATTGAGAACCTGTGGTCCATCATCAAATGTGCGATTTACAAGGAGGGAAAACAGTACACCTCTCTGAACAGTGTCTGGGAGGCTGTGGTTGCTGCTGCACGCAATGTTGATGGTGAACAGATCAAAACACTGACAGAATCCATGGATGGCAGGCTTTTGAGTGTCCTTGCAAAGAAAGGTGGCTATATTGGTCACTGATTTGTTTTTGTTTGGTTTTTGAATGTCAGAAATGTATATTTGTGAATGTTGAGATGTTATATTGGTTTCACTGGTAAAAATAAATAATTGAAATGGGTATAAATTTTGTTTTTATTTTCCCCCTAAAATAGCTAAAACTAAAAACCACTTCCAAAAATATTCAGCTTTGATATTAATGAGTTTTTTGTGTTCATTGACAACATGGTTGTTGTTTAATTATTAATGTTGTAAAATTAATCCTCAAAAATACAACTTGCCTAATAATTCTGCACTCCCTGTACTCTGTACGAAATTGGATAGTCCTTCAACCAATCAGACCACAAGAGGCATGATCAATGGGCATATTTCAAATGACTCTGTACGCATTTGGATAGTCCTTCTGTCAGGGTGGGATGGGAGGGACAGACCAGGGTGGGATGGGAGGGTGAGACCATGGTGGGACACAAAGTTCAGGAGACCTGGCCGGCGCACACGTTCAGGGGGCAAAGGCAGCAACCTCGATTCCAGGGGCCAGGATGTTCAGGGGGCCAGGATGTTCAGGAGGCCAGGGTGGCGCACACAGTTCAGGAGGCCAGGGCGGCGCACACAGTTCAGGAGGCCAGGGTGGCGCACACAGTTCAGGAGGCCAGGGTGGCGCACACAGTTCAGCAGGCCAGGGTGGCGCACACAGTTCAGGAGGCCAGGGCGGCGCACACAGTTCAGCAGGCCAGGGTGGCGCACACAGTTCAGGAGGCCAGGGGGGCCACCTCTCTGGACTCGAATCAGGAAGCAGAATCCTCTCTGGACTCGAGACAGGATACAGAGACCTCTCTGGATGCTGGTCAGTGGCTGGAGCCATCTCTGGATGCTGGTCAACGGCAGGAGCCATCTCTGGATGCTGGTCAGTGGCTGGAGTCATTTCTGGATGCTGGTCAGTGGCTGGAGCCATCTCTGGACGCTGGTCAGTGGCTGGAGTCACCTCTGGATGCTGGTCAGTGGCAGTAGCTGGAGCCAACTCTGGATGCTGGTCAGTGGCTGGCCACAGCAGAGCAAGACATCTGGACGGCGCGGGCAGAGCAAGGCGTCTGGGTGGCGCGGACAGAGCAAGGCACGTGGGCGGCGCAGCCAGAGCAAAGCACATGGGCGGCGCGGGCAGAGCAAGGTGCCTGGGCGGCGCGGACAGAGCAAGACACCTGGGTGGCGTGGGGCAGAGCAAGGCGCCTGGGCAGCGCGGATAATTTATTTAATTACATTAAGGACGGCAGCAACCTCCGGGATGGTCTGGGATGGTCTCTGGGCTTGGGACCACCGGACTCGGGACCACCAGACTAGGGTCCTCGTCAGCCGAAGTCTCCAACGAAGTGGAGACTTCTTCCCCTTCTTCCTCTTCCTCTTCCTCTTCCTCCTCCTTCTCCGTTATCCGTGTCATCGGAGGGCTGGGGCCTCCACTGACTGTAGATGGCAGGGAACAGTCAGTGGTCCTGGACTCTGAAAAAAGATTAAAAAAAAGGAAGACACATCTTCTTGCTGATTCCTCTAATGGCTGAATCGTTCTGTCAGGGCGTGGTACAAGAAAAGCGAGCGAGGACTCAAGTGCAAATAAAGATGGGATTTATTAAATACAAAATAAAGCAAACATAAACAAAACATACATGAGGGGAAAGTCAAACTAGAAATACATGTAACAGGAACATGTAGCAGAACAGAGAACAGACGACATCCAACATAAGACAACGATCCAGCACAGTACTGCAGTCACGAGGAGATTATAAAGAGTGACAAAACAGACAGGAAATGAGGGAGAACAAATGGGGCAAATTAACCAATAATCAGATAACAAGAAGGGGGGGTGACAAGGGACCAGAGACATGACATCACACCAAAATATGACAAAACCACCACATGTGCTGCAGGACAAGACAGACATGTGACACCTTCAACCATTCAGACCAACAATCCATCGCTTCGCTATCCGTCTTTGTGTTAAACCCACCAATAACATGCCAGGTGGATAAGCCGGTTTGAGATTGGTCCCTGCAAATTTGTAACAGAAGCAGGATAAAAATATGTACAGGTTTCCAGCCTGAGCAGCAGGGTGAAATCAAATCGCCGGCAGACCAGGCTGGGTTTACCCAGTCTAACTCCTGTCCTCTCTCATTTTGAACTTTTTCTTTTCTTTTCTTTCTTTATTGCCTTCTACAGGGCATTGAAGGTACTATCTAGGCACTCTCTGCCCTTATTCACCCAAACTTGTCAATAAGGATACTTTACACAAATGTATACATTCTCAGCTGCTGCTGAGTCCAAAACCAGCACATCCAGTGCAAGCAGGCTTTAATTATAGTCCTACCATAACTCTCAGAAGATTTTTAGCATGGTAATGGATATGACAATGTTAATGTATTTGGTCTTGGCGGAATAGATCTGCTACACTGCTGCTGAATTGCTACTGCTGTTGATGATTGCTGCTGCTGCAGAGCAAGTAAGTAACGTGCCACTACCTGTACATGCGCTGATACACTGCTGCAAGTGAGACATAGTGCTGCTGCACAAATAGCATATATCAATAACCCATAGCAGATCTATATAGATGGAGCTGGGGAGGTGGAGGGTTTTAGAGGATCTCTGAAGCGTGCTGCAAACTGCCTTAGAGAATGTAATCAGCATTTAAATGTGTTGAGCAACAAGCTCATTTGGCGGCAACATGGACCAATCAGCTTGTGCCATGAAGTTAACACTGTAATTATCATCAGCTTCCATTAGAACTATCAGCCTGCGCCATCTAGAGTTTCATGACAAAACTATGTATTTAACATTATATTATTTATCCATTTTTTATTGAAGAGACCCATTTGAAGGATATTGGTTTACTTATGCCCTTTTTGAGCACCTGAGCTTAACTAAGGCTTGAGTTTAAGAGGCTGTTGTGTCGATTGCACTATTGAGGTGTTTTATTTCAATTTTATAAACAAAAAAAAAACATGTGATTGCCCTCCTCACAAATCAACTCGTTCTTGTTTTTCACTGGCATGTCTCTAAGGTGTTGAGGACAAGTACATATTTGAGCCTACATTCAGAATGAGTAAAACACTTAAAAGGTATTTAAATTACTCACCCTCATGTTGTTCCAAATCCGTAAAACTTTTGTTCATCTTCGGAACACAAATTAAGATCTTTTTGATGTAATCTGAGAGCTCTCTGACCCCTCCTTAGACAGCAATTTAATTACCATGTTCAAGGCCCAGAAAGGTAGTAAAAACATTGTTAAAATAGTCCATGTGACTCCAGTGGTTCAACCTTAATTTTATGAATCGACAAGAATAATTTTGTGCGCAAAAAAACAAATAAAAATAATGACTTTATTCAACAATTTCTTCTCGTCTGTGTCAGTGTCCTACGCAGTTTACATTGGCCAAGTGCTGCGTCAGCATCACATGCATACGTCGTGGTGCTAACGTGAACAGCATCGGCCAATGGTAAGCCAGCGTTTTGGCGTAGCTCTGACTAAATCAGAAGCGCTGCACTGTATTTACCGCATCAACAGCATAGGAGACTGACACAGAGGTGAAAAAATTGTTTAATAAAGTCGTTATTTTTGTTTTTGTTTTTTGCGCACAAAAAAGTTACATTTTGGAATGACACATGGGTGAGTAATTAATGACAGAATTTTCATTTTTGGGTGAACTAAGCATTTAAGTACTGGTAAAATAAGATACAGTAAGACTTTTACTCAAGTGGTATTGATATTGGGGGCTTTCGCTGTAAGGTATCTGTACTTTTACTTAACCCGTTTAATCCCACCGGTCACAATAGTGACCGTAAAAATTTTTTTCACTTCTAAGGCTATAAAAATGTTACTGAATGATCTATCAATGCATTTCCAGCAGATATTGAAATAATAAAGGGTCTCAATGAAATATGTGCAGTGTCGCATGTTTACTGTAAATTGTCACATGACCAGAGCTGTTTACTTCCTGTTTGCGCCGAGAGAGGAGGATGGTAGCAGGAAAGCTCCCAAAGAAAAGGGTGGTAAAGTATGTTAACATAAAGATAGGACATGGATTTTTGGTACACATCATGTTTAAGGTGTCTAGTATTGATATATGCATTTGCAATTACTCAACTTTGTTTAATGTGGTCATAGAACTCACAAACATGTCATCGGCAACAATAGTGACCGGTGGGATAACCCATTGTATCTACATACTAATACACATAGGCTAACTGTTCTACCTTACTTTCTACCTAATTTTACACACACACACACACACACACACACACACACACACACACACACACACACACGGTCACGTCTCCTCTGATGTCTGATCTCCACACACACACACACACACACACACACACACAGACAGACAGACAGACAGACAGACAGACAGACAGACAGACAGAAACTCACACACACTCACACACACACACACACACACAGACAGACAGACAGACAGACAGACAGAAACTCACACACACTCTCACACACACACACACACAGAAACTCACACACACACACATGGTCATGTCTCCTCTGATTTCTGATCTCCACACACACACAGAAACACACACAAACACACACATTCACACATGGTCACGTCTCCTCTGATGTCTGATCTCCACACACACACACACACACACACACACACACTCACACATGGTCACGTCTCCTCTGATGTCTGATCTCCACACACACACACACACACACACACACACACACACACACACACACACACACACACACACACACACAGACAGACAGACAGACAGAAACTCACACACACTCTCACACACACACACACACACACACACACACAGACAGAAACTCACACACACAGTCATGTCTTCTCTGATTTCTGATCTCCACACACACACAGAAACACACACACACGGTCATGTCTTCTCTGATGTCTGATCTCCACACACACACAGAAACACACACAAACACACACACACACACACTCACACATGGTCACGTCTCCTCTGATGTCTGATCTCCACACACACACCCACCCACACACACACAAAAACAAAAAAACAAAAAAAAACATACACACACGCACAAAAACACACACAAACACACTGCACAGGTCAAATAGACCTATATTAAATCAATACAATGGTTGATACAACACAGTATCCCACCGGTCACAATTGTGACCGATCATAAAACACACTTTTTCACACACTTTTCCATGAAAATTTCAAAAAATGATGATTGATTGTTTCAAAGGGATACTAATGACACATGATTTGGATATTTTTGTGTCTGGGAAAAATTTGGGATTAAATGGGTTAAGTATAGTTTGCAGGTATTCTTTACACCTCTGGTAAAGAGTACATATAGCCTACTTATTCAAAAAAGTAGTCAAATAGAGAGTAAAAGTTGCTAATATCCTTGACACTCCATCAAAGTACTGTACAAAGTAGTCAAAATGATACTTAAGTACAGTAATTGTAATTAAATTAATATGGTAATAATGCATTTGACTATATTCCAAGTGTTCTGTGTGCCCCCTTAAATGTTTTTGTGCTTAAAAAATGTGGCATGACAAATTTCTAGCATATTTAAAATAACAATCATAATTTGATGAGTAGAAGCCAGGAAAGAAACAAATCTAAAGAGGTTTTGCATCATTAGAATGTTATCAAGAGAGGTTATTCATATCATTATAGTAATAACCATTCAGTGCTTAGACAGAATAGCTGTCTTCTCTATGGCAAACAAACAGTTTAGAGATACAGTGAGGACACTAAATTAACATTGATTAAGATCAATCAGGGCGACTTTGGTCTTATTTGTCAAGGACAAGCTGGTGCCCCATGGGCTCTAGGGAAGTCAGGTGGTTAATGGCCATCAACAATAAGATGCTTTTTTTTAAGTATGCCAAAGTTTCTAATCTCAATGATATTTGCACATTAAATGATCTCTCATTTAATTTGCATGAACATATGCAATTCGTCTTTGGAAGAGATTTGCATACAAGTGTCATTTTCCTAATTGGGTCCACACATGTGCTTGTGTGTGACATGTTAGTGTGTGACTGGATACACAGACTCAGAAAAGGAAAGAAGCAGAAATGAATCACAGCATGCGGTAAAACTTGTCTGATAGATACATTTCCCAAACAATCTTTCTAGGCTTAATTGTATTACTGTTCTCTCGAGCTGACTACACGCTGTAGTGGTGTTATGTTTGTGAATTAAGGAGTGTTTTAGAACAAATCTTTTAAGTGAAGGGATGAATGAATGAAAAATGATCTGATTTGTTATCATGAGCTGGATGCTTAAATACTCTCTGGTGTCTCTTAGTAGATCTCCACACATAAAATCAAGTTTTCGATATGAATAGATTGAATAAATGATTCAAAGTTCACTTCCCCAGAATTGTGGCACATAAATAACATCATAAATCACTTCTCACCACCTACTTGCGTAACAGTCTAACCTGCAGACAGTGAACCAATTTGAATCAATCTTTTTGATGAACTGATTCAAAAGAATTGAGAAGCACTGAGATGAATTAAAATTAAAATTTCCAATCGCCGATAGATAACTATGGGTTGTAATAAAATCAGTAATTTTACAATTATACAAGTTCCCTTTCGTTCAGTCACTACGACGTACGTTAGTGACTAACGAATGGGGGTTTCGCCTAGAAGCCTATCATCTTCGAGCATAGAGAAAACGCCCAATGGCGTGCCAATGCCATGGGGCATGCGGAATTTGCATACGTACACTCTGTTGCGCACTACGGTGTCCACAGAGGGCTTTGACGTGGTGTGGCTGTCCTAAGCACCCTCCCTAAGCCTGTGGGCTCGTCTACTTCGGTGGCGTGGTCCTGCAGAGCTACGGGGCAGGCCGCCGCCCCTTTGCACATGCACAAGGCTCTTCCATGAGCTGCGTGCCGCCACTGATCCCGCCCTCTGGGTGGTGAAGGTGGCCACACGCTCCCTCGGTCGGGCGATGTCCACAGCTGTGGTCCTGGAGCCTGGCTTCAGCTTCAGGGGCTGTCCGCTGGGTCGCGAAGGCCATCAGGCTCGGCTATGCGATTCAGTTCGCGCAGGCTCCTCCCCGCTCTGGGGAGTTCGCTGTACCGTGATCGGGGCCAACGCCCCCGTCACACGTGCGGAGGTTGCCACCCTACTGGCGAAGGGTGCAATCGAGCCTGTCCCTCCAGCCGAAATGAAGTCGGGCTTCCTTAGCCCTTACTTCATTGTACCCTAGGAAACCCCCATGTAGTCTATCGAGGCGGCCCTTGCGCCACTAAGGCAGCACGGGGTTCACATCCTGAACTACTTCGATGACTGGCTCATACTGGGTCACTCTCGTAAGCAGGTCTGCGGACACAGAGTCCAAGTGCTCCGGTCTGACTCTGCCCCGTGCAGAGGATCTCTTTTCTCAGTATGGTTTCCGACTCGGTCGCCAGGTGCGTGCTGCTTTCCAGCGAGCGTGCACGCAGTCTCTGCTGACTTGCCTCCGTCAAATCGAGGGCAAGAGTGCGGTTCCACTGAACTTTTTCAGAGGCTCCTGGGGCATATGGCATCTGCAGCCGCGGTGACGCCGCTCGGATTGCTTCATATGAGACCGCTTCAGCATTGGCTTCGCGATCGAGTCCCGAGGTGGGCATGGCAGTCTGGCACGCTCCGGGTACAAGTGACTCGGGCCTGCCTTCAGACACTCACCCCGTGGTCGAACCTCAGTTTTCTACGGGCCGGTGTGCCCTTAGAACGAGTTTCCAGGCATGTTGTCGTATCGACGGATGCCTCTGCCACGGGTTGGGGTGCCATGTGCAATGGACAAGCAGCCGCTGGCTCCTGGAAACAGGACCCCAGCGCCTTCTGCATGTCAATTGCCTTGAGTTACTGGCAGTACGGTTCGCCCTGCACCGCCTCCGGGCATTGCTGAGGGGTCAACATGTGCTTGTCAGGACAGACAACACGGCCGTAGTAGTGTACATCAACCACCAGGGCGGTCTACGCTCCCGCCGTATGTCTCAACTCGCCCGCCACCTCGTTTTATGGAGTCAGAAGCGCCTGAGGTCCCTTCGTGCTGTCCATATTCCAGGAGCCCTGAACCGTGCAGCCGACGAGCTCACGGTTTCAGCCACTCCCGGGAGAATGGTGACTCCATCCCCTGACGGCCAGCTGATTGGGAACAGTTTGGGACGCGCAGGTAGACCTGTTTGCCTCCCACGACTCTTCCCACTGCAGCCTGTTCTATTGCCTGACCGAGGGCACGCTCGGCACGGATGCACTGGCGCACAGCTGGCTGCGGGGCCTACACAAATATGCGTTCCCCCCCAGTGAGCCTACTCGCACAGCTCCTGTGCAGGATCAGGGAGGACAAGGAGCAGGTCCTTTTGGTCGCCCCGTACTGGCACGGCCGGACCTGGTTCCCCGAACTCTTACTCCTTGCAACAGCCCCTCCCTGGCTTTTCCTCTGAGACACTCAGAGACGGGGCACCCTATGGCACCCGCGTCCAGATCTTGGAACCTCCAAAGCGTGTGGCTCCTGGATGGGACGCGGCAGGTTTGAGTGGCCTACCACCTCCGGTGGTCGCCACCATCACTTCCGCTAGGGCAGAGTCCACTCGGCATGCCTATGCGTTGAAGTGGAACCTCTTCGTCACCTGGTGCTCTTCCCGCCAAGAAGACCCCTGGAAATGCCGATCGGGTCCGTGCTATCGTTCCTCCAAGAGGGGTTGGAGCGACGGCTGTCTCCCTCCACCCTTAAAGTGTATGTGGCCGCAATATCTGCCTACCACGATCTCTTGGGGGACAAAAAGGTAAGCCAGCACGACCTGATCATCAGGTTCCTGAGGGGGGCGAGGAGACTGAATCCTCCTCGCTCTCCTCTCGTACCCTCTTGGGACCTCGCAGTAGTTCTAAGTGCTCTGCAGAGGCCTCCCTTGAGCCTTTGCAGTCGGTTGATATTAAGTTCTGTCGATGAAGACGGCTCTGCTGACCGCATTGGCCTCTCTTAAGAGGGTCGGGGACCTGCAGGCATTTTCGCTTGACGAAGCGTGCCTGGAATTCGGGCCGGCTAACTCTCACGTGATCCTGAGGCCCCAGCCTGGATATGTGCTCAAGGTTCCCACCACTCCCTTCAAGGACCAGGTGGTGAACCTGCAAGCGCTGCCTTTGGAGGAGGCAGACCCAGCCTTGGCATTGCTCTGTCCAGTACGTGCCCTCCGCGCTTACATAGACAGCACACAGTGTTTCAGGACCTCAGACCAGCTCTTGTCTGTTATGGTGGAGAGCGGAAGGGAAGAGATCTCTCAAAGCAAAGGCTGTCTCACTGGTTAGTTGACACCATTGTTTTGGCTTACCAGCAGCAAGATCGACCATGTCCCCTTGGGGTTAGGGCACACTCCACTCGGAGTGTGGCCTCCTCTTGGGCTTTAGCGCAAGGCGCCTCGCTAACAGACATCTGCAGAGCTGCAGGCTGGGCGACGCCGAACACATTCGCCAGATTTTACAATCTCCGAGTGGAGCCAGTTTCCGACTATGTACTCGCCCCCCCGAGGGGCCAGTATTGGGCCAGGCTCAGGTGTCATCGCTTGCTCGCCATTCCACTCCACGGACTGGATACGTGCAATATTTTTCCTCAGGTGAGTTCCCCGAGATTCCTCCAGCACCGCGTAGGCCGATACCTGTGTGTCTGCCCTCTCACGAGCCCAGACCCTCGTGTCCGGCCAGGTGCCCCGTGTGCATGGTTCCCCTCCGGCGACCCCCACACGAGTATTTCCACCGTTAGCCTCCCTTGCGAGCAGGTGTCTTTCCCTTGGTAAGCCCCTGCCACCCTAGGGTTAAAAATTCCACCTGCGGCTGGTACCCTAGAGTTTTCCATATGCAGCCCTTAGCGGGTCATATGTGTACTCTTAAGTCCTCCCTACGGGCAGGCATCTTGGCATTCCCTCACTGGGATATGCTTCCCAGTGTACCTTGGTATTCCTGTGTTAAGCGTGAGTCCTTCGTCCGTATTAGTCTTACGACAGGGAACTCACACTTACACAGGGCACTGGAAGACAGCTGAGTGGCGAGATTATATTGAACCCCCATTCGTTAGTCACTAACGTACGTCGTAGTGACTGAACGAAAGGGAACGTCTCGGTTACGGATGTAACCCTCGTTCCCTGAGGAGGGAACGGAGACGTACGTTCCGTTGCCACTTCAGCTGTGCTACCTGGAACGCATGAGTTCAGTCTTGGCTCCTCAAGCAGGTAACATAATGCGATATTGCCACGTACTTCCTTATATACTCACGCGGTGAGGCGGAGTCACGTATGCAAATTCCGCATGCCCCATGGCATTGGCAGGCCATTGGGCGTTTTCTCTATGCTCGAAGATGATAGGCTTCTAGGCGAAACCCCCATTCGTTAGTCACTAACGTACGTCTCCGTTCCCTCCTCAGGGAAAGAGGGTTACACCGTAACCGAGACGATATATTTGCTATACAGAATGCATTTAAAAATTGTATTTTCATTACTGTAGCATCTGGATCAATCAGACACACAATTATTCATTATATTTAATGGATAATCCAGCAAACCCCCTCATCCAACAAGCAAAATATGTGAGTTTTGTGAACCCAAACTGCAACTAATACCGAAGCAGCAAAGGTTTTTGAAAGTAAAAAGAAGAAGGAATGTGGGGAGAGTAACTCTCACTGTATTTCTCAATAGGAAAAAGGCCCATTAAAATTACTTCTTTCCATTAATTCATAGGCAAACCTATGAATGGAAATGCATATCTTCAGGACACTGCGTGTATAATTATTACCATATTGTATAGTGTCTTTTGTATTGTATAACATTTTATGCATGCTTTATCCTCTTAAGCTCTGGAGAAAAAAGAACATTTTTAATTTCCGCCTGGATTTGGCCTACCCATGAAAGTGTGTAACTCAGGCCTTATAGTTTTGGCTGTTTCCACTAGAAGGCGTTAATTACAACAACAACAAAAAAAAGTTATATTCCTCCATTTAGATTGATTTGAATAAATCTTGCATACATGATCCAGACAAAAATCTTTTTTCCAGTATTTTCTGGAATTTAGTGGAAACAGCCAAATCTGTCTGCAGGGTGCTAGAGCACACAGGGCCTGAGTTACACACTTTCAAAAATGAATTTATAACAAAATAAAACATTTTTTATTTATTTATTATTTTATTACAGCTCAGACAACATATACCATATTTCCTCAAATAAAAGCCTGTACTCAATTAAACTCCAGGCCTCTGATAGTGGCCTGGGGCGTGCCCAGCACAAACAAATAAAGGCCGGTCTTAAATTAAGGCCGGGGAAAAATTTGTGTGGATAATCTTGACAATCTCTTAGCCTCTTGTCTTTTTTACACATCTTACTCTGCATTTAACTTAAAATATTTTATTTTGTACAAGAAAACAGCATAGGCTTCAAAATAAATTATGCTATTGAAATATTGTAAAGTGGTCATTTGAACTACACGAACGAATGTTTAAAAAACAATATGCAAAATCAAAATTGAATACCCGGTACGGATTGAGAAACGTGCGCACAATGATTCATTAGTTGGGTTAGAAAAATAACGAAATTATAGTTTTTTTTAAGTAGAAAATAATATTTATGTAAAGAGATATATATTAAAATAAAAAGGCTTAAAGGAACTCTTCTTAAGTGGAAGGAAGCTTTTTTCCCTCACGTGGAATATAGAAAGCACATTAGCTGGGTTAGTAAAATAACAAAATTATAGTGTTTATATTGAGTCTATAAAATATGAAAGAACAATAAATATATCAGTGAGAACACTCGTTTAAACAGCGTACACACCGGGACATTTGACTGCAAATCACATTTTTCACAATGTTGATTCTTCTTGCAATCGTAATGCAATGGACTGTGGCCTACATTAAATCTCTAAATAAAAGTTTACACAGTCATATACAATAAACAAGCTTGTACGGCGACAGGGAATAAATTAAATAAATTAACGTAAATTAAATTAAACCTGCCTACCTTACCAGAGCATGTGAGCGAAGAAAAGCGGAGTTTCCCTCATGAACTGCTCACCAGTAGCGTGCGCTCAAATCCTGTGACATGACATTTCTCTGTAGCCTACTGTAGCCTACTATACTTTTAGCCATTAAAACACGTAATTAGTTTCAGTTTAAATATGATAATGTTATTTTTTAATTTCAAAAAGTGAACAAGACACATAAGATGCATAATATCAGAAGACGGGGGTCTTCAATAAGTTAAATAACACTTCAATAATTGTTTTTATTTTGTTGAAAGCCTTTATTTAAAGTGTATTGTGTTTTGTATAAATTCTATCTTAATGTTAATCTATGTTTTATCAACCAAATTGCCCGGATTTAATAAATAATAAGCAAATATTACAGACAATGACATAGAGGCGGAGGCGGTGGCGCAGCATGATCAACGGCTTAAATGAACTAGCCTACTAGAAAAGAAAAACAACTTTAGTCAGGGGCAGCCCTTACTATTTATTTCAGATAGGCCTATATTTGATCCAGCATGTCACAAAGGGAGTTCTGGGTTGAGCGCGCGGTGCTGAGCGGAATGAGCTTCAGAAATGAGCGGAATCTCCAGAAAGGTGCTCTCCACTGGAGGAAATTGAAGGAATTGAAAATAATCAAAGATATTTGATATCCCACCTTTATAGTGGAGGAAGTTTGGTTTGAATGTCATGTTTGAGTTTGGTCTGATTGGTCAGTTTAAATAACTAGTTTTGATTTGGTATTGACTTTGAAGTGCTCCCTATTGCAATACAATATAGTCACATTATAGCAACACTCTCCCACATATTTTGCTATTGTAACTGCACTTATCTCCGTCGTTGGTATAAGTTGCAGTGGGTGGAAATAGACGAGAAATGTACAGTTTTCTTCCATCTTTCTGATAACGTTTCTTTAGTCTTCTGGCAACCCTGCAGATTGAACCATCTGCAGGAGTCCACTCTTACAGATGGTGCCGAAACCCGGGATCCCTTGCAGTGAATTTTCTGAAATTTACTTTGATCTGTGTAAGAATGAGGACATTTTTTCACAGTTGATCTTGTGAATGGCTTAAAGCTGACCTTCTGACCAAGGAATGGTTAAGGCTGTTTTCATTGTTTAATGGTTGAAGGAATTGCATGAAACAGAACTTAGAAGGTTTTAAATAGCTTCAATAGTCCCATTACTGTACAATCCGTGAATATTCAGATAATCTCCTCGGGATGGAAGGGAAACTTTCTAGTGACGTATTGTTTGCTTTATGGAGTGAAAAAGTTGAGCCTACCTTGTCCAAACTCAAGAAAGAGTATATTGGAATTAAAAGTTCAGATGATGAAATGTTCAGATATTGGGAATTAAATGGCAAACACCAGAAAAAATCAAAACATGGTGAAATAATTGAGGCTTTATACTTCATAAGTTGTAAAAGGCTACGTGATGTGACAACACATCTATTTTCAAGTATAGATGCAAAATGTAAAGAAGTGGATTCTAAAAATGAAGAAGCAGAAAAGTCTGAGGCAAAGATTCAAGATCTTCAAACACAGCTAGATAAATTACTAGCTGCACAGTTAGCCCTGACTAAAAAGTGTAAAAAGCACAAGGAGATCAGATCTCAAGGCTAAGCTAAATGCTAATAAGTTCATGCCTCCCAGACTGCTTAACAGTGATGGGATTAAAAAGCATGTTCACTTCTTAGATGAAGTGACTTGCTCTAATGAATCTGAAGTGTTTAGTTCAGAAAATGCACAAGAAAGTGTGCCTATTTCAGTTCTTAAGGTGATGCAGCACCGGAATAGCGCCGAGTCATGTATCCGTACGCATGGTGTGCAAGCATTAGAGAGTCAAGAATATCCTCAAACTCCAGGAGAACATGGCAGACAACCCAATGGCAAAGAGAACAGGTTTTGCAGTTCCTGTCAGAAAATAGGCCATTCAGAGGGAAAATGCTGGTCGCTGGGTAGGGGTCGAGCTCCACCTTATTTTCAGAAAAATAGGAAATTACTTTCTAAGGGCAAAGATCAGCACTCATTTGCAGGTAAAACTCTCAGTGAGTTGACTGCATTGTTCATGCAAGGCCTTCAGCTATTAACTTCACTTGCGAGCGGGCTAGCAGCCTAATAGCAATGAGTTTAATAGTAAAACATCCAGAATGCAATGATCCTGTTTGTATTTTTCAAATTTGTAATTGGACTAAACACATTGTGCACATTGATTACACATTTTAGTTGTTTTTGCTACGAAATACACATAGACTAGTCAAGTTTATTCTTTAAAACATGATTGCTTTACTGTAAGTGCTGTATGAAACACTTAGGATTAAGGCTGTAGATGCTATGCATTCTAGGCCATGTATCTTGTGTAAATTGGAATAACTTTAATACTGGAATTGTATAGCAATTTCAAGTTGCATGTGTGTCTATGTTGAATTTGTTAGTCTCCTATAGTGGAAACTCTGCTATTTCCTATATAGCTGTAGTGAAACCATGTACAGGAGCACAGAATTGCCATGTGGCTACAGTGTGAATTACAATTGCATTAACCATGAGAACATTTTCATCACAGCAGGATTTGACAACTCCAAACTTTGCATTTTATCATGCTCTTTAACAAAAACATTGGTGTGAGAAGATTTTGAGCCAGGTCACATCTCATACTTACGTTCTCATACTGGCTGCCTGTTTTACAACAGGGCTAAAATTGCATCACAATTGCAGACTTCCTCACCATGTTTGGGCATGATTTACACATAGTCACAGCTAAATTCAGTCTCATAGATTTGATCTTTACACAAAGTCAAATCTCCATCTGCCTCACAAAATGTCTTTACATCTAGACTGTATTACAGCTGTGAATTTCCTCCAGTTATTGCTTGTTTTGTTTCTTTCTTTTGATTTACTAAATCAGGTACTATTTATCTCACCAAGTTAAATATCAAAAGGGTATTTCTCATCCTTACCTAGTGAAAAATATTATTTTATCATTGTATTGTAAGAATGCATTTGATTTTGAACTTTTTTGATTTTGATTTCTGAGTCTTTGTATTTTTCCAATTTACAATGTAACAATGGTTTTGGACATGAATTCAATTGAATTTCTGTATTTGGTTACACAATATTTTGCTGATACTTCTCACGAAAGAGGGGTTTAAAACCAACAATGATTGTTGTTTTGTTATAATGCAATTTATTTAAATGTTTCTAAAAAATAATGTAAGAGCTTGTGAGATCTTCTTTTATTCTAAACCTTGACCACTTTATTAAGTACATCGATTTAAAGGCTTATTGCCAGAGATTATTTTAATCTGACCATATCAAACTTCTGACCAGTGACAAATGCCATGTATGCTATTTTGCTGTTTGTTGGGCTGTATGTTACAGGATTCCAGCTGCTCGAGTTCACCTCCTGTGTTCTGCCTCAGAAAGAGAGACAAGCGTTTGTTCTCATCGTCAGTGACTGTTCTTGAGGTGTGAAGTTGTAACGTACTGCTCCGAGACAGAGGTTGAGAATCCAAATGCAGCTTTTAATAAAAGGGTAATCCACAATCGTAGTCAAAAGTACAGGCAAAAAGGTCATACACGGGAAAGCAGTCCAAACAGGCAAACAAGGCAGGAGTGACAGGCAAAAGGGTAATCCGGGAGACAGGCAAGAAATCCAAAAACCGACAGACATGAAACCAGGGAAACGCTCAGAATTGCAGTGAATAACAAAACAAGACTTGGCAATGACTGACAGAATGAACAGGCTTATATAGGGTGAGCTAACTAGGAAATGAGGTGCAGGTGGATGTAATCAATGGGTGTTGAAGAGTCCGGGCAAAGGATTATGGGTGATGTAGTCCTAGATGGAGTGACAGTCTGGAGTGGAGTGCCCTCAGGTGGTTCACATGGGCACTCACACAGGACGAATTGTGACAGAAGTATTCAATGGACGATTTGCATATCAATGATGTTTGCACCACACCATTTGATGAAGTTCTCAAGCAGGGCGGCAAGGAGAACGAAGACTGAAGACTGACAAACTGCCTTTGCAACATGCCTGGACGACAAGTCTGAAGATGACATCTACACACAACTGAAAGCATGTCTTTGTGGACTGTGTCACCTCTGGACACTTTATGAACGTGGCCAAATGTGCCAAGGGGGGACTGAAGGAATTGAAAATAATCAAAGATATTTGATATTTGGAATCCATTTGCTTTACTGT
This sequence comes from Romanogobio albipinnatus, assembly GCA_023566225.1. Taxonomy (NCBI): domain Eukaryota; kingdom Metazoa; phylum Chordata; class Actinopteri; order Cypriniformes; family Gobionidae; genus Romanogobio; species Romanogobio albipinnatus. The sequence continues at coordinate 62,605,096 of CM042242.1, read as the reverse complement.
TGCCACCCCAACCCTCCCATACACCCACCCACCCATTTGCTTATCAGAAGGGCCATCTGAAAGACAATAGAGAGGCCTGCAGGCCACATGGGGTCCCACCTTTATAGTGGAGGAAGTTTGGTTTGAATGTCATGTTTGAGTTTGGTCTGATTGGTCAGTTTAAATATCTCACATTTGGTTTCAGTCACATGGTCAGAGAGAGGGATAAAAGGAGATTGGAATTATTGCTCTTTCCCTTTTTTTTCCTCTGGGTCTCTTACTCTCTGGCTCTTGAGGTCATTGGGGCTTCTATTCTTTGCTCTCTTCTTCTCTCTCTCCCCCACTCTCTCTCCCTCTCCCTCTCCCTCTCCCTCTCTCTCTTTCTCTCTCTCTCTTTCTCTCTCTCTCTTTCTCTCTCTCTCTCTCTCTCTCTCTCTCTCTCTCTCTCTCTCTCTCTCTATCCCTCAGGTAACATTTTATTCATGCTGTGCACGATTAATGGTATAAGTTTATCATCTCATACATCCATTTTGAAACTATTTTAAGTGTAACCATAACCAGATTTTGTCATTAAATCCTTTCTATTACAAATACTTTGCTAACTAGTTTTGATTTGGTATTGACTTTGAAGTGCTCCCTATTGCAATACAATATAGTCACATTATAGCAACACTCTCCCACATATTTTGCTATTGTAACTGCACTTATCTCCGTCGTTGGTATAAGTTGCAGTGGGTGGAAATAGACGAGAAATGTACAGTTTTCTTCCATCTTTCTGATAACGTTTCTTTAGTCTTCTGGCAACCCTGCAGATTGAACCATCTGCAGGAGTCCACTCTTACAAAATATTACCGCTCTTTCTACGCACACATCACAACAGTCACAATATGACCTCATGTATGTTTTAAAAACATAATTCAACTTATAAATAATACTTTTTAATGGGCCACTTAAAATGTTTATTACAAATAAATGATTGAATTCTAAGAATGAATAAAATGAACAAAAATTTGCATTGCATTTGCAATCCTTTGAAACCAGCCCACTTCCCACGCCCCTGATGATATCTGTCCTCTGGAACGCTATTGCTTTTCATTTAAAACGGTTTATTTAAAACAATTATTTTTTTCAAATAGATGGAATTCGAAATACAGGCCTGCCCCTAATAAAAGCCTGCTTCAAATAAAAGCCTGTGACCTTCTGCAGTTCAGGTAAATAAAGGCCCCGGCTTTTATTTGTGGAAATTCAGTACTTACATGTTTATCACTTTTAGCAGTGGTTTATGTAACTTCAAAGGGTTTCCTGTAAAATGACACCAAAATGTTGAATTCAGACCACTGTATGTGGGTATGGGAAGCTCCATGTAATTGCTGACTCTATTAGCTAATCCAACTCTGAGCGAACTCTCTGCTCCTCACGGCGGGTCTTCTCAGGTGTTGAGAGCAAATCACTCCGCAGAAGTAGAGCAGTACTGCGCCTTCTGAGAATATAGTCCCCAGTATGTATAAGTTTATAAAATGGCTGTGTCTCATGTAACCTTGTTATTTGTACACGACTGGGTGGAGGAGCAGCGGGTCGTCGAGGTAGGATGTTCTTTATGGCCTCCGTCTGCTTCTGGGCCACCGAGAACTGCTGGGCGAAGCTCTCGATGGCGTCGCCGAAGAGGCCAGCCTGACAGACAGGGGCGTTGAGAAACCGGACCTTGTCGGAATCACGCATGTCTGCCAGGTTCAGCCATAGGTGGCGTTCCTGGACCACTAAGGTGGACATCGCCCGACCCAGGGAGCGTGCAGTGACTTTCGTCGCCCGGAGAGCGAGGTCCGTCGCCGCACGTAGTTCCTGCATAACACCCTGGTCGAAACTACCCTTGTGCAATTCCTTGAGCGCTTTGGCCTGGTGGACCTGCAGGAGCTCCATGGCATGCAGAGATGATGCGGCTTCCCCACAGGCGGTATAAGCCTTGCCCGTTAGACTGGACGAGAACTTACACGCCCGGGAGGGGAGACCGCAGCGGTCTTGGGACACAGTTGCATCGCCACAGACCTATTGACTGGGGGGATTTCCACGTATCCCTTAGCCACACCACCGTCGAGGGTAGTGAGGACAGAGGAGTCAGTCGATCGGTTTCTAGCGTTGAGACGCGCCGTCACACCCGCACTGGCAGAAGCAGTCCTCTCACGAGACCTGGAACACTCTTCGTAGGAAACAGGAAGCAGGAAACATTCACTGTTTGGCTCCAAAGTAGAAAGCAATGATCAAACATTCCACTTCCTTATTTATACACGCGCTGTGTGGCGGAGCGTGGAATGCGTGAATCGCATGCCAATCTTCATTGGCTCGTTTTAAAACACTCGAAGTAGATTGGTCTCTGAAATCAGATCCCAATTCATCGGTCAGTTCCGACGTACGTCGAACGTGACAGACTGAAAGGGAACAGTGATGTCATCATCGTCCAGCTTAGTTCAGTTCTCATACAATGTTGTTGCTATAGATAAATGAACTAAGGGTACGTTTACACAACAACAATGTACTAAAAACAGAAATGTTTATTTTTCCTCTGTACAGATAACGTTATCAAGATATCAAGAAAGACTACGCGCCTGCACACATTCACATTCAAACACACGTCTATAGACTTAACATGTAATATGCATCTGCATACATCACCATTTTTGAAATATTCCCGTTTTTGAAGTTTACATGGAGAGTATAACAGTATCGTTTTCAAACCTATTTCAAAGTTAGTGTTTTCAGGCAAACCAAAACGCCACCCAGCCCTGACTCTGTCCGGCTCCTCTAAGGGAAGAGGCCCAACAAATGAGTGTGGCAGCTCGTGCACCCCCACGCCTAGCAGCCTATAGGAGGAAGTCGGACCTGAGAGTGGTCATCATGGCCAAGAAAAAGTCCTGAGGCTGGTGCGCCCATGACCGTGGGGGTGTGCCCCCTTCGGGAGGGGGCGCAAAATATTTCAACAAAGAGCAGAAGCTCCTTCCTGGCACCCTCAGGTGACCGCTGGTCAGTCGTCACAATCATTTCCTGCCATGTCCCATAGCACAGAACCTAACATCCCCCAAGCAAGACAAAGTGTCAAAATTAGCACCCCTTTCAGCTTGGAAGCTACTGTCAAATATTTCTTCTTGGGCTTCAAGACCGTAGCAAAAAGCTACAGAATACAGGTTGGGCACCGTCCTCCATGTTTCAACTGTGTAGTCCCCACTACCATGAAACCGGAGCAGGAAAAAGGGGCCATAGAACATGTTCCCCTCCCAGAGAGAAAGTCAGGCTATTGCAGATGGTACATTTTGGTTCCCAAGAAAGATGGGGGGTTGCGTCCAATTTTAAATCTTCAAGGTCTGAACCTTTTTCTCAAAGCATACAAGTTCAAGATGCTGACACTCAAAGTTATTGTGTCTCAGATCCAATACAAAGATTGGTTTGTCACGATCAATCAGCCACAAAACACAAAGTTCCTGAGGTTCGCTTTCAGGGACGAAGCTTTCCAATATTGGTTCTTTCCATTCTGCCTAGTCTTGTTACCTAGGCAAATACACAAAATGCATGGATGCAGCACTGGCTCCATTGCGACTACAGGGCATCCACATTCTAAGTTACACAGACAACTAGCTGATTTTGGCCCAGTCTCAAGATCAATTTATTTCAGAGAGTTCTAGATCTCATGGCAACCACATCCACAGTGATACCTTTGGGCCTCCTGCACATGAGATAATTTGAGTTGTTGTCATGGTTCTGTCACTTCGGTCTAGTTTGCTCTTGGGTTTGTGACAGAGCCATGCCACTGCTATATTGTCATGTTTTGTGTGAACACATGGCTTGTCATTTGTTTCTTTGTGCCATGTGTTGTCATGTCTATTGTCTTAATCCCTCCCCTTGTTACCTGATAATTGGTTGATTTGCCCTACCTGTCTTCCCTCATTACCTGCCTTGTTTGCTCCCTATTTAGTCTCCTTGTGTTTGCAGTCCTGTGTTGGTTTGTTGTCATTGATTCCCGTCCTTGCTTCATGTCTCCTGGTTCGTTGTGTGTGGTATGTTCTGGTTTTCCCCCCTGTGGGTAGTTTATGTTTATTTGTTTGTTTTGTTTACATTTTTTTATTAATAAAACCCAATTTCTTCTGCACTTGAGTCCTCGCTCATTTCACCCATACCTGTCATGTGACAGTTGTGGCTCAGAGCCAGGGGATTTCATCCAAGGGCCAATCCCGCAAATAAAGGTTACACAGGCTTTGTACCCTTTCTATATGGTTCAGACCCCAGTTTCTTACCTTGATTTCCACTTCAGGCACATGTTGTTGTCACAAGATGCTAACGACAGATGCTTCCTGCATGGGCTGGGTTGCAGTTTTAGATGGCCATCCAGCCCAAGGGATCTGGAGAGGTCATCATCTCGATTGGCACATTAATTGCCTCAAATTAATGGCTGTATTTCTTTACATTAAGTACTTCCTCCCAATAGGGCATATGTCACTATGGCACCATATTGTAAACAAACCACCTGAGCTGATAAAGAAAACATGACCTAGAGCCCCTTCGCTTAAGCCTAGTGCCCCTAAGGCATAAGGTAAAACATTAACATTGTCAATTAGCTTGAATGCTTGAAACTTTAAATACAGCTTGGGTGTATACAGTGTAAAGTGATTAACCATCTCCTTTGAACCAAAGGTTTAGTGGTTTGTCTAGCTACAGTAACATACAGCTAGGTGTTACAGGTGTAGTTAGCTAGTGAAGTATGTCCTTTCTGAGAGTTGATTGATGATCAATGCAGTGTTCGTTAGACGAACAGACTAATTTATTGTAATATTAATTCAGCTACATCAAGTTAATTCTATTAACTGAACCAAATATTTATAATTAATTATAACAAGTTATAATTAATTATTCATATTTCCTTTTTTGTGCTAATTTGCTACATTAGTCTTGATACTTTTCTGGTTAAGCCCCACCCATACCTGATTCTATCTAATACAGATACTGAAACATTTTTGTCATTGTAACAGATACACACACAGATAATGGCTTTGCTGCACGCCCTTTTACAGATTCATCCTTTTCAAGCTACAGTGAGCAGAACAGCTAGTCACTTTTTCTATTCCTATGACCTTGACCTTGAATAAGAGCTAAAAATAGAAAAATGAGGAATATGTGAAAAAGCAGACTCTTTTGAAAGCCACATAAAAAATGAAAATGTACTTCCTGGAGAAGCAATTTATCATTTCATGGCTTACTTAATCTTTTCACAGCTTTACCTTACTATGAATTTGAGGGGAAATTAACTTTAGCCTTGATTAGTAAACATCACTGCTTGACTGAACAACGTTCTACATTTACATTTTACATTTATTCATTTAGCAACAGCGACTTACAACTAGGAATACAGGAAGCGACCCATCATAAAGAGGCGAAAATCACAAAAAGTGCCTGAGATTGTTGCCATAAATTAACTTATACAAAAATGTATTAGGCTAAGCTATGCCCTGATTGATCTTGGTGTAATGTATTTGAGATGAAAATGAACAAAATTAAAGAGGAGAGTGAAATAAGAGTAAAAGTAAGTTGTGCTGCAGGTGGAAATGTTTGAGGCTTTTCCAATATGTCCAGTAAGTCTACAGGGGTCTAGGGGAGATTGTGTGGAAATTGAATCAATTGATACAAAGCGTAGATATTTAAGGGGATGATTTAGTAGAAGATCATTTCTGTAAAAGGGAGGAACTGGCATTGGAAAGGGGTCCGCATCTGGAGTCAGTGATCTGAATCTCTGGAAAGCAAAATGAGATCCATTGCCAGCAATTCGATTTTTGTTCCCAAGAATGTGTTCAGCTTTAAATACCAATTGTTTGCAAGCTGCAATCCAAATCAGACATCTTAGCAGCCGCATTAACGAGGGGGAATTCGAACGGCCTTTGTTAATGCATTGCACTGTAGAGTCTTTTGCCAATAGGTGGGTCGCTACTGTAATCAGGTAAAGCTCAAAAAGAGCAGAGTAGGCTGAAGATTGAGACACATCTAGGAACTTGGATGGCCAAATAGATGAGAACAAATGACTTTGGTAAAATCCTTCACAGTCTAAGGACGGAGCTGCATCAGTGAACAGGTGCATGTTGCCAGAGTGAGAGAGGAAGTCGTTGTAAAAAAAAACAAAGAGAGATCCCGTTCCATTGGTTGAGATTCATTTTATTGCCAAAAGTATTGGGACACCCCAAACAATTGAATTCAGGTGTTCCAATCACTTCCAAGGCCAAAGGTGTATAAAATCAAGCACCTATGCATGTAGACTGCTTCTACAAACATGTGTGATAGAATGGGTCACTCTCAGGAGCTCAGTGAATTCAAGTGTGGTTGCATGATAGGTTGCCACCTGTGCAATAAGTCCATTCGTAAAATGTCCTCGCTACTAAATATTCCACAGCCAACTGTTAGTGGTATTATAACAAAGTGAAAGCAATTGGTAACAACAGCAACTCAGCCACAAAGTGGTAGGCTATGTAAAATCACAGATTGGGGTCAGCGATGCTGAGGCGGACAATGCACAGAAGTCTGCAACTTTCTGCAGAGTCAATAGCTACAGACCTCCAAACTTCGTGTGGCCTTCAGATTAGCTCAAGAACAGTGCGTAGAGAGCTTCATGGAATGGGTTTCCATGGCCGAGAAGCTTCATCCAAGCCTTACATCACCAAGTACAATGCAAAGCGTTGGATGCAGTGCGCCGCCACTGGACTCTAGAGCAATGGAGACGTGTTCTCTGATGTTTGCCAATCACACTGTCTGGCTCTGTCTGTCTCTGTCTGGCAATCCGATGGACAAGTTTGGGTTTGACAGGAGAACTGTACTTGCCTGACTGCATTGTGCCAAGTGTAAAGTTTGGTGGAGGGGGGTTTTTTTCAGGGGTTGGGCTTGGCCCCTTAGTTCCAGTGAAAGGAACTCTTAATACTTCAGCATACCAAGACATTTTGGACAATGCCATGCTCCCAAATATGTGGGAACAGTTTGGGGATGGCCCCTTCCTGTTCCAACATGACTGCGCACCAGTGCACAAAGCAAGGTCCATAAAGACATGGATGAGCAAGTTTGGTGTGGAGGAACTTGACTGGCCTGAGGGTCCTTGAGAGTCCTGACCTCAACCTGATAGAACACCTTTGGGATGAATTAGAGCGGAGACTGTGAGCCAGGCCTTCTCGTCCAACATCAGAGCCTGACCTCACAAATATGCTTCTAGAAGAATGGTCGAAAATTACCATAAACACACTCCTAGACCTTGTTGAAAGCCTTTCCAGAAGAGTTGAAGCTGTTACAGCTGCAAAGGGTGGGCCAACCCCATATTAAACCCTATGGATTAAGAATGGAATGTCACTAAAATTTTACAACAAATATATAGAATATAAATACCTGTCTTTAAAAGTCATTATAAAAACCTACTCTGTTAAAATAAGTTCCAAACTATAATTTTTTATTAAATAAGCAAAAAGTATTATATCATTGATACCCTTTTTTTTAAGTTACCATTAGAAAATGGTACTTTCAATTGCCCGATGTGAAACCAAAGAAGCAATGGTCCCAGTTGTTGTGATGAACATTAGAGTTTCTAATTTGGGGTGAGTGCAGGTGGTTCAAAGCTTTAATTTCACACAAGTCAAAGTCTATTTAATTCCATAGATCAGTGTTTGTTTGTTTTTACGAGCCAGCAGAAAAAAAGAGCCCTCCGTCCACATGATATCTATATGGTTTGAATTAGTGGCAGATGCTGCAGTGCAGCATGTGTGGTTGATGAGCAGAACTAATTGGTCTAATGTTGCCTGACATGCCATATCTGTGAGGATGGACAAACACATATAATACAAAGAGATAATAGCAATTCAAATCCTCACTCTGAAATAGTTTAACATATAGCATTACTTGATATAACTACCACAAACTAACATTCTCCCTGCGATTTCATACATACCCACATAAACTGCACAAATTATGACAACAAAACAAAGAGGAGCAACCATGTGTAAAAACACTTTCTTTTGTGAATCTACCTGTGGGTTTTTGATTGTGTAGTATGTGATAGCAACTACCAACAGTACTTTCATGTTGTCATGCACATTCTCTTTTTTTCTTTTGTGAGGCCTCTGCAACAAAGAGAGCTTGTTTTTTGGGGAGTAAGTTCCATTTTAACATGAGGAAATTGGGAGTTTGTGTGCATCAGGAGAAGAAAATATGATACAAAAAAAAAAAGATTGATGATGACCCTTGATCTTTAGGCCCCGTGTCCACCAAAGTGTTTTTAGCCGGCTGAAAACGCTATGCGCTCTGCTGAAAAACATCTTGCTGTTTTTTCAGGTGAGACTCTTTGCTTGTTATGATACAGAATATCCGCGGAAGTGTTACTAGAATCTCATTTCACAGATAGTTTGTTTCTGTATTGATTCTATATAAAAAATGTAAATGATACAATGTAAAGTATTTGCTCTGGCTCTTGTTTAAAATTATTTTGTTACGTTATTATACTACTTGTTTTCATCTGTGTACGTTGTACACAACCGTGTGTGGCGGTTGGTCGATGTTGTATTTGTCCCGCCCCTCCTCCACTGTGATTGGACGGCTGGGTGAAAAGTGACAGTGATGAGCGCTGCGTTTTGCTCAAAGTTGAACATTCTTCAACTTTCGGCGGCCAGTAAAAAATGCTGAGTGCTCAGCACTTGAGCGTGAAATACTCGCTCAGCTCCTCGTTACACTCATGGCGTTCTAAAAACACGGTGCACCCATTGAAAACAATTGAATACGCCAGCCAGCCGCTGAACCCCAGAAAAACCGCTTTGGTGGACACACAGCCTTAATGTTCATTCCCGTATCTCACAACCTCCCATATATGTACATCCTGTGTGCCTCCACCTGTATTAGGCCTACCATGGAATAAATTGAATTAAATCAATCAATCAATTAAATCAGTTCATAATTGTTAAGGAAAGTTGCAGTGTTTATTATAAAATATTTATCTGTGCACATCATTATTGTTTATTACTATTACATTTTTTGTATTTTATATATATTTTATATATATTTTTTGCCCTCATAATCTTGAATCAAATAATGTCCCTTCCTTGTTGCAATTACATATCTTTTCTGATAATGTGTGCACCAGGGTGAGTGCTGGCTAATCCTTCCTGTGCAGGAACCAGTCACTTGCATGAGATTGCAACAATTACCAAACAACCACGATCCAATCAATTCCCAATGGACAAAGTTCCTTTTCTACATGTTCTCTCAATTGTGAAGCCATTTTAATCTGATACATGTCACATTATGGAAGAAAAGTCCAGTCTCAAATGCCTTTTCATGCTGACTTGAAACTTTTAAGAAAGAGGAGGAAAAGTGTCTCCAATCCATAAGTGCTATTTTAAAGCATACTGTACACGTACTGTAACATGCACATAATTGAAATGATGGGGGTGAGTAAATCATTTTTGCATGAACTATTCCTTTAAGTGCAAGGACATTCAAGGATGTCCTCACTGAATACATTTTGTATAAAAAAAAATACCCAAAATTTTGTCTGCGGGTATAAATGAACAGTCTTGGAAAAGAGTAATCAGTATTGGAAAAATGCACATAACCAAATGTATTATTTGCTGATTGCAATAATATCAGGTAAATATGATACAAACTTCAGCTTAAAGCCTTGGAGAAGCATGAATGTGTTTTTTTTTTCCTTCTTTTTTTAACAGCTGCTGGAAACTAGTTTGGCTTAAAGAAGCTGACTCATCAGTGAGGGATATCATATAATCCAGAGAGGACAGAGGTATCTGAGCCATTGTGCCCTGCAGTGCTGTTTATCACTTTTACAAATAGCCCTGGGGATTGTGAGGAAACAGTTCACTGGGCAAAGTGTTATTGACCCCTTGGGAACCTCAAATTCAATCACTGCATGCTCATTTCCTGTGTTCTACCAGTCTTTTCAAAAGGTCTTACTCACAAACATCCTGTCATCTTTAAAAATAAATGTAAAAAAAGTTAAAAATAGTTATAATTTTTTCAAAGAACATAAATTCCCTTGATCTGTGTGGCTTGGATTAAATGTATTCCTGTTTTCCATGACAATTTGTGTAGCATCTATGGGGCGCCAAGTGTGACCTGCCAAATGTTATGGACAAAATTAATTTTGACAAAATGCTATAACACTTTAAAGCATTTTGTACAAAGAAAGACAAACGCCAGTTGCTTCTTGTTTTAGAAATTTAAATTCTAAACCACACATATATTTTGTGTACATATTTTGTGCCGATGTCCTCATAATTAATTAAATAAACATATTAAATGATTTTTTTAATTAAAAAAAATTTAAAAAGATTTTTTAAATGTAAAAATGCAAATTCAGGGGTAGAGAGCATCAGTCCCATCAATCCTCAGATTTAGATGAAGAAAGTGAGACATTAAAGTGCCGGTTCATCCAGTGAGACATTAACAGATACATTTTAATACTGAATCCCAGCCTGTAAGGTTAAGACTCTGGCCTGTGAATAAAGCAACATGTCCTCCAACCAATACGCAGTGGTGGGCTGTCAGGGCCATCCGGGCCTTCTCTGCTGGCCCTGCCAAAATCAAAAAAGTATATATTTTCATAATTAAATGAATGTGTGTCTGAACGTATCTAAATTCAATTACTCTCTATTTCAGTACGTTACAATTATATTTCCAGAAAGAATGTGGCTATTTTTTGTGAGGCTGAGCTGTATCACAGCTCCGTGGACCAGCACAAGTAGAATAGCAAGCCTTCAGTTGAAGCTGCCATTTTCCATTGGATCATAACTTTGACTGACGTGGGTCATCAGCCAATCAAATTTTGAAATGTAGTGATACAACGGCCCAAAGGCCCAGCGATGTGTCGGCGCTACCCCCCGCTGATGTCATCCGCCGTTTGAACTTTTCGCGGGTTGTGAGCGATCTTTGTGAATATGGCTGCCGTCGCATCATCCAGGTGGATGCTGCACATTGGTGGTGGTTGAGGAGATTCCCCCTTCTATATGTAAAGCACTTTGAGTGCCTAGAAAAGCGCTATATAAATGTAACAAATTATTATTATTATTGTGTGCATCCTGATGTCAAGCCGGTAACGTTAGCTGACAAGCTGTGTTTATCTGTGTCTCTTTTGATGTTCTTGTTGTTCTGTGTTTTTGTTTGTTTGTTTAAGAGTATTTATGTCAGTGAGTTGATTTTGATTCATTTCTCCAGTTGCCTAAACGGTGACACGTGAGTGCAGTGGTAACGTTATCAAATTGCCTTTTTGTCTCGCGTGTCCTTTTATGTTGCTTGCCCCCTTCCCAACGAGTACTTTGAAAGCGGGTTCGTAACAGTAGTGCATACAGTGTATGATTGTATTGTATATGTATCGGTGTGTGTGTGTGTGTGTGTGTGTGTGTGTGTATGTGTGTGTATGGTGTGTTGTTAGTGAAGGCCCTAACTGAAACCCCACAGTACGCCACTGCCAATAGCCTTAGGTCGTTTGTCACTTCCTGAAATACGACCCATAGAAGCATTTACTAAAGTTGTGCCCCTATATCGACAACAGGAAACTTTCATTTTAATGCTTTGTTTCCTTTGTTTGCATCATATTTCGGGTTTTGCGTAGCTCAATTGATGGAGCACTGCAAAATACAACATCATGTAATCATGTGATCATCGTAATAAGGTGCTTGAAAAACGACCTATAGAGTCGGTTTTTTTGGAGGACAGTCTGCAAAAACAGATTCCATGATCTGGGTCTACAGCTTGTGAGGCAGCAACAGATACGACCACATTCTGAGCCTCCAGTCTGCGAGGAAAGAGACATTAACACTATGTTTAGAATCTTTGTTTAGCAATTAAGAAACATCGGTGGAACAGAATACGACAGCAAACAATTCAGCAATCCCCAACCCCATGAGAGATGTTGATGTAGTGGCTTAAAAGATACTGATTCTATCCTATATGTGGATGGAGCTTTTTGGTGTTTTTGCCTTTTATTAAGATAGGACAGTATGTGGACAGGAAAAGGGAGAGAGAGTACACAAACTCAACACAAAAACAGTAAAACTCAATCATCTAAAGAAAAAAACAAAAGAGTAGTGATTGACGTGGGCTCTTCCTTATGAAGAGCTGGTGACGCAGTACCCCAAGGGGCGGCATCAACTCCATCAGCCAATGAAATGCTCTACAGGCTTCACACAATTTGTCAAACCTGACGAGTGTTCCCATATGCAGTGGTTCTATTATATTGCCCAGTACATACTTAACTAAATACACTGTAAGTGCGTGCACATACTGTAAAATGCAACTCATTCTATTACAAGAATGTTATTATCATGTTATGTAAATGGCAGCTTGATGCTGCACATCTTGCACTTGAATTTCCATCTACTTTATATAAAGTGATTCCAGACTTGATTTGAGAAGTCCTGTTTTCAAAGTTATGAGAATCTATCTTAAAATATATATTGTTTACCAAAAATATGCCCTTTTAGATTATTAAAATAAAATGATTAGAATGTTTTTGGAAAAGGATTGTTTTTTAATAATCCAATCATCAATGTTGTGTAATGTTTAGAGGTATGACGGTAGCTAGCTGACTAGCTTGTCAATACAGACAAAAAAAAATGTGCACTGTAACTGCTCCTCTATTACTTGTGGGGTACTAAATATATAATCTTATATATGAATAAGAATAAGGTTATTTAAATTGTGTTACTAAATTGTAAGGAGAGGACTGCCAACTTGTTTTTAAGAGTTTAGTTTTGAATTCTTCTGAACAGGTGACTAACCAACAACAGTACAAACAAACAACCATGAAATTAAATTAAAGTGAAATAGTTATCATGATATATTGTATTTCTTGTAAAATTAGGCAGATAGTCCTCCCCATTGTCAGTCTATCCAGTCCCCAAAGCACCTTGTCTTCCATATATAGAATATTCATGTGTGCTAGCTGTGACAGGAGTGACAAGTAGAAGGAAGTAATGAAGGTGAGAGGCCAAACTTGCTGATGTACACATCAGTTGCCTCACATGACACAAAAAGGGAGGGTAAGCAAAAGAGTCAGAGAAGGTGAAAGAGAGACTGAGATAGATAGGAAGGAAATTAATGTATATGCCTGAAGAGAATATATTTAAATACAGTAATCATTCAATATAATAATTGTATTGAATGTACAATTAATATAATGATATATTCATACTAGAGTTAATATATTAATATAAAATGTTAGGGGTCTTTAAATGTGTTGTTGTTTTTTTGTTTTTTTTATAAAAAAAAGATAGAAATAGGCCCAATTAAACTAAAAAAATTTTTTTGTCAACCCAATTTTGATTCAAGTAAGCATCTAGATAATATATTATTATTATTATTTACTTTTACCATTTTGGGAGGACTAATTCTAATGTGAGGAAGGAAAGAAAGAAAGAAAGAAAGAAAGAAAGAAAGAAAGAAAGAAAGAAAGAAAGAAAGAAAGAAAGAAAGAAAGAAAGAAAGAAAGAAAGAAAGAAAGAAAGAAAGAAAGAAAGAAAGAAAGAAAGAAAGAAAGAAAGAAAGAAGTTAGGGCTGCATTTCCCGATAACGTTGCCTCTTAGCACTCTACAAAGACTATAATGTGGCGTTCACACCTCTGTGGTTAACACCAAATCTGTGGTTAATTTATAAAAAGAGTGCCTATTTGAGCATTTTATCTGGTGTTTTCGGAGTTGTGAGATCCAGGGGATCAGTGACATTCCACGCTCGTTTACCCGGGGAGACCTGCCTTTCCTCGGCTAGTCCTTCTCACATTTGCACTCACACTCTGGCACTTTTTTTCTGCTCCTGTCTCGTTGTGAAATGGCTCACTTGGCTCACAATGGCTCACAATAACTCACTTTCTTCCAAGCAAGATCCTTTTTATTCCTTTATTCCTTTTATTCCTGTTCCTGTAGTGATAGGATGATGTATCATACAGCTCCGGGTATCCACATACGGCCACGATTATCTTGTCCTCCATTGTTGTTCTGATTTCTGCCTCCGCTTGTAAATGCGTCACTACTAGAGCAAGCTCGTGATTGGTTAACGCGGCGCGAAATATCCGCCAGAGTTCCGATTTTTCAACTTGAGCGATTTGTGCGAATTGCGCGTTCAAAACGCTCAATTCGCGTCATTCGCGCCGCCTCAATCGCGCGAATCTCGCCGCCGAATGCCATTTCGCGTCTCTGCATTGACTTAACATGTAAATCACTCGCGCGAATCGCGTCCAGTGTGAACGCACCTTTAGGTATAACTTAACTAAAGGTATACCATTTCTAGACGTGTTCCCCGAACTATATTAAGTTTACTTGATTAAGTTTTAAATGTGGATATTTTTCTAACACAAACGCGTTGAATCGCTTCAGAAGGCCTTTATTAACACCCCGGAGCTGCGTGGAGCATGTTATTTGACGGACAGATGCCCTTTTTATGGACTTCAAAAACAGAGCAACTATGAATCAAATTCTAATGCTTGGATTAGCCTGGACTTTTGTAATATAACTCTGATTTTATTTATCTGAAAGAAGAATGTCATATACACTTAGGAGGACTTGGGGGTGAGTAAATTATGGGCTAATTTTCATTTTTGGGTGAACAATCCCTTTAAGGTATACCTTCTTAAGTGCGATGTTACCAGGTGCTGTCTGTGGCAGCGGTGCTGAATTTGTTTATATCGATGGCTCAAGAATCAGTTATTCACTCTATGCAGGGGCTGTTTCACAGCGTTATGCGAGAAAGTGATGTTCTTTATAAAAGAAGCACTTCAGAAATAGTTGAACTTGCATTTATCCAAAATTGCAAACAAAATTTTATATAATTTTGAAAGGACTGCACAAACCAGCAATCTTATGCTCAACCGCATCATGCATCAACCCACTACACTACAATTACAATACATCTGCCATAGTGTCTTGATTTACTCCACAACCAGGGATGATTGTCCAGCAGCTGCATCACATTATTGTGAAAATAACAAATTTCTGTTATTGGATGGCCTACTCAATAAAAACGTAACACGCAAAACATATAATCAACTGCTACTACGGTGGAGAAAAAAAGAAAGAAAGAGGAGAGCCCCCAGCTTTACTCAAACCGAAATGGCCATGCTTTTAGACGAGGTTACACAGAACAAAGATATACTTTTTTTCAAGATTTCGGACAACAGTGTCCAACAAAACTAAAAAGGATATCTGGGAAAACATAGCAATTAAAATGGCATGTTCTAGCCCACAGAGAGAGTAGAAAGTTATCCATAAAAAGTGGCACGATTTTGCCAGTGCAGCCAAAGTAAGAGGTGCTGCAGTCCAGAGAGACTGGGCAAGAACAGGTGGTGGTGCCTGCACTCACCCCCGACGAGGAACAGGCCCTGGCAATCATTCGGGAAGCTGCCTCACAGTATATATGGGGGGAACTCAATGCTCTCAGAACAGTCCATCCTTGCCCCCTCGCACCCTCATGCCCTCTTCCTCCACCAGCAGTGGGAGGGCTTCTCCGGCATTGGCGTCCCCCCGCCTGCAGTCTGCACCTTCATCGGCCTCCACTGAGGTCACCCAGCACCAGCAATCCGGGAGTGGCTCCAGAAGGCGTTCTATCCAATGCGACTGCAGTGAAGAGCTGGTGAAGCTCGAAAAGGAGAAGCTGAAAGTGTTGCGGGGGATCGAGCAGGGGTTACAGGAAGCCAATAACCTTGCCCGGGCCACGCTGGAGGTGAAAAAGGCGAAACTGTCATGATCCTGTCACTCCCTCTCTTTTCCCCTCTGCTGGTCATTCTCACACTCACGTTTCCCTCCGGGTACTTGCACAAATACACTTAGACTTAGCTGTTTCTCGTTACTACTGCTAGGCTCATTCATTCCACACCTTTCCCTCCTTTCCCCTCTGATTGGCGTCTCTATTTCTAGTAGGGGTGTAACGGTACACAAAACTGACGGTTCGGTACATACCTCGGTTTTGAAGTCCCGGTTCGGTATGGAATCGGTACAGCAATTTTACAAAATTGCTTTTTATTAATTTTTATTCAACAGTGGTTTAATGAAAAAAATTGTGTCTGTCCTTAAATGAATTAAATTATAACTAAAAGTTTCTTAAAGATAATGCTGTACACTATATAGGGAGCCCTTACTTACATATAGCTATTAAAGATTAACAACAGTGCCCAAACTATTAGCCTAAATTCAGTTGCTATTTATTTTTAGATATAATAATCAACACTCATAAGCTTCACATAAGGCAGTTTTTGCATTAGGTTTTAACTTCTAAATCGAATTATTTGTATTCGTTGTTGAAATATAATCATTTAGTGGCTGTAATTTTCATGACAGGTTTATTTAAACATACATTAAATAAACAAGACATCACTAACAGGCTAAGTGGTATATAATGAATATATATAGGCTAATATAATGAATATAACGGCTAATATAGTGCATGTATTCAGTGAAAGAGTTGATTTCTCTAGTGACAGCTGTGGACACTGAAGGACTTCTGAGTAAACGTGATTCTGCATGACATTGTTTACAAGCAGGTTTATTGTCTTTCCGCGGTTGAAACACAGATGGAGCGATTACACGACATATGATACATTTCAGTAAGTTGTAATGTATCCTCAACATACCTTAAGATGTATTAATTTATGTTTATTCTTTAGGAAGAGATGATCGCATTGACTCGCGCGCTGCCGCTTTAAGTTGAACTGATACGCGTCTATCAGTCACGTCACATTAAAGAGGGTTAAAACGGCATTTATCGTTTGAATTTCGTGATAAAACGGACTGAATACTTAATATGTTCGTGTGGGAACTCGGATTGAAGTGTGTTCCGCGCTTACAACAAGCCGACTGTTAACTGTTAAAGATTACATTCATAACCGTTCGGTACACGCGTGCACCGTACCGGAAGCCCTGTACAGAAACGGTTCAATATGAATACGTGTACCGTTACACCCCTAATTTCTAGTCTTTCCTTGGTTCTCTGCCAGATTATTAATTCCGTTTGCAGATGTGTCGCCTCGCTATCACCTCTTGTTTCTAGTCTGGTCCTATCTGGCTCACGCTGCCATCGTACCGATCCAACAAACTACAGGTGCTTACATTAAGTCTATGCTCTACTCAGCTCGCCTGCCGTTGAATGCTGTGACCTGGACTCCTTGTGGGCATCATTTTCTACGGCCGTCAGCCGGTCTCCTCTGTTCTATTCTACGGACCGGTCATCTACCTGGGTCTACCGCTTTTCTTGCATAGTTTGAAAGACTTTTATGTTTGACGGCTCAGTGGCCGTATTGCTTATTCTCAATTAAAGACTGTTTAACTTGCCTTCGCCTTTTGGGTCCTCTCTCTCACCACCTGACAGAAGCTTCCGATTCTGGAGAAGCAAAATTTCAAAGACCTACCATTTCTGTTCCAATCATAATCCCAGGTCAAAGTAAGCGTGATTATGATGCTCAGTAGAGTTCAGTGTTGTGTGTTATCTTTTTTATTCAAACAATTTCATTACATTACAGATGAACCATCAACAACCCAGTGACTGCAGACTCCAGGAAAGCACACTTTTCACGAATATTATCAATGATGTGGATTTTCTTTGTTTTTGTTTCATTAAGCACCAATTTGATTAAACACAAACTTCCTGTCATCAATGTTGGGTCTGCAGAGCATCTTTATTGTAATGAATTCATTGCACAATGATCAATGGCACATAATAGTGAATGAACTTGGTTATGCACAATTGCAAACAAAAAATGGCAGGGAGAAAATGTGTATGTCCACAAAAAAGAAGGAATGTTGTGTGGTGACATAAAAAGAAAAATATAGGGTGCAAAAAATACATTAACCAAAAACAGTGTGAATGATTTGCTGCCTTGTTTGTATACCAGCAGCGTGTAGGTAGGGCATCTCTTAGTTGAGGTGGGATTTCTTCTTCTTCTTCCCCCTCCTCCTCTTTTTCCTTTTCTTCTGGCAAGGCTGCACCTCCACTGACTGCAATGTTGTGTAGCATGGCTGTAAATGGAAGCTTTAGCGTAAGTTCTGCCAGGAAGACTTAATTGTCATGTCACTTTAATTTTATCTATCCAATCACATGCTAAATACCTGGGTATAAAAGATCGGTACTTACACATGTCTGAGTTCGCAGATGCTGACGCTCCAATTCACCGCCATCCTCCCCACCACCTCCAAGTCAAATCCTTCCCTACATCCACCCCACCACCACCAGGATGGTCCCTTCCATACCTCACGGGGGGGTCGGCTGCGCCTCTGCCTTCGTCTTCAGGCAGGATATGCAGAGTCCGGACCCTCAGATTGCGAGCTACGGACGGGGCCTATGCCAATATACTTTATTGCTTGCTTGGTTGTTAATAAATGGATAATTGTCACAGTATTTATTCTCCCGAGTCTTTCTGGCAGAACTACTGCTACTGCACAAAATCTTTTTGGCTTCAGACGCAACCCTCCAACTGATTTATGCAGGCATCGAAAACGCATCTTCCAGCGCCCAATCGAGCGCTCCACCAAGTTGCGGGTACAGATGTGTGCGATGTTGTAATCGCGCTCGGCCTGTGTGCTGGTGTTGATGACTGGATTTAAAAGATAGGTTCTGAGGGGGTAGTCGCTGTCTCCTAAAAGAAATGCTCTGCCCGAAAACCCTATTTCTGCATCTTCACCCACTGCTGAATTTGCCCACACAAAGCTGTCGTGTGTGCTACCAGGCCACTTTGCCACCACGTCCGCAAATCTCCCCCTGTGGTCCACCACCACCTGGACATTGATAGCCACGAAGCCCTTACGACAAATGAAGGCCTGGTTTTGTGCAGAAGGGTTGGTGATGAGTATAAGTGTCCTTTCGACAAGGCCTATTACTTGTGGGATACTGACAATGGCATGGAAGCCTTGATGCACCTCAATCACTTTGTGCCTGGCGGAAGGCATGTGGATAAAATCTGTGGCATGACGGAGCAGGATATTCGTTACTGAATGAACGCACCGCCACAATGAGGTGTTACTCAGCCCATATCCATCCCCAACCACCTCCAAAAATCATCCCATTGCATAAAAACGGACAGCCGCCAGTAGCTGGATTTCGAAAAAGTCTCGAAAAAGTTGGACCAACAAGATCTAAAAGACATGGTAGACAGGGGACTAAAGTTTTCAGGTATGAAATAGTACACATACACTAAATGGCTCCGCAGACGGCGCCGTCTTTGATTTAGCACAACTATTCGCTGTCTCGCTGCCATAGTTTGACCAAATTCCCCTCCACAATATACTGTCTAATGGTTTGCCAGCTGATGTACCTTTGGATAATATGATTAAAAAGCTAACAACCATTAGTGTAATGACAATTTTAATCCTTGCATAACAAAAAAATAATAATTAGCCTCAAATTAGCCTTATCGAACACTGGGTGTATATTACAACTTCAGAATTATATTAATGTAGACTGACATGTAAAGATGCTATTTGCACAGTGGTGGCCACTAGTGGAGTGAACTGTCACTGTGATAAGGTATAGCTAAGAGTGGTCCAGACCAACCTTACGAAAGTATGACTTAAAGAAGGTATACTTAATTAAGATCATTTCGGGAAACACGTATTAACGTTAAGATACACATTAAGGTATAACTTAAGAACGACGTAGTGTTACGAAGGTTTCGGGAAATTTAGCCTAGAACTCTATGAAACCAATTTTGAAGGCATATTTGCATTTTTATTACTGTTGACCCCACAAGCTACATTTTTATTACAGCGCAATAAGAGATCCTTAATAAGATACTGGCTTTTTAACCACTCTCTCAGTTACCAAACAGGTGCAACCACTGCAGCTTGATGCAGTGACACAAAAGGTTCACAGATAATTAAATATTGATTTTTGTTTTCTAATCCTATATAAAAATTGTCCAGAGACTCCCAAAGGTACTATTCATCCCACCTCTCTCAATAAAAGTGGAGAGAGAGAGGCTCAGAGGGAGGGTGGAGTCTGTATTTGTAGTTAATCTTTATTTCAAATTCCCGTTTGTGTGTGTTAAAGGATGAGGTGGAATTGAGATGATTATTGCAATATGTTTCAGGCACTCGCCTTGAACTCAGCTAAAGTCATACTGTAGCTCCACCACCACTCATGACGCTGATCTCTTCCTTTGGCTCGGTTCAAGGAAATCTGACATTTGTTGAAATAGCGTTTTATGTGCACACAGACATTTGTTTTCTCTCTAATCACCTCCATTTCTCTATTCAATGTGTTTTTTTTTTTCAAATCATTCAACTATCAAACCAGACAGAAATATACACTAACCAACCTGTTTAACTGCTCGTAAAAAAGGTACACTATGTAACCTTTTTTGTAAAAAAAAAAAAAATCAGAGAGAAGTAGCTCCGGCTACAATGTGCATGCAGTTTTGTTTATGGATGCCCCAGGAAGAAGGCCTTAAAACTCGTGCCACCAGCTTCACTCCATTCCCACGGCTCTCTGCCCCACACTGCTTGCCACATGCTGTACCTTTAACACAAATATCTAATCAGCCAATCGTATGGCAGCGTGTTTTTAGGCATGTAGACATCGTCAAGAAAATCTGCTGAAGTTCAAACTGAGCATCAGAATGGGGAAGAAAGTTGAATTAAGTGACTTTAAACATGGCATGGTTGATGGTGCCAGACGGGCTGGTCTGAGTATTTCAGAAACTACTGATCAACTGGGATTTTCACACTCAACCATCTCTAGGGTTTACAAAAAATGGTCTGAAAAAAAAGAATATCCATTGAGCGGCAGTTCTGTGGGCAAAACAAATGCCTTGTTAATATCAGAGGTCAGAAGAGAATGGCCAGATTGGTTTGAGCTGAAAAGGAAAGGAAAAAGTAACTCAAATAACCACTCATTACAATTACATTGAATCTTGAAGCAGATGGGCTACAGCAGCAGAAGGCCATACTGGGTGTCACTCCTAGCTCAGAACAGGAAACTGAGGCTACAATTTGACAATAAAAGATTGGGAATAACGTTGCCTTTCTGCTGCGACATTCAGATGGTAGGGGCAGAATTTGACGCAAACAGCATGAAAGCATGAATCCTGCATGGTTTTGGGGGATATTTTCTTGGCACGGTTTGGGGCCCTTAGTACCAACTGAGCATTGTTTAAATGCTACAGCCTATCTGAGTATTATTGCTGACCATGTCTATCACTTTATGACCACAATGTACCCATCTACTGATGGCTACTTCCAGCAGGATAACACATAAAGCAAAAATCATCTCATTTGAACATGACAATGAGTTCACTAAACTCAAATGGCCTCCACAGGCACCAGATCCAATCAAATCTCAATCCAATAGAGCACCTTTGGGATGTAGTGGAATGAGAGATTTGCATCATGGTTGTGAAGCCAACAAAAAACTGTGTGACGCTATCATGTCAATATGGACCAATAAGTTCCAAACTGGTACTAGCAAGGTGTACCTAATACAGTGGCTGATAAGTATACTATACTGGATTTAGAAATATTAGAATAAAAAAAAATAATAAAAACATCAGAAAAGGATTACTTATTTAGTTTATTTAGTATGAACATTTACTAGTCATAACCACAATATGGAGGAAATCCATGATATGTACGTTTACTATCAGATCATTATGACTAAGAAATTCCATGTATTGCACAGTATTTCCAGGTAGAACTCTTATTTACATTCCTCCTAAATGTTTCATAAATTATATTAAGTAATAATGTATATTCTAGGGATGTTAACCGATGACCGTTTGACCGATGGTTGACCGTATCAACGTTAACCGATCAAAGTTGTCGGTTGTCGGTTAAAAAAAAAAAAAGTGATCTCTAAATTAGGCTATTTATAGACAGTGGACTAAACGCTACAGTTAGCCATCTCATTCCAAAATCTTTTTATGTGAAGTGAACAAATCCCTCACACTCAATTTATCATAACTCGCCTGTTTGTACTTAATAAACCAATAAAAACATTTGGCGCGAAGTCACAGCGTTTGGGTTTGCGCGCTCACAAGGTTTGCAAAAAGTAAACAGGCTAAATAAAACACTCGAGGTTAGACGGCAGTATGAAGCGTGCAAAGAAAAGTAGTGTGTGGGACCATTTCACCAAAAAGAATGACACAGATGTAAGTTGCAACTTGTGTGATACAGTGCTTAAATACAGTAGTAGCACATCATCTAAATATATTACATCTACATTTCAGTGGTAACACATAAGGTGTTGATCATCATCTTTCTTTATTATTGTTAGCACTACCTCGAACTAAAGCGGCGTCTCTTCGGAGCTGTCATTATCTTAAATGAGTCGCGGCAATGTTTCAAATGAGCTTGTAACGCTAGACAATAGCCTTTATTTTCAACGCGATCACCTTGTGCCCAAACCATTTCGAAACTAAGGAGCCATTTGTCCTCCGATTACAAACAAGCTCAGCGCCGCGTTTGCGGGACTCATGTTTCGCGCTGTAGGGGATTTAAAAAAATTGACGTGAGTGGAAGGCAGGAGGCGGCGCCTGGACAGTGTGTGTGTGTGTGTGTGTGTGTGTGTGTGTGTGTGTGTGTGTGTGTGTGTGTGTGTGTGTGTGTGTGTGTGTGTGTGTGTGTGTGTGTGTGTGTGTGTGAGAGCGGGAGGCAGAGCGGCAGAGAGATGCGACAGAGTTGCGAAATTGCAGGCGCGGCTCGCGAGTTGCGGCTGTTATTTCAAATAGCGCAGCATATTTTTTTAACTAATCGGTTAACCGGTTTCAACCGGCTAATGAGGCTCGGTGGTCGGTCAAGAAAATGTTTAGTTTTCGCCATCCCTAGTATATTCTAATCAATTGAAGTAAATATTTTGGAATGTTTTACAAATCACAAAACCACATTTTATTATTTTGTTTATCTTATTTTTCTGCTCACAAGTGTTAAAATTAATGTTGATAAGCTACACAAAAGCTGTTTAAAAAGATTTAAACAAAATATAAAACATTGTAGTCAATGGCTCTATTACTGAAACCATTTGATTTGTCATTTAAGAATGTGTTCGATGTTTCTCAACTTCCCTGACGATATACATCATGTGTGGTAATAAGCAAGACATCCGAAATGTGCAGTCCTGGTGTAGTCTGAGACCATGATTTAAAACCCTGCCCTGTCTACATGTAACCTTGAGCATGTTATGCCATAATGGAGTGGTTGGCTTGATCCAAAATGAATTAGTTCATGATGGCTCTGTCAAACGTATCCCCCACTCCCCCTCAACTCATATCCTCATCCTTCTCGAGCAATAGGGCATGTAGGTGGATTGTGCATTGCTAGTGAGTGGGTGGGTGTGGGGATAACAGAAAGGTATTGATCTGTTGTCTGGTGTATCAGGCAAGCGATGGGAATAAAGCTGATGGCACTTTACCTTCATGACTCACTTTTGCCCAGTCTTATCAACGTTGGCTCTCTTGCGATTTTACCTTACCTCCTGCTCCACCCCCACCCCCACATCATTCTCTTTTTCTCTCATTTTTATGCAGTGAGAGATAATTTCGAAGCTTCTGCGGTAGAGAGAGGGGGTGCATGAGTATTGGTGGGGGCTATAAATAAAGAACAAGGTCAGAAGAGGTTGTTTTCCAGCAGTCAACAGAATGCAGGTAGAGAGGGGAGAAGGGGGGTAGAGATAGCTCTCAAGCTCCCGAGCACCCTGATATCCCAGAATGCCAGCTGCTGATAAGAAAGTGGACCATGTAACCTTTGGTGGGCACGTGACGCAAATGCAGATGTGCTGTACGTCTTGATGGGGAAGATGGGCTTGCTGCACTTGAAGGATGAGGTGAAAGTCAGAAAAGGAGGGTGGTAGAGTGAGGAAGAGAGAGAGAGGGTGGGAGGGAAAGAGATAAGAAAAGGAAGCTGTTAGTCGCAAGAATTGCTAGGGGGATGAAGGAGATGAGAGCGTCTACAGAGGAGAGCTGTAGAATGGATTGGAATAAAAAAAAGGTGTTCTGGGAAAGTGTATCTTCTTATTTTGCCACAGCAGGATAATAGTTCAATTGCCTCTATTCCCAAAACAAAAGCAACAGGATGTAAATAAAAACTAGTGATATAGATAAAGTAAATTGGAGGACAGCTCGAATAAAGATATGGAATAAAAATATGGCAAACTTTCACAATTAATGTTGTCGAAGGTTGCATTTATTTAGTGTAGCAAAAAAAATCAGAGAGAAGTAGCTCTGACTACAATGTGCATGCAGTTTTGTTTATGGATGCCCCAGGAAGAAGGCCTTAAAACTCGTGCCACCAGCTTCACTCCATTCCCACGGCTCTCTGCCCCACACTGCTTGCCACATGGTGTACCTTTAACACAAATATCTAATCAGCCAATCATATGGCAGCGTGTTTTTAGGCATGTAGACATCGTCAAGAAAATCTGCTGAAGTTCAAACTGAGCATCAGAATGGGGAAGAAAGTTGAATTAAGTGACTTTAAACGTGGCATGGTTGATGGTGCCAGACGGGCTGGTCTGAGTATTTCAGAAACTACTGATCAACTGGGATTTTCACACTCAACCATCTCTAGGGTTTACAAAAAAGGTCTGAAAAAAAGAATATCCATTGAGCGGCAGTTCTGTGGGCAAAAAAAAATGCCTTGTTAATATCAGAGGTCAGAAGAGAATGGCCAGATTGGTTTGAGCTGAAAAGGAAAGGAAAAAGTAACTCAAATAACCACTCATTACAATTACATTGAATCTTGGAGCAGATGGGCTACAGCAAAACAAAAGTAACAGGATGTAAATAAAAACTAGTGATATAGATAAAGTAAATTGGAGGACAGCTCGAATAAAGATATGGAATAAAAATATGGCAAACTTTCACAATTAATGTTGTCAAAGGTTGCATTTATTTAGTGTAGCATGTAACAACAATAATAACAAAACTGTTCATTTCTAGTATTAATTGAGCAATTCAAAATTTTCCAACATATTCCAACATATCCAACATATTTTTGTCTTTAACTGTACATATAGCATACATATGTACATATGTACACAAAACTTGTTTGTTTTGGGAAGGGAGCCACGACTTAGAGCGTGGTACCCAATTGCGCTAAATGCATTTCATGTTTGATGTGCCAGCCTGTCTGATTACCGTGAAGATGCCACATCCAATTTCAATTATAGGCATATTGAATACCCGTTAAACACTTTATTCCCACCATCAAATACCCGTTAGACATTTTATTTCCACTTTTCAAGTATTTTCTTTGTATTTAAAAAAAAAAAGTATCTCTTTGAGCTGATATGTAATGGGGAAAGGGAGAAGAATGGGATCAGAGAAAGGCTGATTCTAACTTGCATCGGTCACATCAAAAGCTAAATTATGGTGCATGGTCACAATTACAAAAATAACTGGTAAAACAGGGCAACGCAGGTGGAGCAAGAGAGCACCAGGAGGATGCAGGTGTAGCAGGAGTCCCAAGCATGGGGCGGGGTCCATTGCTATTTAGAGGAAGAATGGCTCCCCTTGGGGATGGGGGGGGGGGGGGGTGTTTGGTTCCCAGGGCTTAATTTGTGGCAGAAATTAGACATGTTTTTATCATGTTTTGTCTGTGTGTTTAAAAGTGTTAATATATTATTAATATTAAAGTCATCAATAGGATTTCCCAGGAAGTAAACTGTTTCCATCCAAGATTTATTACACACATTTTCAAATTGTGCATCAAAATATTTTGATGGAAACCCAGACTGAGATTGCGTATATGTTCTGTTATCTTCCCCTTCCGAATTTTAACTCCTTGCCAAACTATTACCCCCTTCATGAGGCTGCTACCTGGTTGCCTAATCCTAATCCCACCCCCACACCTAATCCTAAACCTAAACGTTAGAATTTGTCATATAATCTATTCAATCACCTCCCGTTGTTCTGGGACCTCAGAATTTACAAATTAAGCAATTGCTTTCTCCCATTTACCATTTTTACCATTTATGCATTTGGCAGACGCTTTTATCCAAAGCGATTTACAGTGCCCTTATTACAGGGACAATCCCCTGGAGCAACATGGAGTAAAGTACCTTGCTCAAGGGCACACTGGTGGTGACCGCTGGGATTGAACCAGCAACCTTCTGCATATCAGTTCCATGGTTTAACCTACTGGACCACCATCTCACACAGCCCATTTTCCGCAGGGACCTCTAGATCGCAGGGCCTGGTGTGGTTGCACCAGTTGCACAGCACTAAGGACATTCCTGAGCAGGAGACCCCCAGGGAGGCATCGGCAGAGCAGGAGACTACCATGAGGGAACCAGCAGAGATGAAGGCAACCACGGTGGCACTGGAGACCATGGTGGAGCCGGTAGAGCATAAGACCTCTGTGAAGCCAGCACAGCAAATTACCATAGTGGAGCCAGCAGAAAAGACCAGGGCAGTTCAGGGGGATGAAGAACCATGTCAGAACAGACAGATCCAGTAGTGTGGAAGAACACTGGAAAGCCGGCAGAGTGGGAGACTCTTGGAGACTGTAGAGTAGGAGACCCCAGAGTGAAGGCAGAACAGGATACCCTTAGGGAGCCTGTAGAGCAGGAGACCTTTGGAGAGCTGGCAGAGCAGGAGGCCCCTGGAGAGCTGACAGAACAGGAGGACCTTGGGGAGCCTGTAGAGTAGGAGACCTCTGGAAAGCTGGCAGAACAGGATACCTCTGTACAACCTGTAGACCTCTGGAGAGCCAGAAGAGCACAGACAGGAAACACAGGGAGCTCTGAGATGGAACTATTGGACATGACAGTACAGGTATTAGCACAGGGCAAAAGGACTCGGCACAGGGACTCCGTGACAAAATAGGCAAGGAGCTCAGGGATGACCTCTATAGTAGAAGAGACAGGGATGGCCTCCATGGCTGTGACAGAGAGTTTGGGAGCAAACACTGGCACCTCAGATGGAGCTACAGGACACACCGCCACCTTAGTACTGGGCACCTTAGTGCTTTCTTGTTCTGTTTGCACTTTTTAAAAGTAAATTCAAACTATTTTGTGAGCACAGTAATTTGGAGATACTGTGCTAATGTAACAACTGTGTCACTGTCACCTTACAGTATATTGCAATAATGAGCACAATAATATTGTTATAATGTCTACTTTAAAATGCATGATTCTAGATACCTAGAAGCCCTTGTAAGAAACCAAATTAGGCTTCCTGTTGTCAGCCTAAATGTGCAGTACTAAAATGGTTGGCTTTTGCAAACAAATTCTACAGATGATGTGCAGTATTTCTGCCAACTTGTGGCTCAGTGGCTCCGATAGTCAGTTAGCTATAAGGTATTTCAGAGTGATTGCACCAACATGGGAATAACTGACCCTGAACTATTATTTCAATGACTGCTCCCATTTTTCTTTGGTCTCACATATACTTGCTCCCTTGTATCATTCACTAACAACCCTAAACTTACTGAAGAAGTGAAAAATTCTGGTCAAGATGGCTCGCAAATGAAGTTCTCCTCCTCAGTTGCATCTCCTGCGACCAGAGTGCTATTTGTTTTCATTATCATGACAGGTCTCTTAAAGAGTGCCGTGTCTTTTCCCTGCTTCTTTTCTCTGCTGCACAGTTTCCCTTATTCAATTTGATGTGGGAGTGTCACTTTGAGATAGAGCCATATGATCTTCAGAATTTTTGAAGGTGAATGCATTTTTGCACTCTGCAGATAATGATAGTAGTACAAGTATTCACATTATTTGTTCATTATGCACTCTAAAATGGCGCTATATTGCACTAAAAGTGGTTCTTTGGCTCGTAATAATAAGGGAACCACTTTAAGTGCTGTATAGCACCAAATCACAGTGGTTCTTCACCCGTTCTTCACCGGTTCTTTGGGATGACTGAGGTGGTATATATCACCGTTACCATATACAGAACCTGTTAAGATATGGTGCTGTATAGCACCAAAAGTGGTTCCCCTATGATTACGAGTCAACAACCACTTTTAGTGCCATATAGCAGCATTTTTTTAGAGTGTGGTTACAGGGCTATAGTATTGTATTTCATCCTATTAAAAGGTGATGGAAAATGAAGCTAGAAAAATATAGTAGCTACATGCAAATAAAAAAATTTAGATATAGGGTTTAAATTTAACACCTGCTATAGCTTCATAATCTAGGATTTATGTCAAATTCAAGGTCATGCAAGCCAAATTCACTGAAAATACTTGTCATGATGTAAATATCAGCCAATTAGAGCAGCATCTGTGCAGCTCTGGTATACATGAACACAAGAGTAGCTACAGGGAACATGATTTTCTCATTTCAATGGACCAGCTTTTAGAAGGGAGGATAAAATGCTTCCTAATTGTTGTCAGATTGTGCGTTCAACTATGTTCTTAGAAACTTGCCAAATTAGGCAGATGCCAACATGAACAAGCTACTGATATGTCCTCATCCTTGAAAACGTCTCAGTATGTAACCCTGTGTCGGTAGCCGTCAGATTTGGCAATTGTCTGAAGCCCTTATTAAATCATGCCAATTCTTTGACTGACGGTGCTTAGCACCGCCATCCAAGGCAACACGTAGCCAGTGCATGCTTAAACCATCTACTTCAGATGCATCGGCAGACCATTAACCAAGACACACTTGAGTCCCTTTAGCAAAAAAATTTCTTCCATGTGCTATTTCTTTGCTCATTTTAAATATAGGAAATTGTATATTATTAGGTTATTATACCTAATAATTAGGTTATTGTAATATGTTTAATATTTATTCATGTTTAATGTATTATTGTTGTTTTGTATGTGCTTGTACTAAAATTCTATAATTCAAATTGTGTAAAAGTAGCCCTGTTTCCACCGAAATTACCCGGAACTATTTGTACCGGGAACTTTTTTTACAGGAACTTTTTTCCCCCAGACCTGCTACTGTGCGTTTCCACTGCGGTCTAAAGTACCATGAATATTAGGCAAATTAGTCCAGAGACGTGGGACTGCGCGCGGCTGCTCCTCCCAGTCAGCGACAGACAGTAATAATTTTTGTGCGATACTATCTGCAACAATAACAAGTATGGAGGAGATGCAAGCAGCGCTGCTTTTGCTAGTTATGTGGTTTACTAAATATGTAATTAACAAAACGGTGGAAAAGAGACGAGCACTGATACTAAAGCGTATTCTGAAAGCTCGTAAAGCTAGATTTAATGTTATTATCAGCTATTACGGACATTGACCGTGCGATTGCTGAGACAACGCGAGCCATTGGATAGAAAGAGCAAGACTGATATTTACTGAACGCAGAACGAACAAACCTTGCAAGACTTTTACAAATGCCGGTTGAAATAAATTGCTGCGTGAGCTCAACCGATCAGCATGTTCAGCGCCCAAGTCCCACTCCCGAAAGTTCCATAACTTTGAAAAAGTACCACCTCACGAACAGGGCCGTTTGGAAGGGGAAATATTTACCCGGAACTTCATTTAGACCCTGGTTCCTGCGGTCGAAACACGCAGATTACCACCCCAAAGTTCCTAGTTCCTGGGGAAAGTTCCTGCGGTGGAAACGCGGCAAGTAATGATTTCTGCAAAAAGGGAAAACCTGCAAAGTTCCAGGTTGACACACACAACCGAGATGTTCCCTTTCGTTCAGTCACTACGACGTAACGTTAGTGACTAACGAATGGGGGTTTCGCTTAGAAGCCAATTACCTTCAAGGAATTTAACAGCGCCCAATTGCAGTGCCAATGCCATGGGCATGCGGAATTTGCATGCGTAACTCCGCCCCACCACGTGGGTATATAAGGAAGTACGCTGGCAACATCGCATTATGTTTCTGCTTTGGAGCCAAGAGTATCTCTTCACTCCTTCAAGCCTGCTAACTGAGTCTTTGTCAGCCTTCGAGACGAGCAGCTTTCCAGAGGCGTTGGTGTCAACGGAGCGTTCCAGCGATCGCATACTGCCTGCCTGCTGATCTGTGCAGTGGTCTGCTAGACAGTGAGCGTTCAGGCCTGCTCCGGCCCCCCGCGCATCTCGTTTGGCGCTCTGGAGGATGATGCGATGTCGGTCCCCCATATCCCAGGCTGGCCTCTTCGGCGAACAGTTTTCAACCGCCCAGAAGCAGACTGAGGCAATCAAACATATACTGCCCCTGCGGCCAGCTGCTGCCTCCACCCAGCCGCCGGTACAGTCGCCTCAGCCTGCTCACCACCGAGTGCGCCCTCCTAAGGCTCCCGCCCCTCCCGTCCGGCCCCAGCAGCAGCCTTCACCTGGGCCAGGTCGTGAAGGACGCCGTAGGAAGGCACCCCAGTCCGCTCAACCCGCCCCGCGCCCCGCTAAACGCCAGGCCAAGCGGCGCTCCTGAGACGGACGGCTCAGGGATGGGAAATTCTTTCTAGGAGATGGTAGCAGGACCACTCCTTCCCCCGGTGGAGGGCCGGGGGAGAATCTTTTGTTCAGCTGCTGGCCCCCGGGTCAGCAGCACTCTAATGTGGTTAAAGAAAGAATTGACATTCCCATCCCTGAGCCCCCAGAGACTGGTGACAGTAGTGTGCGCCGCCCCCGGGCCACGCCGCTCTCGTCCCTCTCTGTCGCCAGCCTCCTGTCAGAGCAGACCCCAGTGTAACGTGCGTCCTTCCCTGGTCTCCTCTGTCAGGACGCAGCAATTAGATGTGCCCCAAACGCGTTAACAACGCCCAAACGCCTCCCATGTCTGGGCCGGTAACGCTGCCTTGCTGCCCCACCCTGGGTACATCTGTGGTCCGATTGACCCCGCTGGTGCAGTTCCTGGGAGCCTGGCTTCAGCTTCCGGGACTGTCCCGCTGGGTCGCGAAGACCGTCAGGCACGGCTACGCGATTCAGTTCACGCAGGCTCCTCCCTGCTTCCGGGGAGTCCGCTACACTGTGGTCGGGGCCAATGCCCCTGTCATGCGTGCGGAGATTGCCACCCTACTGGCGAAGGGTGCGATCGAGCCTGTCCCTCCAGCCGAGATGAAGTCCGGGTTCTACAGCCCCTAAAACCGGTGGGTTACAACCAATCCTGGACCTTCGCATCTTGAACCATACCTTCACAGGCTTCCGTTCAAGATGTTGACTGCTAAACGCCTTTTCGAATGCGTTCGTCCGGACGATTGGTTTGCAGCAATTGACCTGAAGGACGTCTACTTCCATGTCTCCATCCTACCTCGACACAGACCGTTCCTACGGTTTGCTTTCGAGGGGCGGGCATATCAGTACACGGTCCCCAGAGGATCTCTTTTCTCTGTATGGATATCGACTCGGTCGCCATGTGCGCGCAGCTTATGAGCGAGCGCGCGCAGTCTCTGCTGACTTGCCCCCGTCAAATCGAGAGCAAGAGTGCAGTTCCACTGAAACTATTTCAGAGGCTCCTGGGACATATGGCATCTGCAGCCGCGGTAACGCCGCTCAGATTGCTACATATGAGACCGCTTCAGCACTGGCTTCGCGATCGAGTCCCGAGATGGGCATGGCAGTCAGGCATGCTCCGGATCCTAGTCACTCGGGCCTGCTTACAGATGCTCACCCCGTGGTCGAACCTCAGTTTTCTGAGGTGTGCCCTTAGAAAGAGTTTCCAGGCATGTTGTTGTATCAACAGATGCTTCTGCCACGGGTTGGGGTGCCATGTGCAATGGACAAGCAGCCGCGGGCTCCTGGACAGGACCCTAGTGCCTTCTGCATTTCAATTGCCTCGAGTTGCTGGCAGTACGGTTCGCCCTGCACCGCTTCCGAGCGTTGCTGAAGGGTCAACATGTACTAGTCCGGACACCAAAGTTTTTTTATTTTTTTCTCTCTAAATAATGTTGAAATGGAGACTATGAAATACACTAAGTTTCATTATCCTGGCATGTGTTGAAAGTGTTAAACCATGTTTGTTACAACTAACCCCACATTAGGTTGTGTCTCTGTTACCTAGTAGCAAAGCCACTAGAAGGCAAGCCTGAATCCTTTAGCCAAAAAGCATAATAGCTAATGCTAACGCTCCGGCTGTGTCAGTATGCAGGGAAAGAGACCACAGTCTCTTTTTTTTTTTTGTCTTTCAGGTTTTACCAGTTATGATAAGACTTCAATTGTTGACTTGAGTATTATAACTGCATATATGTAGCCTAGAAATCTAGACGCACCCTAGCGGCAGCAAATCTAATTTGCAGTCAGGGTAGTCTAGCAACTCTCTGTTGGCTGGCTTGTGAGCTGGAAAAACCAAACTCTGGTCAGGCCAATCACATCGTGTATAGAGTCGGTGGGCGGGCTTAACATAATGACGGCAGAGTTGCTGCGGTTCCACATGCTACTTGAAAACAAAGAAGCTGGCAAACAGTAGGGGTGTGCATTGGCACTGCCCTCACAATTCGATTCGATTACGATTCACCAGGTAACGATTCGATTCAATTCGATTCTACGATGTATTGCGATGCATCAAAATTCTACTGCACACAACAAGGCAAATTTTTAATCAGTCATGAGGCAATACAAGGAGTCAGATATTGAACAACAGATTTTATTGGCTGCTATGTGTGTATTATCACTCTCCTGTATCTTTGACATAAATGTCATTAAATAAAATAAAATTGAATGGTATAGGGTATTGGATATGGCATTTTCAAACCTGAAAAAGAAAACATAAATCACTGCTTTCAGTGCTTTGAATGAGAAATGTTTCTCTTCGCTCTGCTTTAGAACCATTTGAAATTATATAGAGCAATAATAACCAACTAAGCCAACTTTTTCCAGCAGTGAACACAGAGCTTTTTACTGTGTGTAAAAAAAACACAGACAAAAGACAGGGCACTTCATGAACTCCTGTGCAAATATTAATCCGTAATTACAGTCACACTATTGTAACAACAACCACCACCCAGGCACCCAGCAATAAAAATATTCAGTGCAACACACACAGTAACGTTGACACTAGGGACTCGTCAATTCTCGTGCTTGATTTTAGTGTGGCAGGCGCGTTAGCAGGGCGTAAGCAGCGCATATTTTTTCCGGCGCCCATGTTAACAGATTAGAGCATTCACATCGCACGCAGAGGCGGCGCGGCAGCTCATCGCATCGCAGGAGCAGGAGCAGAAGCAGCAGTGCCGCGATCGTTTCGGCGCCGAGTCTATTTTTGCCGCGCTGCTCACGCTGATTTAAAGCCACAGTGGATTGTTCTTGATCAAAACTGACCAGATTAACATGGAAAATAACAAATTTCACCATGAAATCATGTAGTGAAGTGCCCCGTGTGTTTCACAATCACAGCATATGCTGCCCATCATAAATCAAAGCACGAGACAGGAAAATGTGACATAATGTTCAATATTTGTCTGTATTTGCAATATCTGCGCGAGACAAACGCTGCCAGTGTGAATCCACAATGGGGGCGCGGGCTCCCGCTCTCCACACCCACCGCTCCTGCCCTGCTAACGCGTGCGGTGTGAAGCCGGCGTCAGAATCCGAAATGTGCAGATGTCCGCTTTCCAAGCTTTGGGTGCGTTTTTAATTACCCATCTATCGCGGTCATCTCCCTCCGCCTCAGCCATCTTGATTGTTGTTGTTATGACCCTGGAAGTAATTGAAACTTCACAACTTTATTGTTCAACTCAAGGCCAGAAAATAAACGGTGACATAATCGATTATGGCACTTTGCCGCATCGATGCTGAATCGTGCATGCCCCGCATTGCGATGCATCGCTGAATCGATTATTGTTGACACCACTAGCAAACAGCGGTCTTTCGAATCGGCTTTGGCCGCGACTCTGGAAGACTTGGAGTTAAGCTTTTCTTTGAGAAAAGAACAAAGAACAGCACTGAAGTCATTCTTAAGAAAGGAAGATGTGTTCGGAGTTTTGCCGACCGGATACGGTGAACGTTTTATCTATCAACTAGCTCCACTTCACCTTCTTCGTAGCTCTGGTTGGTTGTAGCGCTATCCTATTGCGTGCAGAGGGAATTTGAAAGACAACCGTTTATCCCACCCCTCGGATTGAGCCCTGACAATGGTGTGTTCCCAGACCCAACATCTTGATGTAGGTCTGGTTTGTCAGGCTAGCATATATGCATATTATGCTAATATTATGCATTTTAATGAATAAAGATAGTTAATAATTTAATTATAAATATTGTGTTATTGCCACAGAATCAGCACCATCATTAACACTGGACCCTTCAGCTCCACCCACTCGTTCAGCCTCACCTGGATTCTCATTCCACACACCTGTCACACTCACAGTATATAAACAGCCTCCCACTATTCCATCACTGTCTAGTCTTGTTGTTACACACCATACAACTTACCTGGCTCCTTACCTGAACCACTCAGGTAAGGTCTCCAGATTCCCTGCTTATATACCACTGTCACCATCACAGCACCTGCAAAAGACAGACTGTTACCAGTGAAGCTAAGTCTGTTTAACTATCTACTTGCTGAACACTCACCTGATTATCCTACTTGCTCTCTGCTACCTGCCAATAAACGCCAAAGTTACCTGTGTTGTCCCCTTCTGTACGCTGACAGTTGTTTTGTACATTGTTTAATGAAAATAAAAAATGAAGTGTTTGTTTACATGTGAAGACTTGTATTGCAAAGATGTATGACTGCTGTGTGCCTAATGATGATGATATAACGCTTTTTAATGAATGAAGTTGTTATGGTAACATACAGTAGGACAATGCAGACCTACTGTACATTTAACCCTTGTGTTATGTTGCGGGTCAAATTGACCCGTTTTGATTTTTAAGTTGTCAGAAATATCAGTTAACCTATGTTTTTTTTTCTTAAAATTTTGTGACTTTTTCTCATTTAGGGTCATGAACATGCATGCAAAGTTTCAACACGCTGATGTGTTTTGACATATACACACACATTTACTGTTACGTTCGTGATGTTCACGGGTCAATTTGACCCGCATATTTTAATGTTCTAAGGCAATTGTAGAGACCCAAAATAATAACATTTCTTGGTTATATTTTGTTATTTTAGTTTTTTACTAACCTATGAAGCTAAAAAAATTAGCTTTTCCCCATTTTTTCAATACAGAAATATTTTTTGTATGCCACAAATGGTAAAAATTAGCTATAATTTCTTTTTTCAATCTATCTGAAATACTATCTAACCTACATTGTTTTTCTTGAAATTGTGTGACCTTTTCTCATTTAGGGTCATTAACATGCATGCAAAGTTTCAACATGATAATGCGTTGTGAAATGTGCATATCAAAATTGTATACACTCTTGCTGTTTGTGGGTCAATTTGACCCATATAGGATAGCTGTTCAAAAGCAACTGTACAGCCACAAAATACAAAACACTTTGTGCATCTCAGAGCTCTTCAACTATTAACAACTTCATGAAGCAGTGTTTTGAAATCGGCCATCACTGTATAAGTCGTAAAAGTAAAGTTTAAAACAAGTTATAGAAGTTTATGAACATGAAAATATATAACATATGTATTTTTATATTTTATATAAAATATACATTTTACAAAACATGTTAAATTCTAAAACCTCAAGAAAATCAAAGCTAAATATCTGAACAAATTCTGTACCAAATTTTAGGTTGATATCTCAAAAAAAAAAGTTTCTAGTAACTTTCTAGTAAAAAAAAATCTAGTTTTCCACTAGATGACATGTAGACTCTTGGATTTCCATATATGGTTTGAGTGATCTGAACGTTATATTTTCATACTTTTCAAAATATCTATGTAGACATCCTATTGAGAAGTAGTTTGGGCAGTAATGTTAATATTTGATTTGAATTCAATCTCTAAAATGCATATAAAAAAAACATATGGAAAGAGTCAAAACGTGCGTTATAGTTTGGTACCGCATCACAAATGACGAATCTATCGCTATTTATCTCCTGCTCTGTCATCTCTTTTGAAAATCAGTCACCAAATATGAAAATTAGAGTCTGAAAGCTTTAAAATGCTATATAGTTGGTCAAGATTTCTTTAGGTTTAGACTAAGATAGTATTGTTCTAAATGTATAAAGGCAAGTGTCCTAAGGGCCAATCTCAAAAATAAAAATAAAAATGGTTAAAAGTATTTTTATAAATCGTAAATTCAGATATTTATTCTTTGTAATGTGTGAAAAGTATTGATATTAAAAGTTAATTGTTTGTACCTGATTGTATGTGTTTTTTCATAGTGTTATTTTTGGGGAATTGTATTGAATCCAATTAGGGTCAATTTGACCCGGACCATAAGGGGTGTAACCAGAAATCGAACAGTGCACGAGATAGTGATATAAAACCAAATATAGAACATTGATTCACAAGACCAACAGGCTAGAAAAGATACTGATTAACGCACAATGTAACTGACTGCCATAAAACTTTGAACGCGCACACTGACTGTTGCATGCCTAGTCTGTTTTGTTGTCTTTGAGTTTGTTCCTTTGTCCAGTTTTCCTGTCACTTCCTGATCATTGCCATTATGAGTTCATTCTGTTCAGCTGTGTCTTGTTAATTAACTTGTTTGCCTATGTGTATTTAGTTCTCAGTTCTCCCTCAGTGTTTGTCTGTCGATGTATACGTATACTGGGGTTTGCGTGTTTCCTGAGAGTATTTGTCATTACAGTTCCGTACTGAGGATAAGGACGGAGTATGTCATCGCCTCGGAGCCCAGACCACCTACAAGGTCTGACCAGGTGCGTGAGCCGGCAACACCGCACGTCGCTGAGGGAGTGATTGAGGAGCTTGAGGGCTGGGAGGAAAGCCCCGCCCACAACACCACTGCTGTGGTAGTATTGACTGAGGTCGCTGGCAACTACATCGAGGAACTGAAGGACATTTTTGGGGATAATTTAATCGATGGAGAGGTTATACCTAGTCCCCCTGTATCTCCAGCGCCCCCTGTATCTCCAGTGCCTCCTGTATCTCCAGTGCACCCTGTATCTCCAGTGCTTCCTGTTTCTCCAGCATCTCCATCCTCGGAATTACCGCCCAGCCTCCCTCTCCCGCCTCCTCATTCAGCCAGTTCCTCAGCCCCACCATCACTGCTGTCCTTCAACCACTCTGCATCTCCCACAAGCCATCTGGAGATGCCTAGTGTCTTCAGGTCACCAGCCCGATCGTGCACAGAGGGTTCCCTGTGTCTGCCTCCAGCCTCTGTGCCCCCTGCTTCACCACGGCCTGTCAACACCTCGGCCTGTTGACACCTCAGCGCCACCTTGGCTCCTCCCTCCCTCAGCTCCACTGGAAACCATCGGCCATTTGGCTTCTCCGGCCTCCCTCATTCCTCTGGCTCCTCCTTGGTCAGTCGTCGACCTGCCTGCACCTTCGGCTTCGTCTGGCTCCGTCTTCCCCTCAGCTCCGCCTTTGTCCTCGGTACCACCGGTTCAGCCCCTGCCCTCTGGTTCCCCGGTTCCACCTCGGGCGCTCGTCACTGCTGTTCCACCTTGGGCTCCAGGACCTTCAGCATTGCGTGGGCTCATCGGCTCCATCTGGGTCTCCAGCAGTGGCTGCATCTCCGTTGGTCATCCCCAAGATGTCATCTGCCACCGGGTTGACTCCTCTCTGGCTCCTCCCACCGTCGACTCCGCCCTGGGGCCTCGTCCTGGCTGGTCTCTGTGCCATCTAGCTCCTGCTTCAGGCTCCCCACTGGATCCTCCCACAATCCACTCCTCCATGGACAGTTTTTT
Source organism: Romanogobio albipinnatus (assembly GCA_023566225.1). NCBI lineage: Eukaryota > Metazoa > Chordata > Actinopteri > Cypriniformes > Gobionidae > Romanogobio > Romanogobio albipinnatus. The sequence goes on along the minus strand of CM042242.1, from coordinate 62,567,552 downwards.
TTTTTCTCCCCCTGGACTGTGTCTCCTGTTGTTCTCTCTGTGTCTTGTTAATTACCTCGATTGCCTATGTGTATTTAGTTCTCAGTTCTCCCTCAGTCTTTGTCCGTCTACGTATACTGGTGTTTGAGTGTTTCCTGAGAGTCTTTATCATTAAAGTTCTCATCAACACTAGATTGTAACACTGACATCACTGCCATTACACGATAGGCTGAAGTTTCTCACGTGATCCAAGTTAGCCGTTATGCTTTCTCCAATGGTACACTCTAAAAAATGCTGGGTTAAAAACAACCTAAGTTGGGTTGAATATGGACTAACCCAGCAATTGTGTTGTTTTAACCCAGCGGTTGGGTTGAATGTTTGCTTAAAACAACCCAATTGCTGGGTTAGTCCATATTCAACCCAACTTGGGTTTTTTTTAACCCAGCATTTTTTAGAGTGTAAGAGATACAAACCCTCTCATCTCCCAATAATAAGACAATTTCTGGTAGTAGTAGTAGTAGTAGTAGTGGTGGTGGTGCTCAGTGCTGGGATTATATGTAATCTGGAATTCCAAAAATGTATTACTTGTAATTAGATATTAAAAATTTTTTTTCACATAATGGAAGTAAATTATTCATCATTAATTCTCCATAACTATCTTTTTCTCTTAAATTTTCAGGTAACTTAAAATCACTTATCAGACATGGAATTTTTAATAAAACAATTTTAAATAATAATTTTATTTTTACAGAGCCATATGATGATTGACCATTTTCCCGCTATAACCACTGTACGCCCACTCAGCACAGATTTGTGTCTCAAGTCTTAAAGAACTAGTGCTCACATTAATTTATAGAATTTTAATTTTGTATCGGTGGTTAAGTCAGGCCCTGTTCCAGACTCAAATCATGGAAGGCGCTTCTGAAATTAGTGAGGGTGCTGTAAAGTGCAGATGTAATGTGTAAGCAACAGCTCCAAAGCAATGTACAGTGATAGATTTACAAGATTTAAAGTGCAAATTTCAGCACACTGTGTTTGCTGACAAATACATTTCTCTATATGTGTCAGGAAACTTTTGACAGCTCAGGTTTTCGCTGCATGCAAATTCAAAGGTTGCATCCTTCAAAGGCTGCATTCAAGGGCAGAATGCGTCACAGCGGTGCAACATAGCCAATTTGCTCCTTCAAATGCGTCTTTGGTTCCCTTTCGAGGGAACTCCCACTGCGTTGGAACGACACTTCGGGGATACTCCCTAAGCACTAGCGAATCTGAAGTCCCTATAGCCACTAAACCAATCTGATTGGCGTGCGTGATGACGTCATCGTGACGGCGTACCCGGAAGTATAAAGCGGGAGCCGGCGCACTGAAACGGCAGTTATTGCTCTTCAGCATAGCGCTCTCTGTTGAAATTGTCTGTCTATTTACTGTTGTTTGTCACAGTTGCAAAAGTGTGTGAATGAAAAGAAAGAATGGAAAAGAATGTGAGAGAGTTTAAGCAGTGTGTGCATCTGTGTCCCTGCTTTATTCGGGCTCAGATCCACACCTGCTTTGTGTGCAGTGTCTGGGTGTTGAGCATGCTCAGGCAGTTCTCGAGGGAACTGCCTGTCAGTGAAAAGCTGCTCACACTCAGACTGCTGGCTCTCGGCTGGCCGTGTTCGATGAGACCGGCCAGCTTTGTGAGCCCCAGGGTTCTGGACCCGCGATCGCTGAGGCGTCTCGGTGTCACAGACCATGGGGTTCACAGAAGGACTGGTCAGCGGGATCTGGGACTGCTGCGGCACTTTCCCAATCCTTGTCTGACAGTTCTAAAGATCTTCCTCCCCGTGTGGAAGCCCGCGCTGCGGCTTCTTCCCCCGGGGTTGAGGATCTGATGCTTAAAGAGCTGGACCCGCGATCGCTGAGGCGTCTCGGTGTCACAGACCATGGGTTTCACATAAGGACTGCTGCGGCACTTTCCCAATCCTTGTCTGACAGTTCTAAAGATCTTCCTCCCCGTGTGGAAGCCCGCGCTGCGGCTTCTTCCCCCGGGGTTGAGGATCTGATGCTTATTCTCTCCAGTTCCGAGGAGCCAGATGAGTGGTGCATCAGGGCAGGTGGAGAAGCAGGAAGTGTTTCATCGCTTCATCCACTCGCCCAAGAGGAGCTAATTGAGGTTTTTGACTCGTGTGGTGGCCAAATTGAAGATCAATTGGCCACAGGAAGTGCCGGAAATTCAGCCACCTAGTAGGCTGGACGACCGGTTTCTTTCTCGCCGGGTCCAAACACCTCGCCGGGGTTTACCTTTCTTCCCGGACCTACACATCGAGGTGTGTAGGTCGTGGAGGAAGCCCTAAAGAGCTCGATGAGGGCGACGGTCCCTCTTCGGAGGATGTGCTGGAGCTACGGAGGGCTGCAGATTTGTCTCTCCGCATCACCAGGGAGATGGCCCGTGCTATCGGCCGGGCCATGGCCTCCGTGGTGATGGTGGAGAGGCATCTCTGGCTGAATCTATCGGGGATGAGGGAGAAGGATAAGTCCTTCCTCCTAGACTCCCCGATTTCGCCTTCTGGTCTATTTGGTGACGCGGTTGAGACCGTTGTCGCCGGGTACCAGGAGGCTAAGATGCAGTCAGCGGCCTTCCGTCAGTGCCTCCCTCGCCACTCAGAGCCTGGGAAAGCGGCCCCTAGGGGGCAGCCTCAGCCATCTACCAGCTCCTTGCACCGGCAGGTGCAGAAGGAGAGCGTCGCCTCTAGAGCCCCTCCTCCAGGAGCCTGGCAACAGAGGCGGCGTTCTCACCAGCAGTCCCAGCAGCGGCTGGACTTCCAAGAGCGGTCCCCCCCCCCCCCCCCCCCCCACCTCTCTTGTTGCTTCCTCTGCGGCGCTCCGGGGAAATCGAGGTAATCCCGCCGTCTATGACGCTTCGGGCCCCATCGATTTCCCGCGAACGCATGCTGCTCCAGCCGCCTCCGGAAGGACTTGCGGCTGGGCAGCTAACGCGTCCGCACATAGAGAATCGTTGGGGACGACGCTCGTGTAACACCCGAAGCCAGCCTCGAGAGGCTGGTTCCCTGAGTAGAGTATCTCGGCGCATGAAAATGCCTTCCGAATATTTCTACATGGGTCCTGCGTACTGTAGACAAAGAGCAGGGTCGGGTAAGGGAACTGGTAAAATCCTTGCTGGCGAAGGAAGCCTTAGTTCCTCCGCCAGAGAGGGAGTCCGGGTTCTACAGCCGGTACTTTATAGTTCTCGGAAGGGAAGGAGAGTGGCGTCCGGTAGACCTGAGGTATTTGAATCGGTCTCTGAGGAGGCTCGGTTTCAAAATGCTCATGGTCTCCATCATCGTGAGTTAGATCCAGTTCGAGGACTGGTTCGTCACGATAGATCTGAGGGACGCATACTTCCATATCTTCATCCTTCCATGTCACAGGAAGTTCTTGAGGTTCGCTTTCGGGGGCGAGGCGTACCAATATTGAGTGCTTCCCTTCGGTCTAGCTCTTCACCCACGCACATTCACAAGGTGCATGGATACAGCTCTGGCTCTATTTGAGACTCCAGGGCATCCGTGTGCTGAATTATCTCGATGACTGGCTCATATTGGCCCAGTCGTACGGGATGGCAGTTCGGCATTGAGGTGTCGCTCTGGCCCATATGAAGTGCTTGGGGCTGAGACTCAACACAACAGGTGTGTTGACGCCGTCCCGGAGGACTACGGTTCTAGGGATCGTATGGGACTCGACGACGGTGCGGGCACAATTGTCTTCCGCGCGAGTCGAGGCCATACTGGCGATGGTCTCAGAAATTAGGCTAGGCCACAGCATCACTGTAGAGCACTTTCAGGAAGTGCTGGGGCTCAGGGCAGCAGCGTCCAACGGGATACCCTTTGGCCTGCTGTACATGAGACCTCTACAGTGGTGGCTGGAAACCAAGGGGTTTCCCCCAGAGGGAATCCTTTCCGTATGATCAGGGTAACGCGCAGATGCCTTCGTTCCCTAGTTATATGGAAGAAACCTTGGTTTCTGTCCCAGGGGCCAGTGTTGGAGCGTCCTGTTGCCGGAAATCCGCTTCAACAGACGCCTTCCTCACTGGCTGGGGCGCGGTCATGGACGGCCGCTTTGGGGGAAAGTCCTAGCTTTGGCTGGACTTCCGAGAGTGGTTCCCCCCGTAGAGTGGCAACCGAGGTTGCTTCCTCTGCGGCGCTCCGGGGAAATCAAGGTAATCCCGCCGTCTATGACGCTTCGGGCCCCATCGATTTCCCGCGAACGCATGCTGCTCCAGCCGCCTCCGGAGGGACTTGGGAATCGTTCCCAACCACTCCTGCCGGTCATCCGCTTCAGGGGGTTGTGGAGGAGGCTCGTGTAACACCCGAGGCCAGCCTTGAGAGGCTGGTTCCCTCAGTAGATTATATCGGCGCATGGAATGCCTTCCGAATATTTCTACATTGGTCCTGCGTACTGTAGAAGAGCAGACATCCTGTCGAGGCAGGGGCTGAGGCCCGGGGAGTAGCGACTCCACCCAGGGGTGGTGGCGTCTCGAGGGACGTCCCACTGTCCACTGTGGTGTTCCATCACGCATCCAGCCCCGCTGGGGTTGGATGCCATGGTTCAGACGTGGCCGAGGCTGCGTCTGTACGCTTTTCCCCCGATTGCTCTGCTCCCGGGAGTCCTGGACAGAGTCCGCCAACAGGGGGTCAGCCTACTTTTAGTAGCACCCCGTTGGCCGACGCGAGTTTGGTTCTCGGATATCATAGCTTTGCTGGCAGGTCCTCCATGGCAGATTCCTCTGAGGAGGGATCTCCTATCTCAGGCAGGGGGCACTATATTTCACCCCCGGCCGGAGGTTTGGAACCTTTGGGTCTGGCCCTTGAGGGGGTCAGGTACCTAGATATTGGCCTGTCGGCAGAGGTGATAGAGACCTTACTCAGTTCTAGGGCTCCATCTTTCAGGAGACTGTACAGCCCCAAGTGGTGAGCCACTTGGTGCAGGGAGCGTGAGGTGGACCCAGTTAACTGGCCGGTGGCTTCAGTGCTGGAGTTCCTCCAAGATCGTTTCTCTGCGGGTCCAACCCCGTCCACACTCAGGGTGTCCGTGGCTGCCATAGGCTTTCCACACTCCTTTGGGTGATGGGCTCGGGTAGACACCATCTGTTGTACAGTTACCCTGTGGGGCTGGGAAGATGCGGCCTGTGGCTCGTTCCAGAGTTCCCAGCCTGGGATCTGGCAGTGGTTTTCGAAGGCTGGCTGAGGCCCCCTTCGGACCATTGGAGTCGGAGGAACCAGGGAACTTAAGATTGGTCAGTTCCTTGGTTCTTCAGGCATTACATCCCCCGCCTCACGTGGCGGCGGAATAAGAGACCTTCACTGTGAAGCACTTTTGAGTGCTGGGGCTCAGTTCAGCAGCATCCAAGGGAGACCTTTTGACCTGCTGCACGTGAGACCTTGACAGTGGTGACTGGAAACCAAGGGGTTTCCCCCAGAGGGAATCTTTTTCGTATGATCAGGGTAACGCGCAGATGCCTTCGTTCCCTAGTTATATGGAAGAAACCTTGGTTTCTTTCCCAGGAGTCAGTGTTGGGAGCGTCCTGTTGCCGGGAAACCGTTTCAACAGACGTCTCCCTCATTGGCTGGGGCGCAGATGGCGCTTGGGTTCCCCAGTCCTAGTTGTGCCCGGTCTCCGGTTTCACACTAGGGCAGGCACTACCCTCGGTAAGGTCCCAAGGGTCAGTTTTGGGAGCGTCCTGTTGCCGGGAAACCGTTTCAACAGACGTCTCCCTCATTGGCTGGGGCGCCGAAGGCGCTTGGGTTTTCCCTAGTCCTAGTTGTGCCCGGTCTCCGGCTTCACACTAGGGCAGGCACTACCCTCGGTAAGGTCCCAAGGGCCAGTGTTGGGAGCGTCTTGTTGCCGGGAAACCGTTTCAACAGACGCCTCCCTTCATCGGCTGGGGCACGGAAGGAAAAGGAGTGGAGAAGTATCTCCCTACGGTGCTGGCACTAGGGTACTCAAGTCCTAGTTGTGCCCGGTCTCCGGTTTCACACTAGGGCAGGCGCTACCCTCGGTGTGGGCTAGTGGGTACTCGTTCCCCGAAGTGTCGTTACGACGCAGTGGGAGTTCCCTCGAAAGGGAACTGCTCGGGTTACGTCTGTAACCCTTGTTCCCTGAGAAGGAAACGAGCACTGCGTCTCGTCACCACACCTCGGCACGCCTGGAGCGCATGCTTCAGAGCAATAGCTGCCGTTTCAGTGCGCCGGCTCCCGCTTTATACTTCCGGGTACGGCGTCACGATGACGTCATCACGCACGCCAATCAGATTGGTTTAGTGGCTATACGGACTTCAGATTCGCTAGTGCTTAGGGAGTATCCCCGAAGTGTCGTTCCGACGCAGTGCTCGTTCCCTTCTCAGGGAACAAGGGTTACAGACGTAACCCGAGCAGTTTCCCTGGGCGATCCTTCGCAGACTAGCCTATCTCAAGATTTATTGTGCACCAATAATGATTGGATATTTTTTATGAGAAAATGCTGGCATACACTTTTAAATGTAAGTATTGATGGGTTTCAACTTACTTGAATATCTAACTATACAAATCTCACAAAAAAAAATAACACTTTAAAGCTGTTCAAGTATTGACATAACTTACTAATAGGGCAAGTTTATAGATAGTTTTTATTTTTTATTATGTGCATAAATGGACCAAGCTGAACATATTTAGACAAGTTGTGAACCCTGTTTTGTTTTTAGACAGAATGTATTCTAGACACTACTGTAAGCTGCTGTGTAAACGGGACATTTCGACTGCATGGTAAATGGACTGCATTTATATAGCGCTTTCAACAGACATATTGCCAACAAAGCTCTTTACATATTGACTCACATTCACCCATTCATTCACTCATTCATACTCCGACGGTGGTGTCAGCCATGCAAGGCACCATCCAGTTCGTCGGTAGCAGTCCAGTACAGTACAAATGTTACTGCCGCTCGTCACTGGCAGCGTTCACAGTTGCTAAGTGACAAGAAAAATCCTCCATCGGCTAGATCATCCTATTTAACAATGCTGGGTCCGACCTTCACAGACTTCGAAGAATACAGCCTCTGAGTCTACAGCAATGGCTTTCTTAAATGTATGCGACAGTGTTTTGCATCAGGGGGTTGAGCGGAACTGACGTTTTTTCCCGTCATTGTATGTTTCCCCTCTGAATATATTTATGTGACCCGTGCTGGCCAAATGAGTCGGAATGTGCACAGCTCATTTCGAGCTAAAGGCAAAACAAGTGAAAAAATTTGAATTTGAGGTTTTCACAAAAATTTGTTCATTAAGTCCTCGTCCGCGATCACAATGCTCCAAATAGCAATTAAGCATATAAACGTATCTTTATTTGTACATTTTCTGAGAGGAGTATCTTTCCCTTGTACATGAAAATTGCCATTTTTCTCTGCTCGCTTCTCAACGACTGACGCTTCCCCTCAGCACAAGTCTGGTATCGTTTTTAAGTGCAGCAATCCAATTTGTGATGGCAGTCTGAACCAATGAAATGTGATTTTCAAACTCATGCTGATTTAAAACGTGGAACTATGACATTGAACATAACAAAATAAGATATAAACAAAACCCCAACCAAACCGTGAATGCATTTCGATCCGCTTTCTCCTCATCATTATTTGCAACTGCGCATGACAAGGCCTATGTGTCTAACATAATTCTGTATTTTCAGCTAAGCAGAATCATGAATATTTCTGGTGCCATATTGCCCTGTGCATTGGGGACAAGGACCAAGTCTATTAAAATAAACCCATAACATGTTACCAAAATTAGCATTAGCTTATTATGTACAGTACTTTTTTTGTTAACTATTTATCATGTGATCAAGCAGATTCCTGAACTTAACACTATAAAAGACTGCCCCCCTATTATCACTCCCCCAATACTACCATAATTCCCTTACACCATGGGACTTTTTTGTATTATTATTAGTTCAAGCATGTAGTGCTGAAACCTTATTGTAATTGTTCAATTTTCCAAGGATGAGCATTCTCCCCTAAAACTGATCGGGCAGACCAAACCATAAGTCATAGAGACTTGAAACTTTGAGGGCTGGTAGTATTCACACCACCTGCAACGTCACCAAGGCTCACCCCAATCGGCCCGACAGGGGCGCTACAGCGGTCAAAAGTACGAAATGGCTCATAACTCCTAAACCGGGGTAGGCTCAATTAGGGGTAGGCTCAATTGTCTTATATCATTGGAATCCTTGGCTCAAGACGGAAAATGGGCATTTCAGAACCAAACCAGGGCAGAAATATTCTATAAAATAAAAATGTTCAATGTGGGCATGGCCACTTTTACTAAAATGGCTATAACTCGCTAACAAAATGATATGTATATTTTCACCAATCTTGGGACACGTGTATGAGCTCAATATGAGGTCACGTGACAAATATTGTGACATTTAGCCACTTGGCGGTGCTATAACAAGGAAAAAACATGAAAATGGCTATAATCACCAAACCGCTAGTATGATTGACTTGAAAATTGGCATACACTATATATGTCCAAAGTGCCATGGTAGTGTATGAGGACATTGGCATATCTCAAAAAACATGGCCGCCATCTGCAAATGAAATTTGAGTATCTATTAGATAAGGTTACCGGAAGCCGATCGGAATGAAACTCAGTGAGCATGTTTAACTCATGGCCACTAATTGGTGCTAACAAGTTTTATGCCTCTGCAATCACATGGTATTTCACTGTAAATTTTCCTTCTATGATTTAAGAAGGCATGTTTATTTAACATGCTTGCTAAATAAAACGTAATATCTTGTTATGCATATTTGCTTGAAGGCCTTAAATCGCTTGAAACCTTGCAGCTATATTTATTGTTATTATTTTATGTATATGTATGTGGGGATTGAAATATGTGGGTAAATGATTAAATGTATCTATTTTAGGGGCTGAAAAACAAATTTCATTGCACATCAAGTGTGCAGTGACAATAAACTTTTTTTCTTTTTTTTTTTCTTTTTTTTGGTGTTTATTACTGTACTTCATCTAATGGCAGTTAAATTCCATTTCCCTTTCCCCCTATTTACTGCTGAACTACAGGCTTGCAGCACCATGCTAAATTAAGCTATAGATTTCCATTGCAGGCAGGAAAGCAATTGATTTTGGAGCCCTTAATCAATTTATTTCATTACTTATGCATTCATTCCTTTTTCTCTGCCGCTTCCCCTTATTTTCTCTCTCTCTCTCTCTCTCTCTCTCTCTCTCTCTCTCTCTCTCTCTCTCTCTCTCTCTCTCTCTCTCTCTCTCTCTCTCATTCCTCCTTCCTGGTGCATGTCTTTAAGGCTTGTGCGAGGGAATGACCTATCTGAAAATGTGACGTGAATAGTGAATAATTTGAATGATAACCTAATAGCCATAGCCTGCTTAAAGATCATATGTAAATCAAATGTCGAGGTGGGGCAGAAGGGAGTCAAAATGACTGGAAGGGGATTGTGTGTCAGTGACTGTTAAAAAGGGATGCCTAGAAGGTCACTAAACAAATCAACATTTTATATCTGGTGAGTTTTGTTGAAGGCTTTACAACATTCAGAATTGAATTAAGTCATAATATAGTTAAATAATAAAAAGTTATAATCTAAATAATGCTTTTCAATTTATAGTTCAGTTTTTGAATTTGAATGGAATGTAAAATGGAGTAGAAACAAGACACAGAATTGTAATTCGAATTTGAAAGTGCTGTGCCATTGCCAAATGAAGGGCTAAGCGTTTTATTTTGTGGTAAAGCCCTTGGAAAGAAAAGGATGATAGTGAGTGGGGTTTTGTGTGACGTCGGCCTGTGAATCCAGATACAATGGTTAAATTGCGTTCACACTACACTGAGATCATTAATCATCAGATATTAATGCTGTTACCTTTAATTATTTGTTCCCCAAAACTATGATTCTTGAAAACTATGAAAACTTAAGTTCTGTTCACTACATTTCATTAAGAAAAAAAAAATATATTTTTTTTGTTCCCCTTATTTATTATAACTGCACAATGGAAAGAAAATAACACTGGTATTCAAAATACATACATTAGATTCAGTCATAAAGAAGAACTACTTCAAATGATTCCGTTATCACATATGAGTGTGAATATAACTCACAGTTCATCTAGCTTATATTGTGCGATATTCTATAGTGTGCATCAGTGTCTGTTGTTTCACAGCGAGATCTTTCCACGGCACCTCAGAACACAGATGAGGTGGCAGAATTAAATTAAACTCTCGTCTCACTGTCTCCCCATCATCCATCCATCTCACTATCCCAGGGCGTAATTAATTTTATCATCAGCATCATTATTATTGTTAAATAGTTTTTCATATTTCGTCCTCTTCTTTTTTTTCTCCTACCGTGCCTGTCATGAATATCAAGTATATGCAAATAAGCTGGAGGTACACATCCTGAGGATGCAAAAGACAGCGAGGGAGAGAGAAGGAGAGAGAGACTCAAAGAAAAAAAAGAAAAGAAAGCTATTTAGAAAAGACTGTGTGTGTTGGTGGTGGGGGTCTTGCATTATGCATTCCACCGGCATTTTAGTAACCCAATTAATCAAGTGGGAGAGAGGAGAGATGCAAAAAGGATGAGATCGCCCTTCACATTGATGAGCCCGGGCCAGGGCCAAACGCTGTACCACCTGAGCACCTGGCAGCCATATTGATGAGTGAGACTGATGCACACACTGTTCTCATGCACATATAGACATCTTCAGTCTTCAGAATATGCCCACATAACCTCTAACCATGCCTACACATGATTTCCAACTTTATCATAATGCACTGTTTGGTAACAATTTACAACATGCTATCATTAAGGATTAGTAGTTAATGCATTAGCTAACATGAATAAACAATGAGCCATATATATTTTTTACAGCATTTACTAATCTTTATTAATGTTAAGCGAAGTAAAAATGTTTGTTCAAAATGAACAGCATTTAAATATTGAGTCAATACATCATCAATCCTTCTTCCAAAACTAGTTTTTGTCTTATGCCGAGTTCACACTGCCCGATTTTAGCCCCGATTTTGACTTCAAAATCGCCGACAAATGCCCAAAATCATAGGCAAACCAGTGCTCCTTCACGTGAGTGACAATCACGCAGTGTGAATGGTCAAAGACGCGATCTGAGAGAATCACCGACGCGAGAAGTGAGATATTTGGCATGCTAAATATCTGGACCTGTCTGCAATTCAAAATCCTGCTGTGTGAATCGTGTTTTGACTGAAAACTACATCGCCGACAGCCAATGAGAGAGCAAGATACAGGGCAGCGGGAGGTTCAGGGAGGAGTTATAGACCACAATATCAGTATTTTAATAGATATATTTACAATTATATCAAACAGAAACAAAGCACAAACATTTGCTTGAGCAGCCGCAACAGCAGCACATTGCAAAATTATTTATTTACCTCAAACTCTCTTTTCAGAACACAATCATTGCTCCCTCTGCCTCCCCAACCATTTCCTCTGCCATAATCTTTTTTCTTTTTCTCCTTTTCGCTGCAAATCAGCGCATAGACAATTTGGATCGTAAGCTTTCTGCAGTTTATCATTTTTGATAACAATTCCAGTCACGCGCGAAAACTCTGGTCTGACGCACACATGATCTTGCATTGTTTACTTGTCGCATCTTGCGTGTGTTTGCTTGTGAAACATAGTTTGCAGACGGGACAGAGTTGTCTGCGATTCTTCCTCTTGTAAAGTCATGAAGTGTGAAACCTCCTGTCGCCGATCCATCGGTCAGTGTGAACACAGCAGTGACTGAATGCCACCCCAGATAGTCATGCAGTGAGAAAAGAGCAGTGATCCAACGAGTTTGAAAATCGTGCAGTCTGAACTCAGCATTACCTTGATTCACTAGAGTAAGCCTATTATAAGTGTTTATATTTTAGAACTAGCAAGATGGTTTTCGCAGGAAACTGCGTACATACGTCACTCGTCGTCTTACTCCAGCAAGCCACCAATGCCATAAGTCTCAGACCGTTGGCTGAACGCCTGGTGCATGGGACACTTTTCTGGAAACACTTCAGGAGTTTCGAAGTTGTCATCTGATTGGTTGAATTCTACAGGATGTCTGCGAGACCTGTGTGTTGCGTTCCCTCGTTGAATAAAACTCCCTTGTTGAATAATAGCGCCCCCAAACATTAAAACAAAAAAGTCAATCTCAGCCAAACATAAGTGTTTAAACATACATAATTCTGAGTGTCCATCAAAGAAAACTTTAGGATGACCATGGCGCTCTTTCAAATTAAAAAGCCTTTATTATCAGGAGGCTACATGATTCTGAGTGTATTGACACTTAGTCCAAAGTCTTCATTAAAACACAGTTCATTGGAACTTATCCATGCTCAAAGATCAAGAAAATTGAACTACAAAGAGAGAACAGCTGAGAAAAACTCGACTGCCCTCACTGACTTCATCTAATTTGCTTCATCGAGAATAGGGTCCTATAGATCCCTTGGCTGGAGTTCTCTGAGTGAGGTCTATAAATATTGACCAACCATTTCCTTTACAAAACCATAAGGGAGCACGTAAGCTAACAACAACATTGAAGAAGAGCTTTGCAAAACCACCCGGAATGCACTAATCTTAAAGCCTGGATCAGTTAAGAGAGAGTTGTGTTAGGAAGTGTAAAAAAAAAAGTGGAAAATTCCAGTCCTATCATGTCCTAAACTTTTTTTAGGGTGCTTTCACACTAGCACTTTTGGTATGCACCTGGGTTCAATAGACGTCAGAGTTTGGTTAGTTTGGATGATGTGAGCGCTGGCTTCTGAACCTGGGTGCGCACCTGCGCATCCACTTAAAAAGGGTGGTCTGGGGTACGGTTCATGTGAACTCTGGTATGGTTCGCTGCTGATGTGAACGCAATCGTACTAAATTGCGGAAGTGAACCACTATTAGTGACGAATGATTTGATTGAATTGTGTGTTTCACTCAAGTGTGACTGGCGTACTACAAGCAGAGAGCTGTAGGTCTCATTTCTGCTCGCCTTCAGTGTTCTTTAGAGCATTTGCAGTACATTCGCAGCAGAAAGATGCAAGTGCCGTTACGTACTGAAGCTTTGGAAACAAAACCAATGGTTCGAAAACAAAAATATAAAAGTGGGGTGAGCAATGCTATGCTTTTTGCTGACTTCTCCAGTGCCGTTGCTACCAAGCAAACAGCTGCTGCTTTGATGATGCAAACGCACCCCGGTTCAGACCCAAATAATATAATATGAACACAGTCCAGCTGGGGCAGAGGGAGGGGGGAACAATCAAACTCGGGTTTGGACCAGGCAATCGACCCAAGTGTGAAAGGACCCTTAATTGTCAGATGTTTTCCCTAAAATTAATTTTAGAAATTTTGGGGTCAAGCCCAACAAACACAAAAAGAGCTAACCAAGCATGGCAAGAAGCGTCAGGGCACGTGCACAATATGACATGAGATTCAGTGAAATAGGCCAAGCTTGAAAAAGGTTTTTTTTACATGACTCAAACGTTTAGAGCAGGGTTCCCCAAACTACGGCCCGCCCCCACATTTGGACCGGCCCTCTGAACCAGAGTCCTGCACGGGCGGGTACCCGACGGGTGATCCGCGAATATTGCAATCCTAAAAAAAAACATCCTAACTGTGTCGGATACGGGTGCGGGTCGGACAAGAGGCAAACACGGGTCTAAACACGGGTTTTAAACAGTCACGTGCAAACTAATATATATATATAAAAATATATGCATGTATATTGTAGATGTGTTCCTAAAAAAAGTATGCATATTTTTAGGAACACATCTACAAAAATATGCCTTGCCTGTATTTCAAGTTGATAAAATAATTTCAAATCCATATTAGTTTATTTGTGGCCGTGCTGCGCGCGCGTGCCCTCCTAGGAGATTCACAACCGCGCGCGATCTGCCTGCACTGCAGTCGTCGAGATGGATCCTGAGGAGTTGAAGAAAAGATAGCCGCAAATGTGGAACTTCATCGCTGAGGAAGCACGCAGATAACTGTGGTAACAAACCAAGCACACACAGTTGGATTTTTCAAAAGGGGACAGAACTGAAGGTGCCTCGTAGAGATGATAAGGACACATAACCATGTTTGACAGCTCTGTAGTTGTCCTTGTGTTAATGGTCGTGTAATAACTTCTGTATGCTGGCAATAAACATTTTTGAAAGTGTGTCTATAATGTTATGCTAAACATTAGATTTTTAGTTTGATGAATAGATTTAAAATCATAATAAAATCTCCACAATAATACTGGTAGTCACTCCGGCCCATGTAATTTGACCGACCCGGCCCCCCATTAAAGAAAGGAAAAATTATGTGGCCCTTACAGAAAAAAGTTTGGGGACCCCTGGTTTAGAGACTAAATAGACGGGTGCGGCGAAATCTATATGACTGTATCGAATGTTTTGTCAATATGCCCAAGCTTGGGTTTATTGACATGTATTGACAATCATTTTGATATGCTCTGTCAAATTTGTTCATGTCAGTTATACTACATGTTCCCTGTGTCCCTTTTGTTATCAGTATTTCATGTTTCCTGTCCTGTGTGCCATTTTTGTAGTCCATTGTAGTTTTCCCTGTTGATTAGTCCTGATTGTTCCCAGGTGTTAGCTTGTCTTGTTAGCTTGTTAGCCCCTGTGTATAGTTTCCTTTGTACTTTGTGAGTTGTTGGATGTACATGTATGGTATGTGTCCCTGTTCCCTACGTTCCTTGTTTCCCAGTTCTTGGCCGTTTCTCAATACCAAGAACAAGACGTTCGCTTTTGCGTGCTTGGTAGTTTGGACTTGCCATGTTCGACTCAGGAGAACAAACTCCCGAGGATGGGAGGACACAAGTCTGGTAGCTAATTCTGCAAATGGAACAGCAGCATTCTTGATAGCGTCACTCAGCTCACGCTCACTCTACATTAAGAGCCACACATATGTAGTTCAGGCAATGCGTACATTGATTATTTTCACTGCATGTATATTTATTATAACAAAACAAACTATAAAACACAACCCTGCCTCTTTTTGTTTACATTTAAAAATGATTCAACATATTAATATGCGGTTCAGGCAATATGTGTGCATTTATAGGATTATCTTCACTGTAATAAAATTAAATATGACATAAAACATAACCCTGTCTCTTTTTGTTAAATGTCAGTTAATTATCAATAATAGCCATTATAAAAGTTTAAGTAAAAAGTATAAGAAGCTATACAAGAAATAAAGCAAACAATTCAGTCAAACATACAGAGGCAGCGTTCTAGTAGGCTACAACGGTAAAGTTAATAGCCTAAAAATATAAAGTTATCCCTTTTCCCTCAGCCAAAATGATTTGCCAAGGAACTAATGATAGATTCATGAGACCAAAGATGGCCAGTTATATATAGGCCTACCCAAGACAAATTATCTCTCATGTTTAACCACTACAGAAACATCAGAGCCGGCGGTAAACGTCAGAAGGACTATAGCCGAGGAAAGGCTGCTCTTGGCGGGTTAATGAGTGCTGAGCCCTGGTGATCAACTGGACCCCACATCAAATTCAAATAGGTGCTCTCTTTATAAATAAACCACATATTTGGGCTTTAAACAACTACATTCTCACCTGAAAAACTCTTAAAACTACATTTTGTTTACAATTTGAACTGTACTTGGCTAGATGTGAACTTTGAATTGGAACAGTACATGGGCGGTACTGTTCCACGAGAACACAAGTACAAGAACGCATATTGAGAAACGGCTTGTTTTGCTTCTTTTTTTTAAAATAACCCTTGCATTGAGATCCATGTCTCGACCTGCCTCATGTCTCATCAACTGCCCTTGTTGCAATGTGTTATTTAAGAGTTGGCTGAAAATAAACTTGAATTCCATGACTTTTGTTGTCTGAAGATGATGTGGCTCAATTTATAATAATATGAATAATAATAATACATGATCTAAATTACGTATTGTAAGTGTACAGAGCTTAAAATTGAAATGAATATCAGACCAGATCGTTTGAAATGTGATGTTTCTGTTTACTGAAATCTTTTGATTCCAGATTTTGGGTATCTTGACAAATCTGAGCACAGTTCATGGCACTGGCATTAATAAATTAATAGAGTAATTACTTTTTCACAGAAGAAAAAATTGAGAAAGAGGACATTTTTGCAAAGTTCTCTATTTTCTCTCCATTTAATCTTATTGCTGTCTTGAAGAAACAACTGAGAAAGTATAGAGATCTCATTTGAGATTTTTCTTTCAAATAAGTATCACTGATCCCCTGTGTGCACCCTCCTCTCCCTCCCATGATCATGTATGGATATATTGCATTTGAAAAGCAAATTAGTGTGCTCTGTATTCCGAGTGAGGTCTCACCATGTACACTGACCAAAATGGACCAAAAAATCTTCCCACATTTCCTGCAATCCTTCACAAACAAATACAATAGCTTCACTTCTATTATCCTAGTTCAAATATCCCATAGAAATTCCTACTGGAATTTGATCATCATTTGGAACCAAATTAACTCAAAATGGGATCAAATGAGATTCAACTGGATATGTTGATATTCCTAATGGATTTAAATGACAAAAAAGAAAGAAAGAAAATAATTATACGGAATTGCATTACCAAACTGGGGTTGTCAGTCTTTCCTCTAGAATCCACCGTTCAGATCCATATTAACATTTTACAGTTCATAGACCAGGGATACTAGCCTGGCTCCGCCCTCCTACGTACTTCCGCTCAATTTTCATTTTCATACGTCTGGTACTGCTGTATATGCTTAGGTTTTCAGCGAACAGAGGGAGTGGATGAGAGCGATGACGTTGATGTCGTGCGCTAGTTTGAGATGTAGTTCAGTAATGGCGGTGGTGAAAGATGCGAGTGTGTGGCACTGGCACCGCTGACGAATGTCCAGAAGTTAAAGCCGGAGTGTGGCGAGGTGGACGAGCGAGCGAGATCGGTGTGCGCGATTGAGAATGAGACACACCAGTCTCGAGTCCTCTCATGAGGGAGCACGGAGGCATATAAGGATGAGCGACACCGGTGAAGGACGAGAGAGGACCAGGCCTGGATTTTAAGTTGTGTTTTGTTTACGTTTTGTTATGTATGTGCGCGGCAGTCGTCCGTGAGAGGTCGTTTGTTCTTCCCTGAACAAACAAACTCCATTACACGGAGCAAGAACAATCACTGCTGAGTTTTGTTGGTGGCCATGATGTTGTGGTCCGGGAAAAGTCTTTTTCAGCTCGCTCTGTTAGTGGTGAAGGAGTTGGCTGAAGCCGTCCGTCTCCCACCACCCGCGAAAAAAACCTAGGCTGAATAATCCACTGCTTTTGACAAACACCAAGGTCGTGTGGTAATAATTGCTCTCCGAATCCACATCTCTCAGTTTTCAAGAATATATCACTTCAAAATTCACTGTTTATATCCTTTTTTGACCCCTGCAGAGCACCGTACGGTTGCATGACTTGTATTTCTTTAAATGCTGGCAAGTGTTTACAAGAGGAAAATATTTAATCACCGCTCAAAAAATAAAAGAAGAAAAGCACGTAAAAATTTGAATTGGGCTGTTATTTATGGCAGCATATTCTTATCATACCAAGCATATGACATTTTATTTACAGCATATACAATCATGTTATGATTGCACGAGATATACACCACGAGAGCAGCGCGTTCCGATCACAAAACTCTCCTCTCCACCGTGAATAAATAACAATCCGAATGCACAAGATTTTATCACTGCCACTGAGGTGGTGTGCACACTGTGAGAATCAAAGGTGAACGGCGCGTGACATATGTCACGACCAAACGTTAGCGATTGGTTAGGCAGATCCAGAGTGACTCTTGGCAGATCCAATAGTTTTAAACTTCAACAGAGTACCCGCCTTCAAGGAAGTAAACGCTTGTCAATGGAGAGTGGCCAGACTCTATGTACAAATTAAATGTACAAGAGTCTGGTAAGACCAGGCTACAGGGATACAGCTGTGCATGTTAAAAGTGGTCATGAAACCCTGAAGCACATTTTTTGTTAAATATGTTAACATGTACCGGTTGCACATCATTATGCTTATTATTAAGTTATCATTAAAAGGAGTTTGACTACCAACACACGGAAAACAATTGTCCATGTAACAGTAATATATTAGCCTGGATGCCAGCTAAACTTAGCCCCGCCCACAACATTTGAGGTTGGGAAGTTCAGTCTGGGCTTGATCCGTTGAACCAGAGCTGTTCGGACCAATCAAATTGTCATGGCGGGCTTTATACGATGATGGACAGATGATCAACGGTAACGTAATCATTCACGTCACCAAAGAACGCTTGGGTTGAATTCTTTTACTAAACGGAGAACTTGTTCGGATATGCATTCACCTTTACTATTTCTCTAAAAAATGATGATCGTGTTCGTAAGTACTCCGTGTATCCTTAAATTCTTTTTACAACACCGGCAAAGATCGTCTACACTCATCATCTTCTTCTACTTCTTCCAGCGTGCGTGCAGTTGAGTTCTGTTGACAACTATGCGTCGCTCAACATATGACACTTACTCCGTTGCTCTGATTGGTTGTAGGTCTATTCAATTGAGTGCAGAGGCATTTTCTTTCCTGGTTCGGTTGAAACACGCCCCATAATCACAGCCCAATCGAGCAGTATCAGACTCATATTCTGACTAAAATCTGCAGTATGACGACATCAGGCTAATAATATATTGATATTTGTAACAACACGCGGCGCACGCATAACTATAACTATATGCCTTTATTCTTTATTCCCCCAAATCGGTTGTCCCCTCTTCCCACCCTCTAGACTCCCACTTTTCCACAGCTTTACATGCTCTTTTAAGTATTTTTTTAAATCTGAGGTGTGAACGGCCAGGCTAAAACAGGGGGGATTCATGACAGTTTAAAGACATCAAAAGGCTACTTTGACAAGTAAATTTACACTTGCACAAATATGGCAGTAATTTTGTGCACTATACAGTATGATAAAAAAGATAAATAAAATAATTGATAATCACCCTCAAGCACCACAGCTAATCATGTATTCTGTAGATCTTCTATTACCATCCTTCCATCTTTTTGGAGCTGTAGGTAGGAAGGGAAGAAATATGATTTTTTTTTTTTTAGGTGTCCCCGGGCGGTTTTGTAATTTCATGCCTGTGTATGATAATTTTATGCTGTTCTGCCTCACGTAACTCCAAACTGCCAGACTCTGACAGCTGATAAATATGATCTTTTCCACTCTGTGCACAAAAACCTGAAATGAAGAGGAGAGAAGAGGAAAGGTGAAGAAGAAGAAAAAAAGAAGGCAATAGATAAGGTTTGAGATAGTCCAAGGAGGGATGTTGGAATGTGTTTTTCTGATGCAGAAGAGGTCTTGGCACGAGTGAAATGAATGGAGGTCTTTGTTGTCAAGGTAATTTCACGGTTTGCCCATGCACTCAGTTGAGTCCACCTCATCCCCCACCTACAAAGACAACGTCATGGACATTACAGCAGACAGGTTACATCAAATGGCTATCCAAAAACTTAACAAGCATGGTTTTAATTTGAGTCCATGGGTCATGTCCTCTAATTTTCAGTAAGAAGGACCTGGAACAACACAAAAGTGTATTTGATATCAACAGTCCAGGCCAATTGATGACCTCATACTGGCCTGGAAACTTCAGTACTTCCATTGAAATTACTTAGTCTAAACCAAAATTTAGTACATCAAAGTAGACCCTATGGCAGAATTAAATGTGTCCTTCACGGAGTACACCAAAAAGATGGCTTTTTGATTTGAATCAATTTTTAAGGTAAGTGGCTGAACAAATTTAATTGATCTTAATTTTAGATACAATTTTAGTTGGACTTGTTAATGTTTTTTTTAGTTATATCAGTTTAAATATTTTGAGTAGCTATTCCAATATTTTCAAGGTGTTGCTGCACTGGCATTAGTGCAGCTATTACTCATTGTGTGAAGCAACATATATTATAGGCCCTGTTACACCTGGTATTAAGATGTGTTTTGGTTAATCGGACCACAAGTGGATGATGCAAAAGATGTAAACTGAGTCTAAACAGGTTTTTGAGCTTGTCTACATTCGACCACTTCAAGAGGTAGTTGAAAACGCTTTCGACCGGATTGCTTTCATAGTGTAGACACTCATGGTCGAATGTGTTAGAACACCCACAAAAGACCCCCAGACAGCAACATGTGGTACGTGTGGAATGTGTTGCTGTCTGGGCCGCCTACTTTCTGCCTACTGACCTAATGCGTAAACATTATGGGAAGTGCACTAGCCAGACAGGATTTAAACTTTGTCGGCTGAAGTTTTGTTTGAACACGAAAAACGTACCAAGCACAATGTTCTCTCACCATTCCTGGTTTCTAACATACACTAACAATGTTTGGCTGGTCTTGCGGCTGTCAGAGCAGAACTGCTGCTCTCCATATGTTTTTTCACCATCTCCATGCGTGTTCATATGTAAATTGAACATCCTTTGTTGTCCATTAGATCGAAAGATCTGAAAAAACCCATACCTTTACCCGCACATAGACCCTCCCCTTGAAGAAATCAGGACAAATTATTTAAAGTGGACAAAAGAGACAGATTAAAACACCAGGTGTAAATGTGAATGTGCCTTTTACGTTGTGAAAACAGTGCAGCTCCCACATCATCATTACATGCATGCGTCATGGCGCTCACGTAAACAGCATCGGCTGCCGTAGAACTCGAAATCGCTGTATTTACAAAGTAAACTGCGTACGAGGCTGACACAGGCTAGAACAAAATTGTTGAATAAAGTCGTTATTTTTGTTTGTTTTGGCACACAAAAAGTATTTGTGACGCGTCATAAAATTAAGGCTGAACCACTGGAGTCACATGGACTATTTTAATGATGTTTTTACTACCTTTCTGGGCCTTGAAAGTGTTCATTAAATTGCTGTCTATGTGGGGTCAGAGAGCTCTCGGATTTGATCAAAAATATCTTCATTTGATTTCCGAAGATGAAGGTCTTACGGGTTTGGATCGACATGAGGGTGAATAATTAATGACAGTGTGGCAAGGTGGGCGAGCGAGAGACGTGGGAGGAGTGAGCGAGACCGATGCGTGATTGAGAATGAGCGTCACCTGCGAGTCCTCTCATGAGGGAGCCCGGAGGCATATAAGGACGAGCGACACAAGTGAAGGACGAGAGAGGACCAAGCCTGTGTTATGTTATACACTCCTCCGTGAGGAGGCTGCCGTTTTATTTTCTATTTTCATTAAAATTCACTTTATTTTCTGCCGGTTCCTTCTTCCTCGTTTTTAATTAAGACCTCGCTTCAATGCGTGACAGACAGAATTTTTATTTTTGGGTGAACTAACCCTTTCACTCAAAAACGCATAAAATAACATTTAATTTCAACATTTACTCCTCTGATCCAGCCCTATGCAAAGCATGCTGGGAACTAAAAATCCACTGACCGTTTCATTTAATGCAACAAAAATTATTCATAACACAAATGGATTAAGTAAACTTCAATGTTATATACAAAGTCTGTCAGGAAACTCTAGATGGCGCAGGCTGATATGTCCTTAACTCAATCTGCTTGCAATCACATCATTCACTATAGGGCACAGTTGATTGGTTCCTGCTGTATCAGTAGCCAATGAGCTCGCTGCTCAACCTTCAAATACTTCAACAGTTCCTCTAGGAGTTGCAGCACACTTTCAGAAACCCTTCACTTTCCCCAGCTCCACCTGTATAGATCTGCTATGGGTAATTCCTGTATGCTATATTGTACAGCATTAGCATGTCTTACATGCTCACAGCAGCGTGTCATATATGTATTGGCAGTAGCACGTCCTGTACTTGCTCTGCAGCAGCAATAACAGCAGCAGCAGTGTAGCAGATCTATTCTACCATCTTAACATATCAACATTGTCATACATTATAATGCCAAACCCTCAGAGAGTTGTCATAACAGAAATATATTCAAGTGGATTGAACACAATGAAATTAAGTTAGGGTGAAATATATAGTAGTTGTGTTGCTTTAGCTTGTTTTAATTAAGGAAACAGAACAAGCAGTAAAAATATTTTCTTTTTTTTGTTCAGTGTAAACATTCCCAGTGACAAGCTAAGTGAAAAATATCCATCCAAGATCCAAGAGGGTTTCTTCTAGTCAGAGCTATCTTTTAAAGTCATCCTTACATCAGAAATTAGACTAAAGATTGAATTTTTCTAAGAATAAAGATACGTTTCTAAGGATAAAATGTAACAGACTTAGGCCAGTAAGAGCTGTGTGTGTAAACCTCACTCCCTTGGAGTGACTGCAGTCTTTAGTGTCCTTGTTAAAGTGCCCAACTCCCACACTGGAGACCACGGTTCAAATCCCGCTTGGAGTGGGTCGAGTAGGACTGGTTACAAAAGCGCCATCCAACATATTGACACTAAGGGTGCTTTCGCACTTGGTTAGATTGCCTGGACCGAACCCGAGTTTGATTGCTCCCCCCTCCCCTTGCCTTCACTGGACTGTTTTCATATTATATTATTTGGGTCCGAACCTGGGTGCGTTTGCGTCATCAAAGCAGCAGCTGTTTACCCGGTTTCTTAGTAACGACAGTGAGCATGAAAGACGGCAAAATGCATAGTGTTGCTCCGAAGTGTTTGGTTTAGACTAAGTAAATGCGTTACTCTAATCTGACTACTTTTTTCCAGTAACGAGTAATCTAACGCGTTACTATTTCCAAACCAGTAATCAGATTAAAGTAACTTGTGATTTACTATTTTAGTCATTTTCCTTAGTAAAAATATATATTTTTGCTTTCTTCTTGTGTCTCGGGGAGAGTATTTACCTGTATTTCCTCAAATAAAAGCCTGTAGTCAATTAAACGCTCGGCCTCTGATAGTGGCCGGGAGCGTGGCCAGCACAAACAAATAAAGGCCGGTCTTAAATTAAGGCCGGGGAAAAATTAGTGTGGATAATCTCCTAAATGCCTTTGATTTAATTTGCATGTAAATTCATCGTAATGTACAGTAGGGTTGTGCCGAAGGAGCGAAACCATCGTGACCATCGCCCCCCGTTGCGAGTCTTGCGAGTGCGAGGCACACTAATCCTGGTCTCTTCTATAGTTAACCTAAAAACTTTGCGGGGATTGCTCTGTAAATTAAACAGAGAATATAACTGATGCATATATGCTATTTTAAATACTGTAGTCTATAAGAGATGTGACGTGTGTTAGTCTGTGAAAATACTGTGTCAGGCAGGCTACACAAATTATCTTGACAGTCTCTTAGTCTTCTTGTCTTTTTTACATGTCTTACTCTGCATTTAACTTAAAACATTTTATTTTATACAAGAAAATGTCTCGGTTACGTATGTAACCCTCGTTCCCTGAAGGAGGGAACGGAGACGTACGTCGGAACTGACCGACGAATTGGGATCTGTTTTCAGAGACCAATCTACTTCGAGTGTATAGAAACGAGCCAATGAACATTGGCATGCAGTTCACGCATTCCACGCACCGCCCCGCATTGCGGGTATAAATACGGAAGTGGAAGTACCGCATATCGTTTTCAACTGAGGAGCTGAGATAAATGGCTCGGGCCTTCAGCTGAGCACCTGGCGACGGGATGTACGTCTCCGCTCCCTCCTTCAGGGAATGAGGGTTACATACGTAACCGAGACGTTCCCTTTCAGTCGGTCACGTTCGACGTACGTCGGAACTGACCGACGAATTGGGATCCCTACCAACATGCCAGGGATGCTGGCCCTTCCAGCGCCCTGCCTGAGCTCTCTGGACCACTCCAATGTTGGAGTGGGAGTCAGGGCTCCCGGCAGGGAAGGACAGTCACTGCTGTTCCTGCAAGACCCAATCAGCGTGACTATTGGATAACGCTGGGAAAGCATACCCGTCTCGGGAGATGGTACGCTACGGAGCCACATCCTTCAAAGGAAGGAGAGGTGGAAATACGCATAAGGACTAACCTATCAGGGTAGTACAACATATGGAAGTCTCTGGGGTGGACCCAACCTGGTACCGGGGGGGAAAGAACACGCCCAGAGACGATAGAGTGGGCTCTGTCAAGGGAAAGACACAGGGCTAGCCTATTAGGCTAGCAGATACTATGGAGAATACACATATGGGGTTGCCATTAGGGGACCGCAACATATGGAACCCAGCCTACACACACGTTCCACAAGCATACGGGTGCAGGCCTAGCGTCAGACGGCCGCAACATCTGACACCGAAGGGGTGATGGAGGAACTCACACTGGAGCGAATAGACACACGTATCCGGCCCAGAGGGCGGGAGTGGCGTTGCAAGCCGACACTAGAACGGGTACTTAGCGCTACTGGCCACTGGGGGCGAGGATGCGGGAAGATACCGGCTCTACACGGAGGCTATAAAATCTAGCGAACGTGTTAGGTGTCGCCCAGCCCGCAGCTCTACATATGTCTGTCAGCGAGGCGCCTTGAGCCAGCACCCAGGAGGAAGCTACACTCCTTGTGGAGTGCGCTTGCACCCTGAACGGGCAAGGCACGTCTTGGGACTGGTAAGCCATCTTCATGGACAGGATTTTTAGCTCAACTGACTGCAAAGGCTCAAATGGCGGACCCTGGAGTGCTCTGAGCACCAGGGCTAAATCCCAAGATGGTAACGAGGTTGAACGAGGAGGAATCAGTCTCCTCGCACCTCTGAGGAACCTGACGATTAAGTCGTGCTTACCTAAGGATTTACCATCTACTGCATCGTGATACACCGCTATTGCCGCGACATACACTTTGAGGGTGGAGGGAGACAGCCTTCGCTCCAACCCATCCTGCAGGAAGGAAAGCACAACGTTAATCGAACACTTCCGGGGGTCTTCCCGGTGGGAAGAACACCACTCAACGAACAGGTTCAACAGAGAGTAGAGGCGCCTCGTAGAGGGGGCTCTAGCTGAAGCGATGGTGTCTACCACTGCTTGTGGCAGGCCACCTAGAACCTCCGCATCCCGTCCAGGGACCAGACATGGGTGCCATAGAGTGCCCCACCCCTGAGAAAGCAGGTCCTTCCTCAGGGGGATCAGCCAGGGAGGGGCTGTCGCGAGGAGTGTGAGTTCGGGGAACCAGGTCCGGTGGGGCCAGTAGGGCGCAACTAACAAGACCTGCTCCTCGTCCTCCCTGACCTTGCACAGAGTCTGTGCGAGAAGGCTCACTGGGGGAAACGCATATTTGCGTAGTTCCCGGGGCCAGCTGTGCGCCAGTGCATCTGTGCCTAAGGTACCCCCGGTCAGGGAATAGTACCACTGGCAATGGGTCGACTCCGGAGAAGCGAACAGGTCTACCTGTGCAACTCCGAAGTGGTCCCATATCAGCTGGACGCTCCGGGGGTGGAGTCGCCATTCGCCCAGAGGTGACGAGAGAGCTCGTCGGCTGTCTGGTTCAGCGCACCTGGGATGTGAATGGCACGAAGTGACCTCACAAACTTCTGACTCCAAAGGAGGAGATGGCGAGCGAGCCGGAGCATGCAACGGGAGCGTAGACCACCCTGTCGGTTGATGTACGTAATGGCCACAGTGCTGTCCAATTGATATGCCAACGCAGTTGGGGCCCCGTCCACAGACCCGAAACTGCGTGCCCGTTTAACGTGCCCCCCCCAGCCCGTGGATGGGGCATCCGTGAAGACCACTGCATGCCTGGACACCTGTTCTAAGGACACTCTGGCCCGGAGAAACGAGGGGTCTAACCACGGGTTGAAGGTTTGGCGACAGTAAGGAGTAACTGAGACCCGGTACTGACCGCGCTGCCACGCCCATCTCGGGACTCTGTCATGCAACCAGCGTTGAAGCGGTCTCATATGAAGCAATCCAAGCAACGTTACCGCGGCTGCAGATGCCATATGCCCCAGGAGCCTCTGAAAAAGTTTCTGTGGGACCGCTGTCCTGCCTTTGAACGTATTCAAGCAGTGCAACACTGACCGGACACGCTCTGGAGTGTGGCGCGCCGTCCGGCTGACCGAATCCAGCTCCATACCGAGATAAGAGATCCTCGCGGGGCAGAGTTTGCTCTTCTCTCAGTTGACCCGAAGTCCCAACAGGCTGAGGTGACTGAGCACCATGTCCCTGTGTTCGCACAACTGATCCCGAGACTGAGCCAGTATGAGCCAGTCGTCGAGATAGTTGAGAATTCGAAAGCTACGTTCTCTGAGCGGAACAATGGCTGCCTCAACGACTTTCGTGAAGACGCGAGGCGACAGGGACAGCCCGAAGGGCAAGACTCTTTACTGATATGCCCTCCCCTCGAACGCAAAGCGTAGGAACGGTCTGTGTCGAGGAAGGATAGAGACATGAAATAACACGTCCTTCAGGTCGCTCGCTGCGAACCAATCTCGGGGATGGATGCATTGGAAAATGCGTTTCTGCGTTAACATTTTGAATGGGAGCTTGTGCAGGGCCCGATTCAGAATGCACAGGTCCAAGATTGGCCTTAACCCACCCCCTTTCTTGGGTTTAATAAAGTAGGGGCTGTAGAACCCCGACCTCATATCGGCAGGAGGAAGCGGCTCGATCGCGCCCTTCGCCTGCAGGACATCGATCTCGGACCGCAAGACATGGGCATCGCTGCTCTGCACGGAGGTGAAGAGGATGCCCTTGTACTTGGGAGGCCGGCGTGCGAATTGAATCGCATAGCCAAGTCTGATGGTACGGATACAGCCTGGGGAGACCTAGCCAGGCCCCCAGAGACCGAACAAGCGGGACCAATGGCACCACAGACGTACCCGCGGTGAGGCAGCGAAGTCGAGTACTCAGACCCGACTCGTGAGGCCCGGAGGCAGACCGGAGTGTTGCCTGAGTACTCCAGGTGGGGCAGAGTGTGGGTGAGAAGGCCCGGGGGCGTCCTCGGCGCCGACACTGCTGCCCCCTGGCGAGGGAGGTTTGCACCTTTGAACTGATGTGAGCCGCGGCCATTTCCCCTGTGTGCCTCAGCACTGATCGCAGCGGTTTTCCTCTACTAAAAGAGCAACACGGTTGGACCCTGCATCTTTTTCAAGATGTCATTCAAACCGTGTGTTTTTCTGGATGCCATCGGTATCTATCTCCAGTTGATGGGCACGATCGCTGTCTCACGTGTTTGGGCGTTCAGCACGCTGAGGCGGCTTTTGTGGATGACTGTGACTGTTTTGACTGTTTTGTTTCCCCGACATGCATTCTTCACTGAACTTAACTGCATAAACAATATTACTCCTCTGATGTTTAGGAATCCGGTCCTTTGGATGAACCAAACATTGTCTCAATGTAATCATTGGTTTAAAATACACAAGAATGTTATGCTTAGAGAAAATCCTTCTAAACCCCCAGCCACAAATTGATTGTTCCTTTGATTGTTCCATCCTCCTTTTCCATCTTGTATGGGTTTTAATAAATGGCCAATCTGGATAACCACAATCCTTCAGTGCATGTTAGATGTAGTTACTGTCTTGTTCTCAGGATATATGGGTATACTCTCTGTTGATGTTGTAAGGTGTGAATCACACCCAGTTTTTCTTCCAAGGGGTGGTGTGAATAAAACATAAGGTACTGGTCTGTGTGGGTAGGCTTCCGATATATTTCCACCTGTAATTTCCTATTTTCCCCCACTTTTGGCAAGAATACTATGTGGTTAACTTAAGTCATGTGACTTCTACTTGTGTGCTGATCATGTGACTGCAGTAGGTTTATCTTTGCCAGAGTTACTTCCTGTATTTTTCAACTGAAAATGATGTTTGGATGAACATCGAAACGTCTTACTAACTTGTTTTTATGTAGTACAGTGTCTTTTAATAAAGAAGTTGTTTGAACATATTGAGCCCTATCATACACCCGGCGCAATGCGATGCCAGGCGCGACGTTAGTTTCAACCTGACTCAGTTATCATTTTCACGTCCAGCGCTACGCTATTTAAATAGCAAATGCACTTGTTCCCATCTGTTCTCCCATGGACATGCTGGTCTGAAAACGAGGTGTTTTCAGGCACATTGTTGGCGTGCTGCTAGTTTGAGGAAACTGAAAACAACTGCGCCATTGACCAACAAAAACCTGGTCTAAAGTCAATAGTGCAGAATTTTTTGTGCTATTTAAGGGGTGCGTTAGTAATATGGGCCTATAGGTGACGTTGGTAAATTAAATCATTATTTTTACAACAAGAGAAAGGGTAACTTTCAAATTTCAAATAAAAAAATAATCTAAAATATTGTTTATTTTTAGAGTGAGTGAGATTCTCTAAAATATGTTTTGGGGTGATATGTACCTAAACAAGCTTATGTGCTTTTTAGTGCAAACAACAACACATTTACACTGAGTTGTTCTCTCTTACCTTTCCCCTAGAGACAGAAACTGCACTCCCGCAGTGACAGTTCACTGCTTACCACTTCTGAATCGAAGTCAAAGAAAACAACACATAAATACAAACAAGTAGTGCATATCATAAACTGGTACCTCTCATGGGACCAGTAAAATATGTATTCTGCACTGTTTGGTTAAATCAAACACCTTTGCAAACATGTAAGTTTTCAGCAAAGGACAGAGAAAAAAAATGTTTTACACTTCATAATGAAGCGCTTGAGAAAAGTGGAGCAGATTTTCAAAATGTTATCTCCTTCTTCTTGCATTCATCCCCAAGGGAAACCACATCTCAGGGTTCTCTCACCGCGTCACTAAAGGAACATTAAAATACTGTTGTCAACGGAGCCATCAGAAGCACTGGCATGCGATGTGATGCACAAATAGTCCCAACGCGGCGCTGTTAAAAGCCCATTAAGAGCTAGCGCCCTTGCTAACGCTGTCAGAGTAGTGTGCTAGTGTTACTGACACCAAAGGGAAATTGGTATTTCTTTTTCTTTTTTTTATTCTGTCATGTGGTGGAGGAAATCACAACCAGTTTATATAAAGCAAAAAGTTGGTTTGCTTTTGTGGCTGTGCAATTGCTTCCATCTACATGATTCACAGCTATGAGAAATGTTGTCTTTGGAAATAAGTGTTTTTTTCCACTTGAATGGACTCTATGCATGTTCACTTTCCCACTATTAAATGAGAAAAACAATGATGGCACCACTGTTGTCTGCAGAGCCGCTTTACAGCTGATTCATAATTGATACATTTTTGCAACATTGACACTGTTATTGAACTTAATTGAACCAACAAAGAACTTGAAGTTGAATAATGGCTCCATTGACTTCTGTAGATCTGCCTATAGCTGAATTAATCTCATTTCATAATTGATGAACTTTACACAATTATTGAACTAAATTGATACCTCAATAATGACACTATATTCTCTGTAGGGCTGCTTTTCAGCAGAATATTAATCTGTCTTATACTTGATGAAGTTTACATAATTGATCATTACTTTTCTGATAATTACTGTGAAGCTGTTTTGAAACATTTTAAGGTGACTTGACTTCCATATTTTGTGTCCGGCTCTCCGCTTCTCAGTTACATCCAATGCAGCATCAGAAGCCATTTTCGCCTTGAGTGATGTAATCCTAGCAATAAGAAGGATTATGGCTTTTCACTGTTATACGCTAGGGGGCGCTATGACACATGTTCTGACAGAATACTGAATCTCCTGATCAAAACACAGGTGAAGAAGAAGCAGAGACAATCAATCTCATATGTAATCATTGGCATATGTAAAATAACGCAATCATCAACATTAAACAGTATATAAATCAAAACTGCCTAAAGTTACTGAATGAAATGTCGACCCAGGACGGGCTTTAGGACTGTAAAGCTTTGGGGGTGTTGATGGACTCGATCTACTCCATGTTCAGTCATCGTTCTGAATCCAATCTGGAAGTAGTCTTTGGCAAAAACACGATTTTTGGCCAAAGTCAAAATGGTACTTTTTTTTATAAAACTACCATTTTCAACTGTTGATTAAAAAAAAATGCATGAATGCATGAAGCTAGAATAAAATAATTGTTTTTGTTAAAAGCAGAGGCTCTGTTCTTTCCTTTGATATATTGCATGTTTAGATATTCATACAACAAAATATTCTGGAGGCCATTACATTTTTGTGGAAATTATCAAAAATGCTGGTGCTGACAACTGGCAGGGAAAGAGTTTAAGGGCCCCCTGAAATCAAAAAACCTGAAAAGTTTTTATCTTTTAGTATGAATACGTTAGCCTTAAGGTTAGGAATAAGCTGGTGTGTTCCAAAACAATGACAAAATTCTAATTTAGGTGATATAAGCATTCAACATTTGCAGTCTCTCACTTCCGCTGAAATCAGTCACAGGTTTGTATGACATCTCATCACATCTTCTGTCCAATCAAATGTTCTCTAGAATCTGAATCATCTAAAATCAGTCACTTGTTCACACATTTACTATTTTCTACATGGTGAATGGCACATAGTGCACTATATAGGGGGCAGGGAGCGATTCAGACAGTGTAAATATGCTTTCAGTTGAGCAAATGAAGTCTGGTTTCACTTTAGTTTCACGTTCACCGCCACAGTGCGCACACACACACACACACACACACACACACACACACACACTAAGTTTGTTCCGGTCCAGAGACGCGAGAGCGGATCATATGGTGAGTCAGTGCATAAACAAAATGCTATTGGTTGTTTTAAAAAAGGGAGGAGCTATCTGATATGTCCCACCCTGTCTTTTTTGTTTCAGGGGAAATTACGTCAACACATCGAACAATGCTGCGCGTTTCAAGGCACTTCAGTGGGACTTTAAGGATCAGGGAAAAAGGAGGTGGGAACCAGCGAACATTCAACATAAATTGAAATACCAAATAAACATGATCAAAACAAAAGTGAAGTGGCAGCTCCTCACGAACGACTGCCGCCTATAAACATAATAAAACAACATTCAATCCAGGCCTGGTCCTCTCTCGTCCTTCTCCTTTAATCCTTCTGGAGCTCCTCAGTGGAACTTGAGACCGGTGTGGCGTGCAGATGACGCACATTAACACTCATGCCACCGGGCCTCACTCCATTTCCATGGCTCTCTGCCCCGCCCTGCTTGCCACATACATCGCCCTCTGCATGTAGGGTACAACAGGGCTAAATGGGGTAAAAGGCTCCTTTGATTTTATTTTCCTCTAAACCACTAGACAGACCCTAACTTGCTACAGCATTTTTTTTTTTTTTTTTTGCTACAGCACTAACTTGCTACAGCACTTTTTTAATGATGCATGTAATTGATCTAATATTTGATGTTTTTATTTTTATTTTATTTTTTATGTAGATTAAAGTAGCAAATGAAAATCTGTAAAATTATTGAATATATTTTGAGACAAAGGTCTTCTTAATGATTTTCAGTTTTATTCAAGGTAATTAAAGCAACATTATGGTTAAAGTATGGTATTTGGGGTAAAAGGCGCCCCTTCTGTTGGGGTGAAAGACACAATAATTAACATGATAATAAACAGCCGGCTGACTTTTCCATTTGTTGACATGACAATTCAGATGGTAAATATAATAAATTATGTTGGGTGTCTACCTTAGAGTTAATCACCATATTTATAATGAAACCATCATATTTAAAAAATATGATATAAATATCATATAATAAAATATAATTAATTGTTACGACTGTAAATCTATATTAAATTATTATGGGATCTCCTTCAATGCTTTACTAAAAAATCTTACCTTTTAAAATAATTTTGTTTCTATATTTTTAAAATGTATTTATATATTAACATATTTTAGTGACAGCATATTTATTGAACAAAAATTAATTGTTTTATTTATCAGAATAAACAGAAAATAGTACAAACTTCACTAAAATGATTGTTTTGAACAAGTATTAACTTAGACATTATTAAAAAAAACATATTACTTTAGCTAAAGTATTTGTATAAATACTGTGTGCCATTTGACCATGTGTGGGGTAAAAGGCCACCCTCACCACCTCATACATTTATATAATTTTAAAACCAAATAAACCACTTTTATGATTTTTATTTTTATTTTTCAAATAAACATGAACGAAACAAAAATGAAGTGGCAGCTCCTCACGGACGACTGCCGCCTATAAACATAATAAAACAACATACAATCAGGTCTGGTCCTCTCTTGTCCTTCTCCTTTAATCCTTCTGGAGCTCCTCAGTGGAACTTGAGACCGTTGTGGAGCGCAGATGACACACATTAACACTCATGCCACCGGCCTCACTCCGTTCCCATGGCTCTCTGCCCCGCCCAGCTTGCCACATACACCAGGGTACAATAGGGCTAAATGTATAAAGGCTATACAGTATATATAAGGGCTAAACATTGATATATTTTTCAATAATGTTCAATACAAACACTGTTTATTTTAAAATTTTTGGCGTGTGAGGCGTGTTAATTGAGAAGCAGCGTATAAAAAAGTACATAGAACGCACTGGTGGTTTTTAGAGCTATCCGGGAACACTTTATAATTTGACAGTCTTTACTGTCTGGCGCCCGAACAAATAAATAAAAACATAATTAATTGTAAAAAGCGGGTGTGCCATCGTTACACCCTATAGGCGCATATTACTAATGCACCCTTTAAATAATAAAAAAAATACTGCGCTATTGACTTTAGACCAGGTTTTTGTGGGTCAATGGTGCAGTTGTTTTCAGATTCCTCAAAATAGGAGGAATAGGAGGCGCCTGAACACACCTCATTTTCAGACCAGCACGCCCATTGGGCGAGTACATTTGCTATTTAAACAAAGTGGTGCTGAACATGAAAATGATAACTGCGTCGGGCTGAAAAAAGCAAAAAACACACGTGCCCTGCCTGGCGTTGCATTGCACCGGGTGTATGAAAGGGCCCTAAAAGTCTGCGATCGTTAAGCTGTTGTGGCAACCTCCACCTCCTCGAGTCTGCCACCAGTCTCACCTCTATTCTGCTGCAGGGGGTAGGCCTTAGTCCCTGCTTATCTGGTGTTTCCATCCACCTATTTTTATGCGCATTTTGGGATATCACATAAACAAATCCTGAATGGAAACGCCAAAATGCGCATAAAAAACGTATGCACTCGTTTGAGTCGGATACATTTTCCATCCGATACAAAAACATGCGCATAAACTACGATGGAAATGCATTTACCGAATAAATTCCTCGATGCGCATTAAAAAAAATCATGTAACTTTTGCGATGTAACAGCATAACTGTACTAACCAGTGGAAAAATCTTGCTTGCAAAGCATCTGAAATGCTGTTTTGGTCATTCAGAAGTCTGTTGTCAAAGATGCTCGATATATTTCCCTCCTAGAACTGTCTTACATGACTGCATTCCCAAACAGCAGCACCTGCCTCTCAAAGCAAGACAACAAGTTTATTGAGACGTACAAGTTTCTCTGAGACGCAAATCATTTATTTTATACGAAAATGATTATATATGGAGGCTTCTCCTATGTTTCTTAGTGATGTTTTAGCGGTAGTTTACCAGGAAGTGACGATTATGTTCTCTTCAACTTACTGGGTGGAAACGGTTCGCAAATGTTTTATGCGATATTGCAATTTTGCGGATAAGTTACATTCGCAACTTTGGGGGGAAACATAATGTGATTGTATCGACAAAGAATCTATACAATTTTCTTAAATATATGCTTTAAGCATTTTGTTTCTACCCGATAGAAATGGGATGCACATTAACTAAATTTCAAGTGTCACAGCAAAGGTTTTATACATTTTATAAAGTTCTCAAATATATGTTTTTGCATTGTCGTTTTAGGGTATGGAGTTTAGACTGATGAAAAAAAAATTCTAAGCATTCTAGCATAAGGATAAATGCAGCTCTGGGACATTGGCTATAATTAATCTAAATTGTTGCTAAGGGAATTGTGGCTCATGGAAAAGTGGAAACACTCACAGATTAAAGAAAGACATGAGCCCCAAGGGAAGAAAAAAAAGAAGTATTTACAGCAGAAAGATGGACTTCAGCCAGACCTGCTAATTGCAGTTCATTTATCTCATATTGATTTAATTAGCTTATCCACACTGCTCCAAATTGCTGATTTAGTCCCTTATGTGAGAAAGCTTGAGGTGTTGGATATGAGTATGTTTTTGGGGGAAGTAAAAATCATAATAACCAGCAAATATTAATTTAAAGGAAAAAAAGTCATTTCCATTTCATAACCATTTTTTTCTCAAAAAGAACAAGATATGAATCATACGTGAACACATTGAATGCAGTTCTGCTGCACATCATTATTTTAGCCTGTCTTCTTCACTCTGACATTTCCCACTTGGAAATGGCTGCTGATCTCTAGTGCAGATATGAATGTCACCTCACACAATTGCAAACCTATAATCACTGAATTTATTATCATGCCACTCAAGCCAATATATCCATTTGTGTATTTCAAGTCTAACATTGCTAGTGTTCTTTTTTATGTTTGTGACACTCACATTTTGTGGGAAGAGAAGAACACAGAGGGTGCGTCTCAATTGGCTCCCTAGTTCAGTAGTCAGTAGCCTGGATGCCAGCCAAACTTATTTTTTATATTTAAATTTAAATTTTTATGCATTTGGCAGACCCTTTTATCCAAAGCAACTTACAGTGCCCTTATTACAGGGACAATCCCCCTGGAGCAACATGGAGTAAAGTGCCTTGCTCAAGGACACACTGGTGGTGACCGCTGGGATCGAACCAGCAACCTTCTGCATATCAGTTCCATGGTTTAACCCACTGGACCACCATCTCACAACTTAGCCCCGCCCACAACATTTGAGGTCGGCAGTTCGGTCTGGACTCGATCGGTTGGGGAGCAACTATGCCCGAACAGAAGCTGTTCGGACCAATCAAATTGTCAGGGCGGGCTTTAGACGATGATGGACAGATGA
The DNA here is from genome assembly GCA_023566225.1 of Romanogobio albipinnatus. Taxonomy (NCBI): domain Eukaryota; kingdom Metazoa; phylum Chordata; class Actinopteri; order Cypriniformes; family Gobionidae; genus Romanogobio; species Romanogobio albipinnatus. Next base: position 62,532,816 of record CM042242.1, on the reverse strand, counting down.
TAAACAGTAACGTAAGCATCCACGTCACCAAAGAGCGCTTTTGTTTGAATTTGTTCTAATCCTAAACGGAGATTGTTCGTATATGCATTCACCTTTACTATTTCTCTCAGAAATGATGATCGTGTTAGTAAGTAAACTCTGTGTATCCTTAAATTATTTTTTACAACACTGGCAAACATCATTTACACTTACTCCTTCCAGCACGCGGACAGGGTTGCCAAGTTTTCACAACAAAACCCGCCCAATTGCTACTCAAAACTAGCCCAAAACAAGCCCAATAGCTTTCCGGGGGGGGGGGGGGGGGGGGGGGTTCTCCGGAAAAAGGTGTTTGGGGGGGTAAAATATTTTTTGCTGTAGGAATACATCGTTTTTTGGCTGGGTTGCCTGGGTTCCTGGGTCTAAATATCACATAATTGGGGTCGCATGGAATTAACAGCCCACGGCAAAACCGCGGACTTGGCAACACTGTGTGCAGTTGAGTTCTGTTGACATTTGACAACTAACGTTATGCGTCACTCCATTGCTCTGATTGGTTGTAGGTCTATCCAATTGAGGCCTTTCCTGGTTCGGTTGAAACACGCCCCATAATCACAGCCCAACAGAGCAATATATAGCAGTATATTCTGACTAGAATTGAGTATGACAACGTCAGGCTAGTAGTCAGGGCACTGATCAGGAAGTCGACCAATTTAAGGGCTGTCTCAATCGCAAAATCATACCAGTGTACTGACACTTTCGCTCCCTAAAAAGTCCCTCAATGCATTGTGAAAACCAGGGTGACATTGGATGCCCATTTCCATAAGTTGTTTCTTTTGGGTATGTCTGTAATTTACTTTGGTTAAAATTCCTCAGCATTTGTGTAAAACAAGACCCTTTTGACCTTGTCAAAACCAGCTCTGTTCACGGCAACCTGTTTTGGTGGATGTCTCTTTAAATGCTAATGAGCTACTGCTCACCCCACCCCTCTCTTCCGTGTGTTGAGTTGAGACAAGGCACATGAAGTGTTGTTGAAAACGGCCAAAGCTATCACACAAAAAACAATAGCCAACCGTATTGTGAACTGTTACTTTCACAATTTCATATAAAACGAACGTCAGCACACATGTATTGTAAGCTTTTACCTCACATTGGCCTATAACGTTTGAAACTCCTAGTAAAAGCAATTACCTCATACGTTGGAGTTTGCTAACAATAACCAAAACAAACAGAATTATGAAAAAAAAGGTAACACTTTATTTTGACATTCTACTAACTATAAGTAACTTTGCAACTACATGTCAACTAACTGTCATTAGAGTATTTGTAGACTGTCTGATTAATATTTACTAAAACTTTATTTTGTTGGTCCCCCAACAGACATTCTACTGACTATAAGTAACTTGGCAACTACAATTCAAGTTATTCTACTAACCCGAACCCTAACACCTAACCATAACCTACCAGTCTACTGACAGTCAACTAATACTCTATGACTGTTAGTTGACATGTAGTTGCAAAGTTACTTAAAGTTAGTAGAATGTTTAAAGTGGACTATTGAAATAAAGTGTAACCAAAAATAATACTTGCATCTTTCTGACTATTTGTAGGTACAGCTCCATCCTTTAAATGCAACTTCAATGCAAGTCCAGCTTCGTATTGCCGGAGGTTTGAAAAACAGTCAGGCGAGAAATGTTTGGCACACACAAGCAAGTTCTTGCCCACTCTGGGACATTACCTTAATATATCAAATCCAGCCATTTTGCTTTTGTTTTTTCTGAAGCTGGGATTCTGTGTAAGGACACCCGTGAGCCTGCACATCCGAGCACAGAGCAGGGTTGCATGCCAGGATCGCTTCAATGTTTGAACGTAGTAAAATGAAAGGCTTTTCGCTATCTGTTAGGGTTGCCATCCGTCCCGTGAAATACGGAATCGTCCCGTATTTACAAGCAAAATGAAGCGTCCTGTATGAAACCAATACGGGAAGCAATTTGTCCCCTATTTTACATAGGTCCACACATAGTTCAATAAACACATAAGGATTTTGCAGTGTGGAGAACACAAATAGCAAATATAAAGAAATCAATTTCACAATAAGTTGTAGAGAAGTTAATTTGCGCGTGTTTGTTTTTGCGGCTTTGTTGCCATAGTGGCAGCATCTCTCGAGACCATGCGCTGTACACTAGCGCGTTTTTTAAAAAAAACATGTCGAGCTCACGTCCAACGTTTGAACACAAGAGGATCTCCAGATATAGGGCTGAATAGAAAAAGGTATCAATGGGTCTGTCCAGTAACTCATGAACCTCAGGCGAACGGCACACTTTGCAGAGAAGCATTTCAGTGTCTCAGACTGACTGACTTAAAACAACATGCGGTGACCGACACATCCGTGCTTCTAAAGGTAGGCCTATTGTTTGTTTTTTAATGGATGATATATTAATATAATTTTATCAGAGCTTGGCAGACAGAATCATTATATTTTTTTGACAGGTTAATTAATAGATTATAGCCTATTTAATGTTATTATTCATTTATCATTTAGCTAGGCTATATTTATAATACATAATAAATAGTCCTGTCATATAAAGCTTATGACATTTTAAAAAAAATGGGACAAATAATTACATAACAATATAGTCATAATTTAAATAAATTCATAAAGAAATCTAAATAATTTGAATTTCAGTCACAAAAAGTGATTACTGGTTCAGAATGACTGCTTAAAGGGACAGTTCACCCAAAAATCTAAATTCTGTCATTATATTTACTCATCCTCAAGTTGTTCCAAACCTGTATACATTTCTTTATGTTGAACACATAGGAAGATACATTCCAACTATGGAAGTCAATGGTGCCCCCAAAGCAGCCTGCGTACAAACTTTCTTCAAAATATCTTCTTTTGTGTTCAGCAGAACAAAGAAACTCATACAGGTTTGAAACATCATGAGGGCGAGTAAATGATGACAGAATTTTCATTTTTGGGTGAACTATCCCTTTAAAGAACACCAAAGAGTTCTTTATAAATAAATAAAATAATTAAACGTAAAATAATATAAAATGTGTTCTGTTGCAAGTTCTGCAACAGAAAGGGTGTCCCTTATTTTGTCACACTGAAGGTGGCAACCCTACTCTATCTGTGTACAAAACGGGGTGAGAATAGGGCGGACTCCGTATGTTGCTCGAAGGCGGTCATATTCAAATAACTAGCTAGTTACATCAAAACCGGCACCAAATTGAAACAGGTCACTGGATGACAAATTTTCATTTTGGATGAAAGTTTTCTTTTCAGCTTTTCTGAGCTGGCAGACACAGCAGAAACCTAACTAAATGCAAAAAAAGCTACAAAAGTGAAAATTTAATCCGATGTCACCTTTAACAGAAGTTCTGAAGAGCAAAACATAAATCACGTGAGCCAACCCACTACACACAGCAGCTGTCAGAAAGAAAAAAAGTCACAACGTCAACCCATTATCTGACGGCAATAGATAAAAAACCATTTTGGCATGTAGGTCATTTTCTAGAACTCTCAAAAAATCTATAGGTGCTCAATTATTCCTCTATGTCTGACTCTCTGAGTCCACTGAATACATCTAACATGGTTTTAATATTCTTACCAGCAATGCTGAAGCCAAATTAATTTAGCATATTTCTTAGGTTTAGTGCAAGATTTGTGTCTTAATTGGTTGTTTGTCTATTTTTTATCTTTTCCTCATGAGCTGTTTATTGTCAAACGGTGTAGACCATCATTGTTGAATTAACAAATATTAACTGTACTGGTGTGAGAGCCTAATTATCATAAACTGCAGCCTCATTGAATGTGGTTGCGGATTAAATACTTATAAATCATTCATTTTTAATACACTGATTTCCGGCTATAAAGCACCAGTTCATCAAAGGACCCACTAAGCGCATATGAGCGTAATAGTTTCTATTAGGCCACCCGCTAAATGTAGTCCCTGATGTATTCATTATGAGCAATTAGTTTTGCACTGGGTTTATCCACACAAAATTAGAGACATTAACTGGACTCATGCATTGTGAATAGTGTAAAAGAATAATGTGAATAAAGGGATGCATTGCCACTGTTCATTGTTTTCCTTTTTTCCTTTTTCTTTATGCCTTATTTCTGTTTTCAAAGTGTTTGAAAGCGCAGAATTTCATGCCATTGGCTGAAATTTGCATGCAGTAAAATGTTTTCATATAAGGATAATAGCCTGTTGCCTGTAAGCTTTATAAAAGTTTTAATATTAAAATACACTTTATTGCCAAAAGTATTGGGACACGCCTCCAAATCATTGAATTCAGGTGTTCCAATCACTTCCATGGCCACAGGTGTATAAAATCAAGCACCTAGGCATGCAGACGCTTCTACAAACATTTGTGAAAGAATGGGTCGCTCTCAGGAGCTCAGGGAATTCAAGCGTGGTACCGTGATAGGCTGCCACCTGTGCAGTCAGTTTGTGAAGTTTTCTAAATATTCCACAGTTAACTGTTAGTTGTATTATAACAAAGTGGAAGCAGTTGGGTACAACTGCAACTCAGTCATGTGGTAGGCCACGTAAAATCACAGAGCGGAGTCAGCGCATGCTGAGGGGCACAGTGCACAGAAGTCACCAACTTTCTGCAGAGTCAATAGCTACATACCTCCAAACTTTGTGTGGCCTTCAGATTAGCTCAAGAACAGTGCGTAGAGAGCTTCATGGAATTGGTTTCCATGGCCGAGCAGCTACATCCAAGCCTTACATCACCATGTGCAATGCAAAGTGATGTAAACACAGAGCATTGGAGACGTGTTCTCTGGAGTGACGAATCACGCTTCTCTGTCTGGCAATCCGATGGACGAGTCTGGGTTTGGCGGTTGCCAGGAGAACGGTACTTTCCTGACTGCATTGTGCCAAGTGTAAAGTTTGGTGTAGGGGGGATTATGGTGTGGGGTTGTTTTTCAGGGGTTGGACTTGGCCCCTTAGTTCCAGGAGAACTCTTAATGCTTAATACCAAGACATTTTGGACAATTTCATGCTCCCTACTTTGTGGGAACAGTTTGGGATGGCCCCTTCCTGTTCCAACATGACTGCGCACCAGTGCACAAAGCAAGGTCCATAAAGACATGGATGAGCAAGTTTGGTGTGGAGGAACTTGACTGGCCCTAACAGAGTCCTGACCTCAACCTGATAGAACACCTTTGGGATGAATTAAAGCGGAGACTGCAAGCCAGACCTTCTCGCCCAACCTCAGTGCCTGACCTCACAAATGCGCAAACACACTCATAAACCTTGTGGAAAGCCTTCACAGAAGAGTTGAAGCTGTTATGGCTGCAAAGGATGGGCCAACTCCATATTAAACCCTACGGATTAAGAATGGGATGTCATTAAAGTTCATATGTCAGGGTTCTGTCACTTCGGTCTTAGTTACTCTTGGTTTTGTGACAGAGCCCTGACACTCCTGTATTGTTTGTCTTGTGTCCTGTCCTGTCCTTGTGAGTTTTGTGTGCGGAGCGTGGGGTTCGGATCCCAGAACTTCCTGTGTTGGGATTCGGACATTCATGATCCACATGTTCTGTCGTGAGCGCACGGAATGAGCATTCGCTTGTCGTGTGAGCGTGCACTCTTATTTTCATGTGTATTTTGTTCTATGTAGCACGCGGTTTGTGTTTACATCGGCTGCATGCTTTCATGTTATGTTTTGTCTTGTGTTGTGTAGCACGCGTGGCTGGTATTTTTCACTGGTTGCGTGCTTTCATGTTGTCATGTTTTGTGTGAAAATGCAGCTTATGAGTTCACATTAGCTGCATATTCATGTCACGTTTGGTGTGAGCACATGGCTTGTCAAGTGTTTCTTTGTGCCATGTGCTCATGTCTATTGTCTAACCCCGCCCACCTTGTTTCCTGATTATTGGTTAATTTGCCCCGCCTATCTTCCCTCCTCTTTTGTTTTCTCTCCTTATTATTCTCCTTGTGTTTGCAGTTCTGTGCTGGATCGTTGTCGAACATGCCTTGTGTTTCCCTGCTCACCTGCGCCAAGCCAAGCCAAGTCTAAGTCAAGCCTTGTTTTTCCCCCTCGGGGTAGTTTTTGTTTGACTTGTTTTATTTTATTATTATCATTAAAAACCCATTTTATCTGCATCATTGAGTCCTCGCTCCTTTCATCTTCCCTTCACCCAACCCTGACATCATATGCATGTAAAGGGCAGGCGTCCCAAAACTTTTGGCAATATAGTGTAGTATGTAGGAATTACTTATAGTTATGTCCACATTTATTTATTTATTTCATTTTTAATTTGCCTAAAAATAGACTTTGTTAGATGACTTCAGTCTTAGCTGTGATTTTCACACAGCTTTGATTCTCATACAGGTGAAAACAAGTAGAAATCAAGAGATCTGATGCAGCATTTACTTTACATAAACCTACTTTACTAAAACATAATCTTACCTAAATATTTAACACTGATATGTCCCCACCTTGCAGTGGGGTTCCATAGGAAATGTTAATCTGGTTTCTAAACAGCAACAGTGTGCCTCTGAAGAATCAGCATTTGTTCCATTCATTCTCAACCCCATCCTCTTTATTTGTCTCTTTACTTCTTTTCCTGTCCTCTAACAAGCTTGCTCCAGTGAGGAGGGGAGGTGAAGAGTGCATACACACTGTTTTATGTTTGTGAGTGTGTGGATTATTTAGGCTACCTGAACATCTGTCAAATGGCCTGGGTAAATGGCTGAACAGTCTCATCCATATTTCAGAGCTTGTGGCAGAAGTAACAATCAGGGTTCTTGTATGGCTGGGGAAAGCCAAACTCATGAAATATTGAAGGCATAAAGATCAGGTTAGATCATTCAGAGACTGTGGCCTGTTAAGCAGCAACTTTAGTATGGGTGGGATGTTTACCCACAAGAAAAAAACACCACTTTTAAACACAGAACAGGGGGAAAGTGCACACTGTACAGACAGTTCACTGAAACTAGAACAGCTTGAACAGTTTAAGCAATACAATTATTTATTATAGGCACTGTGTGTCTATCTATCTGGTCTCAGTATCATAAGTATTCATGTGCAAATGTGGTTCTAGGCCACATACGGTACATTTGTAAGCTTTCATAAACTCTGAAACGTACATTATCAACATATTGACAGGCAGCATCTAGAATGTTAACACATTAGGTATGAACAACTTTAGAGACATGCCAATATTTACAAATCCTTTTAGGTTTATAAAATATTGAATTACAGTTTGTCTCAGTCACTTTGTTACATTTCTCAGATCACAACTGAAATTCTGAAAACTACTTGTTCAACCTCATCATCAAGTCACGTGTGCAGATCATGAAAGCAATTTCTCATTGTTTTGAATAAATGGCAAATGCTTTGGTACAGTCATGCAATTGATTATGTGCAGTTGTCTGCTGTTTCCTACATTATCAATTGCTTATGTCATGTTTATCAAAATCTATTGTACTGGTTCTCATTGAATAGTCTTACCCTTCAAAACATGTAGGAATTAGTTAATTGGGTAACGTTTTAGATTACAGCCTGGAAAGTACTGCTTAAGTAAAACAAATTTACAGCATACCTTTTGGTAATTATAGTGTAACTATAAAGTAAATTATGTAATATTTGGGGAATAAAGGGAGAACTACCAGGAAAATTAACAAATTATTTATACCGTAAGTATTTTTTAATTAAGGGGTAATTATCCGTGAAGTTACAGGGTAAGTATGGGCTGTAATTGAAAGTGTTTTTTGTTCCCCTCTTGTTTCATGTAGTTACAGGATAAGTATGAATCTACGGGCTGTAATTTAAAGTAGTGTTTGTTCCCCTCTTGTTTCATGTAGTTACAGGGTAAGTGTGAATCTACGGGCTGTAATTTAAAGTGGTGTTTGTTCCCCTCTTGTTTCATGTAGTTACAGGGTAAGTGTGAATCTACGGGCTGTAAATTTAAAGTGGTGCTTGTTCCCCTCTTGTTTCATGTAATTACAGGGTAAGTATGAATCTACGGGCTGTAAATTAAAGTGGTGCTTGTTCCCCTCTTGTTTCATGTAGTTACAGGGTAAGTGTGAATCTACGGGCTGTAATTTAAAGTGGTGTTTGTTCCCCTCTTGTTTCATGTAGTTACAGGGTAAGTGTGAATCTACGGGCTGTAATTTAAAGTGGTGTTTGTTCCCCTCTTGTTTCATGTAGTTACAGGGTAAGTGTGAATCTGCGGGCTGTAATTTAAAGTGGTGCTTGTTCCCCTCTTGTTTCATGTAGTTACAGGGTAAGTGTGAATCTACGGGCTGTAATTTAAAGTGGTGCTTGTTTCCCTCTTGTTTCATGTAGTTACAGGGTAAGTATGAATCTACGGGCTGTAAATTAAAGTGGTGCTTGTTCCCCTCTTGTTTCATGTAGTTACAGGGTAAGTATGAATCTACGGGCTCTAAATTTAAAGTGGTGCTTGTTCCCCTCTTGTTTCATGTAGTTACGGGGTAAGTATGAATCTACGGGCTGTAATTTAAAGTGGTGTTTGTTCCCCTCTTGTTTCATGTAGTTACAGGGTAAGTGTGAATCTACGGGCTCTAAATTTAAAGTGGTGCTTGTTCCCCTCTTGTTTCATGTAGTTACAGGGTAAGTATGAATCTACGGGCTGTAAATTAAAGTGGTGCTTGTTCCCCTCTTGTTTCATGTAGTTACAGGGTAAGTGTGAATCTACGGGCTGTAATTTAAAGTGGTGTTTGTTCCCCTCTTGTTTCATGTAGTTACAGGGTAAGTGTGAATCTACGGGCTGTAATTTAAAGTGGTGCTTGTTCCCCTCTTGTTTCATGTAGTTACAGGGTAAGTGTGAATCTACAGGCTGTAATTTAAAGTGGTGTTCCCCTCTTGTTTCATGTAGTTACAGGGTGTGAAGAAGTGATCTTCACCGCTGCAAGCGGCAGCACTGACACTGACACACACACACACTCACACACACTCAACCACCACACGCTCTCCCTTACCTGTTGATGTCGCTATTGGTATAGCGGGTGCACACGCGATCCCGATAGCACTTAGACATTTTTCCACATTCTATACGTCCCTTCTGTTATTCCCTCCAGACATATCACACACACTCACTATTTGTTTGTTGCATGTTTTATTGTTAAATTGCGTGTTATATGTGGGTGTAACCGGGTTGCTGGGAGCTGGGCCGGCAAACTCGAACTACTGTAGGGCGAGCGGTTATGACGTCATCATACTGCGCCGCACCGACAGTGGACCGGAACCCGGCGAAACCATGTCTTGTCTTTATGGGGGGGGGATACTACATTTTTAACCTGGCAACGAAATGGAATTGTGAGTTAGTGTTGTCAGGTTTATTATGTTATTAGGTTTATTGAACAACATTGGGTTTTGTTTCATTTAGTTTTTGGAGGAAAATTAAGGTATTTAAAAGTAGAAGATATTACCTCCTGACACTTACCTGTGGATGGTAGTGCCCCAAAAGGGGCGGAGTTTGGCCTTTAAAAGCAGTGGCCAGACTCCAGTATGGGACTTGTTTTCCAAGTCGAGCAAACGTGCTACTGCGGTGCCGTGAGCTAAAGAAACCCTCCGTATATAGTGGATACTTGTGAGTTTTTGTGTACATAAATGTATAGTTATCTATCTTTCATTTATTTTGTTGTTTTATTTTTGTTGATTTGGTACTTTGTTCTTGGGATTATACACTTGTAAATATATTCACTGCTGGACTATTTGATTTTTGGTGCACTTGTTAATAAACACCACCATACTCTGAAGAGTACTTGCGGGTTGAGCCATCATCTTTTATTTTATTTTATTTTATTTTTTCCCATTTTGAACCGTAATACGTCCACAGTAGTCTGGAGGAGACCCAGTTTGGGCCTGCCAACGCTCTACTGTTTCACATTTGGTGGCAGCGGTGGGATGGCTACCCGTAAGAAAGCACCGAAAGGGAAGAGGCCTGGTCTGCGCTCACAAGCAAAGCTGGAGGATGACATGGACGAGACATGGGACAGCATGACATCGGAGGGAGAGGAGGCAGCAGCAGTAGAGCTTCCAGGAGTGTCGAGCAAACCCAGTGTTTCGCAGACCAGTAGGCCTTCCACATTGTCCAGCGGAGGCATGGCAAGCCTGATGAGGGACTTCCTCGATGCGCAGCAAGCGAGGGAGGAGAGATATCTGCAGGAGCTAAGAGGGCTTCGGGAATCTATACAGCACTCTGGCAGATCGACTATAGCTACCCCGAGTGACCTCGGAAGCCTGCGGATGGAACTTCCGACTCCTGGCCCTTCTAGAGTATCCACGGCAGCAACCAGGTCACCGACACAGCCAAGGCCACCGATACATCGAGCAGAGACACCGGTGCCGGTCCTACAGCCGGGGGACGACATCGAGAGCTATCTGCGAAGATTCGAGCGACTGGCCCGAACATGGCAATGGCCAAGAGGGGAGTGGAGCTGTCGGTTGGTGCCATTACTAACAGGACAAGCGTTGGAGGCATATCTTGCCATGGATGAGGACCTTGCAGATGATTACGACCACCTGAAGGATGCCTTGCTGCAAAAATTCAATATCTCTGCTGAGACCTACCGCCAGCGGTTCCGGGCAGCAACAGTACCAGAAGGTGAATCACCCACAGAGACATACCACCGTCTGCGGAATCTCTACCAGCGATGGGTACGTCCTGATCTACATTCCAAGGAGGAGATCGGAGAGCTAGTCATCTTGGAGCAGCTGCTTCGAGTACTGCCTTACGACAGCCGTACCTGGGTGAAGGAGCATGAACCAGACTCAGGACTGGCAGCTGCAAAGTTAGCCCAGCAGTACACGAATGCTCATCGCTCTGGCCCGCGCACGCAACCGTTTAAAGGTAAAATACGCCATGCACATACTGATAAACCGCAAGAGGCTCCACATGAATTTAAGACTGTAACACCACAGAAACTGATTTGCTTCTCATGTCAGCAACCGGGGCATAAAGCTGCTGTGTGCCCGGCGCGTAAAGCAAAGCTGACAGGGTTTTGCTATGCTCCTAGGGAAGAGGACAATGAGATGGACTCTGTAGGGGTGGGGCAATGCAACAATATGCTTTTGGACATTACAGTGAATGGACGTTCGATAAAAGCAATGCTGGACACTGGTAGCTCACTTTCACTAATTAAGTCATGTCTTGTTTCTAATGTTGACTATGCTAATACCACTGACATACAATGTGTGCATGGGGATGTAAAACGATATCCCAAAGCAGAAGTGTTAGTGGGGGTGCAAGAGCAAATGTATCTCTTGAATGTAGCGGTAGTCACTTCGTTACCGGCAGACATGATTTTGGGGAGAGATCTCCCAATTTTGAGTGAACTGGTCAATGAGAAGGGAAACCAGGGCATCAATGTTGTGAATGACAGGTCACCAGTTTGTTCATTTCCAGTAATGACAAGAGCCCAAGCCAAGGTTGGTCTGCAGCCTCTGCCAGACTTGGACAGTAGTCTGTTGCAGGGCGGGACCAAAGGCCCAAAAAAAACACGTCGACAGCGACGATTAATGAAATACCTGGGTACTCCAGTCCCAAAGCTCTCCACAGAGGGTCTTGAGGTTCATGGCTGGCAAGTCCCAGAAAACATTGCTGTGTTACAAAGGGAAGATGAAACATTAAAACCTTTGTTTGCCAAAGCTGAAGGTCAAGAAAATTCTAAAATGTCTAATGAACAATATGTTATTCATGATGGCGTATTGTATGTGCAATCTGCTGATGTTTTACGTGTGATAGTGCCCCTGTCTTGTCGACCTCTTGTTTTACATTTGGCACACACAATTCCATGGGCAGGACATCTAGCACAACAAAAAACATATACACGCATTAGTTCACGGTTTTACTGGCCTACCATGTACACTGACGTTCACACATACTGCACTACATGTTCCACATGTCAAAAGACCAGTGCTGTGCGTCAGCGGGGTAAGGCCCCATTACAACCCTTACCCATCATATCCACCCCTTTCCGTCGCATCGCCATGGATATTGTGGGACCACTAGGAAAAAGCAGTGCAGGACACAGATACATTTTAGTCATCTGCGACTATGCCACCCGCTACCCTGAAGCCTTCCCACTTCGCACCATCACAGCACCAAAGGTTGTTCATGCTCTCATCCAGCTGTTTTCCAGGGTAGGTATCCCAGACGAGATCCTCACAGATCAGGGAACGAACTTCACTTCCCACCTGATGAGACAATTACAACAGCAACTGGGCATCACAGCACTGAGGACCAGTCCATATCACCCGCAGACAGACGGACTAGTGGAGAGGTTCAATCAGACGCTAAAGGGCATGCTGCGGAAGTTTGTCGCAGACACTGGCCGTGACTGGGACAAATGGCTCCCCTTCATTCTCTTTGCATACAGGGAGGTACCTCAGGCTTCAACTGGGTTCTCACCCTTTGAACTCCTGTATGGCTGGCAAGTCCAAGGACCACTGGACATCTTAAAAAAAACCTGGACGAAGACAGCAGACACAGCGGAGAGAAGCATTGTGAGGTTCATCCTGGAGATGAGAGACCGGCTAGAGAGGTACAGAGAACAAGCAAGGGAGAATCTTCAAGAAGCACAAGTGGGGCAGAAACAACGGTACGACCAACATGCCAGACTGCGTCAGTTCCAACCGGGACAGAAAGTGCTGCTTTTGTTACCCACTTCAACGAACAAGTTACTCGCCAAGTGGCAAGGCCCATATACAATCGTGAGGAAAATGGGACCTGTAACTTATGAGATTCATCACCCTGACAAAAGAAGAGCTCACCAGACCTACCACGTGAACCTGTTAAAGGAGTGGAAGGAGGTCCCGGTTAAGCCTACAGAGACAGAGACATCGCTGATGGTGAGAAATGTAGCAGAGGAGGAAGATGAGCCTGTGCCTGACATGAGACCCCAGAGAGACCTGGGAGCTGTGACTCTAGGCCATCTAGACGGGCCGAAGCAGACGGAATTACGAGATCTACTCGACAAGTTCCCATCACTGTTTAAGCCAAGGCCTGGGCGAACAGAGCTCGTGCAACATACCATCCATCTCACTGACTCTACACCGTCAAGACAGCGACCTTACAGAATCCCAGAAAGACTGTTGAACCCTTTGAAGGCAGAGATTGAAATGATGAAGGAGTTGGGCGTCATCGAGGCCTCCACAAGCGAATGGAGTAGCCCACTTGTCATCGTGCCAAAGAAGGATGGATCACTGCGTGTCTGTGTTGACTTCCGTAAGCTAAATGCCCAGTCAAAGTTCGATGCCTACCCTATGCCGAGGATCGATGACCTATTGGAGCGGATTGGACAGGCACACTACATCACGACATTGGACCTGTGTAAGGGGTACTGGCAGGTGCCACTTGACCCAAACTCCAAACCGCTCACTGCCTTCAGGACCCCCGTTGGACTATACCAATTTACTGTCCTACCCTTTGGTCTGCACGGGGCGCCTGCTACCTTCCAGCGGTTAATGGACCACATTCTCCAGGGCTGTGAAGGGTGGGCAGCTGCCTACTTGGACGACGTGGTCATCTACAGCCACAACTGGACAGATCACCTGGACCATCTGAGACAGACACTGGAGAAAATCCAAGCAGCCGGCCTGTCATTAAATGTTGCTAAATGCGAGTGGGCGAGGCAGGAGACCAACTACCTGGGGTACCAACTGGGCAATGGCGAACTGCGACCACAGGTTGGCAAGGTGGAAGCAATACGGCGTAGTCCTAGGCCTAGGACGAAGAAGGAGGTGCGATCCTTCCTGGGTCTTGTGGGCTGGTACCGCCGATTCATACCCGACTTTGCTACTCTGGCAGTGCCACTGACAGACTTGCTGACAAAAGCAGGGAAGAACCCGGTGGAGTGGACCGAGGCCTGCGAAGGGGCGTTCAGCGCCTTGAAGGACAAAGTGTGCTCTGAACCAGTTTTACAAAGCCCCGACTTCAACCAGCGATTCCTGGTACAGGTGGATGCTTCTGACAAGGGGATCGGAGCAGTACTGGCTCAGGGGACTACCGGAGCTGAGAAACCTGTGGTGTTCTTGAGCAGGAAGCTGTTGCCCAGGGAGACCCGGTATTCAACTATCGAAAAGGAGTGTCTCGCAATAAAGTGGGCCCTGGAAGCACTACGGTACTACCTCCTGGGGCGGGAGTTTGATCTGGAGACCGACCATCGGGCACTTACCTGGATTCACACGATGAAAGACCACAATGCTCGTGTTACTCGATGGTACTTGGCTCTCCAGCCCTACACCTTCCAGATCCGGCATTGCCCCGGGAGGAAGAATCTTGTGGCCGACTACCTGTCCAGGTTCCCGGACAGTGCGCGGCTTGGAGAGGGGGGAGGTGATGTGAAGAAGTGATCTTCACCGCTGCAAGCGGCAGCACTGACACTGACACACACACACACTCACACACACTCAACCACCACACGCTCTCCCTTACCTGTTGATGTCGCTATTGGTATAGCGGGTGCACACGCGATCCCGATAGCACTTAGACATTTTTCCACATTCTATACGTCCCTTCTGTTATTCCCTCCAGACATATCACACACACTCACTATTTGTTTGTTGCATGTTTTATTGTTAAATTGCGTGTTATATGTGGGTGTAACCGGGTTGCTGGGAGCTGGGCCGGCAAACTCGAACTGCTGTAGGGCGAGCGGTTATGACGTCATCATACTGCGCCGCACCGACAGTGGACCGGAACCCGGCGAAACCATGTCTTGTCTTTATGGGGGGGGGATACTACATTTTTAACCTGGCAACGAAATGGAATTGTGAGTTAGTGTTGTCAGGTTTATTATGTTATTAGGTTTATTGAACAACATTGGGTTTTGTTTCATTTAGTTTTTGGAGGAAAATTAAGGTATTTAAAAGTAGAAGATATTACCTCCTGACACTTACCTGTGGATGGTAGTGCCCCAAAAGGGGCGGAGTTTGGCCTTTAAAAGCAGTGGCCAGACTCCAGTATGGGACTTGTTTTCCAAGTCGAGCAAACGTGCTACTGCGGTGCCGTGAGCTAAAGAAACCCTCCGTATATAGTGGATACTTGTGAGTTTTTGTGTACATAAATGTATAGTTATCTATCTTTCATTTATTTTGTTGTTTTATTTTTGTTGATTTGGTACTTTGTTCTTGGGATTATACACTTGTAAATATATTCACTGCTGGACTATTTGATTTTTGGTGCACTTGTTAATAAACACCACCATACTCTGAAGAGTACTTGCGGGTTGAGCCATCATCTTTTATTTTATTTTATTTTATTTTTTCCCATTTTGAACCGTAATACGTCCACAGTAGTCTGGAGGAGACCCAGTTTGGGCCTGCCAACGCTCTACTGTTTCACATTTGGTGGCAGCGGTGGGATGGCTACCCGTAAGAAAGCACCGAAAGGGAAGAGGCCTGGTCTGCGCTCACAAGCAAAGCTGGAGGATGACATGGACGAGACATGGGACAGCATGACATCGGAGGGAGAGGAGGCAGCAGCAGTAGAGCTTCCAGGAGTGTCGAGCAAACCCAGTGTTTCGCAGACCAGTAGGCCTTCCACATTGTCCAGCGGAGGCATGGCAAGCCTGATGAGGGACTTCCTCGATGCGCAGCAAGCGAGGGAGGAGAGATATCTGCAGGAGCTAAGAGGGCTTCGGGAATCTATACAGCACTCTGGCAGATCGACTATAGCTACCCCGAGTGACCTCGGAAGCCTGCGGATGGAACTTCCGACTCCTGGCCCTTCTAGAGTATCCACGGCAGCAACCAGGTCACCGACACAGCCAAGGCCACCGATACATCGAGCAGAGACACCGGTGCCGGTCCTACAGCCGGGGGACGACATCGAGAGCTATCTGCGAAGATTCGAGCGACTGGCCCGAACATGGCAATGGCCAAGAGGGGAGTGGAGCTGTCGGTTGGTGCCATTACTAACAGGACAAGCGTTGGAGGCATATCTTGCCATGGATGAGGACCTTGCAGATGATTACGACCACCTGAAGGATGCCTTGCTGCAAAAATTCAATATCTCTGCTGAGACCTACCGCCAGCGGTTCCGGGCAGCAACAGTACCAGAAGGTGAATCACCCACAGAGACATACCACCGTCTGCGGAATCTCTACCAGCGATGGGTACGTCCTGATCTACATTCCAAGGAGGAGATCGGAGAGCTAGTCATCTTGGAGCAGCTGCTTCGAGTACTGCCTTACGACAGCCGTACCTGGGTGAAGGAGCATGAACCAGACTCAGGACTGGCAGCTGCAAAGTTAGCCCAGCAGTACACGAATGCTCATCGCTCTGGCCCGCGCACGCAACCGTTTAAAGGTAAAATACGCCATGCACATACTGATAAACCGCAAGAGGCTCCACATGAATTTAAGACTGTAACACCACAGAAACTGATTTGCTTCTCATGTCAGCAACCGGGGCATAAAGCTGCTGTGTGCCCGGCGCGTAAAGCAAAGCTGACAGGGTTTTGCTATGCTCCTAGGGAAGAGGACAATGAGATGGACTCTGTAGGGGTGGGGCAATGCAACAATATGCTTTTGGACGTGTGCTTTTAAGTGTGAATCTACGGGCTGTAATTTAAAGTGGTGTTTGTTCCCCTCTTGTTTCATGTAGTTACAGGGTAAGTGTGAATCTGTGGGCTGTAATTTAAAGTGGTGCTTGTTCCCCTCTTGTTTCATGTAGTTACAGGGTAAGTGTGAATCTACGGGCTGTAAATTTAAAGTGGTGCTTGTTCCCCTCTTGTTTCATGTAGTTACAGGGTAAGTGTGAATCTGTGGGCTGTAATTTAAAGTGGTGCTTGTTCCCCTCTTGTTTCATGTAGTTACAGGGTAAGTATGAATCTACGGGCTGTAAATTTAAAGTGGTGCTTGTTCCCCTCTTGTTTCATGTAGTTACAGGGTAAGTATGAATCTACGGGCTGTAATTTAAAGTGGTGTTTGTTCCCCTCTTGTTTCATGTAGTTACAGGGTAAGTGTGAATCTACGGGCTCTAAATTTAAAGTGGTGCTTGTTCCCCTCTTGTTTCATGTAGTTACAGGGAAAGTATGAATCTACGGGCTGTAATTTAAAGTGGTGTTTGTTCCCCTCTTGTTTCATGTAGTTACAGGGTAAGTGTGAATCTACGGGCTGTAAATTAAAGTGGTGCTTGTTCCCCTCTTGTTTCATGTAGTTATAGGGTAAGTGTGAATCTACGGGCTGTAAATTAAAGTGGTGTTTGTTCCCCTCTTGTTTCGTGTAGTTACAGGGTAAGTGTAAATCTACGGGCTGTAAATTAAAGGGTAACACTTTATAATAACTACACGCTATGAAGCATTATTTAAGCATTAGTAAATAGTTAATACATAATTTATAAAGCATTGATAGACATTAATAGGCAGTTTATAAATACAGCTATAAATGCTTTATTCTTGATTTATAAGCATATCCAAATGATCAATTTATAATTTCTAAATCAAGTATTACATTATTTACAAACCAGTTATTTAGGAGTTGTCAGTGGTTCATCAGATCATTTAGAAAGTGTAAGTAAAGGATTAATAAACTATTTACATGTACATTTATGTACTTTTATACATCTTATTATTTAGACATATAGTAATAGTTACTAAGTGTGTTAATAAATGCTTTATTAACATATATTCCTACTGTAATTCATGATTAATTCAGGTAGTTATAAAACATTTTCTAGTTGTCATTTAACTATTTCTGTGAGCTCATATAAAGTGGGGACTATTTATGCCCCGTAAAGCTTTTACAAAGGAGATATAAAGGCTCAGTTCTCTTCTACACTGCTGTTCTCTAATGCTTTAAAGTCAGTACTGTTTTGACAATGCAAAATATTGTATTATATTATTATTGTTTTATCTAAATTGTATTTGTTGTATTTTGGCACTCCTGTAATTTTTATTCAGCAATGTTTACACTTTACTGAAATTTATTTTTATATCAGATTGCAGAGGCGTTGACTGCAGTTATGTTTTCTGGCTCTCTACAGGAATATTATTTTCTATGACATTAAAGAGGCTTAATTTTAATTTGATATTAAGTTACTAGTTGTATAGTCTCCATTTTTGCATTTTGAAATAAATATTTCTATGTGCTATATTCCTCTGTGTTGTGTTTGTTTCCTTTTATATGTTCAGAAGAGAACTGAGCCTTTATCTTCCCTTTGTAAAAGCTTTACGAGGCATAAATAATCCTCACTTTAGATGAGCTCACAAAAAGAGTTAACTGACAACTACTAAATGTTTTATAACTACCTGAATTAATCATGAAATCACAGTAGGAATACATTTTAATAAAGCGTTTATTAACACAGTGAGTAACTATTGCTACATGTCTAAATAATAAGATGTATAAATGTACATTTAAATAGTTTATTAATCCTTTACTTACACTTTCTAAATGATCTGATGAACCACTGACAACTCCTAAATAACTGGTTTGTAAATAATGTAATACTTAATTTAGAAATGATAAATTGATCATTTATAAAGTAGGAAAATACAAAAACATATTATAGATATGCTTATAAATCAAGAATAAAGCATTTATAGCTGTATTTATAAACTGCCTATTAATGTCTATTGATGCTTTATAAATGATGAATTAACTATTTGCTAATGCTTAATTTATGCTTCATAATGTGTAGTTATTATAAAGTGTTACCAATAAAAGTGGTGTTTGTTCCCCTCTTGTTTCATGTAGTTACAGGGTAAGTATGAATCTACGGGCTGTAAATTAAAGTGGTGCTTGTTCCCCTCTTGTTTCATGTAGTTACAGGGTAAGTATGAATCTACGGGCTGTAATTTAAAGTGGTGTTTGTTCCCCTCTTGTTTCATGTAGTTACAGGGTAAGTGTGAATCTACGGACTGTAAATTAAAGTGGTGCTTGTTCCCCTCTTGTTTCATGTAGTTACAGGGTAAGTATGAATCTACGGGCTGTAAATTAAAGTGGTGCTTGTTTCCCTCTTGTTTCCTGTAGTTACAGGGTAAGTGTGAATCTACGGGCTGTAATTTAAAGTGGTGTTTGTTCCCCTCTTGTTTCATGTAGTTACAGGGTAAGTATGAATCTACAGGCTGTAAATTAAAGTGGGGCTTGTTCCCCTCTTGTTTCATGTAGTTACAGGGTAAGTACAATAAAAACACGATCTGATATCACTCTGAAACATTTATTTGAAAAACAATTTTCAAAACAGATTTACGACACTTCTTATTCATTTATTCATTTATTAAAAAAACTTTTCATTTCAAATACTAACATGCCAGGGTGAAGATTTTTAGAAACTCGGTTGCAGTGGTGTCGTGTGGACAGTGAAGAGATCTGGCTTGTTGCGTTCCATTTTTCCAGGCTTCTGATTGGCCAACATGGCTTTACAGTTAGGGTTATATTGCCACCTGTTGTTTTGGAATGCTCTTGACAGCGCTTCATAGTGTGTTTTTGTGTTTTCATGTGGACACGATTTTTAAAAAAAAAACGGAGGAAAAACCTGTGTATGTGTGGACTATCACTTAGTGAAACCATTCACTCATATCATCTTCAGACCAAGTCTGCAAAAATGCAAGCACATTATCTGCTTTACACTCTTTTGATGGACTCTCCTTTTATAAAACTTTCTTCTCCTCTGCTCTCATCTCTTTCTACCTGTTCCACTCTTCCTCTCCCTCTCATTACACCCATTCCTCAACCCTCTCCACCACCTTCCACTCTTACTTTCTTTTCCCCTTCTCATGGTTATTGTTAGTCTTTATTTGTATAACAATGGTTGTTGCTTTTGGAAATATTTAGTTAATGCAATTGTGATAGCTGTTTTTGTGATTTTTGTAAAATCAATAAAAACAGCTGTAAATGTATGTTTGGAAAAAAGGTTGGCTGTGTGAACTATTGTGAACACATTGGAGAATTGTGTATACAATGTTTTGAGAAAATTATGCACATATGATTTTAATTTGTATGAGATGAAGGAAAACATACAATTTGTTTAGGATAATTATACAATGATCAGATCACAACGTTAATTGTTTTTATGTTTAAAGAGAAAAACATGCGTCAAATTCATTGAGGAAAATAAATATTTTCAATGCCATCACATTTATTTAAAGAATTTGCCCAATTTGACATTATAAAAATTAATTATGTTCTGTGTAATTTCTGATGCCGTATTCAATTAGTTCTAAGATTTGCATCACTTTACCCAAGTTTAAAATGTAACATTTTAAAAGGATGAAAATCAGCTCATTTTTATTTTGCAGCTAAACAAATAAAAAATAAAATTTACATAATGATCATGCAAGGAAAACATTTTATTCATGCATTATATTTTCCAAAAATATCTATACTATTGTGTGTTGTAACTTAAATTAATGTCACTGACACTTTTTATATATATTGTTGAGAAGTAGTTGACTTCTTTGACGTCTTGACTTTTTTCGTCTTCCTTCTTTCTAATCAAAACTAGTGTCATGTAGACAATATATTGACATAGCTTTTGTAAACACCTCTAATCAAAAACTTTCTGGAAGTTCTGCACTTGATCACCACAGGGTGTCATGTGAATTGCAAGATTTGTTTATCAGCCTTTTCTGATTGTCTCTGATTGAGCTCAGTAAGTTTTCACCCCATACCATCACTGTCTGTTAGGCAACATAATACATTTTACCAGCAGTCAGTGTAGGAAGAACAGCGATTTTGCATGTGTCTGTCAGCGGCATTGATGATTGAACCATCAACTGATTGTGGAAGTCCAGCTGCCTTAAATCATCAGGCATGTTTATTAAAGAATACACAGACACACTCACACACATTTTTTTTTATCATGCCCAGGATGATTTTTTTCTCCTCAGCTTCATTTGTCCCTTTGTTTCCTTTTCTAGCTAATGAAAATTTCCCTTACACTTAAATCTAACCCTCATAATAACATTGGTGCATTTTAGATTGTTATTAAGTCCATACTTACAATGTTGGTTAGGCTGTTTGTTGGCCATTGACTTATCCCCACAATGTTGCTTCCAGGATTTATTATCCTTGTGTGGATATTTAGACAAAACGTGCATGTGTAAGACTGTTATTCCATTTCCTTATCCTCTCGAATAGATTGTATTCTTCAACGCAGATGCTCATAATTTAAAAGGAAAGAACATAAAACATATACACTCACCTAAAGGATTATTAGGAACACCATACTAATACTGTGTTTGACCCCCTTTCGCCTTCAGAACTGCCTTAATTCTACGTGGCATTGATTCAACAAGGTGCTGAAAGCATTCTTTAGAAATGTTGGTCCATATTGATAGGATAGTATCTTGCAGTTGATGGAGATTTGTGGGATGCACATCCAGGGCACAAAGCTCCCGTTCCACCACATCCCAAAGATGCTCTATTGGGTTGAGATCTGGTGACTGTGGGGGCCATTTTAGTACAGTGAACTCATTGTCATGTTCAAGAAACCAATTTGAAATTATTCGATTTTTTTTGACATGGTGCATTATCCTGCTGGAAGTAACCATCAGAGGATGGGTACATGGTGGTCATAAAGGGATGGACATGGTCAGAAACAATGCTCAGGTAGGCCGTGGCATTTAAACGATGCCCAATTGGCACTAAGGGGCCTAAAGTGTGCCAAGAAAACATCCCCCACACCATTACACCACCACCACCAGCATGCACAGTGGTAAGAAGGCATGATGGATCCATGTTCTCATTCTGTTTACGCCAAATTCTGACTCTACCATCTGAATGTCTCAACAAAAATCGAGGCTCATCAGACCAGGCAACATTTTTCCAGTCTTCAACTGTCCAATTTTGGTGAGCTTGTGCAAATTGTAGCCTCTTTTTCCTATTTGTAGTGGAGATGAGTGGTACCCGGTGGGGTCTTCTGCTGTTGTAGCCCATCCACCTCAAGGTTGTGCGTGTTGTGGCTTCACAAATGCTTTGCTGCATACCTCGGTTGTAACAAGTGGTTATTTCAGTCAAAGTTGCTCTTCTATCAGCTTGAATCAGTCGGCCCATTCTCCTCTGACCTCTAGCATCAACAAGGCATTTTCGCCCACAGGACTGCCGCATACTGGATGTTTTTCCCTTTTCACACCATTCTTTGTAAACCCTAGAAATGGTTGTGCGTGAAAATCCCAGTAACTGAGCAGATTGTGAAATACTCAGACCGGCCCGTCTGGCACCAACAACCATGCCACGCTCAAAATTGCTTAAATCGCCTTTCTTTCCCATTTTGACATTCAGTTTGGAGTTCAGGAGATTGTCTTGGCCAGGACCACACCCCTAAATGCATTGAAGCAACTGCCATGTGATTGGTTGATTAGATAATTGCATTAATGAGAAATTGAACAGGTGTTCCTAATAATCTTTTAGGTGAGTGTATATAGGGCTGGAACAAACGATTATTTCTTAAATTGTTAAAAATTACAGCGCATAATTAAATAAATTAGTCCAATCAAGGCATTCATCCAATGGATATTTTAAATAACAACAGCATTAAATGCTTGGTAACCTGTTGCAGAGAGTATGTTTGAGCTTCAACCCTTCAAGGCCAGGGCAGCTCGTAAAAAGCAGAATGCTGTATGAACGCAGCTGTATTAAGCACAAAATATGAGACTGACAACCGTATTCTAGTGCTGTAGAAAATGTCACTGCAATTGTCACGAACTGCTCCGAGACTCGAAGGTGGATCCAATAGCAGGTTTATTTGAGGACAATCCAGAGGCGTAATCCAATGTACAGGCAAGAGTCATACACAGACAGGCAGTCAAAACAAAGAATCAAACAAAACAGGCAGGGACCAGAGGCAAGAGAGTAATCCAGGGAACAGGGCAAGATATCCAAAACCAAAAGACAAGAAAACCAGGAGAATGCTCAGAAATGCAGTGTAACACTTAAACAAGACTTCACGGTGAGTGAATGAATGACCATGGTATAAATAGACAGAGACTAACAGGATAATGAGACACAGGTGAATGCAATCAGTGAATGAGGTACAGGTGAATGTGATCAGTGATAAGTGATGATGAGTCCAGGCAGTGAGTTATGGGAAATGTAGTTTGTGAGTGATAATAGTCTTTATGTGGAGTGCCCTCTGATGACTCTCAAGGGCACTCCAGCTGGTGACCGTTACATAGCCCCCCCCTTTAAGGAGCGGATTCCAGACGCTCCTAAAACTGTCAAGGAGGGAGGTGGAGCGGAGGCGGACCCGGGGGAGGGATGGAGGGCCAGGCCCGTGGAGTGGATAACAACCTGGAGACTGCGGCAAGATGGGAGGCCAGGGCGGATCAGGCTGTGCAGGAGACCAGGGCGGATCAGGCTGTGCAGGCGACCAGGACGGATCAGGCTGTGCAGGCGACCAAGACAGATCAGGCTGTGCAGGCGACCAGGGCGGGTCAGGCTGTGCAGGCGACCAGGGCGGGTCAGGCTGTGCAGGCGACCAGGGCGGATCAGGCTGTGCAGGCCACCAGGGCGGATCAGGCTGTGCAGGCCACCAGGGTGGAGACGACCTTCAGGCGGCCAGGGAGGAGACGACCCTTCAGGCGGCCAGGGAGGAGACCATGGCATAAGAACAGACACCGGCTCAGGAACAGGAACAGGCACCGGCTCAGGAACAGGAACAGACACCGTGTCAGCGGCCATCTCTGCTGAGGGCTCAAGCGACGTGGCGGTGGTCATCTCGTCTGGAGATACTGGCTCGGCGGAGACCATCTTGTCCTGGGACACTGGTTTGGCGGAGACCATCTTGTCCTGAGACACTGGTTCGGCGGCGGCCATTTTGTACGGAGACACTGGCTCGGCGGCGGCCATCTTGTACGGAGACACTGGCTCGGAGGCGGGCCTCTTGTCAAGAGACACAGGCGTGGAGTCGGCCATCTTGTCCAAAGACACAGGCGTGGAGTCGGCCATCTTGTCCAAAGACACAGGCGTGGAGCTGGCCATCTTGTCCGAAGACACAGGCGTGGAGTCGGCCATCTTGTCCGAAGACACAGGCACAGGAAGAGGAACAGATTCAGGCTCAGCATCAGGATCAGATTCAGGCTCGGCGGGACGAGACTCTTGACGGGCAGATGTGACGTGAAGCTCAGTCTCTGGGTCGGCTGACGTGACGTGAAGCTCAGTCTCTGGATCGGCTGACATGACGTGAAGCTCAGTCTCTGGATCGGCTGACGTGACGTGAAGCTCAGTCTCTGGATCGGCTGATGTGACGTGAAGCTCAGTCTCTGGATCGGCAGATGTGACGTGAAGCTCAGTCTCTGGATCGGCAGAAGTGACGTGAAGCTCTGGCTCTGGATCGGCTGACGTGACGTGAAGCTCTGGCTCTGGATCGGCTGACGTGACGTGAAGCTCAGTCTCTGGATCGGCTGACGTGACGTGAAGCTCAGTCTCTGGATCGGCTGACGTGACGTGAAGCTCAGTCTCTGGATCGGCTGATGTGACGTGAAGCTCAGTCTCTGGATCGGCATATGTGACGTGAAGCACAGTCTCTGGATCGGCAGAAGTGACGTGAAGCTCTGGCTCTGGATCGGCTGACGTGGCGTGAAGCTCTGGCTCTGGATCGGCTGACGTGACGTGAAGCTCAGTCTCTGGATCGGCTGACGTGACGTGAAGCTCAGTCTCTGGATCGGCTGACGTGACGTGAAGCTCAGTCTCTGGATCGGCTGATGTGACGTGAAGCTCAGTCTCTGGATCGGCAGATGTGACGTGAAGCTCAGTCTCTAGATCGGCAGAAGTGACGTGAAGCTCTGGCTCTGGATCGGCTGACGTGACGTGAAGCTCTGGCTCTGGATCGGCTGACGTGACGTGAAGCTCAGTCTCTGGATCGGCTGATGTGACGTGAAGCTCAGTCTCTGGATCGGCTGACGTGACGGCTGACGTGACGTGAAGCTCAGTCTCTGGATCGGCTGACGTGACGTGAAGCTCAGTCTCTGGATCGGCTGATGTGACGTGAAGCTCAGTCTCTGGATCGGCAGATGTGACGTGAAGCTCAGTCTCTGGATCGGCAGAAGTGACGTGAAGCTCTGGCTCTGGATCGGCTGACGTGACGTGAAGCTCTGGCTCTGGATCGGCTGACGTGACGTGAAGCTCAGTCTCTGGATCGGCTGACGTGACGTGAAGCTCAGTCTCTGGATCGGCTGACGTGACGTGAAGCTCAGTCTCTGGATCGGCAGAAGTGACGTGAAGCTCAGTCTCTGGATCGGCAGAAGTGACGTGAAGCTCAGTCTCTGGATCGGCTGACGTGACGTAAAGCTCAGTCTCTGGATCGGCTGACGTGACGTGAAGCTCAGTCTCTGGGTCGGCAGAAGTGACATGAAGCTCTGGCTCGGCAGGCAGGAAGTGAAGCGTCTCTGAGCTTGACGGGACCAGCGGCGGTGAGGGCTTTGAGCTGTGTAGGACCAGCGGCGAAGAGGGCTTTGAGCTGGACAGGACCAGCGATGAAGAGGGCTCTGAACTGGACAGGACCAGCGATGAAGAGGGCTCTGAACTGGACAGGACCAGCGATGAAGAGGGCTCTGAACTGGACAGGACCAGCGATGAAGAGGGCTCTGAATTGGACGAGACCAGCGGTGAAGGCTCTAGCTTGGTGGGCATGTCGCTTGCTGTCTCAGGCGCGGCGGGCATGACACTCTCAGTCTCAGGGGCGGCGACCATGACAGGACGAGACTCTGGAATGGCGGCCATGTCGTCCGAAGACACATGCATAGCAGATGCAGTGGGTATGTCACTATACTCCTCCATTATACCCACTGTAAAAGCAGAGCCGCTCAGTTGCAATGCAATGTCAATATACTTTTTTAGAGAGCAATTAGGATCATGCAAAGGCAGGATAGAACTGAGCAGCTCAGATAGTCCTCCTCTGAAAAATATCATGAGGCATACCTCGTCCATTGAAGTCAAATGTGCCAGCTCAATGAAGTCCTCTACATAGTCCTCGATGGGGCGATCTCCCTGACGGAGATGCATTAACTGTGCTGCTGGATTCATAGCGGCGAAGTCTTCTGTCACGAACTGCTCCGAGACTCGAAGGTGGATCCAATAGCAGCTTTATTTGAGGGCAATCCAGAGGCGTAATCCAATGTACAGGCAAGAGTCATACACAGACAGGCAGTCAAAACAAAGAAACAAACAAAACAGGCAGGGACCAGAGGCAAGAGAGTAATCCAGGGAACAGGGCAAGATATCCAAAACCAAAAGACAAGAAAACCAGGAGAATGCTCAGAAATGCAGTGTAACACTTAAACAAGACTTTGCGGTGAGTGAATGAATGACCATGGTATAAATAGACAGAGACTAACAGGATAATGAGACACAGGTGAATGCAATCAGTGAATGAGGTACAGGTGAATGTGATCAGTGATAAGCGATGATGAGTCCAGGCAGTGAGTTATGGGAAATGTAGTTTGTGAGTGATAATAGTCTTTATGTGGCGTGCCCTCTGATGGCTCTCAAGGGCACTCCAGCTGGTGGCCGTTACAGCAATAGTCCAAATACTTATGCTGTCATCTCGTCGTTTTGAGGTAAGAGAGCCCTGGGATGTTTTCTTTTCAGATGCTCCTTCATAGAAGTTGTGCACTGTAAACCCTAATGCTCAAAATAATTAATTGGTTTGAGAAGTAAAGTTAAACTTAAATTAAACAAATTAGTTCAGTCAAATCAACTGTTATGAGTATTTAGCACTTTGTTTTTCTTTCAAGTTCACAGAACTAATATATTTAAGTAAACTGAACTGTTTCATTGTTTTGAGATTTATGAAATTATTTCTATTAATTTAGGCGAACTTAAGTTTAACTGACACTGGGCTGGGATTTCTATTTCCCAGCACGCTTTGCCCATGGCACTTGAAAGGGAGAGTAAATGCTAAAATCAAGTGTTATATAATGATTTTTGTGCAAGATTAATGTTAGGTGGGAGATTTAGTAGTGATTAATGTTTTGTTATGCTAATTTAGAAGAGTTCCTGTTAATGTGGATTTTTGGAGAGTTCCATCATGGTGACAAGTGGTGCATGAAGCTTGGTTTGAGAGCAAGTTAAATGCTTTATATTGCTGCACTCATTGAGCAAGTGCTATACCATGCCATTTTTAACATGTTAGAAAATTAGCGAGTTACCATTTTTTCAATTAGCTTGTTATAGATAGCTAAGTTTAAATGTTCACACTGAGATTTTCTGATAACCTTTGAAATGTATGAATTTGTGTACTCAAACATTTCAAGTTAAGACCAATTAAAATGTACAAAAAGTACAAGATAAAAATCTGCCAGTTCTGCTTACTTAAACAACTGATTGCCTAATTTGTTATTTTATTTGGAGTTTTGTCAACTTATTCGGGTTTAAAGTGTGCTGATGTAGTTTGCCATTTTGGTTTTACAGGACATGCAGAGCGCCATTTTATCGAGTATTTGGAAATGTCAAACATTTCCACACTTTTGATCGGGCTCGATATTTTTTGTAATAACTGATTTTCATCATGCCAGGAGCTGCCATCATGGGGAACATAAATAGCAGGAGAAATCAACGCATTCCACACAAATCAAATACTTTAAGTAATCGACATAATCGTTCTAGCCCTATATTATTATTGATCTACTTTAGGCTCTGATTCTTTAAGGTTTCTAAATTTGACCAGTCATTGTACTTTAAGAATGTTTTGCATTTTTATTTGATTATCAAAAACAGCACCT
The DNA here is from genome assembly GCA_023566225.1 of Romanogobio albipinnatus. NCBI lineage: Eukaryota > Metazoa > Chordata > Actinopteri > Cypriniformes > Gobionidae > Romanogobio > Romanogobio albipinnatus. The sequence continues at coordinate 62,505,188 of CM042242.1, read as the reverse complement.
ATTTTTATCGTTTTGGCAAACATCTTTTACATTGCATTTACAACTTTCTCAAGTGAGAACTTTCATCTGTCTACTCACGACTGTCGGTAATGAACTTGTTATCAGAAAGTCCTTAGAGCTCCAGCTGCACAGGGCCCATGGAGGCTTGTTAAACCCCTGAGGAGGGTCCCTAGTTGGCCCATTTTCCACTGCCCTGAGGGCCAGCTAAGGTTCTGCTCTCTCAGGTCAGGTAGTCTCAGTTTGGCCCACTGGGGTGCTCCAGGCCAGAAGACAAAAAACGTATAATGCAACCTGCAGCAGTCAATAGGGAATCAAGGCTGCTTTGCTCTGAGGATCTTTAGGAAGGTGTTTGGATAATAATAAGGGTTGAAACTTTTTGGCTTGTTTCCATGGAGACCTGGGTTGCTGGGAGAAAATTGGGAATATAGCCCTGGGCATTGCAGAGGAATGTTGGACATGCTGATGCAATACATATTTCTGCCATAAAGACCTTTTGTTTTCTTTCAGTTTTGTTTGTTTGATATATATCGAGTCTTATATGCCAAGTCTACTTGACAACATGTTAAATAAGTTATATAAAGAAAGAAGGAAAGAAATCGTCTCGGGTTATGTATATAACCCTTGTTCCCTGAGAAGGGAACGAGCACTGCGTCGGAACGACACTTTGGGGATACTCCCTAAGCATTAGCGAATCTGAAGTCCGTATAGAAACTAAACCAATCTGATTGGCGTGCGTGATGACGTCACTGTGACGGCATACCCGGAAGTATAAAAGGGGAGCCGGCGCATTGAAACGGCAGCTATTGCTCTGAAGCATGCGCTCCAGGCGTGCCGAGGTGTGGTGACGCGACGCAGTGCTCGTTCCCTTCTCAGGGAACAAGGGTTATATACATAACCCGAGCCGTTCCCTTTCGAGAGAACTCTCACTGCGTCGGAACGACACTTTGGGTAACGAGTACCCACTAGCCCACACCGAGGGTAGCGCCTGCCCTAGTGTGAAGCCGGAGACCGGGCACAACTAGGACTGGTGTACCCTAGCGCCAGGCGCCTTAGGGAGATACTTCTCCAGATACACTCTGAGAGCCCTAACTGGGCAGAGTAGGTGAAGTCTCCCTCCTTCCGCTGTCACGTGAGGCGGGGGATGAAATGCCTGAAGAACCAAAGACCTGGCCACCCCTGATGGAACCTGATGGAACCTTGGCACCCCTGATGGCTTTAACTCCTCCGGGGGCAACCCCAGGCAAGTCGGCGTTACCGCCAAGGCCTGGAGGTCCCCCACTCTATTTTCAGCGATGTAATCGCCAGAAGAAAAGCCACCTCCAGGGTCAGGTTCTTTGGTTCAGCCTACTCCAATGGCTCCAAGGGGGGCCTCAGCCAACCCTTCGAGAACCACTGCCAGATCCCAGGTTGGGAGTCTGGAACGAGCCACAGGCCTCATCCTCCGAGCCCCACGGAGGAACTGTACAACCAGCTGGTGCCTACCCAAGGCCCATCACCCAAAGGAGTGTGGAAAGCCCCATGGCAGCCACACACACCTTGAGTGTGGACGGGGTTAGACCCGCAGAGAAGCGATCTTGGAGGAACTCCAGCACTGAAGCCACCGGCCAGTTAACTGGGTCCACCTCACGCTCCCTGCACCAAGTGGCTCACCACTTGAGGCTGTACAGTCTCCTTTTAGACGGAGCCCTGGAACTGAGTAATGTCTCTATCACCTCTGCCGACAGGCCAGCCTCTAGGTACCTAACCCCCTCAGGGGCCAGACCCAAAGGTTCCAAACCTCCGGCCGGGGGTGGAATATTGTGCCCCCTGCCTGAGATAGGAGATCCCTCCTCAGAGGAATCTGCCATGGAGGACCTGCCAGCAGAGCTATGATATCCGAGAACCAAACTCGTGTCGGCCAACGGGGTGCTACCAGAAGTAGGCTGACCCCCTGTTGACGGACCCTCTCCAGGACTCCCGGGAGCAGAGCAATCAGGGAAAATGCGTACAGACGCAGCCTCGGCCACGTCTGAACCATGGCATCCAACCCCAGCGGGGCTGGATGCGTGAGGGAACACCACAAATGACAGTGGGACGTCTCGCGAGACGCAAACAGATCCACTTCCACTGGGCCGAACCTCTCACACATGGCCTCCACCACCTCCGACTGGAGTCGCCACTCTCCGGGCCTCAGTCCCTGCCTCGACAGGATGTCTGCTCCCTGATTTTGGACTCCCGGGACATACATTGCCCTAATGGACAACAGTTTCCCTTGGGACCACAGGAGAATTTGATGCGCCAGTCTGCATAGAGGGCGCAACCTCAAAACCCCCTGATGATTGAGGTACGCTACAACAGACGTATTGTCTGTTCGTACCAGGACATGTTGGCCGCGGAGGTCCGGGAAAAAGCTCCTGAGAGCTTTGAAGACCGCCATCATTTCTAGGCAATTTATGTGCTTATAGCGTGTGCAGGGAACTACCAGCCCGCCCAGCCGCCATATATGCCTTGCCCACCAAGGATGAGGTATCCCGACAGGGCTTGGTGGGCAGCACCGGGGCTTTGAGGGACGATGCAGAGTCGGGTGAAAGATAACTCACGAGAGCCTCCTCCACCCGAGGCATCGTCCCATACCCTGCCTCGCGTGCCCCCAGTACGTTGGAATAATCCAACACTGGAGGATTGGAAACACGCGAGGAGAACGGTTTCTTCCAAGATTTACACACCTCGGTGTGCAGATCCGGAAAGAACGGTAAGCCCCGGCGAGGTGTCTGGACCCGGTGAGAAAGGAACCGGTCGTCCAGCCTACTGGGTGGCTGAACTTCCGGCACCTCCTGTGGCCAATCGATTCTTAACTTGGCCACCGCACGGGTCAAGACCTCGACCAGCTCCTCTTGGGCGGGTGGATGAAGCGATGACACACTTCCTGCTTCTCCCCCCACCCCGATGCCACCCTCATCCGGCTCCTCGGAACCAGAGAGGATGAGCATCGGATCCTCAACCCCGGGGGAAGAAGCCGCAGCGCGGGCTTCCACACGGGGAGGAAGATCCTCGGAACTGTCAGAAGAGGATTGGGAAAGTGCCGCAGCAGTCCCAAAACCTTCTGACAAGTCCCGTTGTGAACCCCATGATCTGCGACGCCGAGCCGCCTCAGCGACCACGGGTCCAGAACCATGAGGCTCACGAGGCTGGCCGCCCTCATCAAAAACGGCCAGCCGAGAGCGGAGCAGTCTGAGCGGGAGCAGCTCGCAGTATTGACAGGCAGCTCCCTCGAGAGCCGCCCGAGCATGCTCCACACCCAAACAATGCACACAAAGCAGGTGTGTATCCGAGCCAGAAATATAGCGGGGGCACGGATGCACACACTGCCTGTACTCTCTCTCACTCAAACTCATTCTCCTTCTCTTTCACACACTTTTTCACTTTGACAGACAACAATAAATAGACAGACTTGTCACACAGAGTGCAATGCTGAAGAGCAATAGCTGCCGTTTCAATGCGCCGGCTCCCCTTTTATACTTCCGGGTATGCCGTCACAGTGACGTCATCACGCACGCCAATCAGATTGGTTTAGTTTCTATACGGACTTCAGATTCGCTAATGCTTAGGGAGTATCCCCAAAGTGTCATTCCGACGCAGTGAGAGTTCCCTCGAAAGGGAACCCTAGTTTCTAGCAACATATGCAGTTAGACCCTGACCTGAACGAACCATCAATCGTTGATTTAACCCTCATATCGTTTCTTAACAGGGTTACAAACTTTATATTAGGCTTGTAGTTTTTGTGCTTGATTTTAGTTTCTCCTCTTTCCTTTCTATTCCTTTCTTATGTCCTAAAATTTTATCTAAATAAAATGTCATCTTGGGAGCTACAGTAAAGCAGGGTAGATGGTGTAAAGTTGGAACACTTTTTGAACCAGGGGGTCAATCATGCTACAAGTGCTGGCTCCAGAATGGGGCACTGCCTCAAAAATGATGGACTAGGCCAGGATTTTCGTGATAAATACACTTGACAGGGAGGTAAGTGAATCCACACAAGCTTTATCGAACACACAAGCTAAAGCAAAGGTAAACAGGTGAGTAGTTATAATATTTGTGGATGGAACAGTTTAATTAAATAAAATAAACACAAATCTTTAGTTTTTTACTTAATTTCCATTTTTACTCAATTTTATTACATTAAATGAAATGAAATGAAATGTTAAGTTAACTTAAACCATTTGTGTTGGGACTTCATGAATCATTTATCTTGCACTGACTGAAACTGAGCAGTGTATGCAGCTGGCCGTGCGCACTACCCTTTGCAGGGCCTTGCGGCTGCGGGCGGTACTGTTGCCATACCAGGTGGTGATGCAGCCAGTCAGCAGACTCTCTATGGTGCAGGTGTAGAAACGTGTGAGGATGTGGCGGTTCATTCCAAACCTCCTCAGCCGTCGCAGGAAGAAAAGGCGCTGATGAGCCTTCTTCACAACGGCCTCAGTGTGGACGGACCATGAGAGTTCCTCTGTGATGTGGACACCGAGGAACTTGAAGCTGCTGACTCTCTCCACCGGTGCTCCATCGATGGTGATGGGGCGGTGTTCTCTCTCATTCCTCCTGAAGTCGACCACCAGCTCCTTGGTCTTGCTGACGTTGAGGGAGAGGTTGTGCTCCTGACACCACCGTGTCAGAGTGTGCACCTCCTCTCTGTAGGCCGTTTCATCATTGTCGGTGATAAGACCTACCACCGTCGTATCGTCAGCAAACTTGATGATGGTGTTGGAGCTGTGGGTTGCCACACAGTCATGTGTGTACAAAGAGTACAGGAGTGGGCTGAGAACGCAGCCCTGAGGGGCTCCAGTGTTGAGAGTCAGTGATGAGGAGATGTTACTGCCCATTCTGACCACCTGGCGTCTGTTTGACAGGAAGTCCAGGATCCAGCTGCATAACAGGCTGTTTAAGCCTAGAGCCCGGAGTTTCCCGTCAAGTATGGAGGGCACAATGGTGTTGAATGCTGAGCTGTAGTCCACAAACAGTAGTCTACTTCTCTACTAGTATGCGGAAAAACAGTACGCCAACAGAGTAGTATGTCTGAATTCATAGTATTCGAAAAACAGTAGGTGAAAAGTACCCGGATGACCTACTACTTCCAGTGAGATTCTGAAGTGCACATACGATGGACACTTTACTATCCTGTGAGGCCACGGAAGTTCTGTAGCTTTACAAAAGGAATATGCTACAACTTGAAAAATGAATAAATAACTTCCTGTTTTACAGAGGTAGCTATACAAAACAGACGAGTGCTTCCAATGCACAAAGTGCAATCTCTTAAAGGTCACATGGCATGAAATGTTCATTTTATGAGGTTTTTCAACATTAATATGAGTTCCCCTAGCCTGAATATTGTCCCCAAGTGGATAGAAATGTTGATCGGTGTAAACCCGAGTTCTGGCTGTCTCTCTCTGCCTTTGAAAAAATGACAGGCCAGACAAGCCAATCCTGAAGTCTCCTGTTTTGACGTCCAAGCAGGAACGGTTACCTCCCTTTCCTCCGCCCAGAGAATCTGGCACGCCCATGCAAACGCTCGAGAGATCATTAACGTTACTTGTGAACGAGTGAATGCTGGCAGTTTCTCAGTGTTTGGATGTACAAATGAAAACAGAAGTCTTTTTTCAGTTCCTTCTGATCTGTGATCAGTAATTTCTGATGTGTAGCTAATTATTTATTATTCGTGCACACAATGCGGCTTCTCTCTCTCCAGACAGAACGGTGTTTTCGTGTTTTCTATCTTGTGAGTCAGTGTTTTTGTACGTCCTCGTCGCGTCTACCGGTTCTAAAATGTGCATACAGTCGTGAGTTTCTGCTCAACATCGGCCTCACACACGCCGAAGCTCGGGCTGCACTGGCCGTTGGCCTTCAACATCCCCGACCCATAGTACTGCATCTGGCCCACAGCGGAGGCACCAAACGCGGCGTGAGATTAAGCAGAAGGGGGGTAAGTTAAGCGTGAGCATATTCGGGCTAGCCAGCCTAGCCCCACAATAAACTGGATTACATTCGATTACTGCTGTTGTGTCTTTGTTTGCGCTGTGTACTCAACGCGCGTCACTGACGCTTTTATTTTATTTTAAAAGTAATGCTATTATCAACACTTACTTTTAACTCGTTCATCTCGACAGCTGTAATGGTACTTTGCATGTGTTACACAGTTGGTAATAATGATGAAGACGGACTCGGTGTGACTGGGACTCGTGTTTATTCAGAACTCTCAGATACAAACACAATAAACTCACGCTGACTGACAGCGCTCTCATAACTCAGTAGGTACTATAAATAACTTTGTTAGCGATCGCTGAGCTCCGTCTCTGGTACGTTAGTGATGTCCGGTTCGCGAACGATCTTTCTTTTGAACCTGTTCTTTTTAGTGAACCGAATCAGTTCACCAAATCGGACTGAATCGTTCTAGATGTCAGCCAATCACAACAGTGGGCGTTTTTACTGAAGTCTCACAGCAGACACGCCTCTTGAAGCAGGGCATTCAGCCACAGGGCAAACAGCAGTATTGAAAAAAATGCCTTTTATTTCTAAATTATGACATTTTATGATGTAAAAGTCATACTAACAATATAAGTACACCTCAGGAAACATTATAAAATAATAGAAAAATGCCATGCCATGGGACCTTTAAAGGGTTAGTTCATCCAAAAATTTAAATTCTGTCATTAATGGCGCGTAAAAATTGCGTTTTTCTGGAGGGACTGTACATTCATTCATACTATATAAAACTTACTTTTTTAACAGTCATGAAGTTCGTTCAAATTCAAATGTATTACCTACTCACATAGTAAGCGATTTCGGACGCAGCCTAAATGTTGAAATTACGTGCTGTTTAATGTGTTTTTTATTAAAGGGAAAGACCTGTTAAAGTTTGATGTTATATTTGACATTTAAAAGTTGTGTTATGTTGTGTCAATATTTGAGGTTACCATTATCGGGAAGTGTAGACCTTGTGGTTAGGCTATGCTGTTCTCAATGAACTGTAACTGTGCTAATGCCAGTAATGAGAAATGTTTTACTGGATCATTACTTGCATGCTACAAATATTACACTTAGTATGTGAACAAGTGTTGCGTTGGCTATTAGTTTTTATGGAAATAAAGAAAATACATTCGTTTGACACAGTTCTCACAGTCTAAATATGGTCATCAGTTCAACCCATCTTTATCCTACTTTATCTAGAAGGAATGATATGATTTTTTTGGTAGTCTGGACTAAAATTGAAGTTGAATTTTATTTGAGTGAATGCACATAATAATGAAATGTTTCTCTTACAGACGGAGAAGTGGATGTCAGAAGGGACTGTTGAAGCACAGGTAAGTAGGGTACAACGAGAAAAAAAATGGCTTTTCACTATTCCAAAAGTGTTTGGTTGCAGAATATATATATATATATATATATATATATATATATATATATATATATATATATATATATATATATATATATATATATATATATATATATATATATATATATATATATATATATATATATTCAATGCATTTAGGGGTGTGGTCCTGGTCAAGACAATCTCCTGAACTCCAAACTGAATGTCAGAATGGGAAAGAAAGGTGATTTAAGTATTTGGAGCGTGGCATGGTTGTTGGTGCCAGACGGGCCGGTCTGAGTATTTCACAATCTGCTCAGTTACTGGGATTTTCACACACAACCATTTCTAGGGTTTACAAAGAATGGTGTGAAAAGGGAAAAACATCCTGTATGTGGCAGTCCTGTGGGTGAAAATGCCTTGTTGATGCTAGAGGTCAGAGGAGAATGGGCCGACTGATTCAAGCTGATAGGAGAGCAACTTTGACTGAAATAACCACTCGTTACAACCGAGGTATGCAGCAAAGCATTTATCAAGCCACAACACGCACAACCTTGAGGCGGATGGGCTACAACAGCAGAAGACCCCACCGGGTACCACTCATCTCCACTACAAATAGGAAAAAGAGGCTACAATTTGCACAAGCTCACCAAAATTGGACAGTTGAAGACTGGAAAAATGTTGCCTGGTCTGATGAGTCTCGATTTCTGTTGAGACATTCAGATGGTAGAGTCAGAATTTGGTGTAAACAGAATGAGAACATGGGTCCATCATGCCTTGTTACCACTGTGCAGGCTGGTAGTGGTGGTGTAATGGTGTGGGGGATGTTTTCTTGGCACACTTTAGGCCCCTTAGTGCCAATTGGGCATTGTTTAAATACCACAGCCTACCTGAGCATTGTTTCTGACCATGTCCATCCCTTTATGACCACCATGTACTCATCCTCTGATGGCTACTTCCAGCAGGATAATGCACCATGTCACAAAGCTCGAATAATTTCAAATTGGTTTCTTGAACATGACAATGAGTTCACTGTACTAAAATGGCCCCACAGTCACCAGATCTCAACCCAATAGAGCATCTTTGGGATGTGGTGGAACGGGAGCTTCGTGCCCTGGATGTGCATCCCACAAATCTCCATCAACTGCAAGCTGCTATCCTATCAATATGGGCCAACATTTCTAAAGAATGCTTTCAGCACCTTGTTGAATCAAGCAGGAATCAAGGCTTCATCGGGACAGCATTCTCCCACTGAGATGTGCAATTACACAACATTTGAAGATGAAGATGTGCTCTTTTGGTTTCCAACTGTGATAACTAATGTGCTCACTCACAGAGGCAGAATCATTGGGTTGGATTGCTTTCACACCTTAAGCAATCTGCTCCAGAATTTTTTGGCAATCGGGCTGAGACCACCTACGGTTGTTTTAGTGCGGATTATTAGCCAATTATTAGGAGTAATGAAGCATAAGAAATGTACTCGGCTAAGGACTCTTGTGTGTCTTCCACAGCCATCAATAGGAACACAGGATCATCTGGTCCAACCCAGGAAACATACATTCAGTGCTCCATCTGTCCATTTTGTTTGGTTACAGAGCTCAGGGAATTCCTCCACATAGATCTCTAGGGATAGTCCACAGGTCCAGCTGCTCTTCCACAGGATGGTTATAGTGAGGTCTGGTCATATTGAGGCTTTATGATAGTATTTTTATTTTAGTCCTTTAATTATTGTCATATTTATCAGAACGCTTATTATATTATATTTTATATACCAAGTTCTGCCTTGAAACACCATAGATGGTGACGACTGATGGGTCCTTAATGCAACCTGCTGATAACAACGTTACCTACATGGCACAAGCTGATTGGTTCCTATTGCATCTGCAGCCAATGATCTTGCTTCTCATCATTTAAATATTCAGTGTTTGCTGTAGCAGTTTTCTTCTGAAACCCTCCACCTTCCCCAGCTTCACTTGGATAGATCTGCTATGGGTAATTTTATATGTGCTAATTGTGAAGTACATGTTCAAAGCAACAAGTCTGTGTATATATTGGCAGTGGCGAGTGTCTGTATTTGCTCTGCAGCAGCAACAACATAGCAAATCTATTCCGCCAAGACCAAATACTGTACATTGGCATTGTCATATCAATTACCATGCTAAACTCTTCAGAGAGTTGTCATGATAGAAAAATAGTTACATTAAGGATTTTTTTATTTATATCATGCAGGGCCATAATTGGAAATCACATAATCCTATTGGGAATTACTAATTTGAACCATTAGTTTTAATTTAATACTGGGATCCCAAAGGAAAATTCCCTGAAGGGTTCTGAAGAATTGATTCCAAATAATTCCCAGATGGGAATATTTAATACAAAAAAAAAATATGTGTACAAATAATTAATGTGGAAGTAAAAACTCCATTATGTATCCTTTACATATTTTTTTGTACCCTTCACATAGAAGTATTTAAAACAAGACAATGGTGGAATAAGTTTTCGAGTGACTTTGGGAGACATACTAAGAAGAGAGGGACAAACCAATACGTATTCTATTGAGAAGAGGTTAAGGACACCCTTGGAGGGTGTTTAGAATATAATTTCTCAGACAGTTGAGAGAGAGAAGCAGGTGAACCGGTTGAGCAGAAGAAAAAAAGATGATAGTAGAGGGAAGAGATACGGATGTAAGGGGCATAGAAACAAAGGCAGGAGAAAATGGGGAGTGGGGGGGTATAATGAGAGAAAATGCAGTCCACTCCACAGCCGAAAGAAATGTTTTATTCATGTTGAGACCGTAGATGCAAGACATGACAGAACAGAGGATTGCAAAAAGAGGGATGAATGCATACCATTACAGTCTAGCATACACTACTGAAATATAAATAACTTGTTTACTACTCACTGAATTATCAGCTTTGTTATTACCTAGTAAAAAAAAAATTAAGTTAAATGATTCTAGGATCCTATTTGATTTTTTAAATGTTTATGAGTGGCCAATGAGTGAGAACATGGTTGTCCCGTATACGTCCTAAAAAGTGAATCCATAACATTTTGATTGCCAGAAAAAGGGTTATTTGGTGCTATAAAACGTTGTGAAATGCCATGATTGACAGCTGTGTTCATGATTAATTCTGTGGGAGTATGGTGGATACCTTGATACTGCAGGTCCACCTCACGATCTCTACTGTGTAGAATCTGGCTCCAAATGACGACATAAGGGCAAGATGTCAGCGGCCATCTTTGGGACATTTTGGCCTCATTTTTCTTCAGTGGAAGGAATCCAGACACATCATCCAGGGTTGCGAAGGTTACTTTTAAAATGTATTTCACTACAGATTACCAAAAAGTAATTTGTAAGTTATTTTGTTAGATTACACAAATTTTGTAACTTTAGATTACTCTGGAATACTAATAAGGTATGTAACACAACGGGACCATGCACCAAACATTTTCCTCTGCATATTATTTTAAACCACATCAGTTTTCCACAATATTTATTGAAGCAAAAAATACAGAAAAACGTAGAAAAAAGTAACAAAATATTGATGCTCAAGAAGGCAATATGACGCATTAAGATCTGGGGTGTGTAAACTTTTTGAATTGGATGAACAGGGTCAATTTTACTAATTTTGTCTTCTGGGAAACATGTTATTAGCGTCTGAAGGGCATGTTGAATGAAAATTGTGACCTTTAAACAAAAGTAGAAATATTTACACATCATCCTGTTCAAAAGTTTTCACCCCCTGTTCTTAATGCATTGTGTTTCATGGAAGCTTGTTTCCGCCACTAAATATAAAAATAAAAAAGGTAATTGCGACTTTTTATCTCACAATTCTGACTTTTTTTCTCAGAATTGCGAGGTTTAAACTCACAATTGTGATTTAGAAAGTCAGAATTGCATGATATAAACTCGCAATTGCGTGTTATGAAGTCAGAATTGTGAGATAAAAGTCTCAATTACCAATACCAATTACTTAGCATGAAACATAAAAACAGTAGTGGATCATCCAGGTAACAACAGACAGTTCAGATTCAAGGGTACAGTTTTGAATGTGGCAATATGTATAAATTCAGTCATTTTGCCTTGTGGAGTATATGTAAACATCTATTATGTGAAATAGCTTTTTCAGGACAGTTCTCAATAAAAGTAACATGCAATTTTTATGATCCCAGATCCCTCTAATTTTGCATTTTCTGCAAGGGGTACAAAACTTATGAGCAGAACTGTAGCTCAGGACGCTTTTCCAGACTGTCAGAGTCTAAGAATCACCAATTGCTGTTTACATGAATTGCCCGTTACAGTTTTCATTTATGTTTACATTAAATAAATGACATTAAAATTCAAAGTAATCCCTTTGGTAATCTAAAATACTTTTCATATGTAAACTGTAATGTAACTGTAATTCGATTACCACCCATTCTATTGTACAGTTACTCAAATTTAGTATTTTAAATGCGTAACTAAGTTACATGTATTTTGTGTCCCCAACCCTGACACCATCCATCTTTTTTACAGTCTATGACTGTCCCCCGTCAACATACCTGTTTGAATTGTAATGGAATATCATTTGTACTGGACAGTTATAGAATGTCACAGGGATAATTTTATGGGATAATTTTATGGGGTGCCGCAAGGATCCGTGTTAGGCCCTCTGCTATTCTCAATATATATGCTGCCACTTGGTAATATTATAAGAAAACATGGAATTAATTTCCACTGTTATGCTGATGACACTCAATTATATATTTCATCACGACCGGATGAAAACGCTAAATTATCTAAACTGACAGCGTGTGTTGAAGATATTAAATACTGGATGACGTGTAATTTTCTGCTATTAAATTCAGATAAAACGGAGGTATTACTTATTGGTCCAAAAAACTGCCCACAAAACCTCTCACAATACAATTTTACCTTGGAAGGATGTCCTGTCACTTTATCCACTACAGTAAAAGACCTGGGTGTTATATTAGACCGCAACCTGACATTCGAAAATCATATTTCATATGTTACAAGAACGGCATTTTTCCACCTTAGAAACATTGCTAAGCTACGTAACATGCTATCTATTCCTGATGCAGAAAAGTTAGTTCATGCATTCATGACATCGAGATTAGATTACTGTAATGCTTTATTAGCTGGTTGTCCTGCATCCTCAATAAACAAACTACAGTTAGTCCAAAACGCAGCTGCTAGAGTTCTTACTAGGTCAAGAAAATATGATCATATAACACCAATTTTATCATCTCTACACTGGTTACCTATTAAGTTCCGTATCAATTACAAAGTATTGCTACTGACCTATAAAGCCCTAAATGGTTTAGCTCCAGTGTATCTAACGGATCTTCTATCGCCCTACAATCCATCGCGCTCTTTAAGGTCACTAAACTCTAGGCTTCTGGTCATTCCTAGGATATCTAAGTCCACTAAAGGAGGGAGGGCTTTTTCACATTTAGCTCCTAAACTCTGGAATAGTCTTCCTGATATTGTTCGAGGTTCAGACTCGCTGTCCCAGTTTAAAACTAGATTAAAGACGCATCTCTTCAGCCAAGCATTCACAGTTAAATCGGAACAAAAGCATTAATATAATATTCTGAACAGCAGCTACGCTAATTATTTCCCATCTGCTTTTCTGTTGTTATCTCGGGACAGTAGTCCCGAGGTAAATAGTTAGTCAGCTCCAGTTTATATCCAGCCTCTCATGAAGACTTCGGATGCCCCAAAACCTGTGAGACGACTCCACGCCTGTGAAGAGACGACTCAACGCCAGCGTTGTTATGGCCTAAATTAATACACGATTGATTAACTTTTTCGAACATTATTCTTTAACATTGTCTTTCTAACATTTTTACTGTTCATCTATGAAATGTACTTTCTGTAAAGCGGCTTTGAAACAATGTGTATTGTGAAAAGCGCTATACAAATACATTTGAATTGAATTGAATTGAATTGAATAATTTGAAGTTTGTAATTGAAATGTATTTTTTTATATGCTTTGGTTCTTTGCTATGTGTTCTAAAAAGTATAGTTTTTGGATAGTGTAGACCTCCTGTAAGAAACATTCGTACCTTTGGTTCTAAATTCTGATATAAATACCATTAAGAATTTCTTCACAATTCATTTATTTAGGATTTTCTGAATTTTCTCATCTAATAGTGATTATGTTAATTTTTTTGTAATTATTTTATTGTAGATTTTGAATGCTTGGGGATGTTTTGCTGTAGTTTTGCTATGCTGATCAGCTTTGAGGATTCACCTTTATACTTAACAGCTACGCCGTTCCATCACTCTTTGACGTGCACCTTCCTTCTCTCTTATTGAAAATGCTATGAGCATCGCCACTCTCTCAGCTCACGGACAACGATGCTGGAAACACTGAGCAGACAAGAAAAATGATCCTCATTTTGCAAAGGGCTGCAAGTCAGCCAGGAATGTCTATTATTCCATCGACACTGTCGGTATTAAGTTATTTCCCCTTTCTAAATACGAAAAAGTTCATGAATATCTATTGAGTTCCAAGTGCGGACTCAAGGGGCTTTTCTTCACCACAAAACTGTTCTCTTACGAGAGATTGAGACTCTATATTCTACCTCCACATTTTTTTTTCTCCTGAGATTGAAGTGTAAGACGATGGTATTGGAAATTGGCTTATAAATCCTTTGAGAAAAGTACCACTACTTTTTTTTCTTTTCCATGAGAGGGTTAAAGATGTTCTTTTTGTTTTCACCATCTTGTCTCTTGAATTTGATTGCAGGGCAATCCTACGCCTGTTTAAGTCTGTACCCTTGTGCCAGCCGCGGCTCATGAGGGAGATTTTAATGTGCTCCAAAGCCTGTGAGAATGGCAGCATGCCAGGACTTGACTGGAGGGTGATGCTGAGTGGAGCCACAAGCTGTTCATGCACTCCCTCAATAATTTAGGTAAATAATGTCATAAATAAAAGGGCCTGGGAGAGCTAGAACAATGAGGAATCAAAGAGGGATGAAGGGAAAGAGCTATGTTTGAGTCTGTAACGGACTGCTCCAAGGCTTGAATGCTTGAATTGCTCCAAATGCAGCTTTATTGAAGGGTAATCCACAATCGTAGTCAAAAACAGGCAACAGTTCATACACAGGCAAGCAGTGCAAACAAGGCAGGAGAGACAGGCCAATAAATATATAAAAAAAAGGATTACCCACGGAATGGGCATGCAGAAACCAGGGAGAATACTCAGAAATGCAGTATTAGACTTAACAAGACTTCAAGGTCTTCATTTTATTAAAACATGAAAAACGTCTCGGTTACGTATGTAACCCTCGTTCCCTGAAGGAGGGAACGGAGACATACGTCGGAACTGACCGACGAACTGGGATCTATTTTCAGAGACCAATCTACTTCGAGTGTATAGAAACGAGCCAATAAACATTGGCATGCGGTTCACGCACCGCCCCGCAGCGCGGGTATAAAACACGGAAGTGAACAACGCATACCGCTTTTACAACTGAGGAGCCGAGATGTGACTCGGGCCTGCAGCTGAAGCACAGCACCTGGCTACGGGAGGTACGTCTCCATTCCCTCCTTCAGGGAACGAGGGTTACATATGTAACCGAGACGGAACTGACCGACGAATTGGGATCCCTACAAAAACGCCAGAGTGTTGGCCCTTCCAGCGCCCTGCTTAAGCCCACTGGGTGCTCCCAGTTGGAGCAGCAGACAGGGCTTAAGGCAGGGAGGTCCGACACTGCTGTTTCTGCAAGACCCACTCAGCGTGACTATTGGATAACGCTGGGAAAGCGTGCCCGTCTCGGGAGATGGTATGCTGCGGAGCCACGTCCTCCGGAGGAGAGGTGGAGAATACTCATACGGACTAACCTATCTGGGTAGTAACAACATATGGCAGTCTCTGGGGTGGATCCAACCTGGTCCCAGGGGGGAAAGAAGAGACGACAGAGCGGACTCTGTCAAGGGAAAGACACGGGGCTAGCCGAGTAGGGTAGCTGGTACTGTGGAGAATACACATATGAGGTTGCCATGAGGGAACCGCTACATATGGACCCAACCTAACACACACGTTCCACAAGCATACGGGTGCAGGCCTGGCGTCAGACGGCTGCAACGTCTGACACCGAAGGCGAGAAGAACACCATTCAACGAACAGGTTCCACTTTAAAGCATAGAGGTGCCTCGTAGAGGGGACTCTAGCCGAAGTGATGGTGTCTACCACAGCTTGTGGTAGACCACCTAGAACCTCCACGTCCCGTCCAGGGACCAGACATGGAGTTTCCAGAGGTCTGGATGCGGGTGCCATAGAGTACCCCCTCCCTGAGAAAGAAGGTCCTTCCTCAGGGGAATCGGCCATGGTGGGGCTGTCGCGAGGAGTGTGAGTTCGGCGAACCAGGTCCGGTTGGGCCAGTAGGGCGCAACCAGCAAGACCTGCTCCTCGTCCTCCCTGACCTTGCACAGAGTCTGTGCTAGAAGGCTCACTGGGGGAAACGCATATTTGCGTAGGTCCCGGGGCCAGCTGTGTGCCAGTGCATCTGTGCCGAGGGTACCCCCGTTCAGGGAATAGTACCACTGGCAATTGGACGAGTCCGGAGTGGCAAACAGGTCCCCCTGCGCGGCTCCGAAGAGGTCCCATATCAGCTAGACAGACCGGGGGTGGAGTCGCACCAGGGATGTGAATGGCACGAATCGACCCCAGATGCTTCTGACTCCACAGGAGGAGGTGGCGGGCGAGTTGGAGCATGCGACGGGAGCGCAGACCACCCTGACTGTTGATGTACGCAATGGCCGCAGTGCTGTCCGTGCGGACCAGTACATGTTTGTGCTGAAGCGGCTTCTTGAAGCGACTTAGCGCGAGACGTACTGCCATTAACTCCAGGCAATTGATATGCCAATGCAGCTGGGGCCCCGTCCACAGACCCGAGACTGCATGCCCGTTGTACGTGGCCCCCCAACCCGAGGCTGAGGTATCCGTGAATACCACAACATACCTAGACACCTATCTTAAGGGTACTCTGTCTAACGACACTTTGGGGATGCTCCCTAAGCATCAGCGAATCTGAAGTCCGAATGAAAACTAAACCAATCCGATTGGCGTGCGTGATGACGTCACTGTGACGGCATACTCGGAAGTATAAAAGGGGAGCCGGCGCATTGAAACGGCAGTTATTGCTCTTCAGCATAGCGCTCTCTGTTTTTGTCTGTCTATTTACTGTTGTTCTGTCCAGTTGTGAAAGCAAGTGTGTGAATAAGAAAGATGGAAAGTGTGAGAGAGTTTAAGCAGTGTGTGCATCCGTGTCCCCGCTACATTTCGGACTTGGATACACACCTGGTACGAACAGACAATACGGCTGTTGTAGCGTACCTCAATCATCAGGGGGGTTTGAGGTCGCGCCCTCTATGCAGACTGGCGCATCAAATTCTCCTGTGGTCCCAAGGGAAACTGTTGTCCATCAGGGCAATGTATGTCCCGGTGGTCCAAAATCAGTGAGCAGACATCCTGTCGAGGCAGGGGCTGAGGCCCGGGGAGTGGCGACTCCACCCAGAGGTGGTGGAGGCCATGTGCGAGAGGTTCGGCCCAGTGGAAGTGGACCTGTTTGCATCTTGAGAGACGTCCCACTGTCCACTGTGGTGTTCCCTCACGCATCCAGCCCCGCTGGGGTTGGATGCCATGGTTCAGACGTGGCCGAGGCTGCGTCTGTACGCATTTCCCCCGATTGCTCTGCTCCCGGGAGTCCTGGAGAGGGTCCGTCAACAGGGGGTCAGCCTACTTCTGGTAGCACCCCGTTGGCCGACTCGAGTTTGGTTCTCGGATATCATAGCCTTACTCAGTTCCAGGGCTCCGTCTACGAGGAGACTGTACAGCCTCAAGTGGAATGTGTTTTCCACTTGGTGAGGGAGCATGAGGTGGACCCAGTTAACTGCCCGGTGGCTTCAGTGCTGGAGTTCCTCCAAGATCGCTTCTCTGCGGGTCTAACCCCGTCCACACTCAAGGGTACGTGGCTGCCATTGCGGCTTTCCACGCTCCTTTGGGTGATGGGCCTGTGGGTAGGCACCAGCTGGTTGTACAGTTCCTCCGTGGGGCTCGGAGGATGAGGCCTGCGGCTCGTTCCAGAGTTCCAACCTGGGATCTGGCAGTGGTTCTCGAAGGGCTGGCTGAGGCCCCCTTTGAGCCATTGGAGTCAGCGGAACCAAAGAACCTGACCCTGAAGGTGGCTTTTCTCCTGGCGATTACATCGCTGAAAAGAGTGGGGGACCTCCAGGCCTTGGTGGTAATGCCGACTTGTCTGGAGTTTGCCCCTGGGGGAGTTAAAGCCATCTTACACCCTAGGCCGGGCTACGTGCCCAAGGTTCCATTAAGGGTGGCCAGGTCTTTGGTTCTTCAGGCATTTCATCCTCCGCCTCACGTGACGGCGGAAGAAGGGAGGCTTCAACTGCTCTGCCCAGTTAGGGCTCTCAGAGTGTATTTGGAGAAGTCTGCGCAGTGGAGGAGATCTCTACAGCTTTTGGTGTGTTTTGGTTCACCCAAGAAAGGGTTGCCTGCATCTACCCAATCAGTAACTGGATTGTCCAGGCAATAACCATGGCTTATCAGATGCGCAATTTGCCTTCACCTGTGGCCGTGAGGGATGCTTCAGAGCAATAGCTGCCGTTTCAATGCTCCGGCTCCCCTTTTATACTTCCGGGTATGCTGTCACAGTGACGTCATCACGCACGCCAATCGGATTGGTTTAGTTTTCATTCGGACTTCAGATTCGCTGATGCTTAGGGACCATCCCCAAAGTGTCGTTCCGATGCAGTGCTCGTTCCCTTCTCAGGGAACAATGGTTATATACATAACCCGAGCCGTTTTCCCAGGCTAATGTCAAGTAGCTAACTGCAGAATCAGGGAGAGCTCTCTCCATCATACATTTTAAAATTAATTGCATGTCATTTAGCAACAGTCATTTAGTCATCCTGTTTTTATTAATATGATATTCTAATATCGATATAGATTAGTGCAAAATGTCTCATACACCAAGCAAACACACAGAGTAACTTTCAACACCCTCAAATGTATTTAGTATGATTGTTTTAACCATGTAAATCAGAGCTGCGTTACCCCACATACGCAATGTAAAGAGCGGAAGCGGCTGACTGCAGCATAAGCAGAATAAAAGCTCAGAGACTGGTGTTTCGCGCATGTCTCTTTAGCATTCTCTCCCACAGCCCCCGGCTCGCCCTGCTTCATACTACCATAACGTTAATAAAACTTTAATACATTTGCTCATTCATGAACATGATTTCAGCCCAAGTCTGTCGAATTCCTTTCCATCGGCTGTGGAGATGAAGAGTCAAGACTACAACTCCCATGATTCCACGCTCATTCACAACATTTTGATAAGCGACCTCTAGCAGCGAAAATTACATACTGTGCCTTTAAAGGGGTCATCGGATGCCCATTTTCCACAAGTTGGCATCATTCTTTAGGGTCTTCATATAAAGTCTGTAACATACTTTGGTTAAAATTCCTTAATGTTTGTGTAAAACAGCACTCTTTTTACCTCCTCAAAAACAGCCCTGTTCACAGCGACCCGTGTCTCTTTAAATGATAATGAGCTACTGCTCACCCCACCCCCTGTGGGGGCGTGTAGACATGTGAAGTGCTGCCTTGGCGGAACAACTGGCTGAGGGCGGAAATATGATAATATGGGACAGTCCGTCAGTGGTCGTGGGCGGAGCATGAGCAATATGACATCATATTGCTCAGAAAATTAAAACGGCTTGATTATTGAGAGTGTTTAGGCTTTTTGAGGATTAAAAAAAGGAGTGAATGGATTTTTATCATTTTAGGGTGGTTGTGTCCACACACTGCAAAGACACATGAACTTTGCATTTAAGCCATCTTTATATTGCCATGGTGGCACAGTAGCTGCATCTGACATGGCATATTTACTTACACTCTATTTAATGCTGCATGCTAAAAGTGGCATAAATGTATTTATACACAGCAATTTCATGTTCTGAGATTAATGTCATTTTAAATAGCCTGCATAAAGTATATATGATTTATAATTACAAAAAAAAACCCTGAACTCATTACAGGGTAGAATTGCATTATGACAAAAAAATTGGGTATTTTATGATATTTTATTCATATGTTATGCTATGTCCTTGTAAGTGGTCACCAGGACATGAAAATTACATGAAATTAAATGTATAGGCAAAAAAAAATAAAAAAATTTAGGTGTCAGGATTTTTTTAACCATTTTTTTTAAAGATGATTCTCAACTATGTTATGAAAGATATAACAGAATGAATTTTACTTTTTGCAATATGTGGGTAAAATGGCCATACATTTGGTTTTCCCGTTCAATGTATCTATACACTGTCTCTAATTTGCATGTTAATGTGTTCTTGGAGCAACAACATGTAATGAAAAAAGAAATGTAATAATGGGAGTAATAGTTGGCTACATTTTCATAATAATATCAAATATTATGTCATTTCTTCCAAAATGCCTGATAAATATGATTTAAGTCCTGGTGTCCTCTACAGTGGAATGTTTGAAATCTATGCCCTGTCTTGTACCAGAAAGTCATATTTTGATTAGAAACCCCATAACATTTTCCTGAGATGTTGATTTATAAAAAAAAACAATTTGAAAATAAGTTAGATTTAAATGATAATTACAAAATATCATATTTCCGTAAGAGTGATACATTTGATAATTCAGTCATTTTTAAAGACCAACGAGAAGTTGTTGTCCTGGTAAAGCCTCAAAACAAATGGAACCTCTGAAAAGCCCTTAATGTGCTCTTTACAGGACATGACATTAAAACACTGTGAAAAATTAAAACTGTGACATCACATGTATGGTGTAAGAGAAATTCACTAAAATATAATGTCCTCGTACGTGGAGAGTGGCACCCAGGAGAGTATTATAAAACAGTATATGCAATATAAACATCATGTTCAGTGTATATGATTATATTTATAAGGGAGCCATGTTTTAAACGTGGTTATATGAGCTGCACGCATCACGGTTGATGTATCAGCCCATCCAATCAAGTTGAGGATGTCATATCAATTTACAGAACATTTTTTGTCCCACTATTAAATAAATGCTAGACACTTTATTTCCATTTTTTATATATATTTTTTCTTCATTTTTATTTAAAATCTCTTTGAGCTGATATGCGATGGGAAATCAGAGATGAATGAATTAGGGAAAAGGCAGATTCCACACCACAGATCCTGTTATCAGATGGGTTTCTTTTGTATTTTTGTCTGACTTAACCAGACAATGGTTCTTTTAGAAAATACCTGTTCAATTTCTCATTAATGCAATTATCTAATCAACCAATCAAAAAGTTGCTTCAATGCATTTAGGGGTGTGGTCCTGGTCAAGACAATCTCCTGAACTCCGGTCTGAGTATTTCACAATCTGCTCAGTTACTGGGATTTTCACGCACAACCATTTCTAGGGTTTACAAAGAATGGTGTGAAAAGGGAAAAACATCCAGTATGTGGCAGTCCTGTGGGCGAAAATGCCTTGTTGATGCTAGAGGTCAGAGGAGTGCATGAATGCATTGCTTTCTTTTTGTCTCGTGCCTCTGTTGTGTTTGTGTGATGTGTTGCGTGTATCTGTGGGTGTGGTCGGAGCAATTATGCTCATTCAGCTCATCATCAGCGCCAGCTGCAACTCATCATCACTTGCTTAAATACTCACCGTTTTCTCCTCTCCTTTGTCAGATCGTTGTCGATGTTTTGTGCTGTCTGGTGTCCTGATTCCTGTGTTCCCGTTCCTGTTCCGTGATCGTGTGGTGTATGCTCTGGGATTCCTGTTCGTTGTTTCTGTTCTTCGTTTCACGCCGGAATTATCCCTCATCACCTTCACTTCACTCATCACCAGGACAGACACTTGCTGTTGATCATCGAGGTCCCTGCGTTACCTGCCAGTGTTGTTGTTTGTCTTATGTTTCGTCAGTGTCACCATTAAAGAGTTTATTCTGACCTGGAATTGCTTCCTCGTTCTATGATCATGACACCGACTGATTCAAGCTGATAGAAGAGCAACTTTGACTGAAATAACCACTCGTTACAACCGAGGTATGCAGCAAAGCATTTGTCAAGCCACAACACGCACAACCTTGAGGCGGATGGGCTACAACAGCAGAAGACCCCACCGGGTACCACTCATCTTCACTACAAATAGGAAAAAGAGGCTACAATTTGCACAAGCTCACCAAAATTGGACAGATGAAGACTGGAAAAATGTTGCCTGGTCTGATGAGTCTCGATTTCTGTTGAGACATTCAGATGGTAGAGTCAGAATTTGGCGTAAAAAAGAATGAGAACATGGATCCATCATGCTTTGTTACCACTGTGCAGGCTGGTGGTGGTGGTGTAGTGGTGTGGGGGATGTTTTCTTGGCACACTTTAGGCCCCTTAGTGCCAATTGGGCATCGTTTAAATGCCACGGCCTACCTGAGCATTGTTTCTGACCATGTCCATCCCTTTATGACCACCATGTACCCATCCTCTGATGGCTACTTCCAGCAGGATAATGCACCATGTCACAAAGCTCGAATCATTTCAAATTGGTTTCTTGAACATGACAATGAGTTCACTGTACTAAAATGGCCCCACAGTCACCAGATCTCAACCCAATAGAGCATCTTTGGGATGTGGTGGAACGGGAGCTTCGTGCCTTGGATGTGCATCCCACAAATCTCCATCAACTGCAAGATGCTATCCTATCAATATGGGCCAA
The DNA here is from genome assembly GCA_023566225.1 of Romanogobio albipinnatus. NCBI lineage: Eukaryota > Metazoa > Chordata > Actinopteri > Cypriniformes > Gobionidae > Romanogobio > Romanogobio albipinnatus. The sequence goes on along the minus strand of CM042242.1, from coordinate 62,483,108 downwards.
CATTTCTAAAGAATGCTTTCAGCACCTTGTTGAATCAATGCCACGTAGAATTAAGGCAGTTCTGAAGGCGAAAGGGGGTCAAACACAGTATTAGTATGGTGTTCCTAATAATCCTTTAGGTGAGTGTATATATATATATATATATATATATATATATATATATATATATATATATATATATATATATATTAGTAGTTATCTACACTATAAAATGGTGTAGGATTTACCTGGACATTTTTTTCACTCAGAAATTGCTAGTCAATTTCACAAATAATTACAAAACATGGCAGTAACACAGTGAAATTAAATGTGAAATTTTGAAGTAGAAAGACCTTCCTTTGCATTTTAATTTGTGGTGCTGATATTTAATTACCTGCTATTCTGTCCTTGACTGTGTGATGTGATAATTTAACTCACACATCCTTGCTTCCCCTCTCTTTCTCTTTCTCTCACCCCATCCCCCTCTCACACACACACACACACACACACACACACACACACACACTCACACTCTTCACACACATCTTTCACATCCTCCAACACACATAAGCCACACATGTTGCCTCTTGTCATTTCCCTCTTCGATAGCGTGATCACACTAGTGCTTCAGAGGCGATTGTGTGAAAGAAACAGTACTCTTACTGTTACACAGCATGTAGGTGGATATGCAAAAACAAAGAGCCAGAAACAAAGAGAAAAATGCAATCTCAAAATAAACCTTAAAAAGCCAAGACAAAACTGAAATGAAACTGCCGTCCTCATTATATAAAAAAGATAAGCATGTATGGATTAGTGTTTTGTATAAGTCATTTTATTTAAAGCCCTTTAATTTTATATAATTTCTATTATTTTATGTTTTTGTCTCATAGATATAAAATGAACTTTAGGGAAATACAGCAGTTCCCCAAAATTATTAGCATTCTGTCATTATTTACTTTCTTACATTACTTCATTACATCACTTCATGTCATTCCAATAACACTAAAATTGTTTTTTTCTCTGCACAATGGAAAAGTAATTAACTATTTTCCATACAACAGTTCATAGTGACCAAAAATCACCATAAAACATATTTGATTCTAAGTCTTCAGAAAGACTGTATAAGATATAGGCTATTGAGCTTGACATGGAAAAAAATATATAATATTCTTCAAAATTTCTCCTTTTGTTTTACACAGAATAAATAACAAAAACATGTTTGGAACAACTGATTTCAAGTAAATAATGATCTTTACCTTTAACTGAATTGATTGATTTTATTCACTGGGAATAAAATACTTTTAAGTTAAAATTTAATCTCTTAAATCTAAGTAGCATGCCAATAAGTTTAAAAAAAGAAGCTTTATCTATACTTTCTATACACACTTTCCTTTCTCTGCCTCCCTCTCTTTCTGGCTGTCACTCTCTCTCTCTCTCCCTGGTTTTTGCCTCACTGCTATGTCTCATTTGAATAATTCAGCACAGTACTAGTATTCTCCAGGGCTCTATTGTCTCAGTGTGGCAGCCAAGCAAAAGAGAGAGAGAGAGAGAGAGAGAGTGGAAAGGAGCAAAGAAGGAAGGGCAAAAGCCATAGCAGTGAGGCTTCCTTGCCTGCTCGCCTGACTGTGTAAATCAGTCCTAATGAGCCGGTGAAATGGCAGATAGTCCAACACGCACACACATAGCAGCCATCATATCTTCCAGAAGCTTAAGGTATCGACTGCTCACCTGACCTTCTCCTTATTCCTCTACTCCCATCTCTATACCTTTTCACAGCCTTTTCGATTCAATTCAGGCCAATTGTGGTGGCAAACAAGATACAGAATTGTATTTAACTGAATATAGAGAAGCAGAATTACATTGTAATGAAATGCAAATACATTAATTTAACTGTTGTAAGTGCTTTTTTAGTATGTAGTATGAATTACTCATAAACATCATCAAAACACAACAAATATGGAGTATTTTTTAAGAACATTAGCTTGATCCTTCCGTCCATCAATGTCCTTTTCCCCTTGCAATTTCGACTAGTTCCTCATGGGGGATCCCAGGGCATTCCCAGGCCTGCTGGGAAATATAATTCCTCCAGTGCATCCTGGGTCTGCTTGGGGTCTCTTCCCAGTTTGACATGCCCTGAAACACCTTTAATGGAAGACATCCCGGATATATCCTGACCAGATGCATAAAACAACCATCTCAACCTCTTGGATATCTGAGCTTTGCATCTGGAATCTCATGGTTAGCCCAGATAGCCTGTGGAGAAAGCTCATTTCAGACACTTTTACTCCTTCTTTCAGTCACAGCCCAAAGCTCATGACCATAGTTGAGGGTGGGAACGCAGATACCCTAAAACACCTTTACTGGAAGACATTCCGGATATATCCTGACCAGATGCATAAACCATCTCAACCTCTTGGAAATCTGAGCTTTGCATCTGGAATGTCAGGGTTAGCCCAGATACCCTGTGGAGAAAGCTCATTTCAGACACTTGTACTCCTTCTTTCAGTCACAACCCAAAGCTCATGATCATAGTTGAGGGCGGGAACAGAATCGTAAATTGAGAGCTTTGCCTTCAGACTCAGATTCCTCTTTGCAGCTCCCTGCATTACAGCTGTCCTTGCACCCATCTTCCTATCAACCTCATTCTCCCACCTGCCATCCTTTGTGAACAAAACTCCTAGATACTTGAAGTCCTCCACTTGGAGAAGCCACTCACCCCCTACCTGAAGAGGGCAATTCACCTTTTCCAGCTGGAGCAATGGCCTTGGATTTGGAGGTGCTGACCCACATCCCCACTGCTTTACAGTCAGCCATTTAGTGGTTTGCAAGAACCTCTTTGAGGCTGACAAAAAGTCCTTCTTTATGACTTCTCCCACAGCCAAGATTTTGCTTCCAAGACTACTGCAGCTGCAGCTTCAAGGTTGCCAACACCTGTCAATCCAATCTGAAGTCACGCAGGTTAAACAATCCAGAAATGTCTCCTACTTCCACCTAAAAGCCTCCCTCACTGTTGGTGTCCACCAACATCTTCTTGGGTTACAACCATAACAGGCACCAATAACCCTCCAGCCACAGCACAAAGTAGCTTCTTCTGCAATGGAGCCTTTGGAGAACCCACTCGAACTCCATGTCCATTTATCAGGATGAAGAAGTTGCTCCTCTGGAGTTAGGAGTTAAAGATCTTCTGGACAGGATCCAAACATTACCAGTTCCCTGTAACAATCTCTTTGGGTTTCCCTGGTCTGTCTGGCAGTCTCCCCTGCCATCTTATGACTGGCCCTACTTAGGGCTATGGTTGGGAATTGAAAATCGATTCCAATTCTGGAATCAGATACGTGAGGTCAGGAATCGGATACTTGTAATAAAATAAAAATTTGATTCAGCTTATCGATTCCTTTGTGTACATTTTTATGTGATTCCAAAAAAATTTCAAGAGCAAGAAGATGCAAAAAATAGCTAAATTTGGCATGTTTTCTTTGTGCACACATCCTGCCTCTCGTATAGTGCGCAATTCTCAACTGAGGTCTCATGCGCATCTTCTTGGACTTGAATGCACAAATAGCCTACACAAAAATGTAGTTAAAATGTTCTCATAAAACAGTCGGTTTGTCTTAAGTTAACATAAACAGTTGCGAAAGAAAACGCAAGTGTAACAATTAGGGATGCACTGAAATTTTGGCTGCCGACAACTATTTTCGGTTTCGGGCTGAAATGGTTTTGAAGGACAGAAATCTAAAATCATTTAGTCTGTTTCATCTGTTGATGCGCAGCGTGAACAAAACTTCACTAAACATATAGCATGTCTGCCATCCAATAATCACAAAAAAATTTGTGCTTTGTTACTTTAAACTCTGCGGACCCTGTCCGGAATGACATCATCAAGTATATACTTTAAATTTTAAATGTCGCTCTCATTTTAAATGAGCTCTGACCTCATATGTGGTACCATTTGAAAGCTTAGAGTCTCTACCTTCTGGAGACATGCATCACTTTGGCATTTGTTTTACACAAACTTATTTACACTAAATTACTCTGGTACCATTTCCGCCTGGATTTGGCCTACCCAAATTGAAAAGATTACCATACTCACATCTAAATACAAAATGTTGGTGTAATTTTACAGGAAACCCTTTGAAGTTACATAAACCACTCCTAAAAGTGATAAACATGTAAGTAAATGTTGTCTGAGCTGTAACAAAAAGGTTTTATTTTTTTGGTTATAAATTCATTTTTGAAACTGCTTTCCACAGTTTGGGCTGTTTCCACTGGATTCCAGAAAATACTGGAAAAAAGATTTTAGTCTGGATCATGTATGCAAGATTTGTTCAAATTAATCTGAATTGAGTAATATGACCTTTTTTAATTAATTTCCGCCTGCCACCACCACCCATACCCATATACAGTGGTATAAATGCAATATCCCGTGTGTTTTTTTACAGAAAACCCTGAAAAATGGTCCTAGAGCAAAATCTCAACTTTAAAATTCTGTCGAATTTATTACGAAATTCAAACAATAATGTTGTTTTGCCACTCTCTAATATGGTGTGACAGATCGCTGTAGCACAGTTCAAGTGGCAGCATGGATCAAGCGCAAACCGATCATCTCATCTCCTGTTTACTACATCATAAAATAAACACAGGTGAACATCAGACGGTATGTTGAAAGATAAATTACTACTTACCGAAATGAATCCTGTCTCATGTAATTCACCCTTCGGCGCAAGTTTGATTGACAGGCGATCTGACCAATCACATCGCCGAATCTGCCGGACAAAGCAATCAGGAGAGTTCGCAGATTAACGCTGGTGGACTTGAACTTGGAAAAACGGTGTGTACTGACATCTTTCCGCGGTTGAAACAACATTTCTTTTAGTGTTCATTCATGTTTATTTTGTGCTTATCAATGAACTACAAGGAAGAGATAATCGGTTCACAAGCAACTGAGGCGCTACAGCGATCATGATACATTAAAGAGCCACAAAACGGTATTTATTGTTTAAATTTCTTTAAAAAATTACAATTTCAAAGTTGAGACTTTTTGCTCTATCCTGTCTGTCGGCCTGTTGTCAGTATCCTCTTTGCTCCACAATGTATTTTCTCTATGTGAGAACGTGTGTGGCGTAAGAGCGCCATGGCTTGTCGGACATAGCAACAGCAACTAAAGAGGGCACGCACGGTCTTCTTTGCGAACGGTCAATTGCTCAGTTAGTGTTTAAACCGGGGAAAGACGTCAATAAGACAGCTTGTAGGTTAAACAATGTCACTTCATGTTACATTTACTGTGAGATAGTGGTAAACAAATAGAGCAAGATGAATCGCACTTTGGCAATTGTGCTTTTTATGAGGAAGCGAAAGAGGAGAATATGGACGCGGACATGGCTAGGGAAAAGAGGCCAACTCTACTCTACGCCATTTCATGTTGCATTTTTATTGGCTAGTCAGTAGACGTAGGTCGTTAGGTAGGTCAGTTGCCTAACCGTTATAACTGAGGCAAACCAGTAACAGGACAGGGCGTGGCAACTTTGAGTGACAGGTGGATTGCCGTTTGTCTGTTAGCCATCACGTCAGTTCAGCTCCAGCCACGTCCCTCCTCTTTGCCCATTGTTATCTGGGAGTGACGTGCGGTGACGCGCTGCCGAGACTGCAATGGCCGACATTGAGGCTTCAAAAACTCTCTTCAGAGGGGGTGCATCTATGTGAACACAAATAAACTGGCCAGACGTGAATGAATATATGTACGGGTTTTTATTCTATTCAAAATAAAAATAAATAAATAAATAAAAAAGCGATGATAATAATAATTCAGATTGATTATTTGCACTCCTGACATAAGTTAAGAAATGAACTGCAACCTAGTATTATTCAATACAGTGGTCAGATATCGGAACTGGAGTCTTAAATCTTTAAAATATGATACTTAGTTTGTCCAGATCAGGTAAGAGTGTGATGTTATGTGGGAACATGTCCTTGGACTGAAGATAGATCAAGAAAAATGTGAACAAAAATGTCTAAAGGCCCAAACACAGACAGTTAGCAGCAGACTAAAACTGATACAGTACAATTGGCTTATGCGTACTTGTAAAACTCCAGTAAAATTAAATAAAATTTATGGCAACATACCAGATACTTGTTTTAAATGTAATAGCGAAAAAGGCACATTAGTTAATTGCATGTGGGAATGTGGTACAATAAAATAATTTTGGAAAGAAATTAATAATATGATCTGGCATATAGTCTCGGTTAGATTACTAATGGATCCTGGATTTTTCATTCTTGGTATTCATCCAGATAACTGGAATATTAAAAAGGGTACTCAAGTATTGATTGACATGCGTATTCTACATGCCAAACGGCTCATCGCCATTTATTGGAAAAAGACAGAAAGTCCTACTATAACTCGATGGTTAAGAGAAATATCTTCATACAATGCAATGGAAAAGATAACCTATATTCTTAAGGATAAAGAAGACAAATTTAAGAGGGTCTGGAGTTCCTTTTTATTATTCATTGAACATGAGGAAATTAACCATATAATAGAGGAGGAACAAAATGCTTGATTAGGTATTATATTCATATATAAAGTGTATTTTATTGTGCAATATATTAACCCTACTTTATTGCTTATACTATATCTGGGTATTGTTTTCTGTAATGTATTGTTAATTCTGGCTCCCAAAGTACATTACCCAATGTCAGTTTGTGCTATTGCACTTTTCTTGTAATATGAGCCCCTGTTTGTTAGTTTAGTTTTTTGTACATTATATGTGTTGTTACAGACATGTGATGTACATTGTTGTGTGTTCAAGAAAATGTAATACAAATATTATTACAACAAAAAAAGTGTAATGTTTTAACGTATTGAACATGCTGAACAATAATCTGAGGCAATCTTTGAACGTAAAGGGGTTAACGTTAAACAAAAAATGATCTTACTCTTTAACAAAAAGTTCAATCTCTGTAGGGATTCCATAATGTTGTCACTTGTCAGACATTTATAATAGTAATATTATTACACTCAGAATAATAGTCTGAGCATGTCAGTGGCAAAACTATTTTATTGGCACTTGCAAAGTTCCGTGGCAACTAGCCACCTAGCGAAGCCACAATTCATGTAAACAACAAAGTTACCTTCAAATTAGGCTACATGTAAATACTCTTTTTTTGTACAACAATTCAAAAAAGTACTACAAACTGTAAAGGTAATGTTATTCTTACCTTAAATGCAGCAAATGTGTTCCTCTTCGTTTAAAATGCAAGGGGTTTCCAGATCAACAAAACTGAGTAAATAAAACAAGTTTATTGCTTGTTTTGTGTGTACGTACAGTGGGGAGAACAAGTACTTTACACTGCCGATTTTGCAGGTTTGCCCTCTTACAAACAGTGCCGCCGCTCCCACCACGCGCATCGGGCACTAAGTGCTCAGGGGGGGCACCACAAGAAAATTATCTCTCTTCCTCTCTAGGGTTGCACACACTGCAGCAGGGATTTTGGCTCACTCCTCCATACAGACCTTCTCCAGATCCTTCAGATTTCAGGGCTGTCGCTGGGCAATACGGACTTTCAGCTCTCTCCAAAGATTTTCTATTGGGTTCAGGTCTGGAGACTGGCTAGGCCACTCCAGGACCTTGAGATGCTTCTTACGGAGCCACTCCTTAGTTGCCCTGGCTGTGTGTTTCGGTCATTGTCATGCTGGAAGACCCAGCCACGACCCATCTTCAATGCTCTTACTGAGGGAAGGAGGTTGTTGGCCAAGATCTCACGATACATGGCCCCATCCATCCTCCCCTCAATAAAAAGCAAAATATAAAAGCATCCCCAATAATGATGTTTCCACCTCCATGCTTCAAGGTTGGGATGGTGTTCTTGGGGTTGTACTCATCCTTCTTCTTCCTCCAAACACAGCGAGTGGGGTTTAGACCAAAAAGCTCTATTTTTGTCTCATTAGACCACATGACCATCTCCCATTCCTCCTCTGGATCATCCATATGGTCATTGGCAAACTTCAGACGGGCCTGGACATGCGCTGGCTTGAGCAGGGGGACCTTGCGTGCGCTGCAGGATTTTAGTCCATGGTGGCGTAGTGTGTTACTAATGGTTTTCTTTGAGACTGTGGTCCCAGCTCTCTTCAGGTCATTGACCAGGTCCTGCCATGTAGTTCTGGGCTGATCCCTCACCTTCCTAATGATCATTGATGCCCCACGAGGTCAGATCTTGCATGGTGCCCCAGGCCGAGGGAGATTGACCGTCATCTTGAACTTCTTCCATCTTCTAATAATTGCGCCAACAGTTGTTGCCTTCTCACCAAGCTGCTTTGCCTATTGTATTGTAGCCCATCCCAGCCTTGTGCAGGTCTACAATTTTATCCCTGATGTCCTTACACAGCTCTCTGGTCTTGGCCATTGTGGAGAGGTTGGAATCTGTCTGATTGAGTGTGTGGACAGGTGTCTTTTATACAGATAACGAGTTCAAACAGGTGCAGTTAATACAGGTAATGAGTGGAGAACAGGAGGGCTTCTTAAAGAAAAACTAACAGGTCTGTGAAAGCCGGAATTCTTACTGGTTGGTAGGTGATCAAATACATGTCATGCAATAAAATGCAAATGAATTACTTAAAAATCATACAATGTGATTTTCTGGATTTTTGTTTTAGTTTCCGTCACTCACAGTTAAAGAGTAACTATGATAAAAATTACAGACTTCTATATGCTTTGTAAGTAGGAAAACCTGCAAAATCGACAGTGTATCAAATACTTGTTCTCCCCGCTGTATACAGATTGGTTGGGATTACTTCAATAAATTGTGTAAAGGAAAAAAATGCTCATTGTCTTGTGTTTTTAACAAATGCAGATTCATTCAAAACTAGATATATTCATGTAAAGATATAAACGTAACATTTTATTGTTAATTTCACAGATTTAATTACGTAACATTTACATCCACTCAGATTTCGTTTTTTTTCAGTGTAGCAGCAAACACACTGTGAGATGATCATGTTACATTTCTGGCTCTGTCAGAATTTAATCGCAGGCTATCTTTGATTGCAAGACCATGACGACGGCCATCTTTGTATGACGTAGGACCACCATTTGAGGAGCCACGGCCACAGAAATGGCCACGATTGGTCATCTTTCGTCTGGGACAGCCCAAAATTAATTCCCGGTCATTACCGGTTTAGTGTTAACCAAAAGCTGGTCAAACCATGTGTTTACGGTTTGTTTATAGGGGAATGTATACTTTGATTAATGTTTAATATTTGTTTTGAAAACTGTAGAGTTTATTTTTCTGTTTGTTGTTATGTAGAAGGTAAATGTAGATCTGATTATATCATCACCAGGGACGGACTGACGCAGTTATGAACGCACCGTGCCAGGTTTAGCCAGAGGAGAACTGGTCCCCCGTCTGAGCCTGGTTTCTCCCCAGGTTTATTCTCCATGATGAAGTTTATAATATGTATTTTACCAAAAACAAAAACATCACATAAACGAATACGATTATTTATTATAAAGACCACAAACTAAAAATGTACATTATTTAATCATGTACATCAGTTCCACATAAATCAATTAAATAACAAAAACATAATTTGTTCACACATAACTTCAAAAATGGGTTATTTTTATGTTAAGTGACTGAATAAAGTAATCTCATTGACTTTATATGGTTCCCACTTCCCAGGGTTCTCAATCTCTCTGCCGTTAGGTTCATGCCTTTCTGTGACAATATTAACACCAGCTTATCCATGTTAAACTGGCATTTTTTCCGCATTCTGTGTCAAACTGCAGATTTCCAGTCTTTTTAGTAGGCAACAGTTTATCGTGAGACTCTTTGTCAGCTGCATGGATAAGAATGTCATTTGAAATGTTCCTCTTTAGTGCCAGCCAGAGCAGTGGCTATATTATGCTGGTATGGTTTATGCGAATCAGCTCTCTTTTCACTATGTTGCATTCACATTATCTGATCTCTACCTTCTTTTTTGGACAGGATTCACTGTCTCTTTTACCTTCATTTCTGAAGTGGTGTGCATTGGCGCCATCTGCAGTTCAACATGTTCGCACTGGGATTTCTAGAGTGCACGCAAAAGCAAGTCATATATGTTCCTTCTTCCAGCAATTGTCTGCACACATACTGAGACATGTGTCATGAGAAATCCTGTCCCCCTGTGAAATAGTGTCCGCTTAGGACCCCAGAGCGATTCTATTGGCTGAAAGAACTTTTAATGGGTAATCTGTTAGCCTGATTACAATTCATTACAATTAGATTTTTGTCATTTAAATTGTGTTAAAATTGTCTTTAACGTCTTGCAAATCATATGTTTCATATACTAGTATATAACCGAAGCTATAAGTTGTGAAATCAAGCATATCTCGTTCTTAATGTTTTTTTAGTTAGCGTACGTTCTAGCATAGCATACGGCTACCCGATTAGCTTAGTTTATACACCACAGTTGCACTTACCCTACATCTTAAAAGCCCTAGCCCCGCTTTAATGATTATTTAAAAAAAAAAAAAAATCCTGTTGTATTTATTTTGTGTGCCTGTTCTGTATATTATTGTTTTTTGTTTTTTTTTACATTATAAGTACATTACTATGTTATGATTTTGTATTGGTATTATTACTTAGTTTATCAATTGAAAATAATGTACACTATGTTAGGCATGTTATTGCTCCCATTATAGCAATCAATTACATATTTCAAATAAATGTAATTTGTGTGTACTTAGTATGACAATGAATTCATAGTTTATTTTTAAACAATTGCTTGTTCAGAACCATGTATTATGAATTACTGTATTATATTCTGAATCAATTTCTGTTAATTGTTAATTCTGTAATTGTATTTTTAACATAAGCTACAGCAGCTCGATTAGCCATTAAAACGAAACATCGCGATAACAGCTTTTGATCAGGCATTTAAAACAGCTACCACGTTGGGTTCTAAGCGGACACTATTTCACAGGGAGACAGGATTTCTCATGACACCTGCACTGACTCAAAACTGTGTGTGTGTGTGTGTGTGTGTGTGTGTGTGTGTGCTCTTTTATAGATTTGCACCTGTAAATTCCGAGTTCCACCATTCAAGAGAACGTGCTGATTCTACTACTGATAACAACAACAATCTCACAACATCCTAGGTCTATGTTACAGGACGCATGAAAAAAACTTGCTGACTATTTCTGGTTTGTCCATTATATTTATTGCATATAAAAGTTATGCTTTTTAATTCATGCTTCTATTCAATTAGTGCAATGTGTTTGTAATCATATTATTATAGGCTTATTGTTTTTGGAAATAGTCAAATTGCTTCTTTGCTAAAAAAGAAAGTTTTCAGATATGTGGAATAAGTAACACAATTAAGGGCAAAATCAGATCAAATAAAAATAAGGTTGTTGAATAAGGTATAAATGATTTACTGTAGTTTATAAGTTGGCAAAGGCACAGGAGACTGTCAACAGGAAAAAAAGGGGATTTGATGAATAATTTAACGAATCAAATGTAAATTAGCATATTTTCAATTCCAAACGGTGAAATTTCATAAAAAGTTGAGTAGCTTGCAAGTTGCAACCCTGTAAAATCGAATTTGTTTGACTTACTTAAAAAAACATGCAAACCGATTGCTTTAAAAAAAAAAACAAGTAAAGTGAAAAAGGAATAGTATTTTGTGCTAATAAATGCTTAGTTAGTATAGTTCACTTACACAAGAGTTCTAGTAACTAAAAAATAACTGCAGAGAGTACTTTAGATTTGCTCTTGTCTTAGTATAGCTTCCATTGCTGTTACCATTGTTGTGTTTTGCTGAATATTGAAGTCTGCGTGTGACTCAAGCATGATCAACTGCAAGATATTTTGTTACAAAAATAGAGGGATCATATCATCCCAATTAAAAGTTTCACAAGGTGTTTATGACGTAAGTGTAAATTGTAATTTGTAAATTGTAGACGATTATTATACGACATAAAGGGAAATATTACATAGGTTAATTTTAAAAGGTGTTGGAGTAACAGCTTAGGACCCAGGACCAGTAGTGAAAAATGAAGACCAAGAGTCAGGAGTTAGATGAATTAAAGAAAAATGTACTGAAAAATAGTTTGCAGTTTCATCAGCAGAAGCCAGCTTCAAGTCTCACAAGGAGTATGTAAGCCGCACTCCCTCTAACAGTCTCCCCGCCTCCGCCTATCGTACATACAATTTCTGAACAGTTATACTGTTCCCTTTCAAGGGAACTCGAGCTGGGTCACCGCTATGGGAATGCCTCTGCTTGATTGCGTTATGAAGCACGTATGTAATCAGTCCAATAGAGAGACGGAACGTCATGGACGGAACGTCATTCTTCCCTGCTCTAGATACATTATGAGTGGGGATACACACTTGATGTGCTTTGTTTGTTTGGTTGCTGTCGAGGCGGCGGCGGCTTGTGTCGCGGGGCTTGCGTATGGTCCTGTCAGAGGGGTTAGAGACGGGTTCATCCCTTTCTCTGCCTTCATCTGGCAGGTCTGGTGCTTCCTCTCTGGGTTCGGGAGCCTGCGCTGCGGTTTCTTCCGCCCGGGGGACGGCCGCGATGCTGCAGTTATCTAGCTCTAACAGTCAAATAGGAGGTGGATATCTGCGGCATCAATGCAGGTGGATGTGAAGACTCGCCACTTCAATCGCTTGCAAGTGAGGCTTTGGAGGTGGTGAATAAGCAGTTAAATATTATGGTATATATTCATTATATCTTATGTGTATATATTTATATTCAGGAGCACGCCTCAGTTAAAGCAGGATTATGAGCGCTTTCTTTGTGCCTACTACTCAGCCTCCATAGCGGGGCTTGCCGTCTCTCTCTAATCTCGACACCGAGGTGGTTATGGTTTGGTGCTGAGGGTGGTGGAGACGCTTGCAAGCCATCTCTCTCCCGATTCGGCATCGGCCATTAAGCCCAGACTTTGCCTACCAAGCCATTAAGAGCATCTTCTGCATTTATATTACTTAATTTACTGCATATACGGTTTGTAAGCAGCCCTGGTGGGCAAAGCGTACTCGGCAGCAGGTCGGGCTGCCGCATGCCTGCTCATTATGGCTTCGTGCATGCTAAGCTGACCTGCTGAATGACCTGGGTGCGTAACGCCAGGTCTCATCTGTTGTGGTGCGGGAGCAGCAGATACCGAGTATGAGCTCTTCACACCGGGCACAGCGAAACAGAGCGTCACCGCCCGTACTCCCCCTTAAGAGGGTGGGGCAATGGGTGGTGCCCTCAGGCGCAGCTTCCCAAGATTAAGACGGTTCTGAGGGCCGTCATTATTTCAAGAAAGGCTGTGTCCAAGAAGCCCTGACGCCAGTGGGTCCAGTGGGTTAGGATGCTTACACTCATACATCGTGTCTCAATCAGGTCCGAGGACTGGTTTGTCACGATAGATCTGCTTACGTCATGTTTCTATCATTCCGTAGCACAGGAAGTACCTGAGGTTCGGGTTTCAGGGGAGAAGCGCACCAATTTCGGGTGCTTCCCTTCGGTCTTGCACTTTCACCCCGCATGTTCACGATGTGCGTGGACGCGGCGTTAGTCTCCTTGTGTATGCAGGGGATCTGCATTCTCAATTTTCAATTTTCTGACGGTTCGACATTGAGATATGATTCTCACGCATTTTGGAGGTTAGGGCTGAGGCTCCCATCCAAGAAGAGCGTTCTTTCTCCAGTTCAAAGAATAACGTATTTAAAGGGGTGAAGCCAGACCAGCCGCTCACTGTCAACAGTTCAGAGAGTTAGGTTAGGTTAGGACAGTTAGGTCTGATGGCAGCAGCGTCCAGTGCTGTGGCCTGTTGTACATGACACTGTTACAGTGGTGGCTCAAGACCAAGGGTTTTTCCCCGAGGGGAAACCTTTTCACATGATCAAGGCTATGCGGCGGGGTGTCCGCACCTTGGTCATGTGCAACGATCCTTGGTTCCTGGCCCAAGGCCCGTTACTGGGGGCACCGTGTCAGCGAGTATCTCTGACCACGGATGCCTCCCTTACGAGTTAGGGGCGACCATGAGTGGTTGCTCGGCCTAGGTCTTATGGCAGGAACACCATCATTCGTGGCTCAAAAATTGTCTAGAAATGCTGGCAGTGTTTCAGGCTCTGAAGCACTTCCTGCCATATCTCAGGGGCCTTCATGTGCTCGATCGCACAGACAGCACATCGGTGGTCTCTTACATCAACCATCAGTGGGGTCTGAGGTCTCGCCAGTTATACAAGTTTGCGTGCCTTATTCTCCTCTGGTCCCAGGGTAAACTGCTCTCAGTGAGGGCTATGTACATTCCTGGGCGGTTGAATGCGGAGGCAGACATCCTGTCGAGGCAGGGGCCGAGGCCTGGGGAGTGGAGACTCCACACCAAGGTGGTGGAGCTCCCTTGGGAGAGATTTGGCAGGGCTCAATTGGACCTGTTCGCCACTCACGAGAATTCTCATTGTCGTCTGTGGTTCTCCATAGCACCTCCAGCTCCTTTCGGACTGGATGCTTTGGTACAGGAGTGGCCGAGGCTGCCCCTGTATGCATGTCCCCCGATTGCTCTGCTTCCGGGAGTTCTAGATAGAGTGCGCCGGGATGGTGCCCGTCTACTGCTAGTAGCCCTGTTCTGGCCGGACCGAGTATGGTTCTCGGACATTGTGTCTCTCCTCGACGGCTCTCCCCTGATGATTCCACTCAGAAGGGACCTTCTCTCTCAGGCGGGCGGTGTCTTTGTACACCCTTGCCCAGAGTTGTGGAAACTGTGGGCTTGGCCTCTGAGGGGGCCCAGTTCATAAGTTTTGGTCTCTCAACTGAGGTTGTTGAGATCATTCTACACTCTAGAGCTCCCTCCACAAGGAAACTGTACGCACTGAAGTGGAGACTCTTTCACCTTATGGTGTAGAGATCGCTTGTGGGATCCAGTTAACTGCCCTGCGAGCGCGGTGCTGGAGTTCCTGCAGGAGAGGTTCTCCGCTGGGTTAGGTTCTCCTTCCACATTAAAGGTGTACGTGGCGGCCTTAGCAGCTTACCACATTGTGAGTGATGTTTCTTTGGGGCGACACCCTCTGGTTACTTGTTTCCTCCGTGGCACTTTGTGGTTGAGACCTGCAGTATGCACCAGGGTGCTGGCCTGGGACCTTTCTGTGGTCCTTCAAGGTCTTTCCGAGGCTCCCTTTGAGCCGCTCGAGGACGTTTCTGAGAAGTTGCTCTCTGTTGCACCCTCGTGCTTGGAATTTGCTCCCGGTTGGCTAAGGCCTTCCTACATTCTAGGCTGGTTCATGTTCCTAGGTTCCAACTAATCCTGTGAGACCCTTAGCACTGCAGGCCTCCTGTCCTCCGTTTCTGACGTCAGACCAGGAAAGACTATCTGCTTTGCCCTGTTCATGCACTAAGTGCTTAATTCCGCAGATTTGCCCTGTGCCCCTTGTCTGTTACAGGCCTCCCTCAAGGGGGGGGGGGGGGGGGGGTGGTCCAGTCTCTAAGCAGACGATGAGCAAGTGGGTAGTCGAGGCTGTCTCACTTGCTTATGTGGCGGCCGGGCAGCCTTCTCCTTTGGCTGTGTAAGAGTGGACTCCTGCAGATGGTTCAATCTGCAGGGTTGCCAGAAGACTTAAAGAAACGTTATCAGAAAGATGGAAGAAAACTGTACATTTCTCGTCTGTTTCCACCCACTGCAACTTATACCAACGACGGAAATAAGTGCAGTTACAATAGCAAAATATGTGGGAGAGCGTTGCTATAATGTGACTATATTGTATTGCAATAGGGAGCACTTCAAAGTCAATACCAAATCAAAACTAGTTAGCACAATTCGTAATATAAAGGATTTAATGACAAAATCTGGTTATGGTTACACTTAAAATAGTTTCAAAATGGATGTATGAGATGATAAACTTATACCATTAATCGTACACAGCATGAATACAATGTTACCTGAGAGAGAGAAAGAGAGAGAGAGAGAGAGAGAGAGAGAGAGAGAGAGAGAGAGAGAGAGAGAGAGAGAGGGAGAGAGAAGAAGAGAGAGAGAAGAAGAGAAGCCCCAATGACCTCAAGAGCCAGAGAGTCAGACCCCCAGAGGAAAAAGACCAGAGGAAAAAGAGAAAGAGCAATAGTTCCATCTGCTTTTATCTATACCTTGACCATGTGACTGAAACCAAATGTATTCTTTTCAAACCGACCAATCAAACCAAACTCAAACCAAACTTCCCCCGCAAGGTGTGACACACATGTGGCCTAAAGGCTTCTCTATTGTCTTCCAGGTCGCCCTTCTGATAAGCAAATGGTGGGGGGGCAACAGTAAAGCAAATGGATTTCAAATATCAAATATCTTTGATTATTTTCAATTCCTTCAGTCCCCCCTTGGCACGTTTGGCCACGTTCATAAAGTGTCCAGAGGTGACACAGTCAACAAAGACATGCTTTCAGTTGTGTGTAGATGTCATCTTCAGACTTGTCGTCCAGGCATGTTGCAAAGGCAGTTTGTCAGTCTTCAGTGTTCGTTCTCCTTGCAGCCCTGCTTGAGAACTTCATCAAATGGTGTGGTGCAAACATCATTGATATGCAAAACGTCCATTGAATCCTTCACACCTCAAGAACAGTCACTGACGATGAGAACAAAAGCTTGTCTCTCTTTCTGAGGCAGAACACAGGAGGTGAACTAGAGGAGCAGGAATCCTGTAACATACAGCCCAACAAACAGCAAAATAGCATACATGGCATTTGTCATTGGTCAGAAGTTTGATATGGTCAGATTAAACTAATCTCTGGCAATAAGCCTTTAACTCGATGTACTTAATAAAGTGGTCAAGGTTTAGAATAAAAGAAGATCTCACAGGCTCTTACATTAATTTTTTAGAAACATTGAAATAAATTGCATTATAACAAAACAACAATCATTGTTGGTTTTAAACCCCTCTTTCATGAGAAGTATCAGCAAAATATTGTGTAACCAAATTCAGAAATTCAATTGAATTCATGTCCACAACCATTGTTACATTGTAAAATAGAAAAATACAAAGACTCAGAAATCAAAATTCAAAATCAAATGCATTCTTACAATACAATGATAAAATAATATTTTTCACTAGGCAAGAATGAGAAATACTCTTTTGATATTTAACTTGGTGAGATAAGTAATCCCTGATTTAGTAAATCAAAAGGAAAAAACAAAACAAACAATAACTGGAAGAAATTCACAGTTATAACAGTCTAGATGTAAAGACATTTTGTGAGGCAGATATAGATTTAACTTAATCTATGTGACTGAATTTAGCTGTTGACTATGTGTAAATCATGCCCAAACATGGTGAGGAAGTCTGCAATTGTGATGCAAATTTAGCCCTGTTGTAAAACAGGCAGCCAGCAATACAATATCAGTATGAGGTGTGGTCTGGCTCAAAATCTTCTCCCACCAATGTTTTTGTTAAAGAGCACGATAAAATGCAAAGTTTGGAGTTCTCAAATCCTGCTGTGATGAAAACATTCTCATGGTAAATGCAATTGTAATTCACACTGTAGCCACATGGCAATTCTGTGCTCCTGTATATGGTTTAACTACAGCTATATAGGAAATAGCAGAGTTTCCACTATAGGAGACTAACAAATTCAACATAGACACACATGCAATCTTGAAATTGCTATACAATTCCAGTATTAAAGTTATTCCAATTTACACAAGATACATGGCCTAGAATGCATAGCATCTACAGCCTAATCCTAAATGTTTCATACAACACTTACAGTAAAGCAATCGTGTTTTAAAGAATAAACTTGACTAGTCTATGTGCAATTCGTAGCACAAACAACTAAAATGTGTAATCAATGCGCACAATGTGTTTAGTCCAATTACAAATCTGAAAATACAAACAGGATCATTGCAATCTGGATGTTTTACTATTAAACTCATTGCTAAGAGGCTGCTAGCCCACTCGCAAGTGAAGTTAATAGCTGAAGGCCTTGCATGAACAATGCAGTCAACTCACTGAGAGTTTTACCTGCAAATGAGCGCTGATCTTTGCCCTTAGAAAGTAATTTCCTATTTTTCTGAAAATAAGGTGGAGGTTTACCCCTTCCAAGTGACCAGCATTTTTCCTCTGAATGGCCTATTTTCTGACAGGAACTGCAAAGCCTGTTCTCTTTGCCATTGGGTTGTCTGCTATGTTCTCCTGGAGTTTGAGGGTATTCATGTCTCTCTAATGCTTGCACACCATGCGTACTGGTACATGACTCTGCGCTATTACGGTGCTGCATCACCTTAAGAACTGAAATAGGCACACTTTCTTGTGCATTTTCTGAACTAAACGCTTCAGACTCATTAGAGCAAGTCACTTCATCTAAGAAGTGAACATGTTTTTTAATCCCATCGCTGTTAAGCGGTCTGGGAAGTATGAGCTTTTTAGCATTTAGCTTAGCCTTGAGATCTGCAATGGTTTCCTTGTGTTTGCTACACTTTGCAGTCAGGGCTAACTGCTCAACTAGTAATTTATCTAGCTGTGTTTGAAGATATTGAATCTTTGCCTCAGACTTTTCTGCTTCTTCATTTTTAGAATCCACTTCTTTACATTTTGCATCTATACTTGAAAATAGATGTGTTGTCACATCACGTAGCCTTTTACAACTTATGAAGTTTAAAGCCTCAATTATTTCACCATGTTTTGATTTCTTTTGGTGTCTGCCATTTAATTCCCAATATTTGAACATTTCATCATCTGAACTTTTAATTCCAATATACTCTTTCTTGAGTTTAGACAAGGTAGGCTCAACTTTTTCACTCCATAAAGCAAACAATACTTCACTAGAAAATTTCCCTTCCATCCCGAGGAGATTATCTGAATATTCACGGATTGTACAGTAATGGGACTATTGAAGCTATTTAAAACCTTCTAAGTTCTGTTTCATGCAATTCAACAATTAAACAATGAAAACAGCCTTACCCATTCCTTGGTCAGAAGGTCAGCTTTAATCCATTCACAAGATCAACTGTGAAAAATGTCCTCATTCTTACACAGATCAAAGTAAATTTCAGAAAATTCACTGCAAGGGATTCCCGGGTTTCGGCACCATCTGTAAGAGTGGACTCCTGCAGATGGTTCAATCTGCAGGGTTGCCAGAAGACTTAAAGAAACGTTATCAGAAAGATGGAAGAAAACTGTACATTTCTCGTCTGTTTCCACCCACTGCAACTTATACCAACGACGGAAATAAGTGCAGTTACAATAGCAAAATATGTGGGAGAGCGTTGCTATAATGTGACTATATTGCATTGCAATAGGGAGCACTTCAAAGTCAATACCAAATCAAAACTAGTTAGCACAATTCGTAATATAAAGGATTTAATGACAAAATCTGGTTATGGTTACACTTAAAATAGTTTCAAAATGGATGTATGAGATGATAAACTTATACCATTAATCGTACACAGCATGAATACAATGTTACCTGAGAGAGAGAAAGAGAGAGAGAGAGAGAGAGAGAGAGAGAGAGAGAGAGAGGGAGAGAGAAGAAGAGAGAGAGAAGAAGAGAAGCCCCAATGACCTCAAGAGCCAGAGAGTCAGACCCCCAGAGGAAAAAGACCAGAGGAAAAAGAGAAAGAGCAATAGTTCCATCTGCTTTTATCTATACCTTGACCATGTGACTGAAACCAAATGTATTCTTTTCAAACCGACCAATCAAACCAAACTCAAACCAAACTTCCCCCGCAAGGTGTGACACACATGTGGCCTAAAGGCTTCTCTATTGTCTTCCAGGTCGCCCTTCTGATAAGCAAATGGTGGGGGGGCAACAGTAAAGCAAATGGATTTCAAATATCAAATATCTTTGATTATTTTCAATTCCTTCAGCTGTCCGGGCCCACTCCAATAGGAGTATGGCTGCCTCTTGGGCATTTATGCCGGGGGTTCCATGCAGGATGTTTGTGATGGGGCAGGATGTTCCTCTCCGCTCACTTTTGTTAGGTTCTTCGAGCTCGACATCTGTGCTACTCCTGGGGCTCGGGTGCTCACCCTGACAATGTCACAAGCGGGCATCCGGCTCCTATGGGGGCATGGGTATAGTCTCGTTCCCGTATCGGTGACGCAGCTTGAGTTCCCTCGAAAAGGAACATCTCGGTTATGACTGTAACCTTAGTTCCCTGAATAGGGAACGAGACGCTGCGTCACCCTACCATACTCCCCGCATGCCCGCAAGCGGCTTGTTTCATCCTATTTCAGAAGCTGAGGGCGTGTGTTTGCCGGTATGCTTTATAGTTCCGGGTCTATGACGTCACCCACTCATGACGTTCCGTCTCTCTTTTGGACTGATTACATACGTGCTTTACGACGCAATCACACAGAGGCGCTCCCGTAGCGGTGACTATTCAGGGAACATGGCTTTGGGAGTGGGGCAGTGAAGTTGGGCAGTGAAGCAAGTGCATTCTGGGAGTTGTTGTCTTTCATCCACATGAGACAAAAATAATTTTTTTGTATTCTCTCAGTCTAGAAGGCACCAAATTCAAAAATAATTTCACATTTCTACTACATAAATGACCCAGTTTAAATACACATTCATCTTCCCAGCACTGAAGTACCCCTTTAAGGTAAGAGCCCTTAGATTTCAAGTTAATATGTTAGGTCAATAATAAAATAAAGTCAATAATAAAACATAGGCTAAAAATAAATAAATAAATAAATAAATATATATATATATATATATATATATATATATATATATATATATATATATATATATATATATATATAAATAAATAAATAAATATATATATATATATATATATATATATATATAATAAAATGAAATGAAGTTCACGATTATCTGATGTTGGTTAATGGTCTCATGACATGCAAGTAAACAATTAAAAAAATCTTTTTTAATTAAATGAAATCCTAAAAAAAATCTTTTTTAATAAAAATAAAATGATTTATTTACATTTTGTATTTTTATGATTTAATTACTTCATAGCTTTTCATTAAACTCACAAACTCCATCAGGAAACACAGTCTGGAAAATGTCATATTTAATGAACTACATGTTTAAAAAGAATTAAATTATTTTCTTTCTCTCTGAAATTTTATATCAATATGGTTTAAGTTTGTCCCCGTCAAAAGTTTGGAAACATTACTATTTTTAATGTTTTTGAAAGTCTCTATATTGAGAAACATTATTACTATTTAAAATTACGGTTTTCTACTTGAATATGTGAATAATTTTGAATCCTTTAAAATATAAATTATTTATGCGATGCAAAGCTGAATTCATCATCATTCCTCCAGTGTTCAGTGTCACATGATCCTTCAGAAATCATTCTAATATGATGATTTATTATCAATGTTGGAAACTGTTGTGCTGCTTATTATTTTTTTTATATCGTGTGATACTTTTTTCAGGATTCATTGATAAATAAAAAGTAAAAAAAGAAGAAAAAGAAAAAAAGAACAGCGTTTATTTAATGGGTTATTTAATGGTTTATTCAAATCAATGTGATTAACGAGTTAGGTCAAAAAGAATCAAAATGTAGTCAGAATACATAACCAAAATGAAAAATCTAGATTACATTACAGTCATGTACTTTGGAATAAGTAGCCTAAATTCAATTTGTAAGTAATCTACCCAGCACTGTTTATGAAGGAATGACACAATAATATATCAGCAAAGAATTGGATGCTATATGCTCTCAATAGCTAAACCCGGTGTTCTGTCGATTTGTCCTACCTTGTCAGATTTTGCTACCTCCCATTAAAACAGTAGGTAGCACAATTCGACAGCAAAAAATGCTGCCTGTCACAGATTGTGCTACCAGCATCATATTCATCTGATTTGAGGCTTTATTAATACCCCTACCCTGAACCTACCCTTAAAACTATGTAAATATTTTAAATAAATAAATATTAAATATGGATGTAAAATGCTACCTATCAGATTGTGCTACCAGAATCATATTAATGTGATTTGCTTTATTAATATTCATTAATATCCATACCTACATCCATACCGCTAGTTACGTATGTAACTGTGGTTCTGTGAATTCCGGATGACCGCCAGAGGCGGTGCTAAGCACTAGTGGATAATCGCTGCACCAGCTCGATAGGTCGAGAAAATTATAACAACAAAGTCACGTCATGACGCAGACCGAGACGCGAGGATATAATCCCCAGCAGCTCGGTGCCCAGCCTCGGAATGCTTTCTTGCGCATTCCGAATGACAAGGAACTCTGGCGGTCATCCGGAATTCACAGAACCACAGTTACATACGTAACTAGCGTTCTGTTTCATTCCTCCTGACCGCCCGAGGCGGTGCTAAGCACTAGTGGATGACACATATCAACACAGTCATGAGGAATGCCACCCACCTGCAACATCAGGGTTGCTCCAGAAGGACTGCAGAGCTCACATCATGGGAAGCAGCAACATTAACCTTGTAGAACCTTGCGAAGGTACATGGAGAAGACCAGGTAGCAGCCTCGCATACATCTGCCAAGGAAACTCCCCGAAAAGCAGCCCAAGACGACGAGACTGCCCTAGTGGAGTGACAAGTAACACCTGCTGGTAAGGGCTGATGAGATTTGCTATACGCCGACTTTATCGTTTCAACAATCCAGCGTGATAGTCTCTGTTTGGACAAAGGCGCACCCTTGCGTACTTCACCGTAACAAACAAACAACTGATCCGTCTGTCTGAAAGAAGCGGTAGAATTAACATAGCACTTTAAAGCTCGTACAGGACACAGAAGATAAGACCTTCCCCCATCTGTCCCTGAGTGAGTGGAAGGCGGTTGAAAAGCAGCCAGATGAATAGACTGATTCACAAATTGTGGTAACAAAACTTTAGGGAGAAAAGCTGGATTGGGTCGAAGAATGGCCCCGGAATCCTCTGGCAACCAGCGTAAGCACAGTTCACTCACTGATAGAGCATGAAGCTCACCAACACGTTTAGTGGAAGCAACGGCCAACAAAAATGACATTTTTAATGACAACCACTTAATATCCGCAACAGCCAGTGGTTCAAATGGTGGTGAACAAAGGGACTCTAGAACAAGCGGTAAGTCCCAGACCGGAAAGGGAGTAGAACGAACAGGTTTTAAACGCCTCGCTCCCTTCAAAAAACTGCAAACAAGGTTATGAGACCCCAATGAAGCACCATCAACTGGGTCGTGATAAACAGATATGGCAGCAACATAAACTTTTAAAGTGGAGGCCGCCTTGTTGTCATCTAACAGATGCTGCAAGAAACTCAACATTTTTGGCACAGTACAGTGAACTGGGTCAATTCCTTGATCCCCACACCAAGAAGAAAAGATCCTCCAACGAGCAGCATAAATCTGTCGTGTTGAAGGAGCCCTAGCGTTGCTGATGGTGTTCACTACTGCTGGTTCACAAGCCATTAACTGTGAACTAGGCCTAACGGCCAGACCCAGAGCTGAAGGCGAAACGGGTCTGGGTGCCAAACACGGCCGTGCATCTGAGAAAGGAGGTCCCTTCTGACGGGAAGCTGCCACGGCTCGCCCTGTAGTAGACTCAGAAGGAGGGGAAACCATGGCCTGGCTGGCCATCGAGGTGCCACCAACAGCACCCTGTGCTTGCATAGGTATATTCGGTGCAGTGTTTCCCACAGAAGTGGAAAAGGGGGAAACGCATACAAAAGGCAGCTCGGCCACTCGTGGGCTAATGCATCCTGACCCAATGGGCTGGACTTCTCGGCTCTCGCGAACCACCAGCGGCAATGAGTGGATCTTGCGAGTTAGCTGTAGAGACGCAAGTGACCTGGTGCCGCCCTGATGGTTCAAGTGAAAAACCGTTGACGTGTTGTCGGAACGGACAAGCACGTGACGACCCACCAGATTTGGTAAGAAGTGTAGTAGAGCTAAGTACACTGCCTTCAGTTCCAAGATGTTGATATGTTCTAAGGCTTCCCTTGGTGACCAGTGACCACTGATTCCCCTCTGACTCCAAGTTGCCCCCCATCCTGTTAGAGAAGCATCGGTTGTGATCACTTCTCGACGGGAGGGCACCACCCCTAGAGGCACTCCGGCTCTCAGAAACATCACTCGTTTCCAGGGTCTCAGTGCACGGGTACAAGCAGGAGAAACGGAAATCATGCGATGACGGTGTCTTGCGGAGTCCAACCCCAAGCTGTTGCTCCACCTCTGAAGGGGCCTGAGGTGAAGCAAGCCCAAGGGAATCACGGATGTGGCGGCAGCTAACATCCCCATTAGTTGCAGAAGGACACCATAAGAAACTTTTGTTCCCAGACGGAAACGAGTCAGTAGCTGACAAATCTTGTCCGTCCGAGCTTGGGACAATGTGGCAGACATTGTGATGGAGTTGAGTGTTATACCTATGAAGGTTAGGGTTTGCTCTGGGACCAGATGACTCTTTGTGTCGTTCACAGTTAGACCCAGCCTCTGAATATGCTCCAGCACAACCTTGGTGTTGCGAATAGCATGTTGTTTTGTTGGGGCACAAAGCAGCCAATCGTCTAAATAGGGCAGAATCCTCATGCCCTTGGACCAAAGGGGAGACAGGGCTGCACTCATGCATCTTGTGAAAACGCGAGGAGCAAGAGATAGACCGAATGGTAGGACTCTGAATTGATAGGCTTGATCCTGAAAACTGAATCTTAGGAACTTCCTGTGGTGGGGAGCAATGGGAACATGGAAGTAAGCATCCCTCAAATCCACGCTCACAAACCAGTCTCCTTTCGTCACAGATCGAAGAACATCGACCGCGCGTAACATTCGGAAAGGAAGAGACTTTAAAAACACATTTAGGCGTCTCAGATCCAGAACTGGCCGAAAACTGCCGTCCTTTTTCGGAACAAGGAAGTACATGGAGTAAAACCCGTTCCTCTGACTGAGGGGAGGAACTTTTTCTATGGCTCCTTTCAGCAACAGTGAATGAATTTCTAAGGAAAGGGCCTTTGAACTGTTTGTATCTTTGACAACTGTCCGAAGGATTCCTGAAAACTTGGGAGGCCGGCGTCGGAACTGCAGAGTGTATCCCCTGTTCAAGGTTGCCAGAACCCAGGGGTCGGACACTGAATTTTCCCAGTAATCTAGATGTTGCACTGTAAAACGACCGACTGCCGGCCCCATAGCGTCAGGGTTTTTGGCCTCTGGTTTTAGGACCTGTGGGGGGGCGCTGACGTGGCCCCCCCTGACGGTGACGGTGAAAAGGGCGGGATCCCTGAGCCTGTTCAGTCTCTCTATGACGCTGTGGTGCTTGAAACTGATGAACATTGTGTTGACGCACTCGTTGCTCTGAGCCGTGGTAGCGTGGGTGAGCCGGAGCCAATGGCATCCTAAACGGTGGTGCCCATGGTACTTGAGTTAGTTGTCGTGTTGCTTCTGACAACTTCATTCTCTTCTCCAATACCTCAGAAACATTGGGGCCGAAAAGGTGTCCCGGTACAATTGGCAGTTCTCTCAGCGTCTTTTTACAATCTTCAGATAACCTTGCCTGGGCAAGCCATACCTGGCGCCTGGCTATTAGAAGGGTCGATGAAAGTGTACCAAGTTCCCACGTCACATGACCCATAGTCAGCAGAGCCGTCTGTAAGAACCGAGGAATCGAAGCATCCACGCTCGCGGACTCCAACGTATTATTACAGGCAAGAAGCAGCTGGCAGATAGTATTCTCAGCCCTCGTTATATATGCTACAGACTCATATGCCTTCTTTAGGAAAGAGTCAGTACGTCCACACTGCGCGCTTGGGCAGCGTACATTGCCTCTTAAAGCCTCATCCGGTGATACCACCAGTGCTGCTACTGGCTGTTCAATTTCAGGTGCCCGTCCTACACCAATGGAGTCAGCTTCGGCCATTGAAGCCAGTGTGCGGGCTGTCTTTGAACTTCTTCTAGGTACGTTAGGACTTGTAAGTGCACTGGAGAATTCTGTCACAAAGTCCTTGCATGGTGGCATTGCAAACACATTACTACCAGCAGCTTGTCTGAAAAACACATTGGCTTGAACGGGCTGCACAGGTGATTCGTCAAGACCCAAACGAGCCACAGCCATCTGCAGAATAGATAAAATATCATCTGGAGAAGATGGGCCTGCGCCCGATGAATGTACAGACCCACCACTCGAACCACCTGTAGCTGACAGGTTGGAAAAAACATCATGTGGGAGGGTGGGTTGCGTGGCAGGTTCCGCCAACTCTGCATCGAGAAAATGTGAATTAGACGCGCTCATGGAGAGAGCGTCCAAATCCATATTGTTTGAGGGTTGGAAATCACTCTCATCCACTGGTGTGTTCCCAGTATGGGTGGTTAGCGTTGGGGGTTGAAGAGACTGAAGAAGACGTTTCATCTCCATCATTTCTGAAGAGAGAGTAGCCACAGTCTTCGATAACATATGTTCTGAAGTTTCCGTCTGTCGTGAAGATTTTTTCTTACTCGGTGGAGCGCCAGCAGCTGCCGAAGCACGACGCTTTTGAGCACGTCGCGGCTGTTGCGCAAGACTAACAGGTGAGTTAGTGTCTAATTCAGCCAAGCGAAGCTGTCTTTCTGACAGTGGTAGCATACAACAATGCAAACACGGATCAGTTAGAGCCTCCTTCAAATGTTGAATCCCTAAGCAAGATGGGCATACATCATGTCCGTCGTCGGGAAGCATCGAATTCGGACACAATCTGCAGCTTGAAACGGGGATGAGAGGGCTATGATCCATGACTCCGTCAATAACGCGTCCTCGGTAGCACCGTAGGCACTCAGAACTGTAATAACACCCACTCCGGAGGTCAGACGTCCCTCAAATCTTCGGATAGAACCGGAAGATTATAACGTCCAAGATAGTAAAATGTAAAATAATAATATATAGGTTTGCGGTGAAAACGCTACCCAAGCGTGGTCGAAACCAGCCACCGGTAGTACCGTGAAGCACAGGGTATCGCCGACACAACAATAAAATATAATAGTATGCACTCACGTAGAAATGGAATCCGAGATATCCGTCCCGAAGATAGCGTTGAGCGTGCTGTCACAGTTTAGGAGGGCGAATCCTCGCAACTCAGGTAAACTGTACAGGACAGCGCGAAATAATGACCTATCATAAGCGAGAAAGCGAAAGAAGCTGGGCACCGAGCTGCTGGGGATTATATCCTCGCGTCTCGGTCTGCGTCATGACGTGACTTTGTTGTTATAATTTTCTCGACCTATCGAGCTGGCGCAGCGATTATCCACTAGTGCTTAGCACCGCCTCTGGCGGTCAGGAGGAATGAAACAGAACTACCCCTAAACCTACCCAAAATGTAAATATAAAAAAAAAAAAAAAAAAATATTGATGTGGGCATGCGCAAGCCCTGGTAGGACAATCTGACGGGTAGGATGAAATGTCAGGACACCGGCTCTGGCTAAACCATTTTATATAATAGGAAAGCATGATTCTGGCAATAATAATGAGCAAGCTGATAAAATTAAAGGAGGAGAGGAGTTTATCGCTAAACGAGGAGCTGTTATTTGTATTTGTATAATAATATAAATATTCTGTTATACAAAAGTCAGTCCTTTCACAAATCAACGCTTCACACTCCATCCCAGCAGGTGGCGAAAATGCACCAATAGTTGGTTTGCCATCCGCCATGGTAGAAGAAGAGGAAAAAGAAGACGAAGAAGAAATCGGCGCCAAATTCCAACGTTTATGACGGAGTTTGGTTTCACTTGCTGGTGTATGGATTTTATGCAGTGATAATTAAGTCTTTTTAAGTAATTGTACTACATGGCAAATCGTCTGGAAATTCCTGGGACATTTTGCTCCTTTTAAATCGAAGTGTCATGCCGGTTGACAGTTAATATTACGCGTCGCGTTTCGCCTAAAGTTAACTAATAAGCGTCAAGAATGTGGAATAACGTCGAGCTTCTGCTGAACGATGACACGAACACAGTCCGCCTGTACAGCGATGCTGAACAAGAGTCGGGAAGCGCTTTATATCAAGTGGATACCCTGGTTAAAATCTCATCCTCAGAAAGGGTTAGTAAATAACTTACTCTATTTGTTGCTAATTGTAATAACTAAAAGTACTGTCGCATTGGCATGTTTTTGGGACAGTGGTAATGACAGCTTGGTTTTGACGTACCTTGTATTACGATATCAATATACAGGAAGTTTGGAAACATTATTTTTTTAATGTCAGAAATGGTTCTCATATGTGATACTTTTTTTCAGGGTTACATACATACATACATGCATACACTATATAGTTTGATTAATGATGGTAATAATAATATTAATTATTATAATGGTCTCTTTTCTTATCATTAGTATTGTTATTGTTCTTTATGCTCCAGGTACTGTCTAATCCAAAGGTCTACGCCTCCAGTACTCCAAACTGCTGTATTGTTGTTGCTGACACTGCGGTGGTCCTCTTTGATCCTGGTTTTCAGACTGTTCTGATTCACCTGTATTTTGGTAACACCAGCTCTATCATGCACAGTTAACGTTCACTGTCCACACTCCACAGTATTGTTTACAAAATAAGTAAAACTTAAATCTTGACTTGTTCTCAATCATGTATGATTCAGACTCCGTAGTAGATGCAGTTACTGCTTGCCCACAAGGCCAGTTTCTTCTGGTTGGAGAGAGAAATGGAAGTCTGCACATCATCTATGTCCCTCTGAAGAAGACCGTGCTGACCAAAGTAAGCTGCAATAAATGGAATTGTATTAATTGCTAGTTTGACTCTAATAAAAACAGGGCTGTTGAGATGCTTAAAGTCGACAGGAAGCATGATTTTGTCCATCGGGAATCGATTAGATCGTAGTGGTTTTTTATTGCTGTGATCTCATGTAAGAGAAAAGAGATGTCGCTGCAAGAGTGATGGGAAGTTATTTTGATTAAGGTTTACAAGGGCACATAAATAAATAAAAAGATGTGCATGGATAAAAAAACCCAAAATGCCATATTTAATAAAAAACAAGATTTAGCAAATTGATTTCATGAATCTTTTTCCAGACTCTGCACCAACAAAACCCCTCTGATGGTGCCGAGACAACCTTTAAGAGCCTAATTCTACACGAGAAACCTGGTTCTAAAGGTGAGTTTACTAAGCAGTAAAATAAAGATGTTAACATACACTACATACTAGGGCTGAACTATTAATTGCATTTGCGATAATATCGCGATATGATAACACGATTTCCTAACCGCAAAGGCTGCGATTACAGTCTGGTCACGTGACACGCAAGAGTAAAGTCTGCAGAAGAAGAAGCAACTTGGCACGTTACACATATCATATGCCTGGCCTAAAAGGGAAAAAAACTGTTTGTGTTTGATCGATTCTGAGCTAAGATTTTAACTGCAGGTGCGCGGTGGCGCTGCGTGTGTTTTAGAAACACCCGTATTCTGATTGCTTCCATTATCTCTCTCTCACTCACTCACTCACTCACTCACTCACTCACTCACTCACTCACTCACACACACACACGAACCATAAAATAATATTTCATAACGTTCCGAAAGGTTGACGGCGCGAATTGCAATGACATTCGCAGGCTTTTTTGCACAGGATATGCGCTGTGAGAAACTTTGCTTGATGTCACGCTTACAGTGTGTGTTCTCGCCCGCCGGTATTTTCCTTACAAATGCTCAACGAAGGCTTCATTCATGTCGTTAGGAATGCAGTGTGCTTGTATATTAAAAATAAGAAACTCGCTGACAGAAGGCTTTCCATTTCAAATGCTCACGTGGCGCTTTGTGAAGAGAGCTCGCGAGCACGTGTCTGTGTGCGTCTCAAAATGCTTTTATGACGCAAAATTAATGTAAACACCATCAGTAATGTTTTAATGAATTAAACAGACAGGGCAAAAACATCTTATATTTCAAAAGAGATCTGTGCATGAATGCAGGTCTCCCGCTGTCTATGATGATGTCATCATTAATAATCAAACAACAGTAAAGCTGAGAAAGAGAAAGATCACTCACAGTTCAGACACTCTTAAATACTGAAAGCACTCTTTGTTCATTGCATGTAATATGTTTTTTTTGTTCCTCTTTATGATTTACTAGCTTATGTTTTGCAGCTATATTAGTTTATATATTTAAAATTATTAACATGCAATTGTTGTAATTAAAATGTTATAATGTGTAGTTATTTTAAAAAGCTGATAATTACATATATCATAATAAAAAACATTTAATTTTTTAATAAATTAATAATATTAATAATTAATAAGGAAAAAGTTAAAGAATTCTTTTGGAATCGGATCGTGACTCACAGAATTGGAATCGGAACGTGAGGTACCAATTAAAGATTTCCACCATTACTATACAATTATGTATTGTTGAATAATACAGAAGATAAAAAGTTAAAAAAATAATCGCATATTAAATCGCAATCGCAATATTGGTTAAAAAAAATCGCAATTCGATTTTTTTCCAAAATCGTTCAGCCCTACTACATACACTCACCTAAAGGATTATTAGGAACACCATACTAATACTGTGTTTGACCCCCTTTCACCTTCAGAACTGCCTTAATTCTACGTGGCATTGATTCAACAAGGTGCTGAAAGCATTCTTTAGAAATGTTGGCCCATATTGATAGGATAGCATCTTGCAGTTGATGGAGATTTGTGGGATGCACATCCAGGGCACAAAGCTCCCGTTCCACCACATCCCAAAGATGCTCTATTGGGTTGAGATCTGGTGACTGTGGGGGCCATTTTAGTACAGTGAACTCATTGTCATGTTCAAGAAACCAATTTGAAATGATTCGAGCTTTGTGACATGGTGCATTATCCTGCTGGAAGTAGCCATCAGAGGATGGGTACATGGTGGTCATAAAGGGATGGACATGGTCAGAAACAATGCTCAGGTAGGCCGTGGCATTTAAAAGATGCCCAATTGGCACTAAGGGGCCTAAAGTGTGCCAAGAAAACATCTCCCACACCATTACACCACCACCACCAGCCTGCACAGTGGTAAGAAGGCATGATGGATCCATGTTCTCATTCTGTTTACGCCAAATTCAGACTCTACCATCTGAATGTCTCAACAGAAATCGAGACTCATCAGACCAGGCAATATTTTTCCAGTCTTCAACTGTCCAATTTTGGTGAGCTTGTGCAAATTGTAGCCTCTTTTTCCTATTTGTAGTGGAGATGAGTGGTACCCGGTGGGGTCTTCTGCTGTTGTAGCCAATCCGCCTCAAGGTTGTGCGTGTTGTGGCTTCACAAATGCTTTGCTGCATACCTCGGTTGTAACGAGTGGTTATTCCAGTCAAAGTTGCTCTTCTATCAGCTTGAATCAGTCGGCCCATTCTCCTCTGACCTCTAGCATCAACAAGGCATTTTCGCCCACAGGACTGCCGCATACTGGATGTTTTTCCCTTTTCACACCATTATTTGTAAACCCTAGAAATGGTTGTGCGTGAAAATCCCAGTAACTGAGCAGATTGTGAAATACTCAGACCGGCCCGTCTGGCACCAACAACCATGCCACGCTCAAAATTGCTTAAATCACCTTTCTTTCCCATTCTGACATTCAGTTTGGAGTTCAGGAGATTGTCTTGACCAGGACCACACCCCTAAATGTATTGAAGCAACTTCCATGTGATTGGTTGATTAGATAATTGCGTTAATGAGAAATCGAACAGGTGTTCCTAATAATCCTTTAGGTGGGTGTATATAGATGTGGCCACTGACAGCATTGCCATAGTCTGTACTTACTACATTTTTAAAATAGTTTTTTTTCTTTTATGTTTTAGGAGTGTATGATCTATTTTTTGTTGTTAACAATGGTTTCCTGCACACATCCAATGTGGCTTTGGGAAAAATACAGACAGCGATTGAAAACATGGATCTAACGGCTTTAAATAAGGCAAGTGTTTCATTTCATCAAATCTCTCTGAAGTGTTACGCACACTTCTTTTATTAAAGGTTTAGTTCACCCAAAAATGAAAATTCTGTCTTCAGTTACAAATAGGGATGGGCGATATGGACTTAAAAATATATCTCAATATTTTCTAGTATTTATTGCGTTAATGAATCAGAGAGTCGATTCAGCGGTTTGGATTGCCAGTGTCACGTGATTTCACCAGTTTGGCGGTTTGACACGCGATCCTAATCATGATTCGACTCGCTGATTCATAACGCTTCGAAGCTTCATGATGCATTGTTTTGAAATCAGTCATCACTATATAAGTCGTTATTTAGGTTTTCTTTGTGCTCAAAAACTATTCTCGTCGCTCCATAAAGTTATTGTAGAACCACTGTAGTGAGATGGACTTTGTAATGACGTCTTTAGTACCTTTTATGGGTCTTGAGAGTGTACAGTGCAATGTGCCATTGGAGGCCTTTCTGAGCAATCGGATTTCAACTAAAATATCTTCATTTGTGTTCTGAAGATGAACGGAGGTCTTACGGGTGTCGAACGACACGAGGGTAAGTAATTAACCTAACCCTTTAACGCTCGTTTTTGGGTCGACAGCTTATAAAAACGTATTTTTGTGCCGCCTCGTCCCGCCCTCACGGTCCCTCTGCCTCGCTGCTCGCCACAACCACTAAATTGAATTGAATTGCTATTTTGAACATTTTTGAAGCATGAAAGTTTTGGGAGAATGTGCTTTCATTGGAGGGACAGAAATCTCTCAGGTTTTATTTAAAATGTATTTGTGCTATGAAGATTAACAGAAGTCTTATGGATTTGGAACAACATAAGTGTGGGTAAATGATGACAGAATATTCATTTTTGGGTGAACTATTTCCCGTTAAAATGATCAAAGCTGATTATAGTCTAAATCAAAGGGAAATGAGAAACGGAAGAAGGGAACATTGGTTATTGTGTTTGCTTTACAGATCCAAGATGATATTCTTATGAACTTCTGCTCAACGGAAGAGATTCATGAAGATGGTTGCATCGCGGCAGGTCTGGTCTGCTTTGGAAGCACAGTCCACCTTCTGATTGGGGTAACTTTGATTCTATATCTCAAACTCAACTGCATTTTGTCTTCCTTCCACAAGATGAGCTGATGCTTCTTTTCCTCCTGCTTTCCAGCAAAATGCTGTGGAATTATGACATAACTTTTGATTTCTGAAAGGAAATGGGTCACACTACAATTTTCATTCCATTGACTTCCATTTATACACATTTGAGTGCGGGAGACAGGAAACTAATGCTAAAGTGAAGAAGCTGCATCGCAAAGTTCTAGTTTGTTGAACTCTGACATGCGAATTTGTATCACGTGAAGACATATGAACGATAGATGGTTATAACGCCAAAGTGTAACAAGTTTTCAGACATGTAAATTGTTTGCTTTGTTTTCGAATCAGGGGCTTAATTTGTTCGAATGTTGCATTTTCTTCTTTGTTCGGTTCGCTTTCACAAGGCAACATTTAAAAGTTTACCAAAATGTGTTTATGCAAGTCACATGCGAGTAAAACATCCTCTTATTTGTCAGATTTCACCTGTTTACAATCCTGTGAGCTTTAAGCAATGTCTTCACCTGTATCTTTATGACAGGCTGATGGTGCTAATGTTCTTTCACTTTGGACCATGGGTACTGGGCAGACATCACTGTCTCTCACAAAACTTCTCGACTCCGCTTTAATGTCAGGTACTAAATGTGTTCTTGCTATTTTTACATTGATTGTTACTAAATATGAAGTGTGTTAACAAAGCTGTAAATAAATGATTTAAAATGTTTGTTTGTCTATTCAAGTGGTGAAGAAGATTCAAGTTGTGGATAATTTGATGTATGTCCTAAACAAAGAGGTAAGGCCTTCTGGAAACTGGTGTTGATGTTAGTGATGCACACAAATTAAAATTCTTGGCTGAAACCCAAAATATTCTGGACACTAGGGGTGTGCAATATTGACAAAATAAACAATCAAACAAAAAAAAATGATGTTATAAAATCTTGATGTTTTCTGTGATTTTTGTCTAAAATGATAATTAGAGGATATAGGGCTGTAACAATTTGACCAAAAATAAAAATCTCGATTAATTGAACGTTTTTCCTCGATTATGATTAATGAACGATTAAATTTTTTAAATTTTCTTTTTTTTTGCGGTCCTTTTTTTGCCCTTATAGTTCACTGATAAGGTTCGTAGGCTACTGTAAATATGTTCTACTATTAAAGGTGGGATATTTTTTTCTAATGAAAGTGCATTGCTCACTTTTCAGCAGTTATTGTCTATGGGGCAGATTTCTGTTTGTTGTACCAAAGATAAATTAGCACAGTAGGCCTACATTACATTTATTTGAATGCATTAATGAGAGAGTGATTGTGTGTGTGAATTAGTCATACCATCTCTATTAATTATGAAGCTGTGATTTGTAGTTACTTCAAAGGTATTAAAATCTATGCTATAACAGTTGAGTTTCTAAGCTACTTTAGTGATAAATCACAGGACAGCGTTGACAATGAAGCTCTTCTCTGCGTGCGATCTTCACGTGATGTGCGAGCTACTGTCTGTGAGTGTTCGTGTCTCAATATATCAGGCATTAGTTCAACATAATACACATCTGATGGACTAAAATCGCTTCAATGTTCAAACTGGCAGGCCTTAAAACAAATTCAAATGACAACTTTGTGAGGACGCAAGTGAAAGTGATCTGGCGTCAGGGCGCGCGTGCTCTGTCAGAGACACGACGCAGCTCGGCTCTCTGTGTCACAGAAAAAAGCTCATTAACACTTAATGGAGAAGTTTTCCATAACGTTGTTCATGAATAGTGCACAATCGCTTTAAAGGTCCCATGGAATGGATTTTTTATTTTATTTTATAATGTATTCTGAGGTGTACTTATATTGTTAGTATGATTTTTACATCATAAAATGTCATTAATTTAGAAATAAAAGGCATTTTTTCTATACTGATGTTTGCCCTCTGGCTGAATGCCCTGTTTCAAGGGGCGTGTCTGCTGTGAGACTTCAGTAAAAGCGCCCACTCTTGTGATTGGCTGACATCTTTGCATTTGAAATGAGTGGAGCGGGCGTGGTTTAACGAGGTCTACGGCACGGGCCTGCTGCCAGAGAGACGGATGGACCTGAGTTCACTTCTGATCAGTTCTCTCAGCACGTCTCAGTTCAGTGAACTGTTGTAGTTACTAGCATATACTTCAGGATATTAGTTTATTTCAAGTCGGAGGGACTGTCACTCATGTCAGAAAGTTAGTAACATTAGTAAATTATTTAGTAAATTATCAGCGCTGACTGGAGACGCGAACCGTTTAGAACGATTCAGTCCGTTTTGGTGAACTGGTTCGACCGGTTCACTAAAAAGAACCAGTTCAAAAGAATGATTCGTTCGCAAACCGGACATCATGGACCAGAGATGGAGCGATTGCTTACAAAGTTATTTATAGTAACTACTGAGTTGTAGGAGCGCTGTCAGCGCAAGTTTATTTTGTTTTGTATCTGAGAGTTCTGAATAAACACGAGTCCCAGTCACGCCGAGTCCGTCTTCATCATTATTCTACAAACTTTGTAACACATGTAATGTACCATTACAGGAGATGAACGAGTTATGAGTAAGTGTTGATTATAGCATTATTTTTAGATATTTTCCTATCATATGAAAAGCGTCAGTGAGTACACAGCGCAAACAAATACACAACAGCAGTAATCGAATGTAATCCATTTTATTGTGGGAATAGCTGGCTAGCCTAGCCGGATACGCTCACGCTTAACCCCGTCTGCTTAATCTCGCGCCACATTTGGTGCCTCCGCTGTGGGCGAGATGCAGTACTGGGGGTCGGTGATGTTGAAGGCCGACCGGTCAGTGCAGCCCGAGCTTTGGCGTGCGTGAAGTTTATCTCTAAAGATGTGGCTTTGCCGATGTTGAGCAGAAACTCACGACTGTATGCACATTTTAGAACAGATAGACGCGACGAGGACGTACAAAAACACTGACTCACAAGAAAGAAAACACCGTTCTGTCGGGAGAGAGAGAAGCCGCAGCGTGTGCACGAATAGTAAAGTTCTGTGTGAACTTGAATAATTAGCTACACATCAGAGATAACCATTCCTGGTATGACGTCATAACAGGAAAATTCCAGATCAGCTCGTCTGAGCTTTCGTTTTCTTAAAGGCAGAGAAAGACACCCAGAACTCTGTTTACACCGATCAAAATTTCTAGCCACTTAGGGACAATATTCAGGCTAGGGGAACTCATATTAAAGTCCTTGTAAAGTCAAAACTAAACATGTGTTCTGAGTTCCTCACACCACAGATAAATGTGTTATTAACCACCCAGCCAAATTTGAATCATAAAAAAATCTGCCAAGTACATAAAATAGCTTATCAAAAACTTGAAAAAATGAGCAGCATTCTCTGCTCTCAAACGCAGGAGGTGTGTCCGCTGTCGGCACCGTAACCACACCCACTCGCGGGAAAGCTGCCGTAGCACACAAGACAACACTCACATACTGATCATGACCGCACCAGATGTCGGCGGGACGGGAGGATGAAGGCCGGGGCGGGGGGGTAGTCGGTTCGGCCCCATTCTGCAGCGGATTATCAGTGAATCCCAGTTGTCTCCGGTGAAAGTTAGTAAAATTATCCAGTGTAAAGTCACTGCAGAGGCAGGTGTCGGTGGTGATCCTCAGCTCTCCATCAAGGTGGCTGTTCACAAAATGAATCCACCTCTTCTTGATCATCGTTTTTGTTTCGTAAGCTGTTTTGTAAGTTGTAGGCTATAGTAACTAACAGTACTGACAGTAACTCGCGATTGAGAGGGCAAACTGATGCGAATGTGCTCTAGTTATGATCGTGTTAGGGGAGGGGCCAGGCTCGGTGGTTCCAGTGCGTCATCTAGCCACCGTTTTAGCCCCGCCCAGAAAATCCTGAACACAGCAACGGTAAAAAACTGTTTAACGGTCTAACTTCTGAATTCAGTACTACATAGTTCACAGTCTTTGTAATGTGTTTCAGCAATACATTTCTAACATTTAAAATGTGTTTGGAAACAAATCTCAGAATTGCCTTTACAGGGACTTTAATGTTGAAAAACCTCATAAAATGAAAATTTCATGCCATGGGACCTTTAATGTTCAAAGTGGCAAGCCTTTAAACTCATTTAATTGACAAACTTAATGAGGATGCAAGTGAAGGTGATCTGGCTTCGGGGCTTGCACGCACCGTCTCTGTGTGTATCAGCGCATATAAGAATGGCGATTAACTTGCGTGTATAAACTGTAAAACATGCAATAACTGCATAAGATAACTGCTCCTGCATCTTTCCGTGTGCCTGCAAACTGCACTTGATGTGACTGACGGGCCGGAGTGTGACTAAAACCGTAATAACCGGCATGGGAAAATTATGTCGGTTAGAGGTTCTAAATTTCGGTTTCGATTAGTTTTCGATTAATCGTCCAGCCCTAAGAGGACACCTTGCTGTGTTTTTGTGCTGGTATCTTTGCTGGTTTAGGCCTTTTGTGGACAGCTGACTCTCTAAAATGTTCATATTCTGTGCAGACAAAGTAACCTATTAAGGGGCAATATTTTCCCCATTCATGTGATTTCCAGGGGCATTTTTACCTTTATAAGGGAAGTTTTTCTAACCTTATTAGATGTATGCATCAACTTTTGTCAAATTTTTCAAAATTCCATTAGAATTGGAAAACACTGTAGGATTGTTATTAAAGTCCATATTTGCACTCCAGAGTTGGCACTGAAATGGCATCTGAAGTGGCATTTAGGTGTATTTACACGGACTGATTTTGTTACTCTAATGGATTTCAAACTCAGTTCCTGGAGGGCCACTGTCCTGCAGAGTTTAGCTCCATCCCTAATTAAACACACCTGAACCAGCTAGTCAAGGACTGTGTCTGAAATCGCTCCCTATACCCTTAAACAAGGCACTATTTGAAGGGACAGTCATTTGTAGTGGTGTCCAAAACCAAAATAGTGGATGTTATTGAGCTCATTCAATCCCTTAATGCACCGCAATAACAAGTGTACAACTGATGTACACTCAACGCCTAGAGAATACCCATAATGCACTGTGACGGTCGTGCCGAATGAATACCTGCGTCTCGCCAAGAGAAGGCGCCCTTTTAATGTGTTAAAGTGAAAAAAAATAATCGTACACATTAACGTATTCATTTTGACAGCACTCATTTTTACATTTGATTATTCAGTTTATTCCTTGAATGCTGCTGTTAAATAAGACTGCTGCAGGGATGATGTGTTTTTGTAGGCCAACCCGGAAGTTACCATCACACTGGTTCCCTTGATGAAACCCAATAGGATTTTCCCATAGGCTTTTGATTTATTACATTTAAAATAAGCTTTTTGGTCAAACTTGATTGGTAGAAATTTGGCAGAAATTCATACCATAGTACAATGTAGTTCCCTGAACTGTAAGAAACTGTTCCATTTGATGTTAGCATTATTGTTAGCAAAACTCTCAATAAAATGAAAGTTTGGTGCAATTTTCTGTAGCATATAATTTATAAAAGGGTTTGATTGATATGAGCTGATCACAGTGTTAGAGAAATCTGTTATGGGCATCAGCTTCAAATTTCCTGATCAGTGCACCACTAATTTGTATATAATATATTCTTTTTCTTTCTAGGGCATGCTCAGCTTGTTGGACATTCACTCTTTTGTCATGCTTTGTTGCTGGCCGGATCAATACATAGTTGATTTCCTGC
This sequence comes from Romanogobio albipinnatus, assembly GCA_023566225.1. Classification (NCBI taxonomy): domain Eukaryota; kingdom Metazoa; phylum Chordata; class Actinopteri; order Cypriniformes; family Gobionidae; genus Romanogobio; species Romanogobio albipinnatus. The sequence continues at coordinate 62,444,579 of CM042242.1, read as the reverse complement.
TGATATCGGAGAGAAACTCATCCTCTATTACACAGCAAGTGTCTTGTTTGACTTCAATTTTTAATACATACAGAGACAGGGTGCTTGTTTTTCATGATTGATTCACACATTGACCGATAAATGTGTCTTTTGTGTTGAACAGGCAAGATGATAACAGCATGAAAATCATGACCTTGGTAGCTGAAGAAAACAAGGTATGTGTCTGTCCATCCATCCATTCATCCATCCATGATTATTATTTTTTATGATTATTCACACACACACACACACACACACACACACACACACACACACACACACACACACACACACACACACACACACACACACACACACACACACACACACACACACACACACACACACACACACACACACACACACCTACAGACAATTTAGCATCTCCAATTCACCTATACTGCAAAGTGACCAGATTTCTGAAATAGAAACCAGGGATATTTCCTTTTGTGTTATTATCTATTAATTAAAAAACGGGTACAATACATTTTGGATTTTGTTAATTGTTTGGGGTTTCCTATATTATTATTATGTAACATTAATAATTATTATGATTTAGTTTGATTATTAGGATTTTTGGTCTGGTTTTATTACAATTCACCGCACCCGCAAAAAAAAACAAACAAAAACAATTTGCACAATGAAAACGGTCAATAGTAAAAAGACTTTACAAAAAAATTACAAAAATAAAACATAAATATGATATTATAAATAAAACGATTTAACCAATATTTTAAAATTTTTATAATTGTATTTAATATTTTCATTTTCACAAGCTGTTTATTCTGTATACAGAAATTACAACTTTTGAACTTCAAATGTTTTTTTTTTACGTTTGTGCTTGAAAATTATACTACAGTATCCTTAATTGGGCCCTGTTATAAAGCAAATACTAATAGTATTACTTTAATTTAAAATATATAGTCAGCATGTTACTACCTTAAAAAAAAAATGACATCAATGTCGCTCCGCTCTCGGTTACGTTCTTCATGAAGCAGTAGCAGCGTGTGTGCGTCCAAGTGAAGTCAGCGGTTACGTTCTTCATGAAGCAGTAGCAGCGTGTGTGCGACCAAGTGAAGTCAGCGGTTACGTTCTTCATGAAGTAGTAGCAGCGTGTGTGCGACCAAGTGAAGTCAGCGGTTACGTTCTTCATGAAGCAGTAGCAGCGTGTGTGCGACCAAGTGAAGTCAGCGGTTACGTTCTTCATGAAGTAGTAGCAGCGTGTGTGCGACCAAGTGAAGTCAGCGGTTACGTTCTTCATGAAGCAGTAGCAGCGTGTGTGCGACCAAGTGAAGTCAGCGGTTACGTTCTTCATGAAGTAGTAGCAGCGTGTGTGCGACCAAGTGAAGTCAGCGGTTACGTTCTTCATGAAGTAGTAGCAGCGTGTGTGCGACCAAGTGAAGTCAGCGTTGCTCGCAGCGCCATCTGTTGGTGAAAATAATCACTACACGATTGCTCCTATAACCAGCAGCTGTATGTTGATCAGGCTTTTTGCAATGTATTTGCGGGTTGTTTTGAACGAGCTGTAAAATGGGGACATTCCCGGATACAGCTCCAGTCGGGACAGAACACCAAAAACTGCTCCCAGAAAACGGGGATGTCTGGTCACGTTACTATACTGCATGTTTTTGGATTGTGGGGGAAACTGGAGCACCCAGAGGAAACCCACGCAGACACAGGGAGAACATTTAAACTTCATGCAAAAAAGGATATAACTCATTGAATAATACAGTTTTTTTCCTCACTTGTTTTCTTTGTTATCTGTGTCAAGGGTCATGCTAGGAAGCTTGTGGTTCAGTCCCTGCTTTCTATGGAGGTTTTCTACTCGCTAGAAGTTTCTTCTGAGTCTTGGTTGATCCAGAAGGGAATCAATATGGTAATTATAACAATGCATATTAACAGTATGGAAATATATGTAGTGTAATGCAAACCTGTAATATTTGTTTCTAATGTTCAGTGGCTGATTCTCCAATGTCTGTGTTACGGGTGTAACTGTACTCAAAAATGACAGCAGTGGTATGTTTTCAGTACAGCAGGGGGGAAAACTAAATGTAAAGTTGCTGCTTCAGGTTTCTGGAAATCCATTTTAGTCTGACTGCTCTGATTGGATTTCGCCTAGTTTTTTTTTTTTGTGCCCATGTTGCTTTCTCACTCCACAAAAAAAAACTTTAACAGTGTCATTCAGATACTGTTGTAGGAAACATGCGCATTCAGATACTGTTGTAGGAAACATGCGCAAAGTCGTTGCAGAAACATGGTTGTGTTGTGAAGTGCACGTTGAGCGGAAAATAACAATAAACTGCTTGTCCGTCTGGTCTACACACCTCTTTGAATTTTGTGACCAGTGGAGATGGCTGCGCGGAATAAAGCCACGCATGCCAGGCTTCTACATTTCTGCCAATGCTTCATAAAGGTTAGCAGTACAGCATTGCCGCTGTACATGTCATGTTGTAAGACAAAATCTATATTACAAACCCCTCCATATTGCTTTGGTTTTTATGGCAAATGACATTGGAATTGGATCCACAACGTGTATCGCAACTGTTCAGATCCAATTTGTGTATGCTGTGGCGCTCTTTTTCCAGATCATCTGCTTGGTTTCTCACAATATATGGCATAGAAACCAAGCAGATAGTCTGGATAAAGAGCGCCACAGCACACTCAAATCAGATCTGAACACTTGCGATGCACATTGTGGACAGTCAATCATTTAGATCCAATTCTATTCAGATACACAAATAGTCAAGTTTTTATTTCACCTCTGGAGTCCACTGCCCTTTGGGTCTAGTGCTGGAGTGGCTGTGGGAGCAAGTAAACCAATTTTTAACTATGGATTAAAAAATTGGTTACCAATGCAAATTAGTCTGCAAAACCAATATATTGGTTATCCTCTAAAAGAAATGATGCTTGAATATTTATGCCGGTTAATACATTTCTACCAGTATGTCGTCCAACCCATTTATAGTTATGAGCCACCTGCCCTTGATATCTTGTATTGAAGGTAATTCATTAATTCCACTCTTTTCCTCAGGACACTATCTATTTGCTGGAGGGAATTTTGGCAAACACAAAGAGGTGACTAACAGACAACAATTATGACAGTATATAAATATTAAGGGCAATTAACTTTTGCATTTATATGGTGGTGTTAAAATGTTGTAGCGAATTCATCACATTTGTGGATAGTCAAAAACAATTAATAATTTTATGTCATAAAGCAGCCCTGAAGATCCAGTGTCTACTGTTGTGATAAGATGCTTCACAGAGGCGCTGCCAGAGAACAGGTAGAGAACATAATATTATTCAAATTGAATTGCTTGATTTTAATGCTTGGTTGGGTTGTTTTGCTCCTAATGCATTATTTTATTTTATATATGTGGCTTCACTTTAATACTTAAACCCTAGACTAAATTGCATGTTTGAGCTGTTTTAACTGAAAACAATCTTAAAATGTCGGTGCCATTGTTTTGTCTCAAGATGCACACCAGTAATGTCTTTTTTTCTAAGGCATATTTATTAAAGTTACCTTAATGTCCTATTAAAACTAAAGGCCTAATACTGGCTTAATCTAAGCCCTGTATGTGAAACCAGACCAAAGTAAATTAACCCTCATCCTTCCCTCTCACTTTTGCAACCCGAAGCCCTAAAATTATATTTAAAATAAGCTTTCTGGATAAAGAAAATATTTTCATTTTGATTATATTTTTTCTATTTTTTGTTATTTTTGTATTTTATTTACCTTTAAATTACTAGATTCTATCAATAAATAATAAATAAATAAATAAATAATAATTCAAGCACATTCTTCACATTCTTTCAACTTCAGTTCAAAATAACTCACAATTTCATGCATAACACTTTTAAAGGAACACACCGCCTATTTGGGACTTTAGCTTATTCACTGTAGTTAGATAAATCCATACATACCATTCTCATCTCCGTGCGTGCCATAACTCTGTCTGACACACTCACTGCTAGCCTAGCTTAGCACAAAGGCTGGAGGTAAACGGCTCCAGTTAGCCTACTGCTCAATAAGTGACAAAATAACGCCAACATTTTCCTATTTACATGTTGTGATGTGTATAGTTACATCATGTACTAAGACTGACGGAAAATGAAAAGTTGAGATTTTCTAGACTGATATGGCCAGGAACTATTCTCTCATTCCTGCGTAAAAATCATGGAACTTTGCTGCTGAACCATGAGTGCAGCGGCGCAATGATATTACACAACGCCTGAAAATAGGCTAACTTCAATCAACATAACCAACGTGACAACCTGCTTAGACAGAGAGTGTGCCGGGGACTATTTTCAGGCGCTGCGTAATCAGTGATGGGAATAACGGCATTATAGATAAATGGCGTTACTAACGGAATTATTTTTTTCAGTAACGAGTAATCAAACAAATTACTGTTTCTCCCGTTACAACGCCGTTAGCGTTACCAAGAATAAAATGCGGCGTTACTATAATTGAGCTCACTGAAGCGGTTTTCATCCGAACAGGCTCCCTGTCAGTCGGACCTGCAACGTGTGTGTGTGTGTGTGTGTGTGTGTGCGTATGGGCGGGCGTGCGTGCATGCCATGCCATGCGTGTTGGGGGGTGGGTGGGGTGGTACACATAACTGATGATGATTGGTGGGTGGGAGACAAGGTTGAGGTTGAGGGGAGTTCACACACGCACACGCATATATGCAAAGTCACACATGACCAGGAGGAGTCAGAGCGATGGCAAGTCCAACGACTTCAAAAGTAGCTTTCGCAAACTGGAAGTATAAGCGCTACTTTTCCCTCGTTGAGGTGAAAGGTAAGAATGTTTATGTAACGTGCAACTTATGCCCAGGAAGAAAGAGTCTCTCCACGTCTGTGGCAAGTAATTCTAATCTAATGAGCTCCTCACATCATCACATGCCACCACAAAATGAGTGGCTAAAAACCCAGGTGATAACGTGAGCTCCACTACCAAAGGAGTAGTACTGATAATATTTACACTATAGTAGGTCTACAGATAATATTTACAATAATGTATTGAATTTGATAGGTGTCTTTCACATTGTCCCACTGCAATAGTGTAGCCTACATTAATGTACAATGTTTTATTATAATAATTTATTCTATTTAGTGTCCAATTCCTTTATTTAACATATTTAATATTGAGGGCATCCAAGTTATTTGACATATTTGAACATTTGAAAATAAAAAAAAATAAACAAGTAACGGAGTAGTTACTTTCCCTGGTAATTAGTTACTTTTATAATGATGTAACTCATCATTACTTACTAACTCTTACTAACTCAGTTACTATTTGTAAGAAGTAACTAGTAACTATAACTAATTACTTATTTAAAGTAACGTGCCCAACACTGTGCATAATATCATTGCACCGTTGCACTCATGGTACGCTAGCAAAGTTCCTTGATATAGTTCCTAGCCATATTGGCCTAGAAAATCGCAACTTTTCATTTTCCGTCGGTCTTAGTACATGATGTAACTATACACATCACAACATGTAAATAGGAAAATGTTGGAGTTATTTTGTCACTTATTGAGCAGTAGGCTAGATGGAGCCGTTTACCTCCAGTCTTTGTGCGAAGCTAGGCTAGTGGTGGGTGCGTCAGACAGAGTTATGGCACGCACGGAGATGAGAATGGTATGTATGGATTTATCTAACTCTGGGGGATACGGTAAATAAGCTTAAGTCCCAAAAAGTCGGCGTGTTCCTTGAATTCAGCTCCAAATATCTTACATTGGGTGTCTTCTTTACCGACCTCTTGTGGAAAAAAAATATAATATAAAATAATTTTTCATGACTCTTGCCACTAAATGGACTTATAGCGCTATATGGAGCAAATGAGCTGTTCCGCACGGTCCTAAATTCAGTTTCTCTTCAGTACGCATTCAGATACACATGCAGACATTGTAAACAATTTTGTTGGTAGTTGAAGCATTTTTAGTTTGAATTTTGAGCATTTTTAGGTTTTTCTGTGTACTGAAGCATTCCTCGCATTCCATTCATTACTATGGGGGTCAAATTGACCCACAAGGGAAGGATTTGTTACCTTTTTTTCAATTTCAACCACAAAAATCCTTGAATCCAGTCAATGTTTTTTGTGTATTTGTGGTTCAAGTGCGACAAAAGTCCTAGGGTCTTGGAATTTTTATTTTTTCAAAATGAGGGAATGATGAGGGTTAAATTATACTTTTCTTCAAACAAGCAATTAGTTCACATCGTTTTCGATGCCGTACTTTGTTCACTATTTCTCTCTCTACTTCCTCCAGATTGAACAAACTTCTTTATAAGCACAAGTTTGAAGAAGCAGAGAAATTTGCTAAAGCTTTTGGGCTTGATGTTGAAGTAAGACATTAGTACATTTTCCATATCAACATATCCTATATAAAAGGATTTTCATGGTAAGTTGACAGGGATTCTGTTTATTTGTTTTAGCTGGTGTATAAGGTGAAGCTGAATGTTGTGCTGGAAAAGCTCATCTCAACATCAGGCAGTGATCAAACCCTTGAATGGCCCGAGCTCATCGATGAGGCTAAAACCAACCTGATGAAGATCATGGTAATATTCAGCTTTGCAACAAATGTGAATGAGCAGGGCTTCATGTGAGTCTTGCATATACGAGTGGTGCCACAATGGTGGCTGGAGAAACTCATAACAATACTAATTATTCTATTTCACAAATGCGTACTGTTAGTAATATTACAGTATGCTGGACTGTTGGGATGCATATGTACATTTACTTATATTAAAGGGGTCATGATGACACAAGGAAACACATTTTTGACATAGTAGTTTTTATGATGCATTGCGATATTTCACAACTGGTTAAGCAGAATATTATAGCTTATTATTCTTTTAAAGGAACACTCCTCTTTTTTCAAAATTAGGCTCATAGGCTCCCCTAGAGTTAAACAGTTGAGTTTTACCGTTTTCGAATCCATTCAGCCGATCTCTGGGTCTGGCGGTAGCACTTTTAGCATTGTGAATGTTTAACACTTCTTCTCATATGTCCCACAGGATGAGCAGTTTGTGGTGCAATACTGCCTAACTGCTTCCTGGCCTACTCTCAGCATAGCTGAGGAGATGTTAAATTACACCTTAAACCGTTTCCCGTGCTGCCAGATCCAAACAGCCTTGGCTAAGCTCGCCACCTTCGCCAGCATGTATGGACCCGACAACTTTGAGTACGTTCAGCAGGCCAGCGTTTTTTTTTCTTGGTTATTGAAATGTTTGACATGACTTTTGTCCACCATAAGCTCTTAAACACTTTTGAAATCATTTAATCACTACATGTCCTACACTGATAATTTTATTCTCCATCTCCATTACAGGGGCATCTCATGGATTGAGTTTTTGAACAGCACAGATTATCTTAAAGACATCCTCGCTCTTCTGAAAGAAGGGAATCTTAGTGGAGCACAATATTTGTGGCTACGACACGAGGTAAAATTTGAAGAATGGTTTGTTCTGGTTCTTAAGTATTTTATACTGTCCTTGAATGTGTATTTTTACATTTTCTGTGGCTGTATTTAAATTTTTACATAGTTTTAATGTAATTTAATTATTAGGATTAACCCCTTGAGATGTACCATCTCGTTTTTTGAAGGGGTTCTGACATACAACTAGGGCTGAAACGATTCATCGAGTTACTCGATTAACTCGATTACAAAAATTCCTCGAGGCAAAAATTCTGCCTCAAAGCCTCATTAAATTCCTATGACGTGCACTATACGCGCATGGATCTGATTCACACGGACCGCTGTTCAATGTTCAGGAAGCACACCATAGCGCGTGATACATTTTGAATTTAGTTGGCGCGATGGCAGAGAGTAAAGATGTCCATAAACGGCAGAGAATGTCTAAAGTTTGAGATCATTACATTCTTAAAAAAGAAGAGAACAAGGTGTGTCTACTGCAAAGTAGACCTGGCATTCCACAGCAGTACGACTTCAATGGTAATGTAGCCTAAGCCTATACATTGATGTTTGCTGATTTTAATCCCATACTGTATTTCTAGCGATGTCGTGATGCGGTTTGACTAGATATGATGTTTAGCTTTGATTTTTTTTAAGTAGTAAATGTATTCACGTTCAATTGCAAGAGAGTATAGCCTAAAAAAAAGAACCCCTTCACACACACGCATGCACCCTCGTGTCTCTCACGCGTCAGTCAGACCAATCGTGGCAATGCATCACATATGCTTAAACTTTTATGTAGCCACGCAACAATAATTTCCGCATGCATTCACTGTATACACCGGGACGTGATGTTGTGACGCGATCTTTCGAACAGATGCTTCACCTAAAATGCACCGCAATGCAAGTGATGCAAGCCAAATGCAGCGTTCTATTGAAAATGAATGTATGTATTTCTGCCGTACCAGACTGCAATGAAGCAACTGGTCTGACTGGGGCGTCACTCTTCCTCACGCACGGCACGATTACACACACACACACACACACACACACACACACACACACACACACACACACACACACACACACACACACACACACACACACACACACACACACACACACACACACACACACACACACACACACACACACACACACACACACACACACACACACACACACACACACACACACACACACACACACACACAGGTTGCTAGGTTACCATAGCAAATAGGCTCACCCCAGAAATTATATATTAGTTGTTAGTAGCCTAATGGTAAATGCTGCAGGTGTAGAAATCTACATAAAATAGATATTTACTTTGATGTCAGGGCTAGATTACAGCATGAAACCTGTTGTGCATATTAATAAATTAAATTGCTTTTCCTCTTCATTTTCGTTATGCATTATTTGTTTTGGTTGTTTAAAAACAAACACACACACACCAAAAATGTATCCGATTAATCGACTAATCAATCGATTAAGTGCTAGATTAACACAATCACAACATAAGGACAGAAACAAAACTAAAATACAACTGTTAGTACATCAACAAACAAACAAACAACAAAACAGACAATAATGAAAATATTACACCACCAAGTTACCAGAATAGACAAATAATGCACAACAAAAATACACAATAGTAATAACTATTTAGTCCGTTTTCCCTTTGTTTAAAACAAAGCACAGATCATTGTTGTATACTCTAGCTCAGTGGTTCTCAACCTTGTTCCTGGAGAGCAAGAGTAAAAGTGCTGTGTTTTCCAGAACATTAGCATGATTGCAAATGTCTTATTGATTTTATGAAATAGTTCAGTAAACTACAAAATTACATTTTCAGTTACATTTTAGACACATTATTGTTGTTGTTTTTTGCATTATTTTGTCAACAAACTTCCCAGTGAAACCAAAGCACAACTGTTTTGCATCTCCGAGTAACACATAGCAGTGCTTCGTTACTGAATGAATCCTCTTTTTGAACTAATCAGTTTAATGAATGTTTCAATGACTGACTGAATCAGCCATTTGAACGAATTATTTAACTGAATAACTCATTTATTTATACAGTGACTTGCTACCACCGACTCATGGTTTTAGTTTCATATTTAACGCTCATATTGAAAACAAACTGCCATCATGTATAAAGGCTTTATCACCAAGTTCTGAGCACAAACTTCTGCCGCTCGCAGACACTAAAAGCCTCTGTTCAACACAGAACCACTGTAGGAGTGTGTGTTCACCACAGAACGGTGCAGTGCAGCAGTCAGATGTGTTCCAGCACAAATCATGAACAGTGTGTGATAAATCATCGAGACTGAATCCAGAAGGGTCCATTGTTACACAAAGCGACGAAGGAAAATAGACAAAAAGCAAAACAATGAGAGATATAAGCTTTGATGTGACGGGGCAGGATTATTAAATTAACATTATGCATCACAGATTCCAAAGTTAGTATAGGGTTCAAAATAGAGCTGCAACTAACTATTATTTTTTCTGTCGACTAATCTAACGATTATTTTTTCGATTAGTCGACTAATCTAACGATTATTTTCCAGATTAATCTTATTATTCTTTTTTACTGATTATTGTATTTCAAAGAGGGTAGTGAATTTGTATATTATTTTAACATGAAATCAATGAATGATGACAATATTAATTGTATTTCAGGAAGGGTAGTGTACATAGTATGCCATTTTATAATGAAATATATGAACACAAGAAGCTTTTTAAACATAATATATAATGATACTATTCATCATAAAATGTATACAGAGTAGGCCTAATTAGGAAAAGTTGTTTACTATAGTAGTTGAGTATGATTTACTTATTGATTTGTGTCAGTAGTAAACGAAAATGCACTTGTATTTATCTGCAAAAGGTTCACATACAGGAGCTTTCAGCATAGTGTTAATGTATAACTAGTCGTCTATTTTGAAGATACATGTGCATAAACAACGACTAAAGCTGCCAGAAGTTTTTGCCCAAACTTCAAAGACACATTTAAATGATTAAAGCTAGAGGCATATCTTAACTGTAATGTTACTTTAATCATGTAAACTACCTATATACAGCAAGTTATTATGCATATGTGTTTGGGACAGAGCGGAACCAGGTCGCATATACAGGAGATATATGCAGCCCATAATAAATAAAAGCACGAGACGTACTGGGGTCGGAGAAGAACCCAGGAAAATGTGACCGTCTGTTGCAATACACGCGTGGCGCGTTCAGCTGCGCGAGAGAACACTGGCAGCAGGGTTGCCAGGTTTACACAACAAAACCCACCCATTCGTTACTCAAAACTAGCCCAAAACAAGCCCAATCGCGTTTCGGGGAGGTTCTCTGGTAAACATCGCGTTCGGGGGGTTAAATATGTGTGTTTTTTTGCTTCAACCCGCGGACATGAGACACAGCCCGCGGCAACAGTGTAGAAGTAGCCCAATTCCGCGGAAAAAAGCGGACTTGGCAACACTGACTGCAGTGTGAAAGCTCCCGCTCTCCACGCGCACAGCTCCTGCTCTGCCACCGCGTGCAGTGTGAAACCGGCGTTACAGAGCGAACAAAGCACAGTTTTATTCGGCTTCTGTTAAAAGTACTCCCACACTTTTGAATGTCGCGGTCTGGCTTTATATGATAAATGATCATTTTCACTATGCCCGGGAGCAGAAGCTGCCATTATTCTAGAACGTAAATAATGTGCCGCCGACGCGCCGACGCATTTCACGCACGTCGACGTATTTTCGTAGTCGACGTCATCGACGACGTCGACGCGTCGTTGCAGCCCTAGTTCAAAACCACTGGTTCTGTTGGGACGAATAATAGTCTGTTAAACATAAACTAAAAACATGGGGCCAGATTTACTAAACAGGGCTAATAAGTGTGAGAGTGCATTTCCAATAAAGCACAGATGGGAGTGGAAAGTTTACTGTGTGTGATCTACTGACAACACGCAAATTAAAGAACACAGACGCAGCCGGATCATTTCTATAATGACCAATGCAATCTACCAGTTAGCGTCTGGTTTAAGACATTATTTTTTGGGGCGGTAAATAATGGTGCAAACACCAGTAAATTGACAAGGGCAAACTTTAAGGGTAATAAACTGTTTACTAGACTATTTAAATCGCTTTGTTTAAATTATTTTATTTTAGTTTTATTAGTAGTCAGCACTGTACGTAGTAACGTTGTTTCTACACGTTTTTTCCCATGATAATCAGGTTAAGCGTTTCATTTTTTCTTTTTTCTCCAGGGTGAGTTTGCCAGTGAATTCGATGAAGGCTGCCTGCATGCTCTGTTGGGCTCCATTTCATCAGACATCCCATCACAGCACCTAAGTCTATGGTTTAAGGGTGTTGTGGTCCCATTTATATGGAGAGTATTGCCCAAAGGACAGGTATGAGGGCAGTCAATACACTTGATTTTAAACTAAACCATTTTTCAGATTGTCTTGACCTCAGTTTTATGTGACTTTGATTCACAACACCAGTTATCTGGAATAATTCTTGCCCTGTAAGGTGGATAAGAAAGGGTTTTGTCCAGTGTTGGGGGTAACGCATTACAAGTAACTTGAGTTACATAATCAGATTACTTTTTCAAGTATCTAGTAAAGTAACGCATTACTTTTCAAATTTACAACAAAATATCTGTTACTTTTTCACATTTACTTGACTGACAGCTCTCCTGTCCCCATGTTGAGAAAAATCGACTAATCTAGACTAAATGTGAGCATGTATTCATCTCACTTGCACAATAAAGATTCAGTATTCCTCAAAATGAATAAAATCAGTCAAATGCAAAATCAGAGTACTATGCAAACCTCCAATATAAATGTTAAATAAAACAAATATTTGTATGCATTTAATCTACCTTTATTGACCAATGTCTTGCTGCTGACCTTCAACGATTCAGTTAAACCATGAGCAAAATGTACTAGATTTTTTTGTTTTTATTGGTAAAAGTTTTTTCTCCTGCGCCCTCTACTGTTCATGTGTGAATTTGCATTTTTCCCTCAGCTTGTGGCTTATTATTTCAATTTTGGTATGAAGAGGTCTTTACATTTGCACAAAAATAGAACTTTTTTGTTATAAAAAAAACAAAAAACAAGCCCAGCCCATGTGAGAAAAAGTAACGCAAAAGTAATGTAATGCATTACTTTTCTTAAAAAGTAACTAAGTAACTCAATTAGTTACTTTTTAAGGGAGTAACGCAATATTGTAATGCATTACTTTTCAAAGTAACTTTCCCCAACACTGGTTTTGTCTGTATGTCTGTTTTGAAGAATCGCCACAAATAAGGTAATGAAATCCACGCAAAATGTTTGAAAAGCATATAGTTCTTGCATAATCCTACTGTTTGGTTTTAATCTCTTTTTTGTTTGAGGATGGAGCAGTGATTTTTAAAATTAACTTGTTAATTGTGCTTCATCAGAAAATCCTCGCCAAATGGTTGGAACAGCGTGCAAGGAATCTGGAGTTAACAGAAAAGGTAGCTAACAGACATCAATACCCAGTGACATGGTGTAGCCAAATCTTACTTTGGCCAAAGTAAATACAAAGATGCCTTTTCTCTCTCAGGTAGTTTGTTTGATTTATTTAATCATTATAATTATTCTAATTTGTTTTATAGAGTGACTGGCCTCATAATGGACTGGTTCTGGCTGAACTTGGCTTGCCTTCACTCTGGAAGTCTATGGGTTTGGTAAATGTCAATTTTGTCCCTAACTTTTAATCTGTTTGAAAGTGTTGAGGACCAGTGCTTAATTTGTGGCGGGTCCTGCCGGATCCTGTTCCAGAAAATGTCAGATTTTGGATTCCGGCATTTATTTTTAAACAATCCGGCATAAACAAGTGTATTACATAGTGACATGCGTGCACGAAGCGAGCGGAGCAGAGTGAGCCTTTCAGAATGTATTGAAAATGTGCACGAACCATGAAAGAGAGAGCATGAGCGCAGGTTAATGTCGATGTATTTTGTTATTGGCCCTCAGCATATTTATTTTTAAACACTACATTTAAAAATACAGAATAATACACTAGGCTGTAGTTAGGAAGAAATTATTATTATTTTTGCTGTGCAGAAACTTGTGAACAGTTGTGCCCTCTTACAGTTGTGCCGTCACCATAGTAGTACTCATCAGACCAATGCATGTATCCTCAGATAAGAATAAATTGTTTTTCAGGTTGACAACTGTGGAGCAGAGGAAGTGCAAAATCTGAGGTCACTAGTGGCAAACCTCCGACAGCTTTGTGACCTCTACACCAAATATAACTGCCGCCTTTCACTGTCTGACTATGAAAGGGTGAGTATGAACGTTTAGATGTTCTTATATATTAGTGGCCCTAAAAGTATTGGACACTTAAGTTGAAGATAAAAAAAAAAAAATGTAAAAAACAATAATTATAATGAAAGAGAACAACTGACTTCTCTCTGGTGATGAGTGCAGGATTTCTCTAATCATTTAGTCCACTTAAACCCCGGCCCTGCAAGCTCGCGTTCACCTGCCTCACCGGCCAAATCTCAGCTTCCAATCAACAAACTGTGTTTTTGTATTGTTAGTTTGTTTTGGTCTCATTGAATTAGTTTCTTTTAGCAATAAAATGTTTTATTTACCTTTATTGATTATTCATGACACAAAGCATTGATTCACCTGTATGCAGAAATAAATCTCTCTTGTATGTGTTCTGTGGCAAGGAAGCCTCCTTTTTTGAGTGCAATGGCCAAATCTCAACATCCAATCAACAAACAAATGCCCGTTCCACTTTTATTTATTTTTTGATAATCTGTTACAATACAGATCTGTCGCTACTTCTATTTCATAGAGTTTAATAGATGTTCTAGCACCTTTGGTTGTATTTAAACTGTTTTGCTGCTGATTCTTTTTATCCCCTGAATGTGTCTGGGCATCAGACTGCAAGTCAAAGAGATCTGGAATTTGGTGGAGTGGTTTATGTACAGGGGTAACCGCTGTATTTCTGCTTTTCAATAAGTGCCACCTACTGTGAGGGGCACTTAGAGAGAGAGAGAGAGAGAGAGAGAGAGAGAGAGAGAGAGAGAGAGAGAGAGAGAGAGAGAGAGAGAGAGAGAGAGAGAGAGAGAGAGAGAGAGAGAGAGAGAGAGAGAGAGAGAGAGAGAGAGAGAGAGAGAGAGAGAGAATTAGCATTTTCATTTAGCCTGTCTGCTGATATATGGGTAATGTCACACTCATAGTCATGAAATATGGCTAAATAGTTACAGTAATTAATTAAATAGTTGATTTTGTGATTGTATAACCCCAAATACAATGTGAAATCAGTCAACAGATTCTTGATTTTATTGCATTTTACAAAATGTCCCAACTTTTCCGGATTCAGTTTTGTATTAAGCTAGTTCCCCTCCCCACAGTTATATTTCATTGTAAGTCAAAAAAAGTTAGAAGACATGTGATATGTTGATATGATTTGTTTGCAGATGTCACTTGGTGTCATACTTTTCATCTAATGCATTCAGACTGATTAGTTTCTAAGTATTTTTTTTCAAAGACAACATTGTACTAGTTTTGAAACACAACTAGACAAAACTACAGTTTCACAATAGTCCACACATTTTCTTTTTAGAACTTTTTGTTTTGTTAGTTTGTTGTGGACACATTGAATTAGTTTAATTTATCTATATAATGTTTTATTTACCTTTATTGATTATTCTTCATGAAGAAATAAATCTCTCTTGTTTGTGTGCTTTGTCAGGGAAGCACACGTAGTATGGCCTTTCTGATGCTGGATAAGGTGCAGGCCCCAGAGCTGATTCCTGCGGTCATTGAGAGCAGCATTGAACCTTATGCTCTTGAGAACGGATTGGACCTGGACCAGACCCTCTTACACTACATAAAGGTCACCTTTATTTTTCAGTAATTAGGAAAATTGTTGTTTACAGTGTTATTTTTTAGATCTACTCTCGTTGCACCAAAGGTTTATATTATTTATGTTTTTTCGCTGTGTTAAGCATTGTAGCCAATGTCAGACATGTGATGCTTTGCAGAAGTCCGTGTCGAGGCCACTAGAAAGCGCTCAAGTGTAAAAAAAACTATATTATAATATTCTAATACTCTATATTATAATCAGTAGTAGTCATATAAGGTCATGTATTGTGTGCATTCATTCTGAATTCTGTTCGTAATCTGATAACTAAATCATAAAAATGTAAATATAAATTGATAAGAAGAAGAAGAATACAATTTAAAAATTATGTAAAAATAAAAACAATCAGAATAAATTGCTTAGTAAAAAAGATTTTGTTTACCTGTATAACGGTTGACCATTACCGGGAAAAACTTAATGTGTTTTTTTTTTGCCAGGGCTGGGAAAAAATTTAAATGAACGCTAATAAACACAATCCGCATTCCTTTTGTTCTCTTCCTAAGGCTACGCTAATGTTTGTCCCCCACTTCCTGTCATTTGCGATATATATACTCTTGCTGTTTATGAACCACTGTCCTCCAGCCCTACGAAGCACATCTTTCTAAAGTATGGCTGACTGACGGCTTTCCGCACGTACCCTCGGCTGAAAGACACGAGACCCATTTGTAGGATGCCTGTTACTGTCTCTATCTGGCTGCTTGACAAAAATGACAAATGGAGACAACACTGCCGATCAAAGGGTACGCAAATGTCCTCTGTTAGCCACTGGAAAGGTGTACTTTACAGAGCCAGCTGGAGGAGCGGCACAAAAATAGCTAAATAAGGCTATCCACAAGAACTAGGAAAAAACATCAGTGAAGCCTCAGGAAGTAAAAAAAGAATGCTGCATTATTTTTCACGTTAAACACCTGACATTAATCACATAAATTATTTATCATAATTATTTTTGCTAGTACTTATGTGCATTTAAATGTCTGGAACCTAAAATAAACATGATATGGTTGAAAACACTGAATAGGTGTGAATGATACGTGACAAGTACTGAGCACATCTGTCTCTGGCTCGGCGCCAGCCAAAGTGCGAAAGCACGTTTGAATTGAAGTGGCATCAAAATGAGGCACCGAAATCTGCGTTCTTAAACGGTCCGGTTACATACTGATTATATAGGTACCGGTACCATATTGGCACCGGGTTTCGGTACCCAACCCTAGTCCTAGTAGATGTATTTATATTTATTATAAATATACCAATTAAAGATTTTAAGGTCACGGTGCAATTCATTTGGTTATTAGTTTCTCAAAACATCTCATGTGTATCTAATTTCAATGCTATGGCCTTTGTGTAGATATAAAGATGGCCATCTTGAAGCATGATTGTTTGGATTTATATAAAATGATAAAACTTTACAATAAGAGTTCATTTGTAACATTATGTTTAATAAAAGTATTGTTCATTTTGTTAATTTCATCATTTACTAATGCATATTTACATTTTAAAGTTGTGTCTCTTAACATTAGTTAATGCATTATGAACTTACATGAATGATCAAGGTATAACTAATATATGATAAAATGATTATCGTTATCAGTAAAATCCCGGTCGACCTCAAAATCTTTTTTAGCAAGTTCCTAATATGTTTGTATACAATGTACAGATATCAGTAGTCTATGAGTCTAGCTTTTGGGATCGGCATTTTTTTTAATGAATTGTTATTATAATATAATAATTAGATTTATTGTACTGTCAGTTTATGTTTTGATGTGTTTCAATTTTAGGACCTGCTAGACTGTTGCAGCTCTCAAATCACCTCTCTCTTCACTGAATGGGAGGCCAAAGCTGTGGCTGTACTAAACTGCATGACAGACTCTAATGTAAGATCTGTTCATACATCTAACATACACAGGGCGGCCGCAGGGTGGCCACGTTCATATCTGTCCCATGGCATGGATTTTTTATTTTATAAAATGTCATAATTTAGAAATAAAAGGCATTTTTTCTATACTGATGTTTGCCCTCTTGCTGAATGCCCTGTTTCAAGGGGCGTGTCTGCTGTGAGACTTCAGTAAAAATGCCCACTCTTGTGATTGGCTGACATCTTTGCATTTGAAATGAGCGGAGGGGGCGTGGTTTAACTAGGTGTACGATGCACGAGCAGGCACGAGCCTGCTGCCAGAGAGACGGATGGACCTGAGTTCACTTCTGATCAGTTCTCTCAGCACGTCTCAGTTCAGTGAATTGTTGTAGTTACTAGCATATACTTCAGGTTATTAGTTTATTTCTAGTCGGAGGGACTGTCACTCATGTCAGAAAGTTAGTAACTTTAGTAAATTATGGATCAGCGCTGACTCGAGACGAGAACCGTTTAGAACGATTCAGTTCGATTTGGTGAACTGGTTCAACCGGTTCACTAAAAAGAACCGGTTTAAAAGAACGATTCGTTCGCAAACCGGACATCACCAATGTACCAGAAATGGAGCGATTGCTAACAAAGTGATATTGTACTGAGTTGTGAGAGCGCTGTCAGCGCGAGTTTACTTTGTTTATATCTGAGAGTTCTGAATAAACACGAGTCCCAGTCACGCAGAGCCCGTTTTCCTCCTTATTCTACCAACTTTGTAACACATGTAATGTACCACTACAGCTGTGGAGATGAACGAGTTACGAGTAAGTGTTGATTATAGCACTATTAGATTATATTTACCTATCATATGAAAAGCGTCAGTGAGACACATTTGTTTGCGCTGTGCATTGAGTACACAACGCAAACAAAGACAGCAGTAATCCAGTTTATTGTGGGGATAGCTGGCTAGCCTAGCCCAGAGACCCTAATGCTTATCCCCCCTTCTGCTCAATCTCGCGCCGCGTTTGGTGCCTTCACTGTGGGCTAGGGATGGGCATTTTTGTCAATTTCTCATTTCGATCATCGATAGGTCTCAAAAACGAGTACTCAAGTAATTGGGGGCGGGGCATGTGCAGGGGGCGGGGCATGTCCGTCATTGAGATAATGAAAATACTGTTATGAAAATGGTTGTTGACAAATACAAACGTGACATGAAAACGGGTATATGAAAACATGAACATATAAAACAAAAAATAACTGCTAGATTATGATGCATAAATGTCTTTGAAAAAGAAACATCTTTATAAAATGACCGTCTCAAATAACCAAGTCAGTAATATCGAGCATTGCCTTTGAGCTGAAACTGTGAAATAACACCACCCTGCAGAGCTTGCTAGCTGGTTAATAAACTCAACCAAACGCACCATATATCAATATTAATATGAAGATTATTATGAACCTATTACGACATAAATCAACACAAAAGGACGTGAATGCGCACGTGAACTTCAGCGTGCTAGATTTTACAGGCGACGGGTTTGAAACGGAACATTTTGAATGCGCTCTTCCCTTAACAACGCTCATACACGGACAACGAAAGCACACAGAAACATCATTTTATTAAAATCCTGTTCTCATTATAATGCTTTGACAGATTGACTCTGCACATCATGCACTTAATTTTATTATTCATGATCGAAGCGTTTACAGACATCACTGCGCGTTTTCGAACTCATAGCGAAAAACCAACTTTAAATAAACTGGGTCTACTGTTAAAAAATACGAGAACAGTATAGCAGTGCTGCATTACTAATATCAATGATTCTGAGAAAGAAATAGCCTATCTGAAAAGAATATGACCGTCTCTAAAAACCATCATGTCGAGCATGAAATATGCGTTTGAGCTGAAACTGAAGAGAATGAACAACAGCCGGTATAACGGCAGCGCTTTTCTAGCTTATTAAGCTCAACCAAACGCTTCTTATATTAGATTAATCAGATATAGACAACATAAAAGTATCTTACAACGTGCATCTGCAGATAAGGACGCGGATGCTCACATGAACTTCACGCGCTAGTCTGAGTGTTCTCGCTAGTTTCTCTGTGGATCAGCTGATACACGGTGAACTAAGCACAGATCATTTACAGCATTCTATTTCCATCGTGTTTTCATTATAATGCTATGTAGGCTATGACAGATTGGCGCTGCACATCTTGCACTAACCATTTAATGATCTCATGATTCCAGACATCACTGCAGTGCACGCCTTTATTTCGCCGCGGTCTGGAGGCGTGCTGTAAAACGCTAACCAATCAGACCTCCGCAAAACAATGCAATAACCAATAAAAAAGAGACAAATATTTTTTTTTCAGGGCGATCATCGTTCTCATGATCGATGATCGCTGTCACGTTCGAGTACTCGATTACTCGACCACTGTTGCCCATCCCTACTGTGGGCAAGATGCAGTACTGGGGGTCGGTGATGTTGAAGGCCGACCGGTCAGTGCTGCCCGAGCTTCGGCGTGCGTGAAGTTTATCTCTAAAGATGTGGCTCAGCCGATGTATATAATAATAAAGTTCTGTGTGAACTTGAATAATTAGCTACACATCAGAAATCACTGATCACAGATCAGAAGGAACTGAAAAAAGACTTCTGTTTTCATTTGTACATCCAAACACTGAGAAACTGCCAGCATTCACTTGTTCAAAGCCATGATCTCTCGGGGACAAACAAATATGGCGCTCGCATGGGCATGCCAATTTCTCTGGGCGGAGGAAAGGGAGGTAACCATTCCTGTTATGACGTCATAACAGGAAAATTCAAGATCAGCTCGTCTGGCCTCTCATTTTCTCAAAGGCAGAGAAAAAAAGCTAGAACTCGGTTTACACCGATCAAAATTTCTATCCACTTGGGGACAATATTCAGGCTAGGGGAACTCATATTAATGTTGATAAACCTCATAAAATGAAAATTTCATGCCATGGGACCTTTAAAATGTCTTAAATAAGGTTTTCCTTAAATAGGGCCTTAAAAAGTCTTAAAATGTCTTAAATTCAGTTTCGATAAAAAAAATATTTTTGGTCACATTACCGGGGCTCGTGCTGCCTGACTGTTTGTGAGAAACTCTAGTGGAGAAATAAAATGAGCGTAATGGCAAACGTAAAGAAATTCACAGAAGAAACATACTGATGTAAAAATTCAACATGTTTAGTTTATTTATAATATAGTCCTGTAGTTAAATAATATACCATGACAAGGGAGCTATTATGCTGAGTATTTTCACGTGTGCACGTTACATTACAAGTTCAACAAACAAGTAGTAAAGTGACTTACATTTTAGACACAATTTTCACTGTTTTGTTCAGTTTCACCAACGAAAATAGTTCCAAGCAAAGATGACCGCAGAAGTAAGCTATTTCACGTTCTCCAAGCGACACTCCGCATGTTGTTTTGTTACAGCGCTTTGAACCAGTCGGTCGAAATTAAGTGACTTAAAAAAGAAGTGTACTAATGGGAGTAGTAATTGGCAACATTTTCATTCGAATATCTAATATTTCATGGAAATATTGATATATAATTTATTTTCCTGTTCACTTGTTGTGTCTTCCAAAATGCCTGATTTACATGCTTTAAGTGCTTTTAAGTTGCTCTGATGTCCACTACAGTGTATGTATGAAATCAAGGTCCTGTTTAGTAACATTAATAAGTACTATAACATAGTAAGTCATATGCTGATTTTGAAACCCCATAATCATTTTCCGAGGTATTGATTTACAACAAACTATTTGAAAATTAGATTTAAATGATAATTGCAAAATATAATCATATTTCCATAGGACTGTAAAATTTTATCATTAAGTCAGTGCCAGTCATATTTAGAGACGGAAGATGGAGTGGTCATGGTGAAACCTCCAAAATGATATCTCTGAAAATCCCTGAATGTGCTCTTTACAGGACACCCAGACTTAAAAATGTGACGCGTATGGTGTCAGAAAAAAAATCACTAAAACATAATATCCACTACAGTTAACAAAATGCTATGCTTGTGTCTCTGGGATATTTTGTTTTCTTTTGCTTAAAATGCATTAAATATTACATATACGTATGTAATATAATGTGTATTTCTTAAATTTCACGTAAGGTGGTATTAAAAAGTTCTTAAAAAGTCTTAAATTTAACTTGTTCATATCTGTAGACACCCTGCATACGGTATACTGTTACACAATATTACAGGGGATTTATATCAATTATTTATTTATTAACAATTAGAGAAAATTCTGGACTCCCGGTAGGGATCGGCAGATACTGTAGTGGTATCTAGACTTAATGCTGGTGTTGTATAGACAGGATCGATCAATAGTGTTCAACTAGTCATTGTATGAATTATTTAGTGAAGGGAAAGGAAATGACAAAAACTGGCAAAGAAATGACAGACACAGAGAAAAGTCATCTGGAGTTCTTTCTGATCTCACTATGGGAATGGTTTTTAACTGTTCTTAGACAAGTTGTCAAGGTACGTCGCCAAATTTGGCGGGCATATTTACTACCACAGTGAATATTATTTATGCTTGGTCTAAACTATAGAATTGTTACAGCGAATTCTGATCTATTATGGCGACTGCTAGTTCTTCAATTGGTGGAGCGAGGGGAAAAGAAGCCTTACACCTTTGTGTGTGGATAAATATTAGGGAGGCGGGATTCCCGCATCACTGTCGTGACTCGTGATTGGTCTGTCAAGTGACAGACATTGTGTTACTGGTGCTTTCAGGATTAGTCACACCTGAGGCGATTCACAAAGTAGTGAGGTCACTCATATTATCAGGGAATGTTGTTTTTTTAATCCTAAATAAAGATATATGACATTATAATTGGTTTATATGTTAATTGTTTATTTTAATTAAAAGATTAAATATGTTCAGAAATAAATTATAAATAAATTAAGATATTTTGCAGTTAGCTCTCAAATATAATTACTCATTTTGACGTGTGCATGTGTATATCTCAGTACAACACACGTTTTGTCAAACTATTTGAAGTATTCATAAACAATTAGAACTAGAAGTCAGTCATTTTCAATGAGAGCCGGTCATTTTAAGCACATGAGAACTAGAGACTGCTGGGGATGCAGCAAAGTTGAGTAGGTTATTTACAAAGTTATTTAATTTAACTTCCTGTTTTTAATCATAGTATATTCTGTTATCAAAAGATTGTCTTTTAACATGTTTTTAGAAGGTGATGGATGCTGTGATTGAAATAATGTACAAGGCCGTGGTGCCCTGGAGTGACACCATCGAGAAACTTGTTCAGCAGCACCTGGAGAAGGAACATCCAAAGTGAGTGGTGTGGTAAAACGTAAAGTTTTTTCATTTTCTTTTAGTTTTTTTGTTTGTTAAAGATTAATTATCTTTGTATACTCTTTTATTTAACTTGTAAATGTTGCCCAATGCACTGAGCTCACTGTAGAGTGAGGCTTCGATGTTAACTCTGGTGGCACATTGTAACAGCACTCAGAGTTTACAATATTTAAATTCATATGCATTTGACTTGTTCAAAATACAGCACATAATTTTTGACACTTTGAATTATGTATTATTACGTAGGTGGTGTTAACCAGAAACATCAGAATAGGATTTCACAATTTTCACTAAGTACATTTACATGCACTTTAAAAGTTTGATGTTTGATGTTGAAGCCCTAGTGGAAAAAAAAGTATGCTAAATATAATTGCAGCCAGACTAATTATCAAAATACTTGAAGTGTGTTAATTATTAGTTAACTTGAAATGTGCTATTTTGAAACAACTAATTTTGTACTAAGTATATTTTAGTTGTAAATAAGTTGTATTAAAGCATAATTTGAAGTGTATTTAGTGTACTTTTATGTGCTAAATTGGAACAACTTTAAGTATAGGTACTAATTACATGCTTGATTAGTGATATTAAATGTGCTTTATTTGTATTATAAGTATACTTTATTTGTGTTAAGTATACTTTATTTTTATTATATTTTATTTTATTGTGTTTTTAAGTACATAACAAATTAATTACCAGTGTCTTCAGAACACACAAGCAATATACTATGAATATATTATTTTTTCAGGTTTATTTATTTACTTTACCTTCCCTAAATACAAAAAATATACACTTTGTAGTTAAAAACATTATAATGTATTATTACTTAGCTATACATTGTACAATATACTTTGAATTACATAATGTCACACAATACAGTAGTTTAAATGTGCTACCAAGGCTGTGAAGAGACATTCCATTAACAAGCCCAAAAACTTCACATGGTTTCAGCAAAACTAAACAAAATGATCTTACTATGTTTTTCATTAAAAGAACACTGGAAGATTATAAAAAATGTGTATATATACATATATATATATATATATATATATATATATATATATATATATATATATATATATATATATATATATATATATATATATATATATATATATATATATTATTGGACCGATTCCACTGACCCTCTATACACACATGTAAATGACACATTATATTCACTTTTCTGATGAGCTGCTCAATTTTACACTTGCGTCTGATGGCCGCTTGCACATCAGAGGCAGTTGACAGCAAAAACTTGTGAAGAAACGGCATCTGTAAACAGAATATACAAGACATAAGGTCAAAAAGCGTGTTCATAAAACTTTTATTCACGTTTACATTAGTCTTACTTACCTCCAAACAGCAGGACTTTTTCTCCAGTTCTTTTCAGCATCGCGTAACATTAGGCCATTTTATTCCGAGCCAGTTTATCGTCGCCATCAAGGTCAGGCTGCAAACCTCCCGTGAGTGAGTGACGAGGAAGGGAGCGTCAGACAGACGAGTACCAACAGAAGCTCTGCCTCTGATTGGCTGCAGGCAGTGAGCAACACAATCTGATTGGTCACAGACCAAGTTGAAGAGACATTTGAATTCCGATAATACTCAACTCATATTTTCTTGCGTTTTATTTTAGTGTGCGATTGTAACACGATTCTTCTCTGCCAGTGTAAACTCATTAAACATATTTACACTTAAATCACAACTACAGTAGGTACACTGCATATATTTAAAAATGGGCTTTTAATGCATTAGTCATATTTTAACACTCATTTATTCATGCTTAATTTGAACACTTAAGCATGAATAAATAACCTTATACATTACTCACATTTTACTTTAAATGCACTACAAATTAAGGATATTTAATATGTATTTTTAAAATGTGCTTTCAGTGCATTGTTAGAATGACAAATATGAGCACAGTTTAAAATATACTAAAAAATATATTTAAAGTAATGTTCAAATAAGTACACTTTTAAAAAGTACACAGAACTTTCATTTAAAGTATATTTTTCTAAAATATATTTTTCTAAAATATGCTAAAATACAATTATTTTAAAGTGCATTAAAAGTTACATTGTGAAAATATGATGCTAATATACTTTTTATATATTTAAAGATGGTACATTATTTGGTACAGTATTTACAATATACTATTGAAAAAGAGAATATACTTGAAATACAATAAAGTATACTTTTTTTTCAACAGGGAGTACTAATTTGACTTTTTAAAAATGTAATAAACGCTTAATTCTGACTAATATCATACTAGTCTGATTTTTGGGAAGACCTGAGTGATGCAATTGTATCTTGACTCCATCCAGAATGCATACATATTAATCGGACTACAATCACTCTGCGTTGTGCACACACTGTGAAACATGCAACTTTCTTTGGTTGGTCTATAACTCTCAATGTAAATAGTCGTTTATGAGCACTATTCATTTATAGCACATCTTTAAGCTTAGCTTTTAAACGCACTGTGTTCAGTACAGTCCCACAACTTTTAAAGATTCAGAAAAGATGAATTGCTAACTGAGATTTTTGTACAGAGATCTTTTGGGATCTAATAGAGCATTTGGACCTGCAAGCGGTCCATGTGACGTCAGACTTAACAACTGGATCAAATATTCCTGTATGCAACATAAAGCCGCAGTAGTGTACATCAAATTCAGCACTATTTGTATTTTCATACCCCCAGACAGCAGTTGCTGAGAGAGGGTTACAGATTGATGGAAATAAAGAAGCTTCTCAGATGCTATGGCATCCGCACCTTAGCCCTCTCTAACACTCGTGATATCATGGTAAGTTTGTCTTCATTAAATCAAATGTCCTATTACGTGTGTTAATTTAACTATTCTTTACGTCCTTAAAGATGTAAAGGTTTTGACCTTTGTATCAGCCTCTCTGTTCATGCAAGTACCTGATTTATGACCGTTGTTTGCTTTGTTTAGATGCTTGTGAGGCACATTCTGAAGCAGGACCTGCCCACCTCTCTCGAGGACTCACTGAAATTAATTGAGGCCTACAAACTAAACCCAGCAGAGATCCACCATATTCACTGCATCCAACTTATACAGTGTAATAAGGTATTTCTTCCACACAATTGACAATGTTTACTTTATGGTGTTTGTATCATTATGTTTTAGATGGTTCTAAGAGTGCATATTTTGTCTCCCTCATATTTTTGACTCGGAGCTGGAAGTAAAGTCATTTCAAAATAAGAGTCTGTATTTTAGGCTTTTATTTTAACTAATTAAAAGTCCTAGATTATGCAGAACATATTTTTTCTGGCTATTATTGGTGCTCCGGGTTACAAAATAAAGTGTATCTGGCATATACTTTAATGTTTTGAATATACATAATTCCTTAATTAATAAATAAATAATGTTTTAAGCAGAAATATTTGTACTTAAAAAATCGAATAATGATTAAATAATTATTTGGTATTTTTTCATTATGCCTGTAAATGTGCTCCAGAATTTATCTAAAATGACTTCAGGCTACTAATATCAGACGTGACCCATGTCTGAGGCACTTTTCAAAGTTTTGGACCCGAACCTGCTCCGGTCTCAGGTCAAACCTCAGACCTCTAATGCATACCACTGCAATCTCCACCAAAATCATATTCAATATATTGTATTTACAGAGGGAGAAGTGCATTGGGCTGCTGAAGAATCTGCCCCATTCTGAGGCAGAATTTGTGATTGAACGAATGGCCTGTTGGGCAAGACTTGAACTTCAAGACAAGCAACACATTTCTGAAGAGGTCAGAATTTGTCTGAGAAACCTGGTGTGATGTGGTTAAAAATAAGAAATTATGTTTTGCTTAAAGACTATAGTCTTGAATTGACAATGTTTCAATGGAAACATGCATTATAATTAAATGTATTAAATGTCTTTTCTTTCCATAGCAGAAGAAATTACAAATGCTAATATCACAGATTATGGTTGAAGCTTTAAAGTACCTGCAGAGCATTCAGACAGGTGAGTGCACAACCAATTCTTAAAGTATTAGCACTGTGTCTAATAATGAGTTTTTTAAAAAGGGATGGTTCACCCAAAAAAATTGAACCTAAACCACAGAAATTAAATACCCAAATTAAAACATAGTTTATGAAGCCTTTGGACCTTTTGAAAGACAGTTGGCAGTTTGTTTTATTACGACTCAGAATTACAGTCGCAAAGAAAAATAGTTATAAAGGCTTAAATGTTACATTTTTGTAAAATAATTTTCATTAAATATTTTGGACATATTTTTTTTAATTGACCTTGTTGCAGTCTAGAAACCCAGTGCAAGTCTGACCATGTTCCATTTAAAATAAACATCAGCTATGGGAACTTATGATATTAAAGCATGTTTTTGCTACATTCTCACTGTATAACATCAGTTTAGAGTTTAAAGTAACTGGTCTGATGTGGTTTCCTTTAGATTCATAGGATTTTTTCCTCAGTGGATGCATAAGAGGCTTGTTAAAGGCATTGATGGCATTTTTTTATTTAGTTAAATAAATAACTATACAATCTGTCACTATACAATTTATACAATAAAACTTGGGCATAATAATCAAGCCTTTTTAATTGAATACAATTAAAGAAAGACTTATGCAATAAATATAATAAAACAGAAAGGGATCCCTGAACAAACTAAACTCATTTTGACTGGAAGAGAAGTTTGTATAATAAGTCAAAATCTGCATTTTAACCCTTGTGCATCAATTTAAAAAAAGTTACACATAGGTCCATAGAGGACAAAAATGTCCATGTCGAAAAACTGTCATAAAAACAATAATATTGGGAGCACAGACTGAAGTGAAGTGATGTGTGGCCAAGTATGGTAACCCATACTTGGAATTTGTGCTCTGCATTTAACCCATCCACACCCAGAGCAGTGGGCAGCCATATTGCTGCTGCGCCCCGGGAACAGTTGGGGGTTTGGTTTTGCTCAAAGGTCTCACCTAAGTCATGGTATTGAGGGTGGAGGAGAGTGCTGGTTATTCACTCCCCCCACCGACAATTCTTGCCGGATCTGAGACTCGAACCCACAACCTTCGGGTTACAGTGGTTTGGTCTCATTTTAAAGAAGACCCTTGGCAGATTATTGTTGAAGTCAAAAAAGTTTAAAAAGGGAAACCAAAAAGTTATAGAGGGTTAAGTTTAAGAAAATGATTTGTGAATAATATTTTATATATATATATATATATATATATGCTAGAAAATCAAATCCATAAATCTAAAAAAAGCTGTGTTCCAAATGTGAAATTGATATCTCAAAAAATTAGCTCTCAGTAAGATTTTGTTTGGGCGCAGTGCCAACTTTTCCACTTTAGATGCCAGCAAAACTCCACTAATACACACAGCGGTTGGATTTGTGATTTGAGTTTTTCTCTCTCAAATATTACAAACACACACATGCACACCCACACACAATTTAGTTTTTATTACATACATGCACACCACACTCTGACATCCATACTTACACACCCACACAGTTACAGCTGCATAATTTATCAAATTGGCTTTATAATATGCATAAACAGAAAACAGGAATAAAGTGAGTATACTTTATACGCCAAACCTGAAAAAAAATGGCATCATCGGGTAAAAAATAGTCAAAAGTTACATTGCCAACAGAATTAAAGCCTATTAAAAAAGATTGCATCATTTTATATTTAAATGGTAATGGGATTAAAAATTGCAGTTTCAATGGGGACATTTTGGTCCAAAAGGGGCTGAGAGGAAGTATTTTGTGTACCTAGTGTAAAATATATATTTTTTTAAAGGAAATGAGAGTGAAATATTAAAATTCCAATAAAAATACACACCTGTAGCAAATTTTATGCAGTTAGCATTACCACAGGCAAAGTTCTCAAAAAAACAAAACGGAAAAAGCCAAAAATGCCCATAAGGATGCACAAGGGTTAAATATTTGAATCGACTGACAGCACGAGCATGATCAATATAATTTAAAAAAAATATTTTTTTAAATTAACTAAATTGATTGTTTTAGAAGGTTAAAGTTTCTTGTCCTTTCTTCTTGTAGATGATGCATTCAAGAAGACTGAATGTGAGAACAGTCTGACCATGTTCACAACCATGTCTCATCTACAGGTCTTTTATTTGTTCATAATGGATTTTGAGGCATTTAATGCCATATTGAACAAACATCTAAAGGTTACGCAACAAATGGGTATGTTTATCTTAAAGTGTTTTAAAATGTTTTTGAATTTAGGAAGACTTTGACATCTTCTTAACACCAGAAGAATATGAGGATCCTGTAGTGAGACATAAGTTCAACCAGCAGCTCATCACCGCTTATGAGAATGCACGAGCATGGCGGCGTTCAGGAAAACAACACCCTGAAAAGGTTTCAAGTAGTCATCTGAACGGTAATGCTGCAGTAGCCAATGATCCTGATGGTAAAACGAAGACACTCTCTACTGAAGCTGGCCTGCACCGGCTGGCCAGGCAGCTGCAAAAGACGGAGCAGGAACTTTGGGCCGACCTGGCGCTGAGAGCTCTGGATGCTGGCGATGTGGAGAAAGCCCTACATATTCTAGGGTAAAGGGAAGGGAAGGATTGGGTGGAAATTGAAGGAAGTAAATGCTGTAAAAAATGGTAGAAATTCAGAATAGGCAGCTGTTCCTCACATTTTAAAGACGATAGGCCTATTATCAAGCATTCTTTTCAATCTACAGTCTTAAGTTAATAAAAAATAATGCAACTGCACCCGTTTCGGAAATAGTGATTGATCAATTGATCTAAATAGTCGGTAACGCTTTATTTTAGAGTTCACTTTTCGCTATTATATTAATGCCTTATTCTGAATGACCTTTTTTTTTCCTCAATCCTACTCAGTACCTAAACTTAAACGCTACAAAAACTACCTTACTAACTATTAATAAGCATTAAATGAAGAATTTATTGAGGCAAAAGTCGCAGTAAATATTTAATGTGTTCCCCATACTAAAGTGTTACCAAATAATCTATATAACAAAGTACATATGAAATTAAGTGACACTGAAAAGTAAAATACATGAATAACGTGCTACTTATGGATCTAAATAAATAAATATGTCATAAAATCGTGAGTATTTTTAATATCATGGTCAGATATCCTATGGCTCCAAGACAAATTAAAATCACAAACATGACATAAATAAATACAAATTATAAGTACAATTTATTAATATGTAATATAATTTTATCTTATCACATGAGTAAAATAAAGTGGGTTGAATCCAAAAAGCTCTAAACTAATTTTAAAGTTATCAGTTAAGCTACATGGGTATTTAAAAAGGTTAAATAACCTACACAAATAAAATGTTAAGGTCCATTTTAAATGTTTTAAAAAAACAATCAGATTTGATATTTTTGATCGATGTGATGTTATTGAACTCTGAAACCAGAACGAATAACTTTCTTTGCTTTGAATGACCTGAATTAGGCTATATGCATTTGCGGCCACATCAAACCGCGACTGACTTGCATGTTCAAGAGTAGCTTACGTTAAAGATTGTTGCTATATTCGAAGATTGAACTTTTCACTGTACCAATCTTTTTTTATGGACCCTAAAATATTTGAAATTGTAAAATTTCATCACATAAAGGCCATGTCATGTAGCCTGACGTCGTCATACTCAATTCTAGTCAGAATATGAGTCTGATACTGCTCCGTTGGGGCGTGGGGCGTGTTTCAACCGAACCAGGAAAGGCCTCAATTGGATAGCCCTACAAACAATCAGAGCAATGGAGCGACGCATAACGTTAGTTGTCAAATGTCAACAGAACTCAACTGCACACAGTGTTGCCAAGTCCGTGGGTTGTTTTCCATGTCCGCGGGTTGAAGCGACCCCAATTATGTGATATACAGACCGCAGATATATGGAATGCAGATTTTAACAGGCAGCCCTGCCAAAATAACATATTTTACCCCCCAAATGCCATTTTTTTTCTCCGAAGAACCCCACCGGAAAGCTATTGGGCTTGTTTTTGGCTAGTTTTGAGTAGCAAATGGGCGGGTTTTGTTGTAAAAACTTGGCGACCCTGTCTGCACGCACGTTGGAATAGGTAACGTTAGAAGAAAAAGATGAGTGTAAACGATCTTTGCCAGTGATGTAAAAAAAAAATGTAAGGATACACAGAGTACTTACCAACACGATCATCATTTCTGAGAGAAATAGTAAAGGTGAATGCATATACGAACAAGTTCTCCATTTAGGATTAGAACAAATTCAACCCAAGCGCCTTTGATGACGTGGATGATTACGTTAGTGTTTATCATCTGTCCATCATCGTCTAAAGCCCGCCCTGACAATTTCATTGGTCCGAACAGTTTCTGTTCGGAGTAATTATGCCCGAACAGAAACTGTTCAGACCAATGAAATTGTAAAGGTGAGTCCTCCAGACCAAGTCCAGACCAAACTGCCCAAGCTCAAATGTTGTGGGTGGGG
This sequence comes from Romanogobio albipinnatus, assembly GCA_023566225.1. Classification (NCBI taxonomy): domain Eukaryota; kingdom Metazoa; phylum Chordata; class Actinopteri; order Cypriniformes; family Gobionidae; genus Romanogobio; species Romanogobio albipinnatus. The sequence goes on along the minus strand of CM042242.1, from coordinate 62,413,589 downwards.
CTAAGTTCGGCTGGCATCCAGGCTAAGTTTCATGCAATCCTGTCAGACAAGACAAGTCGTCTTCAAATATTTCCTAATATTTCTTTATTTAATAATATTATTTGTGAAAATAGTAAGCTGTAAACTAGCGATTTTCAGTTGTCTCATTACTCTACATTTTACAAATATTTGAGAATTTGTGAAAGGTATGATATAATTTGCGATATTATGTTTGGAAATGCAAACATATCTTCTTTATTTATATACTGCTTTAGTTTATATGATACAGATGGTTTCAAAGCAACTTTACAGTAATAACAGAAAAAATATTCAGTGATGCAAACTTTCTCACTCGAAAAGCACATTTCGAAAAATGGACAATTTGAGAGAAAATGAAAAATATCTTCATTAGTGTTAAGATGAGCAAAAGTCTTGATTCTGGAATAATATGAGGGTGATTTAAATGATAAAAATTTTTTTTTTTCTTTTTCGGTGAACTATCAGTTTAACTTCTAATATCTTCTCTCATATCTCTCATTTCACCTCATATAGTGAGCTATACCAGCATCACACCAACTGCAACACGGGACAAGTTCTGTTCAACACCGCACAGCGCCTCTGCCAGATGCTGGAGGAAAACGTCCCAATGGTTCTGCCTGAAAAGGTTAACCTCCCTGCTGTCATCCATGGGCTGGCCTGTCAGGCCATTACAGTCTGCCACAGTGGTACTGAAACACTTTCACAATTCATATTCTCTTAAAGTGTACATCATTTGAGTTCTAAATCAGTTGGCTTTATTATTTATATATCACTCATTTGTCCTCTACACCAACATATGTATTTTCTCTTTCACAGACCTTTTGCTGGACTGTTTGGAGCTGTGTAAAAGCACCAGAAGTGCTGCAGATGTGTACAGACAATGTCAGATTGAAGATTTTGGATTTTTGCCTAAGGTACACTTGCTAAACATTGTTTGTACATGCATGCACACATGTGAGTGTTGACAGATCAGCACCCCAAAATATATTCAACAAAGCTGTCATCACTGGACACATCTGTGACACACCTTCAGTTGAAAAATGCTGTCTTCAGCTGCAGTGATATTCAAGCCACTTTGTTTTCTCCTTACACTTTAAAGAATATAGGTATGTATATACATTATATGGACAAAGATATTGGGACACCTGACCATTACACCAACAGGGACTGTTATGACAATCACATTCAAAATACGTAGACATTAGTATAGAGTTTGTCCCCCCTTTGCAGCTATATTAGTTTTCACTGTTCTGGAAAGGCTTTCCATATGATTTTGAAGTGTTTCTGTAGGAATGTTTGCCCATTCATCCAGTTGAGCATTTGGTCAGGCATTAATGTTGGACAAGAAGGCCTGGCTCACAATCTCCGTTACAATTCATCCCAAAGCTGTTCAATGGGGTTGAGGTCAGGGCAGGCAAATTCTTCCACACCAGACTTATCCGACCATGTCTTTATGGACCTTGCTTTTTGCACTTGGACATAGTCATGCTGGAATAGAAAAAGGCTTTTTTCCAACTATTCCCACAGTTGGAAGCATAACATTGTCCAAAAAGTCTTCACTAGTCCAACCCCTGAAAAACAGCCCTATACCATTATCCCTCCTCCACCAAACTTCACAGTTGCCACAGTGCAGTAAGAAGGTAACGTTCTCCTGGCATCCGCCAAACCCAGACTTGCCCATCAGACTACCAAACAGAGAAGCATGATTCATGTTTCCACTGCTCCAGTCCAGTGGCGGCGAGCTTTACACCACATTTACATTTAATCATTTAGCAGACGCTTTTATCCAAAGCGACTTACAAATGAGAGCAATAGAAGCAGCTAGAACAGTCAAGGGCTACAGTATGCAAGTGCTGTAACAAGTCTCAGTTAATCTAACACAGAACACACAGGACAATTGTTATTTTTTTAATTTTTTTTATAAATTAGACAGACAGAAAATGAATAGAATGTTAAGTGCTATTCTTGATTGGTCAGGTGCTGCTGGAAAAGACGTGTCTTTAGCCGTTTTTTGAAAATGGCTACAGACTCGGCTGCTCGAATTGCGATAGGCAGGTCATTCCACCAGGTGGGGGCAGTCCAGGAAAAGGTCCGTGAGAGTGATTTCATGCCTCTTTGGTATGGCACTACAAGGCGTCGTTCACTGGCAGAACGTAAGCTTCTGGAGGGTGTGTCGAGGCTCTATCGAGGCTTTCGTGCAGCTGCACGGCTATGGAAACCCATTCCATGAAGCTCCCGCCGCACAGTTTTTGTGCTGTTATTAATGTCAGTGGACGTTTGGAAGTCTTCAGCTATAGAATCAGCAGAGAGATGTTGACTTTATGCAACATTAGCCTCAGCACTTGTGACCTCGCTCTGTGACTTTACTTGGTCTTCTGCTTTGTGGCTGAGTTGCTGCTTTTCCTTAACGCTTCCACTTTCTAATAATACCACTTACAATTGACCATGGAATATCTAGCAAGGATGAAATTTCATGAAATTACTTATTGCTAAGGTGGCATCCTATCACAGTATCACGCTTGAATTCACTGAGCTCTTCAAAACGACCTTTTTTTTCCACAAATGTTTGTAAATGCAGACTGCATGGCTAGGTGCTTGATTTTATACACTTGTGGCAATGGTACTGATTGAAAACCTGATTTCAATAATTGAGAGGTGTGTCACGATACTTTTATCCATATGTATTTGTGCTTCTAAAAGGTTGCATTGAAAAAGATTCTCCTTGCAAAACAATAAGATTGTTAATTGGTAGGGGTAGGCAGTGTGACAAATATTGTAAGGGAAACAGATTTAACTAAAATTTTGACAATCAGTATTCTAACAACTGAACTGGCTGTAGATATCAATTCTGGATTCTGAATTTTGTGAGACTGTTGTGTAGAGACTGTCGTTGCGAGTTTATTCCTGTGTGGTGCAACATTCACTTTTTACATCTCAAAAGCTGCAATTTTAAAAACATATCCACTGTATATATTTATTTTCAGGAATCTGCAATGAGTGGTGAAGAGGACACATACAATGAATCCCACTTTCATGATGTCTTTAATGAGGACGGCATTGTGCTAGATCCAGTTTCAGTTCTTCCTCTCCAGTACAAAATCACCAGAAATCTTTTGCCACTGTCAGGTAAGAGTGGGCTGTTATTGGTGGAATGCATGCAAACTAGTGCTTTGATATGAATGATTATTTTAAATTAGACCTTTGAATAACTAAACAATTTTAAATACGGGAATTATTGAAGTGTAGGGCTGGAATTGACACTTGAGATTCATTTAATTAAAGGTCCAGTTCTTCGTGTTTTTTTTAAGCTTTGATTGTGTTTACAGTGTGCAATATAACGTGTTCATGTTTCGCGTGTAAAAAAACAGTATTTTTCACACAATTTACTTATCTGTATACCGCTGTTTTCACTGTCCTAAAAACGGCTGATGAGTTCCTTGTTCTATGAAGTCCCTCCTTCAGAAATACGTAACGAGTTCTGATTGTGCCAGCGGTTCCCGTGTTGTGATTTGACAGCAGCTTAGCGCACATGGCCCGGTTCCTGTGTTGTGATTCGACAGCAGCTTAGCGCACGTAACTTGCATGGAAAGGTCACGCCTCTTAACGGGAGATATATGCGCTTAATGATCTCTACAGCGTCCCTGGGAAAGCCAAACAAAGGTGATTTGACTCTGGGATGAAAATAACAGCATCTCGACGACATGGCGACAAACACACTCAAACGCACCACTTCCTTTTCTCCACGCGACCGTCCTCTTCTCCACGTGGGACAGCAACAAGACCACGCCCCCTTTTTCGCGTATTCTTGTGGGCGGAGGTTAGTCTGTTCTACTGTTCTACTGACTGACGTAATTAATTAAGGAAGTACCAGGATGTAGTCCAAACCGGCCGTTCGCTGTAGGCTTTGAAAGGGAACTTCTGTTAAATAAAATATCTCTCTTGGCATTGAACTTTGAGCTTTATAATTTTACAGGTATTATTTATGCTCTAACAGCAACATTACACACTAACTAAAGTTTGAACAGTGGGATCACGAAGAACGGGACCTTTAAACACCTTTTTATAATTTCCTTCCTTTGAACATAATAATTGTTCCCATGATTTAAATAAAACAAGAGAACAGGTAAGTAAAATGTTTTAATATAGATATATTTATATATTTAATGGCCTGAGGAGAACCTGAGGCACATAAAATGGGTAACAGTCAGTCCCAGGGAGGCCAACAAAGTGGGCCTCCTATAAGGGCATAATGAGTATATAGGCTGGATAGAATCGGGCCATATGATTATAGAAACTATGACCAGACATAGTCAGGCCTTATAGTTATGTAGTATAACACATGCTTGTGAACACTGTTCATATATGAATAACAGGGAGACCGGAAGAAATCGGGTCTAGTTAATAAAGACAGGCAATACCTATTAAATGGAGAGAATCCCAGCTTGTAGAGCGGGGACTTCCAGTTTATAAAATCTGATAAAAGTCGACGGAGAGGCCCAGCCTGCCGCTGCACAGATATCTTCCAGCAGTATGCCACATGACCATGCCCACGACGAGGCCATGCCTCTGGTAGAATGGGCTTTAATGCCTATAGGGCAAATGAGATCTTTAGACTTATAAGCCATTGAGATAGCGTCTACTATCCAGTGTGAGAGTCTCTGCTTCGTGACAGCATATCCTTTAGTGCGGCCACTGAAGCACACAAAGAGCTGCTCCGACTGCCTGAAAGGGGCGGAGTGCTCTAGATACAGTCTCAGCGCTCTAACTGGGCTGAGCAGATTTGTGTCCTTTTCGTCTTGCGACGCAGGCAGGGCCAAGAGAGAAATGACCTGTGCCCTAAAGGGAGTAGAAAGCACTTTAGGAACATAACCATGTCTGGGCTTGAGGACAACCCTGGAGTCGTTAGGCCCAAACTCAAGACAGGAAGCACTCGCGGAGAGTGCGTGTAAATCACCCACTCGCTTGACTGAGGCCAGTGCCAGCTAGGTACACCAGTTAGAGAATACCGAGCATTTCAGTGCATAGAGCCGCCTGGTTGCGGGGGCTCTAGCTTCAGAAATAGTATTCAGAACTCTTTCAGAAAGGTTCGCGGGTATCCGTTGATGGGCCATACGTGGAGGGCCCACAGTTTGGGACGGGGATGCCAGATTTTCCCTCTCGCCTGCGTGAGGAGGACTTTCCTCAGCGGAATCGGCCTGACATGAGAGTCAGTTCGAAGACCCATATTTGGTTTTTCCACAATGGGGCTATTAAAATCACTGTGGATTCGGTTTCCCTGATCTTTTTGATGGCCTGTGGCAACATCGCGATCGGAGGAAAAGCATACAGAGGGAGTCTGGGCCAGGCATGGGCCTGCGCATCTCTGCGTTTGGAGAAAAATATTGGGCAGTGAGCATTGTCTTCTGAGGCGAAAATATCTACTTTTGCTTCGCCGAAGGTGCTCCAAATCAACTGAATTGTCTGCGGATGAAGGGACCACTCCCCGGGGGGAATGCCGCCTCTGGACAACATATCTGGACCCTGATTCAGGATACCTGGCACGTGAGCCGCTCTCAGGGAGCTCAGGTAGTGCTCTGCCCATAAAAGGAGGTGTTTCGCCATGGAATGTAGAGAGCCTGATTTCAGGCCGCCCTGGCGATTTATATAGGATACCACTGACATGTTGTCTGTTCGGACCAGGACGTGGTGACCCTTTATGTACGGAAGGAAAGCTCTCAGCAAAAGGATGACCGCTTTCATCTCTAGACAGTTTATGTGCAGCCTTTTCTCTGAAATTGCCCATTGGCCAGAGACTGGCTTGCCCTCGTGCAGGGCGCCCCAACCTAGGTTGGATGCATCTGTTGAGACTAGGGCTGCAACGACGCGTCGACGTCGTCGATGACGTCGACTACGAAAATACGTCGACGTGCGTGAAATGCGTCGACGCGTCGGCGGCACATTATTTACGTTCTAGAATGGAACAGAAGATCTAGAATAATGGCAGCTTCTGCTCCCGGGCATAGTGAAAATGATCATTTATCATATAAAGCCAGACCGCGACATTCAAAAGTGTGGGAGTACTTTAAACAGAAGCCGAATAAAACTGTGCTTTGTTCGCTCTGTAACGCCGTTTTCACACTGCGCGCGGTGGCAGTGGCGGAATTCGGTTACTTCTACACTGTTGCCGCGGGCTGTGTCTCATGTCCGCGGGTTGAAGCAAAAAAACACACATATTTAACCCCCCGAACGCGATGTTTACCAGAGAACCTCCACGAAACGCGATTGGGCTTGTTTTGGGCTAGTTTTGAGTAACGAATGGGTGGGTTTTGTTGTGTAAACCTGGCAACCCTGCTGCCAGTGTTCTCTCGCGCAGCTGAACGCGCCACGCGTGTATTGCAACAGACGGTCACATTTTCCTGGGTTCTTCTCCGACCCCAGTACGTCTCGTGCTTTTATTTATTATGGGCTGCATATATCTCCTGTATATGCGACCTGGTTCCGCTCTGTCCCAAACACATATGCATAATAACTGGCTGTATATAGGTAGTTTACATGATTAAAGTAACATTACAGTTAAGATATGCCTCTAGCTTTAATCATTTAAATGTGTCTTTGAAGTTTGGGCAAAAACTTCTGGCAGCTTTAGTCGTTGTTTATGCACATGTATCTTCAAAATAGACGACTAGTTATACATTAACACTATGCTGAAAGCTCCTGTATGTGAACCTTTTGCAGATAAATACAAGTGCATTTTCGTTTACTATTGACACAAATCAATAAGTAAATCATACTCAACTACTATAGTAAACAACATTTCCTAATTAGGCCTACTCTGTATACATTTTATGATGAATAGTATCATTATATATTATGTTTAAAAAGCTTCTTGTGTTCATATATTTCATTATAAAATGGCATACTATGTACACTACCCTTCCTGAAATACAATTAATATTGTCATCATTCATTGATTTCATGTTAAAATAATATACAAATTCACTACCCTCTTTGAAATACAATAATCAGTAAAAAAGAATAATAAGATTAACCCGGAAAAATAATCGTTAGATTAGTCGACTAATCGAAAAAATAATCGTTAGATTAGTCGACAGAAAAAATAATCGTTAGTTAGTTGCAGCTCTAGTTGAGACCACTTTCCGTTTCGTAACTGTACCCATAATAACACCTGTGTGATACCAGGTGGTCGCCTTCCAAGGAGCCAGAGCTTTGACACAGCTATGGTTCACTTTGATGCGAAACTGGCCTGATCGCCATGCGCGAGCCGGAACGCGGGAATTCAGCCAGCGTTGATGGGGGTGCATGCGTAATAGACTCAGTTTGAGGACTGCCGATGCAATACGACCTAGCATCCTCTGAAAACGTTTGAGAGGAACGTAAGCGCCAGCTTTGAATGACGCCGCCATGCTCTGAATAGAGAGGGCGCGCTGTGACGTAAGCCGTGCCCTCATCTGTATTGAGTCTATGACTGTACCCAGAAAAGATACCTTCTGGGTGGGAGACATTGAGCTCTTGGCGATATTGATCCTGAGACCCAAACATTCTAGATGGTTGAGGAGCCAGGACTTGTGTATCGTCAACTGTGCCTCTGATTGGGCTATGACAAGCTAATCGTCGAGGTAGTTGAGTATCCGCATGCCTTTCAGCCTCAGTGGGGCTAGGGCTGCGTCCATGCACTTCGTAAACCTGCGAGGCGCCAGGGATAACCCGAATGGCAGGACTGTGTATTGATAAGCCTGACCCTCGAAGGCGAATCTCAAGAATGGCCTGTGACAGGGTGCTATTTGAATGTGAAAGTAGGCATCTTTCAGGTCGACTGTGAAAAACAAATCCCCCGGGTGAATGTGCGCAAGGATTTGTTTCACTGTCTGTTTCACAGCATCTTGTTTCACAGCATCTTGAACGAGCGCATCATGAGCGCTTTATTCAGATGTCTGAGATCTAGGATGGGCCTGAGGCCGCCATCCTTTTTCGGGACGAGAAAGTAGCGACTGTAAAAGCCTGACTCGCTTTGTGTCGGGTGCACGGTTTCCACCGCTCCCTTTTCTAACAGTTTCAATACCTCGGCGCGGAGCACGTGACTCACGCTGCTTTTCACTGAGGTTTCGACCACGGCGCGAAAGCGCTGGGGTCTGCGAGCGAACTGTAGCGAGTAACCTCGATTTATTATGTTCAACACCCAATTTGATATACCGGGAATGGCCTGCCAGGCCTGGGCCCGTGAAGCCAGGGGTTGAATTAGAATCGGGGGCGGGCCGCTTAGAGATAGGGACCCGGTAACCCGGTTGTTTTGTGCTTGTAACACTGTGGGGATAGTGTTTATGCTTGGCGGCGTGCACTGTGTAGCATTACATTTGGAGAGGTGGTGGTCCAGTGGGTTAAACCACTAAACTGATAAGCAGAAGGTTGCTGGTTCGATCCCAGCGGTCACCACCAGTGTGTCCTTGAGCAAGGCACTTTACTCCACATTGCTCCAGGGGGATTGTCCTGCACTGTAAGTCGCTTTGGATAAAAGCGTCTGCCAAATGCATATATATATATATATATATATATATATATATATATATATATATATATATATATATATATATATATATATATATATATATATATATATATATATATATATATATATATATACACACACACATTTGTGGCACAGGACAGCGCGTGAGCTGTGTGTGAGGTGTTTGAGCTTAGGGGTGCCTACTGAGAAGTGGACATATTCTCTACAGAGAAAAAGCTCTTTTTGAGATTTATTTGGGTCGCCGTGAAAACAGCGTTTGTGTGCAGGCGAGCGATTTTGATAACGGGCTCGTTGACTGCAGAAACTGAGTCGCCAGTCACCTGTTTGTAGGGAACTGGGAGACTGAGAGTGTGTGGTGGGGGTCCGGCCGAGGCGGGACCTGGCCACTTTCTCTTCCCTCTTACGGCTAGGACGGCTTCGGTGGCTCGGGTCTCAACGCAGCTTTGGGTCGAGGTCCCCGAGGCTTGGGCTGCCTGCTGCGGCTTGCAGAGTGTGAGCGTTGCCGATTCCTGGATGTTGAGCGCGGCCGTGAGTTCGGCGGCGCCGCCTTGGCGGGTTGACGGAGCGGCGCCTTGTGACGGCCAGAGGAAGAGCTGGAGCGTTTAGGTATCCTTCATCTCCGTGAGGTTAAGCCATAAGTGGCATTCCAAAACGGTCAGGTTGGCCATAGTCCTCCCGATAGCCTGCGCATTGGATTTGGTAGCGCGTAGGGCTAGATCAGTGGCGCTGCGCATGTCCTTCAGAGTCAGGAACAGACTCGTCCAGAGAGCGGAGGAGTTTGGCCTGGTAAACTTGAAGGACAGCCAAGGTGTGGAGCGCCGAAGCAGCTTGGCCAGCGGAGGCATATGCTCGACTGGCGAAAGCGAAGATTTTGCATGAGTGGAGTAAGGGGCTATCCAAGCCTTCGTCAGCTCGTCATGTACCTCCGGGAAGAAGGGGGCGGGCTTTTGAGGGGAGGAAAGGCGACGGCTCTGCAGGAACCATTCGTCCAGCCTACTCCATGTCGTCTCCTGAGGGTGGGACCACTCGAGCCCGAGGTCTCCCCCGGTTTTTTTGAGCACACGGACCAGCTCTATATCAAAGCTAGCTTTAGAGCTCGTGGCGGTCTGCATCGAAGCGGAGGGCTCCGAGTCTGACCACTCGTCTGCAGCGCCACCTCGTCGCACTCGGGGCAGCCGCCCTTGGAGAGTGCAATGTCGGCGTGATCCCGTCCAAGGCATGCCACACAGATGATGTGGCGGTCCCCGCCGAGGAGAGGGGCTCTGCACGAGGCGCGGGAAGGGTGAGGCATTTGCAACAACGCTCGCGCTCTTTTTGAAAGTGGGGTTGCAGTGGCAACACACACTACACACAGACAGACAGAATAAAGTATTTAACGCCGGATGGCGCAGCTAGAATGGCAGGTGGCTGAAGGCGGAGACCAGGCGGAAATCCGGCGTCCTCAGAGCTGCATGAAGTTCCGCTGAGTGCTTTTTGACGGCGGGGCTTCAATTCCGTAGGTCAACGAAGGTATCGCTGAAGGAGATTTAAATCTGAATTCCTATGGCAGAACACAGTCTTTTATAGCCTCAAATATGCTAATTCTAGCGACCCCTATTGGTTCGCTCTCTCAGCCGCCTCGCCATAGGTTCCTGCAGTTGCCGCAGCACAGCCAATCAGCATGCAGCTCGCGCTGTTCTATCTGCTGTACAGCCGCACTGCGTTTTACAGATGGGCTTTATGCGCTGGGCTAACCAGAGCTCTTCTTAAAACATACTTTGTTCTTATATTTTTATAAGTATATAGGCTATTCTTTAGGTAGGAATAAAATACAATATGTTTTTATTTGTATGTATTTTCTACACTTCAGACAGGTGTCTGTCCGGATTTGTGTATAAATGCAAGACGTCACATTAGGCTATTCAATTTGTTTCGTTTTGTGAAGAAAAGGATATGTAAATGTGCAGATGTGAACGTTTGTTCGTGGACGTGTGTTGTTTGGAGGATTCAAACAATTTGTCATTGCTTGCAGAGCGCTTATGAGGAAAACACTCGGACAGTGTGTGAAATAGTATTACAATAAGGGAAAATGTCCCATAGTTACCAAATGACCATTAATAGTGTTCAAATATAGGCATCATTGTGACACTTATCGCTACATGTTCTTTTCAGGGTGGAATTCTTGTATGCTGAGATGTCAGTTCGTTTTGGTGCACACAGCATGCATCGCATTATGAAACTATTCTTTTTGACATCTTGGAGTGAAAACATAGACTGAACTTGAGGCCACGGGTGATCTGCCTCCCATAGCTCACACACATCTTCCTCTGCTTCGGCCATCATCTTCCGACTAAACGCGTGTTAATTATAAGCGGCTGATGCGTATAGTCACCTCTCGCGAAGCAGCCTCTCCAACGTTTCGCGAGACTTGCGAAAGTCATATTAACTTATTTTAAAATATATAATATAATTATTACCATTTGACAGTAGTGGAGGAACGCCACCGAATGTAACTAAGTAAAAGTACAGTTTTTTCACAAGAAATTTACTTGAGTAAGAGTAAAAGTACCCATCTTTAAATATACTCTAAAAGTACAAGTTACCCAAAAAATGTACTCAAGTAAATGTAACGAAGTAAATGTAATTCGTTACTACCCACCTCTGGTGAAGATTCATACCTCTTTGCAGAGTTATAGTTAATTGTATATTGTGAGCCATATGTCTTGCCTTATTGTACACATAACGGTTTCTTTTATTCTAGAATCAAGGCTTTATCCTTTTGGCTGTTCCTGCCTGTCATACTGTGCTCTCAAAGAAGGTAAGAGCATCTTATTTTTGCCGTGAGTAGTATATAGTGAGACTCTGTTTGCGTGGACCTACTTCTTCACCTGCTGATCTTTGTTCATTCCACTGGTCCCCTATTAATCTGAGCAATTAGTGAGCCCACAAAAAGGCCGCCCCACATTTTTTTTTCAATCTGAACACCCATGGTTTAGAGCCCGGCAACCAGCCGCTCGCCTGTGAGTTACTATTTAACTTTAATTGGTGATGACATGAACTTCTTCCCTGTAGATTCTGTTGTTATCTGTTCAAGACTTGCAGCTTTAGGGTGCCAGTGGAAAAGGTGTGTGTGTTTAAACAGAAAGTGTGAAATTTCACAACATACCTATCCAGGATGTAAAGCAAATTGTGGTTTATTATATTTAAAATGCAAAATATAGTTTTGAATGTTTGTGTTGTGAAAGGCAGATTAAAATGAAGTGTCCTTATTTTCACAGGCTCTGATTTGGTTGGGCCTTTACTCAATCCCATGGCCTCTATGCTGCAAATGCTACAGGAGTGCAGTCAGCTTGAACTGGCTCTGCGACTTCTGATGGAGTCTTACGGCAGTATATTACTGCACTTTGTTTCTAACAACATGGACATCTCATTAAGCAAAAGGGTGAGAATACTGTAAAATGACCTATTATGCTTTCTGTAGTCTGTAATGTTGCTGTTTGAGCACGAAAAAGGTCTGTAAATTTACAAAGCTCAAAGACCACTTCAAATATCTCTATTTCAGTGTGTACTGTTTCTGAACTCCCAGAAACAATAGATTGTAGTCTTGAGGTTTCTTCTGGAAACAAACACATCACAATATTAAGTTGTGTTAGTAGTGTGTGGAAACTCACGGTCATGGTAAGGAATCACGCAACAGCGTTACTGACAGATTAGGAAGAGAGGTGCTGCAACAATGTAAAATATGTGAAAATGTGCTTTTTGAACATTCAAGCATGAAAACCTTTTTAAGTAGACCCCAAAATCAAGTCTTTGTAAAAGGGCATACTATGGCTTTCAATATAATGCAAATGAAAGGTTTTTGTTTTGATGATGATGATGATGATGTGTTTCTTATTTCCAGCTTCAGTCTAACAACCGCATGGCCAGAGACAAACAGACTCTTGACAGGATAGAGAAAACTGTTCTCTCGTCTGTCACAGTGGTTGTGGTCTCCTTGTTACAGAAGGTGTGCAAAGTCACTTAAAATGCATGATTGTATTCTTTCTATGAAATGATGTAGTTCAGTCAATTCATTAACTGTAATGGAGTTGTGTTTCAGGTGCTCAACTGGAGAGTGGTCGACTCTGATTTGGCCATCGGACTTTGTACCATTTTGTCCAAGGCAGCGGTCGTGGATATTCTGTGGAAGATGATCAGCAGTGCCTGGCAAAATTACGACAAGATTAAGGTCAGTTTCAGTCTATTAGTTGTGCTTGCTATGTCAAACTCCTACCCCTAAGTATTAAAGGTTAGGGTAGGCAATTTCAGAGAGGCTAGTAATAGCAAGCTAGCTTTAAAAACATTAGATCCCACCCTCCCTTCAGAGCGTCTCCAAAACACATGAACGCCCACAGCCAGAGCGTCTGCAAAGTGTCTCGAGAGATGGCGTTAAATTACCTCATGTCTCAAAGCACATAACATTACATAATGAACGTAAACAACTTATAAAAGCTCTGACTTGTACCACCTGACTGCTGCAGATTTATTTCTGTGTTGATAGTGTTGCCATAGCAATGCATAATTCTGAGGATGTGAACAACATCTCAGAGTAGAACGTCACGGGTTGCCATCTTTTAATTACGATATTTCTTATATTCAGCATAAGATTGTTGTTTTGTACAATCCCATTTATACATTTCTGTACATTTCTTTCTGCTTAGAATACTGTGATATGGATGATAGGGTTGGGAGGAAAGGTTGATGCATTGCGATTCGTTATCTAACGATTCAGAATCGATTCTGTGTTCAATTCAAACTACCACGAAACTTCACTTCGGTCACTGGCCAAACAGAAAAACCTGTTGATAGACGAACGTTCTTATGCTGGTGAATTGACCGTTTGCAAAGACCCGCCCCCTTTAGTTACTGTTGCTATGTCCGACACGCCATGGGCCTTTCACGCCACATACATGTTCTCACGTAGAGAAAATACATCGCGGAGCAAAGAGGACACTGACAACACGCCGACAGACAGGAGAGAGCAAGTTACTTTTGATATGAAACAAAGTCTAAAATGTTTAAAATGTTGTCTTTTTTAAAGAAATGTAAACCACAAATAGCGTTTTGTGGCTCTTTAATGTGTCGTGATCGCTGTAGCGCCTCAGTTAAAGCTGCTCATGAAGCGATCATCTCTTCCTTCTAGTTCATTGATAAGCATAAAATTAACAAGAATGAACACTAAAATCAATATTGTTTCAACCGCGGAAAGATGTCAGTAAACACCGTTTTTCAAGTTTAAGTCCACCAACGTTAATCTACTAACTCTCCTGACTGCTTTGTCGGACAAACCGACAGATTCGCCGATGTGATTGGTCAGATCGCCTGTCAATCAAACTCGCGGTGAAGGGTGAATTTGAAGATAAAATGGACAAACTACGACCTGCTTACCTGGCGTAACTCTGTTGCTTTTAAATGTGCTATATAGATAAAATTTGACTTGACTTGAAAGGAAACTTTTTTTTTGGTTTAAAGACATTTTTTTGTTAAAATGTTCTAAAGAAACTGAAAAATAGTCACACTTAGTTGTAAATTGAGAACTGTTTATTCGTAATGATTGTTCTTTGCAATTGTATGGCTATCATGTTTCATTCAGAGCTCGTTAATCCTGAATATAACTTTGTTAATAAAATAAAAATATTGAAAGAAATCTTCATAATAATTTTTAATATGGAAATACTGTCAAACATTTTGTTTAAAATGTAAAGTTCATGTATTTGCACAGCAGGATAATTAGTTAGATAAAAGATAAAAAGTATGTTAAGAATCGTTTTGGTAATCGGATTGTTACTCCCAGAATCGGAATCGGATCGGATCTTTAAGTGCCTTAAGATTCCCACCCCTAATGGATGATATGGAATGATATGAAGAGGTGTTTTGTTTTTGAGCGCCAAACAAGCATATTCAAATGATATCTGAGGGATCTTGTGACACTGAAGACGGGAGTAGTTATGCTGAAAATTGAGCAATGCCACCACACGAATAAATTACATTTTAAAATGTATTACAATAGAAAAGTTATTTTAAATTAATATTTCAGTGTTATTGTTTTTACTGTATTTTTGATCAAATAAACGCTCCCTTAGTACGCATAAGAGACTTCTGTCAAAAACAATCTTACCGACCCCACACATTTGAATGATAGTGTTTATTTTATTATAATTTTGTTTATGATGACTACTTGGTTTATGATAAGACAAGCCTTTAAATTATTTTATTATAATTGTTTTTTTGTGTGTGAATATTTTGAATGAAATGCCAAGACCATAAATGGCATAGAAACTTTTCCACAGCCTGTTCCTTTTAAACATATTTACAGATGGTGCCAATATTGGTGGACGGCTGTCAAAATTACGGTAGAACAGGCAGTAATTCAGTACTGGTTAACATGAATGTAATTAAGGCTATAATAAGCAAATAATGATATATTTAAGATACTCTCAAGGGCAATCTTAATCGTCAGCCTCCAAAAAGTTTCCTCAAAAATGTTTGAGTAATCCTTCAAAATCCACTGCCAACTTAGCTACACTACACCTTCACTACATTTTTTTTTTTTCCAATATTGTTTGCAACATTTGTGTGGCCAAGCATCACTCAAATTTTCTTCAGAAAACGTAAAAATATACTTGAATAATATTGTTATAAAATGTATAATATTTTCTTCTGTAGGTTGTTGCTATGGTGGGAGCCCATCTGAGTTTTCTGTATAAGGATGAAGAGGAGAGAGGAAAGTTTCTGTCTGTCATCACTGATGCAGAGTGGGGCATTCAGCTTGGCAAACTTGGGGTCAGTGCTGAACTTATGCAAAGTATTTCATTATTTAGCTCATTCAAGACAAAAGCATGTATTTGTAGGGAATGTGTCAAGTCATTTAATAATCTATTTTAAACACACAATATGGCCAGAACTGTGTGAAAACACTTACACTGTGTCGTTTGACATTTGTTCTCAGGTTTCCATCCAGTCTGTGTTTAGGCAGTGTGCAGAGACGAAGAGAAACTTGATTCCTACACTTGTGAAAAACAAAAACATCACTCCTGACATCATACTGCATTACTGCAGGCAAGTCAGCTACTCGATATTTTGCTTTATTTATAATGGGTTGTAAAACACATATTTGGCAAGGTTTCTAAGATGATTAATAATGATCAATTAGGGCTGTGCGATATTGAAGAAAAATGCGATATCCTTGTTAAATAATGTGATATTCGATATGCGATACGATATTGCGATACGAAGTGTGCAAAATCTATTTAAATTATATTAAAAACATTATTTAAAAACGTTCACATTCTTTCTGGGAAAAGAAAGCATCACTACAACTTCTGAAAGTGACCAGCAGTGTTTTAGCAAAAATTAATGTCACAAATCTGACAATATAATTTTAACATCAATGTAAACAAAAAAAAAATTTAATGCCAATATTACCAAAAACTCTTTGCTTGACTTGGTAATATATAGTTATATCAACCTAAAACTTAACATCAAGAACATCCAGGTAAACAAACGATTATTTGTTATTAAAAATAAGAACTAAAAACAGTAGTCTTCACATGAATTAAATACACACTGATACATAATAAAGCTACAAATGTTATTCAAGAGCACTGAGTGATTTATTTTTTTCTTTTCCATTTGTTGTTTGACAGACAGTGGCAGGTTTACTGTATTAGCAGGCTGTCACTTTAAGACCTAATGCACGGATCCTATTGACACGCATCTGGTTTCTTTCCCCAACTGATATTGTTCACTTAAAGCATAACTGACTCGGTTTACATGAATACTCGTCAAGACAGCCATTTTGACATAACTGTGTGTGTGTGTGTGTATTTGACAGTTTGAGTGTGAAACAAGACACGAAACAGAACTGAAGGGATCACACGCTTTCAAAGAGGCGGCTTGTGCGCACGTTTCGGTGTGTGTCAGACAGCAGACAGCTCGAGAGTGCAAGGAGATGTTTTTCCCAAGTTATTGCGTTTAATAACTCTTTTTAACGTCATGCAAGTCACATAAGTAACAGTCGTGTGCCCAGTCTATTCTCTGCTATATCTGTCGACCTAAAACGTACACTTTTCACAATGTTGAAGTAGCCTATGAAAATCATTCAGATATTGCGTGCCGTTGCGATATGCATATCGCGATATGAACATTTGCGATATTTCGATAATTTCAATATATTGCACAGCCCTATTATCAATAATAATGTATCATCATCAGAGTTTTTGAAAAAGAAACATTTAAAAAAGGAATATGATTCTCATTAATGTTGGACATTAAAGGTCCCATGGCATGAAATTTTCATTTTATGAGGTATTTCAACATTAATATGAGTTCCCCTAGCCTGAATATTGTCCCCAAGTGGATAGAAATGTTGATCGGTGTAAACCCGAGTTCTGGCTGTCTCTCTCTGGCTTTGAGAAAATGACAGGCCAGACGAGCCAATCCTGAAGTCTCCTGAAGGCACCAAGTAGGCGCGAGATTAAGCAGAAAGGGGGGTAAGCGTGAGGGTATCCGGCTAGGCTAGCCCCACAATAAACTGGATTACATTCGATTACTGCTGTTGTGTCTTTGTTTGCGCTGTGTACTCAACGCGCGTCACTGACGCTTTTCATGATTGGAACATATCTTAAAATAATGCTATAATCAACACTTACTTTTAACTCGTTCATCTCGACAGCTGTAATGGTACTTTGCATGTGTTACACAGTTGGTAATAATGATGAAGACAGGGTCGGTGTGACTGGGACTCGTGTTTATTCAGAACTCTCAGATACAAACACAATAAACTCGCGCTGACTGACAGCGCTCTCATAACTCAGTAGGTACTATAAATAACTTTGTTAGCGATCGCTGAGCTCCGTCTCTGGTACGTTAGTGATGTCCGGTTCGCGAATGAATCATTCTTTTGAATCGGTTCTTTTTAGTGAACCGAACCAGTTCACCAAATCGGACTGAATCGTTCTAAACGGTTCGCGTTTCGAGTCAGCGCTGATCCATCATTTACTAAAGTTACTAACTTTCTGACATGAGTGACAGCCCCTCCGACTAGAAATAAACTAATAACCTGAAGTATATTCTAGTAACTACAACAGTTCACCCTGAACTGAGACATGCTGAGAACTAATGTGAAGTGAACTCAGGTCCATCCGTCTCTCTGGCAGCAGCTCGTGCGTCGTAGACCTCGTTAAACCACGCCCCCTCCGCTAATTTCAAATGCAAAGATGTCAGCCAATCACAACAGTGGGCGTTTTTACTGAAGTCTCACAGCAGACACGCCTCTTGAAGCAGGGCATTCAGCCACAGGGCAAACAGCAGTATTGAAAAAATGCCTTTTATTTCTAAATTATGACATTTTATGATGTAATAATCATACTAACAATATAAGTACACCTCAGGAAACATTATAAAATAATAGAAAAATGCCATGCCATGGGACCTTTAATGTTGGACTGTTTCAGCTGAAGAGCTAATGAGCTAATTCACATAACCAAACCAAACACTGTGTATTTTTTTTTTTTTTAGATCTATACAACAAAAACATAATATTATAGTGTATATCTGCACAAAAGGATGAAAATGCACAAGTGAACTCCATTAGAGAATTTGTAACTTCCATTAGATGCACTCTTCTCATAACAAAGTGCTAAAACACAGGAAAATAAAGCACAATGAATATAATAACATGACAAATTCATAATCCAGTCAAAGTCGTGGACAATTATTATTTGTAGTACAAATAACTAATAAAAATACATCCTTGAAATAATAATAATAGAACATTGCTATCAAATGAGTGTGATTGAGCTGGTTTTAGTCATTAATAAGTAAACTCTTTTTAAACTCTTAGCAAGTAAACTCTTTAAACAAACAATAACATTGCACTAAAAGCAAAGGGAAAATACAGTGTGTCAACCGTCTATAGCTAATGTTTTATTTACTATACAAACTTGCATTTATATGGAAGCTTGTTTCCGCCACAGAATAAAAAAAATAAAGGTAATTGCGACTTTTTCTCATAATCATTGTTTCGCAATTATGACTTTATTACAAGCAATTGCAAGTTTATATCTTAGAATTCTGAGGAAAGAAAATCCGCAATTGCGTGTTATAAAGTCAGGATTGTGAGCTATAAACTCAATAAAAAAACTCAATAAATCACGCTATTCTGACTTTATAACTCGCAATTGTGAGAAAAAAAGTCAGGATTGTGAGAAGTCGTAATTATCTTTTTTAATTGTTTTATTCTATACCGGAAACAAGCTTCCATATATTTTACTTCAAGTCACAAACATTTCCCATATTTAAAAAACAACAAAAACATAAACGGAAAGCTGCTTTGGGAAAATTTTGATAAAAATACCAGTAATCTAAGACTTATTTCTAACAGTAAGCTCCAAAATATGCCAGATGTGTACACTGTAAAAATGTTTGTTTATTTAATTTTTTTAATCAGCTACTCTTACGTGTAGGTACATGTAAAAGTGCTACCAAATTTTCTTTATTGGTTTATCGCAAGTGTTTTGCCCGTATTTGAATCTTGCTTTGCACAGTGTTTTAGAGTTTAAGGAAATGTCCATCAGCTTTTTTTTTGTTCTGCAGCACATTTGGATTGGACAGCGATTCTGCGATTAATCTATACATAACCACGCTACTACTGCAGGAAGATAGATGGTATGAGATGGAGATTGAAGAAGGTGATGCCAAAGGTACCCTGCGGGGTGAAGAGTCACTGCTACGAAAAGACGACATGCTAGAAAGAGCTCTACAGATTGTTCCTCAGCTCGGCTCTACCAAAGACCTTGTAATCAGTCTCAACACAGCCTTGACCAAGGTCTTGTATTGCACACTTCACCTCTGATAGCCTAGGCCTAGTGATTTTTACTCCGATTCTCCATGGAAAATATTTCATAAGATGTTTGAAACATTTTATGTGGTACAGGACACTGAAATAAGGCGTTGACTAATGCATCATTTGAAAATTAATTTGTGGCACTAAGTGACATTTGATTACTCAAATGCCATTTTGATGTGTTATAGTAGATATTAATCTAATGGTGTATAGTACTAATATAAATGCAATCTTTACAGCTAAATCCTTACAACTATGAGTGGATAGAGAGAGTCCTCAAAACTATCCAGATGGCTGATGAGGGCACAAACCTTCTACCCCTTGGTCAGGTCAGTGAAATGCCAAGATGGTATTCAAATGACCTAACAAGATGAAAAAAAAAAAGATGGCTTTTCAAAGGAAGAAGTTTCATTGAAACATCTTTTATGATTTATTGTTTAGATGGTTGGATTACTCCAGCATTTAAAGTCACACAGACGAATCTCTCCCCCCACTGACCTGGAGAGCTCATATCTTTTGGAGAACGGTCTCGAACCCACTGCTCTAG
The DNA here is from genome assembly GCA_023566225.1 of Romanogobio albipinnatus. NCBI lineage: Eukaryota > Metazoa > Chordata > Actinopteri > Cypriniformes > Gobionidae > Romanogobio > Romanogobio albipinnatus. The sequence goes on along the minus strand of CM042242.1, from coordinate 62,393,636 downwards.
CTAACACCCGGCTGCCTTTTCATCTGCTGTTCCAGACCAACCACTCCTTCTGGAAAATTGTCTGTGTGTATCAGTGTGTTGACTCTTTGCAACCTTGTTCATTGTACCATAACCTTCCAGATTTACCTTATTGTGTTTTTAATTTGTCCTAAATGACTAATTTATTTTCTGTTTTATTTTATTTATTTTGGTTTTTCTGTATGTGTGCCCACAGCTCCTGAACTTAGTGAGGACACTTTACCCACGCTGCTCTTCATCTGTAAATTGCTGAAGGTAACATACATGTTGGAGGAGCTAAGATCACTGTCCTTTTTATTCAGTTTCCCATACATTGATTTATTTGTGGCACACCACCACAATATATACATTGACCACCACAAATAGATTTCAGTGCTTCCCATTCATTAACTAAGGCAGCCCAAAAATATATTTAAACTTCTCATAATAACATAAAAGGTCTTTCATTTTGTGTTTTGCGCCATTGCTGTCAAACAAACTAAAATTGACAGTGCGATAAGGCTGTGTTTCCTTATTAAATCACAAAAGACTGTCTGGTTGCGCTGTGTAAAGAGAAGTGCACGCTCAGCTCCGCGTCTCAGTTCACAGTGAATGAATGCAATGAACTCCATCAGTGTGCGGACCCTTTATCAGCTTAGAGCAATAATAGTCAGCACAGTGCAAGCTCGATCGGGCCGATCTCGATCACATGATACTGTTACTACACAGCACTGGAAGATCCAGTGAGAAAGTGTTTGAATTCGCCACAGAATTAATAACATCACTACTGCAAGATCTAGGGAGAAGCGTTCGGTGCAGAATTCTGTTATAAACCGCAGATATCAGATCAAACAGAGCTGACGTGGAATCCAGGGGAGAAACATTGTACCATGAACAAAGTTCACAAATCACTAACATTCACCATGGATTTAATGTAGTAACAGCACATGGTATTGTGGCAGAAATAGTTTGCATGTTGTCATTCATCCCAGGCTTCGTACATCCTTTTGAGAGTGATATTCAAGCACATTTTTGAAGCGCATCACATTTTTTCCAGCACTTAAAAGCTCTAAATATTATCCAATTTTAATATATTATATGTGATGATTTGTAAAACTAAACGTTTAAAGATATAGTCCACTTTGTGGCAAACAAGCATTTTTATTTTAAAAAGACATTAACCCCTTAACGCCTGAATTTATATAGCTGTATATAAAAAAATGTTTTATGTGTGTTTTTGCCTTCTAGTAGATAGTAAATAATGTTGAGATTATCAATTTCACTTTTGCACAACAAATAAATAGAAATTTTGGTATGTTGCAAATTTGCGACAACGGTCAATTTGGGGTCAATTTGGTATGTTGCAAATTTGCGACAACGGTCAATTTGGGGTCAATTTGGTATGTTGCAAATTTGCAACAGCAGGCATAATGGTCAATAATAAGATAACAAAAACACAGTACAATAACAGTGAAAAAACAAAGTTTTATTTATTCACCCTTTTTTTTTACTTATTTATTTATATAAATCTGCAACAGCAGGTATTCAATAAGAAGAATTATGACCACTTTCATGTCACCAACACAATATACACAAACGTTACTGTTAAAGCTATAGGAAACATTGCATTAATTTGAATTGTAGATTGATTTGAATTGTAAATTAATTTTTCAAATGTATGTTGCTGAACCTGAACACACACGCATTCACGCACACGTGGACACACATGCATGCATACATACATACACACACTCACTCACTCACGCACGCACACACACACACATGCATACATACAAACACACACATGCATGCATACATACATACATACATACAAACACGCACGCACGCACACACACACACACACACATGCATACATACAAACACACACATGCACGCATTCACGCACATGTGGACACACATGCATACATACATACACACACACTCACGCACACACACACACATGCATACATACAAACACACATGCACGCATTCACGCACACGTGGACACACATGCATACATACATACACACACTCAGGCATGCACGCACGCACGCAGCTTTGGAACATACTCCTCATCGCTGTCTGCACTATCACTGAGACAACTATCCTCACTTTCCTGGAGCCCTGACGCGAGTTTGCACTTTTACGCGCTTGCCGTAAAACATGGAAGGTTTCATTCGGATCTGCATAAAAATAAATAGCTTTTGTATTCATATCCCAGCATGGTGTATCCCAGCATGGTGTCTGTATACAGACTATTGAAAATAACTAAGCAAATTACAAAGGTTTACCTAGATAAACTGTCACGAAAGGCGTTTTTTTTATATTTCTATATAGCGCTGGTTAGCGGTCAGCATTAGGCTTATGGTCCACTGTCGCTAATATGCTACAAAGCTAAATATTACAATAACTTAAAAAATACTTTTCACACATATTTCACCTCATTACGTCCAGTGTATAAGCACACAATAAGCAGGTGAGTATTTTTATCTTAGCACAACTTGCCTTATATAAACCTCAGGATCAAACTTTCCCCGACTCATATCCATAACTTCGCAACCGGAGTAATCCTCATGCGTAAACAGGGAATAAGTACGTCACTTTGCAATCCCACTAGAAACAAGTGCTTGTCGAAGGTTTCTAGGTCCGTAGCGAATATGCACTAACCGGCATTGGGGGAATGCAGACGCTATCTCGGCTGGTTGATTGAGTCAAACGGTTTGTCGCATATTTGCGACAGTGGGCGTTAAGGGGTTAAATTACCACTATAACCAGTAGATGGCGGCAGAGCAGCACTTATTGACTTGTTAGCAACTTCCACTTCTTAAAATATGGAAAAAAGTAGGAAGTCACAATGTCTTGTGAAAAACAAAAACTTTTCTTCAAATTGTGACTGAATTACACAGAAATCAAGTAAAGAGTTCTCCTTTTATTATCACTGAAGCAGTCTGTCAGTTCAGTGTGATACTATAGAACAGTGGTCACCAACCTTATGCTGCTCATGCTACTAGTGTTGGGGAAGCTACTCTGAAACAGTAGTTTGACAAGCTACAAGCTGCTTATACATGAAAGTAGTTAAACTACAGTCAAGCTACCCTTCTGAAAAAGTAGTTAGATACACTACAAGTTACTACCAAAATGTAGCTAGCTACATCGAAACTACTTAGATTTTTTTAAATTGCATTTACAAATAACTGAATAATCGTTAATGGAGAATGTTTTAAGTTAAATGTGTGGGGTTTTTTTGCAAACTATCCAAATATACAATACTCAAATGTAGTCTATATCTCAAACTGACTGTCAAAGTGCAAAATCATGTCACATCAATGCAAGAACAAAATATAAGCAACTTTGATAAACAGGAGTAGACAAAAATGCATACCGTATTTCCTCAAATAAAAGCCTGTAGTCAATTAAACGCCGGGCCTCTGATAGTGGCCGGGGGCGTGGCTTGCACAAACAAATAAAGGCCGGTCTCAAATTAAGGCCGGGGAAAAATTATTTCCTTTCATTTCATGTGCATTCAAGTTCAGCGTAATGTACAGTAGGGTTGTGCCGAAGGAGTGAAACCATCGTGACCATCGCCCCCAGCTGTAAGTCTTGCGAGTGCGACGCACACTAATCCTGGTCTCTTCTATACTTAACCTAAACTCTTTGCAGGGATTGCTCTGTAAATTAAATTGAGAATATAACTGATGCATATATGCTATTTTAAATACTGTAGTCTATGAGAGATGTGACATGTGTTAGTCTGTGAAAGCTACACAAATGATCTGGACAATCTCTTAGCCTCTTGTCTTTTTTACACATCTTACTCTGCATTTAACTTAAACTATTTTATTTTGTACAAGAAAACAGCACAGGCTTCAAAATAAATTATGCTATTGAAATATTGTAAAGTGGTCATTTGAACTACTCGAACGAACATTTAAAAAACAATATGCAAAATCAAAATTGAATAGCTCCATAACAGATTGAGAAAAGTGCGTGCGTTAGTTGGGATAGAAAAATACTGAAATGATAGGGTTTTTTTTAAGTAGAAAATAATATTTATGTAAAGAGATATATATTAAAATAAAAACTGCTTAAAGGAACACTTCTTAAGTGCAAGGAAGCTTTTTTCCCTCACGTGGAATATAGAAAGCACATTAGTTGGGTTAGTAAAATAACAAAATTATAGTGTTTATATCGAGTCTATAAAACACGAAAGAACAACAAATATATCAGAAAAGCCTTTCTTTAAAGTGAATTTCGTTTTGTGTAAATTGTATCTTAATTTTAATGTATGTTTTATCAACTAAATTGCCCGGATTTAATAAATAACAAGCAAATAGCTATAACAGACAATGACATGGAGGCGGAGGCGGCTGCGCAGCGTGAACAACGGCTTAAATGAACTAGCCTACTAGAAAAGAAAAAAAACTTTAGTCAGGGGCAGCCCATACTATTTATTTCAGATAGGCCTATATTTGATCCAGCATGTCACAAAGGGAGTTCTGGGTTGAGTGCGCGGTGCTGAGCGGAATGAGCTTCAGAAATGAGCAGAATCTCCAGAAAGGCGCTTGATCTCCACTGGAGGAAATATTACCGCTCTTTCAACGTACACATCGCAACAGTCACAATATGACCTCATGTATGTTTTAAAAACACAATTCAACTTATAAATAACACTTTTTAATGGACCACTTAAAATGTTTATTACAAATAAATTATTAAATTCTAAAAATGAATAAAATGAACAACATTTGCATTACATTTGCAATCCTTTGAAAAACCACCCCACTTCCCGCGGCCCCTGATGATATCTGTCCTCTGGAACGTTATCGCTTTTCATTTAAAACAGTTTATTTAAAACAATTATTTTTTTCAAATAGATGGAATTCGAAATACAGGCCTGCCCCTAATAAAAGCCTGCTTCAAATAAAAGCCTGTGACCTTCTACAGTTCAGGTAAATAAAGGCCCCGGCTTTTATTTGAGGAAATACGGTGTGTGTGTGTGTGTATATATATATATATATATATATATATATATATATATATATATATATATATATATATATATATATATATATATATATATATATATATATATATATATATATATATATATATATATATATATATATATATATATATATATATATATATATATATAGCAGGATAATCAACTTAAAAATGCTATTATTCACCTGTATGTACTTAAAGTCTTCAACGCAGACAGCGTTTTAATCTTTTGTTTGTATAAATCAAGTGTAACCTTTACTAGTCGATTCGTGTGAAGTTATCAACCCACTCCTGTATGTCCTTTACATAATCATCAGACGATCTCTTCTCTGTGAACCGTAAAGCCGCAAGATGTGCGATGAAACAATAGATGGCGGTAACGCACGATTTTTAGTATGTGATCAACTACTGGAAAAGCTACATTGTTTCAAAAGTAACTGAGCTACTGACAAGCTACTGAAAAATGTAGTTAAAGGTCCCATGGCATGGCATTTTTCTATTATTTTATAATGTTTCCTGAGGTGTACTTATATTGTTAGTATGCTTTTTACATCAAAAAATGTCATAGTATAGAAAAAATGCCTTTTATTTCTAAATTGTTATTACCCCTCTGGCTTGAATGCTCTGTTTCAAGGGGCGTGTCTGCTGTGAGACTTCAGTGAAAACGTCACTGTTGTGATTGGCTGACATCTTTGTATATTAAATGAGTGTTAGATTATGTTGCGGAGGGGGCGTGGTTTAGCGAAGCACTGCACGCACTGCATGCATGAGAGAGAGAGAGAGAGAGACTGACTGTGCACTCGTGAACCACGGAGAGCTGGAGGAAGTTTTGTAACAGACTTCATTGTAATGTATCTTATAATTTGTTTTTGTGTACATTTTTGACATTTCTGTGCGTTTAAATAGGTTTTAGGTCTGTATTATCTTGGTAAATAAGTAGGGACTTTTATTTTGACGGGTGTTGCAGTCTACGGAGCGATATGAAAAAAGAGGGAGCGCTCGTGAGAGCTTGCGGTTCATCATTCAGTGCAGTGGGTTTAAGCAGATTTAAAGTTTACAGTTTGTTTAGCACCCAAACCCAAACCCAAACTGTGTGCTGTTAGTGCGAGCTTATTTGTATCTAAGAGTTCTGAATAAACAGTCCCAGTCACGTCGACTCTCTGTCTTCCACCTTTGTAACACATGTAATTTTATGATCTATTCCTATCACATGAAAAGCTGACATGAATACAGTAAGAGCTTTGTGCAGCATAACAGCGTCATTCATTATAATGGCAGTTTGGGCAAGTGTGCAGATACACTCGCGACGTGTGATTGACAGATCCGGACATTATAAAGAGTGTTCTTAGATCGCTTTCTGTAGTTGAATCACTTAAAAAACGGATTTGTTTCATGCTACTAACAGAAACGATCGTTTTAGTCACTGGCTTGATTCACTGATGCATTATGCTTAGGGCATCAAGACGGCGAAACGATCTAGAAAGAAAGTCTGAGTGAACACATCAGAAATCACTGATCACAGATCAGGCATTAATGAACACTGTTACTCACTGTTTGTCGCTTTGCTGTCGAATCCATATCGTAAAGTCTGTTTAAGCCTGTGCTGACATAAACTGAATCAATTTTCTCCAAGTGCTCTGGGCGGGCAAAGCAGAGGAAGGGGGAGGTAACCTTTCCTGGTATGACGTCATAATAGGAAAATTCCAGATCAGCACGTCTGAGCTCTCATTTTCTCAAAGGCAGAGAAAGACATCCAGAACTCGGTTTACACCCATCAAAATTTCTAGCCACTTGGGGACCATATACAGGCTAGGGGAACTCGTATTAATGTAAAAAAAAAACTCATAAAATGAAATTTTCATGCCATGGGACCTTTAAGTTAGTAGCTTAGCTACTTGTAGTTAACTACTCCCCAACACTGCATGCTACACACATGTAGCATGAGCAGTTGTTTTTTATTTAAATTAGATTTCAAGACTGTAAGCAAATACAGAATGTTCTGACTTCAGCTATGTGAAATTGTTACATGAGACACACCTGCACAAAAAAAACAGATGGACTGAATAAAAATGCTAATTCACTCTCTGACAGTAGGTGGTGCTTGTGGAAAATAAGTGTTTTTTTGGGTACCGCTGTAAAAATGCTATCAAAACTGTTCTGAAGACAGTCAGTTTCGTTCAGAGATACATTCATGATGTAACCCCCCTCCCCTCCCCAATTCAATATTTATATTTTTCTTCCTATATTTCAAGCATCGCGAACAGTGATCTTGCTGGGCCTATTTATGCCTGGTCCACTTCATGTGTTTTTACAGATCAGATATACATCTGATTTATCAGAACGATTTCATTTACACTTGATCACATAAATGTGTCTTCAATTTCTTCAATTCTTCCACGCTATATGCATTTTTAATGGAGTTCACGTCACCGAAATCAACAAATATGAGCTGCATTTTATTGATCAACAGCTAATTTCAAAATCAAGGACTGCAATAGGAGAGAGAGTGGCATAAGAACTGATCATTTAGTTTCTTTACTTTTAATGATAATGGTTGTGTATGGAGCGTCTGCAACTTTTACTTTCATTTGCGTCAGTTTGCTGAAGAGATATTCAGCTGCTTGTCTGCGGCCATGCGTGCTCATATAGTCATATCTAACTATAACATCGGTCGATTTGTGCTGTGCGAATTTTGAGGTTGCAGAGAATACATTTTAGGAGCATATGGAGCGCTTTACACAGAGAGACCGGATAGCTGGCCTGAATGGTTGTAGCCAAGTGTAAGCAAAACTCACATATCTGATATTTCACAGGGGTTTATTATCAGCGTCGTCGATCCCACGCATACATGGGGCAGTTTGCAAAACACTCCACTAACAACTGCGTTACTGAACAGAAAATAAACAGGGCAAAGAGCAACAGAAATATAGAACGCATACATGTGATGTTCACAGCTCGCGCTCCATCCACGGACTGCCCACTCATCAGCGAGTGAGTGAGTGCGTGCGTTCTGCCTAGGAGCAGTACCTAATTCTACTTGTTACATTTTGTTACTTATTTTACGGTTATTTTATCGGGAGCTACCGGGACAGTGATAAAGATCTACGATCGCGATCAACGGGTTGACGACCACTGCTATAGAAGAACAATGGTAGAACATTTAATAAGAAGAACTGGAAAATGGAAAAACATTTAATAAGAGCAGAATATTTACATTTTAAAGGTTTCTACACATTACTGTTGTTAATAAAAAGCTGCGTTTCCACCGCAGGAACTTTCCCCAGGAACTTTGGGGTGGTACTCAGTGTGTTTCGACCACAGGAACCAGGGTCTAAATGAAGTTCCGGGTAAATATTTCCCCCTCCAAACGGCCCTGCTCCCGAGATGGTACTTTTTCAAAGTTCGGGAACTTTCGGGGGTGGGACTTGGCCACTGAACATGCTGATTGGTTGAGCTAACGCAGCATTTTATTTCAACAGGCATTTTTAAAAGTCTTTTGCGAGGTTCGTTCTGCGTTCAGTAAATATCAGTCTTGCTCTTTCTGTCCGATGGCGCACGTTCGTCTCAGCAATCGCACGGTCAATGTCCGTAATAGCTGATAATAACATACGTTGTCTTATTTTAAATCTAGCTTTACGAGCTTTCAGAATACGCTTTAGTATCAGTGCTCGTCTCTTTTCTGCAGTTTTGGTTCTGGTTCGTGAAGTTCACGGTTCATTTTACTGTCTATACAATGGCTATGGCCATTCATTCATGTGAGTAACGATCGCTAGGCTAGGTTTGAATTATTAAAGACGCAATCTGAGAGAAGCGACAACGCATCGCCAATGACCGAGATATTTTCAGAAAATGTGAAATGTGTTTTTACTGGAACCGACGACAGACAGTTGTGTAGTGCAGGGGTTTTCAAACTTAATGATGCCAAGGACCCCCAAATATGATGAACCTTTATGCGGGACCCCCTTCCTAAAATCCATCTATTTTTATGTACGAAAAAACATTTAAACTGTTAGATAAATAGTAAGTGTGACATTATAAATAAAACGTATTGTTTCCCAACTTAAATTGGCTATTAAGGTTGGATGTATAAACCCGAAGAAGAATATTTTCAATTAAAAATTATTTGTATAAACAACTTTCACAATTAATGTATGCAAGCAGCGTACGTACCGTGTTAAGAAAACTGCCTTACAACCCCAGTGAGCTAGATATAGGGGACTATAGTGAGAAAAACTCACTAGGAAGATACAAAGCAAACATATACAATTCTGGAATGTATACGGCAAGAAAGGTTAGAAACATTTCGAAATGAAACCGTTAGAATATTCGGTAGACTTTATCCATTTTTGCTTTGTCTTTTTATTCTCTGAAATTTTCTGGGGACCACTTAGAACCTTCTGGGGGTCCCCGGACCCCAGTTTGAAAACCCCTGGTGTAGTGTATGATCATGTCGTGGCATTATGTGTTGCCACTTTTACAGGGGAAATATTTACAGTCTTTTTCTGTTTTGTATTTCTCCAGGTTAATCTTGATAAGCTGTATGTTTTAGCCGTAAACCATGTGTTCAAGAAGAATCTTTTGCCTTTACTAATGGATCAGTCAAAGAAAATCCAGCATCTTGGTCCCAGCAAAGAGTTGTCCAGTGTGACTCAGAGCATCATTAAACATGCACTGTGCATTCAAAATCTGGAACTTGCTGCAGCCACAATCCATAAAATTGCTCAGGACCTTCCTGCAGGTGAGTCAGGTGGTATAACAGCACTCTCCCTTTTTTTTAATAAAGCCAGTTTTGTTCAGGTTGCTCTTTTATATATCCTGTACAATGAAATAGCCAATGGTGTCAAACTCTAAAAATGGCCAAAAAGTGACATGAAAGTAGTATATCACAAGTCTTCGGAAGGAATACAAGCGTTTTGAGTGAGGAACAGACCAAAGTACAAGTTGTTATTCATGAAATGTGTTTTCCAATGCAAACATTGGTGCCTGATGCTGCTGTAGTGGACTTGAGTGAAGGCATTGCATTTAGATTTTTTCTTTTAATGTTTTATTATTATTATTATTTGATTCCAGGTGCAGAAAAGACTGATTTCTTAAAGTTCAGTTTGGAACTTGTACACAAGTTGCTGAAGTCTGATGCTCTGGAGGTAAGTTGGCTTCTCAAATCTAAATATTATGTTGTTTTGATGACAAACAATGTAAAACCATGTTTTGCAAGTTCACCATTTATATTTGATAAATTGATAAACATGAAACATGGCTCTGCTGTAAAAAAAAAAAAATCCCTTTTTTTTTTTTATTGCATACCATACTGAACTGTATTGAACAGTACTGCTCGGTGGAAACGAGTCATAAGTCCATCTGGTATTAATGCATCTCCAGTAGCCTCTTGTGGTCAGATTTTGTTGAGTGTGCATCTCTGATTTTGTGTCTACAAATAATTTAAAATTTTTGCCCATTTTGAAGTGAGGCAAAAAAAACGATGAAGAATGTTTTATTTATATAGTGCCTTCCAAGCATTACAATTTGAATATTTTGTCGAGATTTAAAGCCTCAGTCCATAACTTTTTGTGCTATAGCAGTTAATAAACAGAACTGCATGCGTCTTGCGGAAGAACATTCCAGCCGGAGCTACTTCTCTCTGTTTAAAGGGTTGAAAATGAAAATTCTGTCATTAATTACTTACCCTAATGTCGTTCGACACTCGTAAGACCTCTGTTCATCAACATATAAAATGTCCTCATATTTCATAAATCACAAACACACACACAAAAGATAATCAAATGCTTATACAGTGAGGAAAATAAGTATTTGAACACCCTGCTATTTTGCAAGTTCTCCCACTTGGAAATCATGGAGGGGTCTGAAATTGTCATCGTAGGTGCATGTCCACTGTGAGAGACATAATCAAAAAAAAAAATCCAGAAATCACAATATATGATTTTTTAACTATTTATTTGTATGATACAGCTGCAAATAAGTATTTAAACACATCAGCTAGAATTCTGATCCTCAAAGACCTGTTAGTCTGCCTTTAAAATGTCCACCTCCACTCCATGTATTATCCTAAATTAGATGCACCTGTTTGAGGTCGTTAGCTGCATAAAGACACCTGTCCACCCCATACAATCAGTAAGAATCCAACTACTAACATGGCCAAGACCAAAGAGCTGTCCAAAGACCCTAATTTGTACACCTCCACAAGGCTGGAAAGGGCTACGGGGAAATTGCCAAGCAGCTTGGTGAAAAAAGGTCCACTGTTGTAGCAATCATTAGAAAATGGAAGAAGCTAAACATGACAGAAGCTCCATGCAAGATCTCACCTCGTGGGGTCTCAATGATCCTAAGAAAGGTGAGAAATCAGCCCAGAACTACACGGGAGGAGCTGGTCAATGACCTGAAAAGAGCTGGGACCACCGTTTCCAAGGTTACTGTTGGTAATACACTAAGACGTCATGGTTTGAAATCATGCATGGCACGGAAGGTTCCCCTGCTTAAACCAGCACATGTCAAGGCCCGTCTTAAGTTTGCCAATGACCATTTGGATGATCCAGAGGAGTCATGGGAGAAAGTCATGTGGTCAGATGAGACCAAAATATAACTTTTTGGTCATAATTCCACTAAACGTGTTTGGAGGAAGAAGAATGATGAGTACCATCCCAAGAACACCATCCCTACTGTGAAGCATGGGGGTGGTAGCATCATGCTTTGGGGGTGTTTTTCTGCACATGGGACAGGGCGACTGCACTGTATTCACTGCCATGTATTGCTAGATTTTGGGGAACAACCTCCTTCCCTCAGTTAGAGCATTGAAGATGGGTCGAGGCTGGGTCTTCCAACATGACAATGACCCGAAGCACACAGCCAGGATAACCAAGGAGTGGCTCTGTAAGAAGCATGTCAAGGTTCTGGCGTGGCCTAGCCAGTCTCCAGAACTAAACCCAATAGAGAATCTTTGGAGGGAGCTCAAACTCTGTGTTTCTCAGCGACAGGCCAGAAACCTGACTGATCTAGAGAAGATCTGTGTGGAGGAGTGGGCCAAAATCCCTCCTGCAGTGTGTGCAAACCTGGTGAAAAACTACAGGAAACGTTTGACCTCTGTAATTGCAAACAAAGGCTACTGTACCAAATATTAACATTGATTTTCTCAGGTGTTCAAATACTTATTTGCAGCTGTATCATACAAATAAATAGTTAAAAAATCATACATTGTGATTTCTGGATTTTTTTTTTTAGATTATGTCTCTCACAGTGGACATGCACCTACGATGACAATTTCAGAACCCTCCATGATTTCTAAGTGGGAGAACTTGCAAAATAGCAGGGTGTTCAAATACTTATTTTCCTCACTGTAAGTCAATGATGGAGAAAAGCACTTCTCTTTGCACCTTCTCAAATTCATTCATAAATGGAAACTCAACAGGTATACAGTATAATCAGTAACTAAAAAAAACACTGTTAATGAGAAAAGCAGCACTGGACAGGTTAGTTGGAAAATGTGTTTTCCACATTTAGAAAGGAAAATATTTCCACAACGTTTTGAAACGTTTCCACATAAGATAATTATTAATGCTGAAAACATGATTCATTCACAGCTCTAAAAAGTAATAATAATAACTCTGTCTTTGTGAGTAAATGTGTGTCGTGTGCATTAAATGTTGTTTCAGTCTCTTGTGCCTCTATCATTAAAAATGAACTGGGATCTTGAGGTCATATCCTCTTTAAGGGATGCTCCAACCAAACAAAAAAATGGGATTTGCTCACCCTTGTGTCATTCCAAAACTGTGCGACTTACTATCTTCTGTGGAACCGTTTAGAACTGCCCATGCTAGCTAGCTGAGTAGTTGAAATTCATGCAAAGTAGAAGCTGAAACTTCTTTTCTGTTTACAGAAATAACATAAACGCAGGAATGACTTGATGTTGTTAAAACATTTATTTAATACATATCTGTCCAACTCCTTCATACTCTATCCCTCTCTCTTCTTGATTCGTCTTGTTTGGATCTTTTACCAGGAAAATTTGCAGACTCGAGGTGAGGCACTCATCTCTAAACTGCAATTGCAATATCAGCGCTCGGCCACAGACAACGCTCTCCTTTCATCTCAGCTCAGCTCCCCAGAGCTCCTCAAACTCACAGGCCTGCCTGGTCGCCTTATTGTAGCTCTCTTTGAGCATAGCTCTGTGGTGGACCGTATGAATAACCCTGCTGGGATGACCTACCCTGGTAAGGACTAGTAGTATAGTATCTGTCTGTGCTATACGAATTGCTTTATTACATTCGATCTTGAATTTCGATATATTTTCTGTAGTTTTAATTTTTGTCTTATTTCCACTTATTTTCTATTTTAAAAAACTGACGCTTGGGGGGTCTAAAGCAGTATTTATTAATCAAAATCCTACACACACACTACCGTTTAATAGTCTGGAGTCAGAAATGAATACTTTATTCGGCAGGGGCACATTTAATTGAGCAAAAGTGACAGTAAAGACTTTTTAAATTCATCAAAGAATAATGAAAAAATGTATCACAATTTGCACACTATTTAGATGCACAACTATTTTTAACATTGATAAAAAGAAATATTTCTTGAGCAGCAAATCAACATATTAGAACGATTACCAGAGTAATGATGCTGAAAATGAATCTTTGCCATCAAAAACGTAAATTACATTTTAAAATATATTAAAGCTACTCTAAGCTATTATAAAATAACAATATGATGAGAGAGTGCAAACAAATCTTCAGACTTTACCCAAAGTCCTGTCGTGTTACCCTTTATTCATATTTTTAGAGTTTTGGGGACAATATTTTGCTGAAAATTGCATACATATGTTATTTGCCTGTGCATGTCACATCATATCCGCACACAAAGGACAAATAGCTCCTACTATGGGTAGCATGAAACTGAACATTTGTTATCACAATGAACAAGACAAATGTACCGTTCAGATCGGCAAGACTCTGAGAAATCACTCATTATAAAAACAAATTAAAAATGTTATTTATTTGTCTGCTTGCTCTGTTAGGATGTCCTGTATCCATGTGTTCAACATTGCCAAATAACACATTTAAACTGTGTTCTTCTGCAAGATGCATGCAGTTTTATTTTATTACTTTATCTTAAAAGTTATAGAGGGCCCTATTGTAACAATCTAAGCGCATGGTCTAAAGTGCACAGCACAAGTGTGTGTCCGAATCCACTTTTGCTAGTTTAACGACGGGGCCAGGCACATGGCCAAGGGTTGTCCCTATTCTCTTAATGAGTCATGGGTGTGTTTTGGGTGTAATGTGCAATAAACCAATCAGAGTCTCATCTCTCATTCCCTTTAAAAGCCAGTTGATCGTTTGCTGACTGAGCCAGCTGTCAATAAAAGCTTTTCTTTGACTAACAAGGAAGTTTTCAGTTCTGAAACTTACAGGATATTCTTATATTACCATGACCCTTTATATATTAAAAGCTCAAGGGAAAGTTGATTTCTCAATACATGCATTATGACATGTAGGCATTTGTTTCTTTTTGTACACAATAATAATCATTTACATTTATTTTTAATATTTAAAAATGTTGCTGCTGCATCCCTGTGTGAGGTAGGCCTATTTTTATTTGACAAAAAAACTATTCCGGTTCTTCAAAGCTTCAAACGGATTCAGTGTATTTTCGTTTTGTCATCTTAATTTGGTAATTATTTAAGTGAAAAATATTTAGTGTAGGCCTATTTATTTTATTATTTTTAATTATTTTATGATATCTGATCTGTATGCTGATGTTTGCATCAAAAATAAAAAATTTGCATCAAAATGAACCGATATGAGCATAGCCTACAGCAGGTTATTTTTAATTTAATTCAATTTTAATTAAGAATAGGCAACATTATGCCAGGATGACTTTCCTTCCTTTGCCATACCTGAAGTTGCTGCATTGGCTGCTGTCTGTAGATTCCTTCATGCACAACTCGTATTCTTTCGTATGTTTAATACGCAAATGTTTTAACAGCTTGTTTAGTGTCCTTGCCACCATGAGACAAATCGGCATTTCGAACATGTAGCTCGACTTGAATCGCCTTCTTTCGACTGAGAGTACTGCCAAACAACATGTTTTCTGTGCACGAGTTCCATTTTCACTCTCACAGCCTGCATGGTCGAATGGTCCACCTAGTAGGCTAAACACTTGCCCCTAAATCTACGGCGGCATCATTACGTTCGACCAGCGGAGGCGCGTAGTGCATGCCTGTAGGGCTCGGTTCGGTGGAAAAAAAATCTAAGGTTCGGCAGAAACCGAACCCCGTCAAAAACCCCAATATTCAGCCGAATCCGAACCCGAATCCTGGATTCGGTGCATTCCTACTTTGAACCAGGTTTTTGTTGGTCAATGGCGCAGTCGATTTCAGTTGCCTCAAAATAGCAACACGCCAACAGTGAGCCTGAACACCTCGTTTTCAGACCAGCACGCCCATGGGCGAACATTGCGCCGGGTGTATGATAGGGCCCTTTGTGTAGCTTTTAATAGAAAACCTCTTTTTTTTTTATATGTCTCAGTATTCCTGTTAATTACTGTAGATGCATCCTTGGTAAGGATAAGAAAGCATATCTTAACCTGTATAGATAGAGAGAGAGGTTTTTATTTGTATTCAGCCCCCTTTTTCTGAAACTGGACAGACATTCACAGTGTGGCCAAGGATATTGCCTCCATCAATGGTGTCGATCTTCTGAAGATCCGGAACATTCTTTTGGAGAAATGGTTGTGCCAAACAGGGCAGTCTAATGGCAAGGTATGTAAAATATATCATACACGCTACAAATTCTGCAATTCTGTCTTTTGAGAGACAAATACATTTATTTTCTATAGAAGTAGCAAATCCCTACTGTAGCTTCTGTGCGTGTAAAAATACTTAGTATGAGGCTGCATTATTAGACTAGACTTAAATTCATACCCTCATTTCTGCAGGACATAAATCAGCAGGACTTCGTGACTGATATAAATGATGACCCTGATCTCATGAGGTACTTTATACAAAATCTAAAAATTGTACAGTATTTTTTTTACCATATAATATGATGTAACATTACCAAGTGGATTAAACATGTTTCTGTAACATGGTTAGAAGTCTTATCGAAGTCTCTCTCTCGCTCTTTCTTTTCCTGTTCTTCTCTTTATACTGCAGAGTTGTTTATTTGCTGCAGATGCACCCCATGGATATAAGTGCTCGTTTGCTCAGCCCCATCCTGACAGAACAAACATGGGTAAGTAGGTTTTTTCACCCTCAGTAGAAACCTGGACATCAGGCCCTGCTCAAGTCTTGATCTTATCATTGCAAGGTGTGGGGGAGGGTGCAGAACCATTGGATGCAAATCTTTGGGTACACATAATGCAGTTCATGAGGTTTTCAAAGGCAATTTTTGCAAATGACTCAAAATAAAATTAGGTTAGATTCGTATAGAGGACCAAAACTGCGAAATAATAAATAAATGAGCAAATGTGAATGATAAATATGTATATTTCATAAAATAAATTATAAATACATAAATAAATCAAATGGGGAAATTATATTAAATTATTCTTACTATTTGGTCATGCATTCATTGTACAAATTGTTTTGTCTGAACTTGCAAGCCGTGTGTGGTCAAAAGTAAATGGAACCCATTTGTATTTATGATTCAGAAATAGATTATGAAATGGTCCAGATTATGAAAATCACCAATAGATTTAAATATAATAAAACCCTAATGTACATAACTGATAACAAAAAAAAACTGAGAAGAAACAATTGTTTAATTGGAAAAAAAAAAAGCAACCAAATATCAATTCATCAGTTTTTCACTAATTTATAAGATGATTTGTACTTTTTCACTTACAAAAACTGTACATTTAACTGGTTTTATGTAAAATTACATTAAGTGTTCTGTTTGATCTATAAATATGTAATAGTAAAAACTAAAGTTATAGAACTTGCCATTTAACTTTTTTTTCGCTGTAGCATTTTACAGCCATTTTTTAAATTATTTTTGACTAAAGTTTAACTCAACTAAAAAAGTTAATTTAAAAAGTAGTATTAAAATAGAAGCAAATTATTATCTTGTTCATCAAGATCGCTTTATCTCACAGGCATGCATAAATAAGGTTTTGTCAGATTGCAAGAATGACTTCTGAGAGTGTTTGAAGCAAGCGGCAACCTCCCGTGGTCTCTCTTGAAACCAACACTGAAGTGACTTAAACTGCAATTCATCGACTGTCTGCTTGGGACAGGCTCCAAAAGGGAGCAGAATCTCATTGAGCCCCATGTTAAAATGCCCAACTTTACAGCAGAAAAAAACGGAAAACATAAACGGCCGTCGATGGCATTCTCAAGTGAAACGAGTTAAGGCTTGGACCCAGAAACGGCGTTCCCTAACAAGCGGATATTTGTGGCAATAGCCAACAATATGGGTCAAAATTATCGATTTTTCTTTTATGCCAAAAATCATTAGGATATTAAGTAAAGATCATGTTCCATGAAGATATTTTGTTAATGTCCTACCGTTAATATATACAAAATGTATTATTATTAGTAATATGCATTGCTAAGGATTTCATTTGGACAACATTAAAGGCGATTTTCTCAATGTTTCGATTTTTTTGCACCCTCAGATTCCAGATTTTTAAATAGTTGTATCTCGGCCAATTTTTTGTCCTATTCTAACAAATATGTCAAAACAAATATCCCTACAAATACACCATACATCAATGGAAAGCTTATTTATTCAGCTTTCAGATGATGTATGAATCTCAATTTCAAAATATTGACTCTTATGACTGGTTTTGTGGTCCAAGGTCACATAAGTCTGTGATTGGCTACAATGATCAAGGCACGGGAGCGTTGGTAAGCACATTGAAGTGTTTGAAAGTGTTTTGAAAGCGGGAGCAGAAGCGTTTGAAAGCACAAGCAGACGGACCGGTCCGCTGAGAGACGCCTGCTTTCAAAAACTCCCGTGTGTATCTGTGCAAGCGCTCTGTGAAAAGCGTCATTGATGTATATTTGAAGCACTGATCATTGTAGCCAATCACAGACATGTTTGATGAGCGTGTGAACACAATGGCCAGAGTTGGTCAGAGGTGTTTACGAAGTCGGTACTTTTGACAACACTAGTTTGAAGCATCATTTAGAATGTGTTGAAAATAAAGAAATCAGTAATGTTTTGCATATTATTCACCATAGTTTTCCAGCAAAATAAATGTTTATTTTTACTTGCCGGTCATAAAGTAATTTGTGGCATTTTTGTTGGCAGGAAAGTAAGGTCTGACGTGCTTAATATTGGTTCATCTTTTTTCAGCCCCTGGGAGGATCGGGCCTTCGCTTGACCTTTGAACATCGCAGTCGTGCTTTGATATGTCTCACTCACTTAGCAGATGCTGCCACTTTGGAGGCACTCGCAAACCAGCCTAGTAGCAAAATCAAGTGAGCAGCATCAAGAATATTCTATTAATGATCATTTCCTTTCACTTATTTATGTCCGGTTTTAAACACTTTTCAAGGTAGAAAATCGAGATTGATGAATTTTCAGCATTAATGACCATGTATTGATGTTTTCACAGATATTATTTGAAGTGTTACATGTACCTTGCCCAGATGGAGGCTCTGAACATTCCCTATACCTTGGAAATGTTCATTAGCAGCCCGAAAGAAGGCATGATCAAGGGTTTATGGAAGAACCACAACAACGAACCTCAGGTAGATATTGCAACTAATATTGAAACCACTTTATTATAACAGTCAAGTTCTGTCAGTTTTACTACAGGTTTGGAAAAAAAGTGTGGGATGATGATGAGTGGTGGGGGAATCAGTAAGATTTTTGTTAGTTTGTTTGTCTCTTTGTTTGGTTCTTTTTAAGAAATTAGTACTTCTATTTAGCAAGGATGCATTAAATTGTAATTTTTGTTGTTGTTGTTGTTACAAAAGGATTATATTCCAAATAAATAACTTTCTATTTACCAAAGAACCCTGAAAAAATGTATTCCACAAAAATATATAACCATTTTCAACATTAACCAAGTTTCCATTACAGATTTGCATAAAACGTTTGCGATATTTCTAAATGTCGATAAAAAACTATTGCAAAATGACACCGTTTCCATTAACCAATGTTATGCGACTAAAATTTCTTCCTCGCACGATAAGTCCAAAAATCATGGCGATGGATGTTGGTAGGTTTACGTATATCACAGTCACCGCACTATCCATTATTTGTAATCGAAGGAGACGTAGGCAAGCATTAATGGCAAGGAAAGCCCCTTATATGTGGGAGCGGCTACGTATGAGGTGTTTCTCCCTCATATCTGCTTCGAGGTCTTGATAAATTGTGGCATTTCTTTGTTTAATAAATAACCCTCTCGTTTTCTGTCCAAACATACTGCACCATCCCCTGTAAATGCAAAAAAAAAAAAATTCCATTGCAGTTTTGTGAAATAGTCCTTTTTTGAATTTCCTGAAAAACCACCTCATGCAAGCATTCATTTTTTTATTGCGATATATAGGAGTTTTTGCTAAATTGATGTTTCCATAGAGCGTATTTGGAATTTCAATTTGCGCAATTTTAAGGGTAATGGGAACACAGCTATTGAATTATAGAAATCTGTTATCAAGTAGTTTATTTTTTGACTGACTGAAAAGCATAAACACTGTGTCACTGCTCTTTTTGAGTGTCCTAAGTTGTTGGACCCATTGTAAGGCATGTAACAACTAAAAAATCAAAAAAATAAATATCAGTTAAAGCTTTGTGTATCTGACTTATTGTATATATCTCAATGCCACTAAAGCATAATCTGTATACATTTTTCATTATTTCTTTCCAGGCTGTCCGTCTTGTGGCAGATCTCTGTTTGGAGTATGAGGTTTATGACTTACAGCTGTGGAACAGTGTCTTGCAAAAACTTGTGTCGTTCAATATGGTTAGTCACATGTACATTACTATCCTTTTAAAGCTGTTATAGTCATTAGTTAGTCATCTTGTGCACAAACACTGCATCCTGAAACAATGGGGATGATGCAAAATCACAACTTTTTGATATTGGAAAAATCCAAGAAAATTGGGCATGTGAATTATGAATCCTGCCTTTTTTTAGATGATTAGTCATATATTTTTTTTACTGTGTTTGAACAGTGTAACTGAAGCTGGCTGGAGTTACGACATTCATGTGATGTTTGTTTAGGTGGACGGTACATTGCTGCCTCCTTGTGTTCATTGCTGCTGTCAATTTAAAAAAAAAACTTATTTTTCTTCTATAGACGAGCTACTTGCAGAAGGTTCTTGATGCTCTCATTGCAGTGCCCAGCCTTTTAGAGGTAATTGTTTTCCTAACCTTTGTTTTTATTTAGATCAGGGGTGTCAGACTTATTTTGGGGAAATGGCCTTAAATATAAGGGGTGTGACGAGACACTTAGCTCACGAGATACAAGATTGTGTTCACGAGAACAAAACAAGATTTTTGCACAGGTTTTTTTAAGAAATCCTCAATGACAAAATTCATGACTGGAAAAATAGTCTGCAGGTGCATTTTGAAAAGTGTTCTCTCGTATGATTTCACATGAGTCTCTTCAGACCTTACTGTACATGAATTAGGAGCTTCCAGAACTTCTGATTGTGACCTCCTGATTGAACTAGGATTGAACTAATAGACTGTGTGTGAGCTCCTAATTGAACTCCTTTCCACAAATTGAACATATAGATAAAAACAGTATAAATAACAAAAATAAATAACAGTGTCTTTTAGTTTCATTAAAGTCCCAGTGAACCGGAAGTAACAACTGATTTTATTTCAGTGCTGTGACGTATTTCCAAGTGAAACGGAATATTGAATAGAGGTCTGGGTTTTACTTCAGCGCTCCTCCTCTCCATCTCGCGCTCATAGCAGACAGATGGTTGGAGGGGAGTGGTTAAGGATATTCAAACCCAAGCCGTCACACAGTCGTCATCGGAAAGGGAACGCCATTCCAGACCGGAAGTTACTTTTTTCGGTGTATTAACTTGCACAGAATAATTGTTCACCCTAAGACCTGTAATGTGTGCTAACAAAGTAAATAAGATCTCATGAGGACTTTAAATGTGCAAACAATAAGTGCAACTATAATCAAAGTACTTTCTCAATATTCAAAGTGCAAACAGACCAGAGCTAAGAGGTGGTTACAACTACACAGCCCGGCCTAATGGGCCTTTCAGACAGAACACGACAACGGCGCCACTATGAAACCCATTATTTTCAATGGCTCGCGCTCTGTGAAGATTATGCATGGCCAATAGAAACAGGGCATCCAAATAAGCGCAGAAAGCAAAATGGATGAAAACCTAGTACTGTCGGAATTTCTGGAGCTATACATATTACAAGTTTGCTGCTCCCTACTGAGCTGAAAGTACACCTGGAAATGTGTCGCTGTGGAAACGGAGGTCTTTCGCCAAATTCCCCAAACTGTTCTCTGGACCTCTGGAGTTTCATACACCCACAGCCTCTTATTCCTTGATGCTCTCTTTCTTCTTCTTCTTCTTCTTCTTCTTCTTCTTCTTCTTCTTCTTCTTCTTCTTCTTCTTCTTCTTCTTCTTCTTCTTCTTCTTCTTCTTCTTCTTCTTCTTCTTCTTCTTCTTCTTCTTCTTCTTCTTCTTCTTCTTCTTCTTCTTCTTCTTCTTCTTCTTCTTCTTCTTCTTCTTCTTCTTCTTCTTCTTCTTCTTCTTCTTCTTCTTCTTCTTCTTCTCCTTCTCCTTCTCCTTCTCCTTCTCCTTCTCCTTCTCCTTCTCCTTCTCCTTCTCCTTCTCCTTCTCCTTCTCCTTCTCCTTCTCCTTCTCCTTCTCCTTCTCCTTCTCCTTCTCCTTCTCCTTCTCCTTCTCCTTCTCCTCCTCCTCCTCCTCCTCCTCCTCCTCCTCCTCCTCCTCCTCCTCCTCCTCCTCCTCCTCCTCCTCCTCCTCCTCCTCCTCCTCCTCCTCCTCCTCCTCCTCCTCCTCCTCCTCCTCCTCCTCCTCCTCCTCCTCCTCCTCCTCCTCCTCCTCCTCCTCCTCCTCCTCCTCCTCCTCCTCCTCCTCCTCCTCCTCCTCCTCCTCCTCCTCCTCCTCCCCCCCCTCCCCCTCCCCCTCCCCCTTCCTCCTCTTCTTCACTCAGATACATACATATTTGCTGCTGACCGAAAGGTGGAACAACAATCAAATAACTAGACGTATAGAACTCCCACTAAAAGTTTTGAAACTCTGCCTGCTTTGCTCTGGCAAGTGTAGGGCAAATTCCGCATCCTGTCTGAAAGGCCTGTGTACGACTGTGACCGTTATCCAACTGAATTAAATGGTTTTCTATAAAACAAGCAAAAACAACAGTGCAGAATGTAATGTAAACGTAGCGGCGGCATATTCTACGCCAAATTTACCCTCACGCTCCGTCATGGCGATATCCCGCGACAGCCTTTCACTCTATGAGAAATCTCGTCGCATTTTAATATCGCAAGATCTCTGGGCTTGAGATCTCGTCACACCCCTACTAAAATATTATTTCTTGTGGACCAACACAATGACAATAGAACAAGATTTATATACAAATAACAGCATATTGTATTATTGTGTTGGAATCTAAATTTGTAAAGCCGGTGTAAAGAGGTCAGCAAAAGTGTAAAATGGTCCGTAGTCATTGTGCAAACTGTAAACGAGAACGAGAGAACTGACTAATGCTTTGCAGTAATCCAGACAGAATGAAATAAAAGCATGTATAACTTTCTCAGAAACCATACAGATAGCATATTTCAGTTTTGAGAGAGTTTTTTAACATTGGAGTGCCCTGAAAGCCAACACACTGCCTGAGCTGTATAGTCTACCCAAGAAATACAAAAAAATGGATCATTCACTCATCCTTAATCCATCACTTACTTTCTTCAGATGAACACACAAAGATTTTTAGAAATATAATGCTTCTCTGTGAGTCCATATAATGCAAGTGAATGGCTTCACAAAAGTTGATGCCCTCAAAAGCACACACAGCCATCATGATTGGAAGAACCAAGGGGATGAATAAATGTCTTGTCTTCTGAAGCGAAACAATAGGTGTGTGGTGCAATGTAAGTGCGTTGTGAAACTCGCACGAGAAATGACGTGGAAGTACAGACTGCAGTAACTTCCAATGCTTTCATCGATTCAGAACACGTTTCACAATGTGTTTACTTTTACCTCAGGCCACAAAATAATACTTGTTTCATATTCAGAGATGTTACCCAATCATAGCAGTGGGCCTTACAATGAGGAAAATAAGTATTTGAACACCCTGCTATTTTGCAAGTTCTCCCACTTATAAATCATGGAGGGGTCTGAAATTGTCATCATAGGTGCATGTCCACTATGAGAGACATAATCTAAAAAAAAAATCCAGAAATCACAATATATAATTTTTTAACTATTTATTTGTATGATACAGCTGCAAATAAGTATTTGAACAGCTGAGAAAATCAATGTTAATATTTGGTACTGTAGTGATTATTACTCAATTCACCGATGACGTCAGTGATTTTTAGATCACGTGTCACTTAAGGTGTGGTTGTGAGTGTATCAGATGACCCCTCCCCCTTTTTGTGTTGTCCCCCGATGTTGCCCACCCTAGTGTGGAACTCATTTGCATAGCATAAAGTGGCATGTCAAGACAATGTCTTTAATGTTTTACCCATGCATTATTTCTTTACCAAACCTCTTTTAAAATATAAAAGGCATCATATGGAACAGATAGAGACCAAACATGATAAGAAACGGTTAAGTCATCGTCCGTGCATTTGTTTATGTGTTATCTGTATCTGTCCCGTGGACTGTTGCGTTTACAGTCAATGACCATTAACATAAACAGTGCTTTGTGTGAAGATGAAGTGGAAGAGTTGCAGTTTATATACATTTAAGGCCTCCAAACATGTGTATGAATGGATTTAGATAGATCTCTGTGGCCTCTCTTTTGCTGCTGCATCCAGGAGGTCCTGAAGGAATTTTTATGGCAGGTCTTGCCTAAACCTTAGGAATGAGTTTGGTGGTTAAAGTCAACTTTTAGACCAATGAGAGTCCTCTCCTTGGTGGTGGTGGGTGCAGAAGGTCCCCCTTCCTGCCCAGTAAGAGGTATCTGGCAATTGTCTTGGCATCTTATCTGATGTTGTTGAACATTTGATTATGTTCATTCACCAAGGGTCCAATCACAGTGTGGCATATCTTCCTCCACACCGGTAGTTAGAGAGGGGCCTTGCCATAAACTGGTCTCTGGAATGCCATCCTAACTGATGTTCACCACAGTACAGTAGCCTTTGTTTGCAATTACAGAGGTCAAACGTTTCCTGTAGTTTTTCACCAGGTTTGCACACACTGCAGGAGGGATTTTGGCCCACTCCTCCACACAGATCTTCTCTAGATCAGTCAGGTTTCTGGCCTGTCGCTGAGCTCCCTCCAAATATTGAGCTCCCTCCAAATATTCTCTATTGGGTTTAGGTCTGGAGACTGGCTAGGCCACGCCAGAACCTTGACATGCTTCTTACAGAGCCACTCCTTGGTTATCCTGGCTGTGTGCTTCAGGTCATTGTCATGTTGGAAGACCCAGCCTCGACCCATCTTCAATGCTCTAACTGAGGGAAGGAGGTTGTTCTTCATCATTCTTCTTCCTCCAAACACGTTTAGTGGAATTATGACCAAAAAGTTATATTTTGGTCTCATCTGACCACATGACTTTCTCCCATGACTCCTCTGGATCATCCAAATGGTCATTGGCAAACTTAAGACGGGCCTTGACATGTGCTGATTTAAGCAGGGGAACCTTCCGTGCCATGCATGATTTCAAACCATGACGTCTTAGTGTATTACCAACAGTAAACTTGAAAACATTGGTCCCAGCTCTTTTCAGGTCATTGACCAGCTCCTCCCGTGTAGTTCTGGGCTGATTTCTCACCTTTCTTAGGATCATTGAGACCCCACGAGGTGAGATCTTGCATGGAGCCCCAGTCCGAGGGAGATTGACAGTCATGTTTAGCTTCTTCCATTTTCTAATGATTGCTCCAACAGTGGACCTTTTTTCACCAAGCTGCTTGGCAATTTCCCCGTAGCCCTTTCCAGCCGTGTGGAGGTGTACAATTTTGTCTCTAGTGTCTTTGGACAGCTCTTTGGTCTTGGCCATGTTAGTATTGGATTCTTACTGATTGTATGGGGTGGACAGGTGTCTTTATGCAGCTAATGACCTCAAACAGGTGCATCTAATTTAGGATAATAAATGGAGTGGAGGTGGACATTTTAAAGGCAGACTAACAGGTCTTTGAGGGTCAGAATTCTAGCTGATAGACAGGTGTTCAAATACTTATTTGCAGATGTATCATACAAATAAATATTTAAAAAATCATATATTGTGATTTCTGGATTTTTTTATTTATTATTATGTCTCACACAGTGGACATGCACCTATGATGACAATTTCAGACCCCTCCATGATTTCCAAGTGGGAGAACTTGCAAAATAGCAGGGTGTTCAAATAGTTATTTTCCTCACTGTATATTGAAGTCTTAAAGGAAGCACACCCATTTTTATTTATCCAACATTATTATTGCAAAATTTATAAAATAGAAAAAAGAAATGCTATTCATGAGCCCTTAAAATAATTTCTGGATTGGGCTCGTCGATGGGTAGTGTCTGACACTTCTGATTTAGGTCAATTTAAAATTATTATTTAAATGATTATTTTCCTGCAGGGGCAAAGTATTTCCAGGATATGGCGGAGTGTGATTCAAGCCCCTTTCTTGACAGGTAAAAAGGCACATACTTAAAAATTTGCAACATCCCAGAGAAATTTATATTATTTAAATGCATTTCACTGTTTATCTGTCTGATCGTTTTACAGCCTCTCTTCCTCTCAGCCCTCGACAGCATGACGTCATGTATAAGACATTTGTCCTGCTTCTAAAGTAAGTCTTCAGTCCAAGAGACTGTTTGATCAAAACAGAAAGTATGAGCATAGGGTGGGGCTAATGTATTGTAAGCAATAGTTTATTATTGAAGTTGATTATACGGATTAAGGGATTTAAAACAAAAAAAAAATCATGTTAATTAAGGCCCTGTTTACACTAGTGTGTTTTCGTTTTAAAACGGCGTTTTAAAATTAAAACGATCCTTGTCTACACTGGCATTTCAATTGTGTTTCAGAAACAATCTCTGTTTACACTACTTGACCTAAAAAGCAATTCACATAACCGTTCATGCACGCTGGGCATGCACGTACAAGTGTAAACAGTTGCCTCTTGCGTATGCAGACTGCTGCAGTATTATACAATATAGCGTTTAACTGCACAACGGCTGCTAAAAAGGTGCTACAAAGTCAGCAAAGCATGCAGTTCCGCCTCCATGTGTAATTGTTTACACGGTCGTCAAGGCTGGTATGTTACAGAGCCGTTGAGAGAGACTGCTCTGTCTGGGCTGCGTTTTTCCAAAAGCATTGTAATACAGTAGCCACCAATGATCTCTACGATCAACTTAGGCATAAAGGGCTTAGGAAATGCAGCCCTGGTCCGATATTGTATAAAAGTCTCAGTTTTCGAGGTTCAAAAACGGCTGAGTAGTGTAGACGGAAAGCGTAACCGTAGCAAAAGTAATGCGTTTTAAAATGAAAACGCACTAGTGTAAACGGGTCCTGAAATTACATAAACATAATGAGACATAATGATAATTGTTTATGAAGTCAGCATTCATCAGATTTTGACATCTCCAGGACTTTTATATAAAACTATAGATTGTAGTAGTAGTAACAGATCCCGCCTATTGATCAGTTGATTCGAAAAAAGTTATTGTAAGAGAAAATTGTATTGTACTTTGTCTACTCTTATTGTAATGATGGAACACTATGGCAACAGCTTTCTTACCTGTGCACAACAGCGTTTGGCTTCAGGGGGTTATACATAAGGGGCTCCCCGTTCCTCTTCCTAGTTAACTGGCGAAGGGCCAGTTCTTTCAATTTTCCCCCTGCGTTTGGCCTGCAACACTGTTTTCATTGCCATCCAGTTTAAACTGTTGACTACAAACAAAGATTGCAGACTTCTCTTTGTATTTACGTTTCTTTGCTGCCATTAGCCACTCTTTATTTTTATTTTTAGATGTCCATTTTTATTCACTTTGGATCTGGTTGCCATTGCCAAGCGGTTTTCTCAGTTCAGTCTGCAGGCCTTCTCTTTGGGCACACTCTTGCTCATACCTTGTGTCAAAAAGAAGGAACCACAGATTCAAGTAGGTTCACATTCATAAAAATAAGAGGGATCATAAAATGTAATTTGATACTATTTTCACAAGTAAATGGTACATTAGCAAAACTCTTTTCAATTATGTTTCAATTACTATAGTAACGTGTAACTACGTCACATTAAAATAAAGTTACTGTGATTGAATTTTGAAGGTTTACAAGCTTTCCTATTTCATTGATCTGTGATCTGAATAATGAGTTTGATTTTCAGTTTATACTAAAACCATGTTTTGTGTGTTTTATATATTAGAGCTTCCTGTTGTCCTGTAACCCTACCCTCATTCTGGATCAGATAGAGGAAAGCATGACCACCGGAGAGTTAGCGGGCATTCCTTCACAGGTTATTCCTTCTCTTATTGCTGACACAAATCTTTTTCTCAGTACTTTAGTTGTACATTTTTATTCCTTTTTATTTACTGTAGATTAGAGACGCCGTGTTCACGTTCCTCTGTCGAAATGGCAAGTCCCAGACATTG
Source organism: Romanogobio albipinnatus (assembly GCA_023566225.1). Classification (NCBI taxonomy): domain Eukaryota; kingdom Metazoa; phylum Chordata; class Actinopteri; order Cypriniformes; family Gobionidae; genus Romanogobio; species Romanogobio albipinnatus. The sequence goes on along the minus strand of CM042242.1, from coordinate 62,365,923 downwards.
ATGAAGACCAAGCACTTCACTTATTTGAAGAGGCACTTGATCTCAAAGGGTCACTCTGAAATAGTGCAGGAGCTGCTGAACTGCCTTATGGGGCAAAATGTGTAAGTTGATCTGGCATGAAATTGTATACATTTTTGTTTTTTTTGTCTGATTCAGTTCATCAGTTTTCTAAGTTAAACAGCATTTTTTGTACTGTTGTTGTACTGGTGAAGCTATTCTACATAACAGATTTAAAAGGAATAATCTACAGTCAGCCGGTCAGTATTGCAAAATAAACCCTGATAGAGTGATCGGGAAGTATTAAGACTAGCACTGCAAAAAATGTTACAGTAGTATTAATACTAAAGTTCTCTGAGGTCAGAGAGAATTTTCTCTCACCTTGCGTGGATCATTTGCTCTTTTAGAGTAACAATCTTTAGACTTTTTTTCCTAACTGAGTAACAGTTCATCAGAAGTTAACCCCTAGAAGTCTGAGCTGTTTTGGGGCCCTTTAGAAGTTTTGACATGTTCTTACATTTGTGCTCAGTTGCTTATAAACACATTATAAGCAGTTGCTTATAAACACATTAATACTTTAATACATTAGTAATTACACTGTATTCAGCACAAACTGGGCTACCATAATATGTGAGCAACATGTATGTACATGCTTGTATTTTTGAGAGAAAAATGTTTATGCATGATTTTTGGAAAAAAAACACATTAGATCAAAACACACAATAGATATGTGTCCAGAAGACTTTTGAATAATGGATGATGTTGCCAAGAGTTTTTGCTTCAAACTGATGTGAGAATCACTGAGCCTACTCATTCACATAAAACAATACACCGATTTAAAATTTGTAAGACAGTTTTTCTTCACAAAGCCCGTATGCGAGGAGGCGTGATATCTAATGAATAATGATGGAGATCACCTGAGAGGACAAAAGAACATAATAGCATAATAACATAAAATGCATAATGAATGAGCTTCATACCTGACTGAGAGAGCAAAAAATTGCTAAGTACTTAATTCTACTTATCTAGTAAATGCATCTTGATTTAAGAATGTTTAAATATTTAGACTAGAAACAAGACAAAAATGACTGAGCATTTTTTTTATATATATTTTGTGTACTATTTTTTTATGTTTTTGAAAGTAGTCTCATGCTAAAAAAAATAAATAATTAAAATTAAGATACAATTTATACAAAACAAAATTCACTTTAAAGAAAGCAATTCACTTTCTACAAAACAAAGAAAATCACTTTCTACAAAACAAAACTTCAGAATCATTTATTTAGAATGTAGTCATCAAAGGCCTATTATATTTTAAATGATCAAAAGATTTGACTACACTGAAAAAAAAATGCTCTTCTTATTTAGTTGAAAATTGTACTTATCTAGTAAAAACCTATCTAGTAAATGCATTCTTGATTTAAGAATGTTTAAATATTTAGACTAGAAACAAGTCAAAAATTACTAAGAAAAGCATTTTTTCTACATTTTTTGTACTATTTTTTATGTTTTTAAAAGTAGTCTCATACTAAAAAAATTAAATAATTAAATATTTAAAATTAAGATACAATTTATACAAAACGAAATTCACTTTAAAGAAAGCAATTCTCTTTCTACAAAACAAAAAAATCACTTTCTACAAAACAAAACTCCAGAATAATTTCTGACAAACTTTGATATTAAATTAAAAGAATACCATTAGGCTATGATATTTAAACATCAATATGAAGCAAAATACATTTGACTGGTACTATATTTATAGCATATGAGCAGACATTTGCGAACAAAAGCTTTATTGATGTGACACTAGGCTCTTTTACAATAAACACGTTATAATCTGTCCAAAACAAGCCAAATAAATATTGTCTTGCGTGCATGACATTTAATGTTGCAACAGGATTCATATTTAAATGGTCTTTTTGCATTTAATATTCACAGATGCTAACAGAATAAACTGGCCTTGCAATCAGCGGCGGAGTCCTTTGCTCTTAGAAATGAACAGCTTTGCATGAGGAAAATAAATACAGGATAATTGCTCAAACGTGTCTCAAAACGATGTAGCTGAAGTAACGTTACAGCGCTTCACTAGATGTTTGTATGAGTTGATGTGGGTGTTGATGCGGGGATCGTCAGTATTTCAATTTCAATAGAACGCGCGATCCGTGGGCGTGGTCGCATTAGCGGATAATGAAGTGGCTCACGGGTGACTGACATGTATCACTTTTCAAACAGATTACATATACACAGAATATTTGTTTTCGATTTGGTTTACATTGTTTAAAACGTGACATTTCAGCGTTTCTTTAGACATATGTCTCATGTTTGTAAGTATTCACTAAGCTAGAGTTCCTTTTCTGAAGACTATCTGAATGAATGTCTTTGACAGAGAGGCTGCAGATCGCGCATCATGTTTGTTTTCTTTATTTTGCAAAAAGCAAAACATTTTGTTTTTATTGTGACTGTACACACAAAAAAATAAAAACTTAACAGATTATAATGATGTATAACACTTGCCTGAATGATAAAAATAATGACAGATATATTTGAGTCTCTTTGGCACTGATAAGAAAAAAAGAGAGCCGATCGCGCCGGTGCGAACGCCGACTCGAGGAGGTTAAACGTTCACGTGAAGATACTGTTTTTGGGAATCAGTATATAATCAGCATTTCGATTAGATTCTATGTGTGTCAGTTGTCGTTTCATTTTTTCCCCCGGATATAATATGTACAAGGATATGATTCTTTGTAATATACGGGAATGCACATATTCTTTAGTGCAAGCAAATATACCAGGAATTATCAGAGAACTGCTACAGATTTAACTGTTTATTAACATCCCATTACTGTTAAGCCAGAGTCTCTTACAAGAAAAATAAATAAATGACTGTAACATTTCATTTTTTACATCACAAAAAAATATCTGTTTTAACAGGAGAGTGTAGGGCTGGGCACCGAACGGCGATACTTTTATGGTATTGAACGAAAAACTCAGATACTATGAGTATCGAAAATTGATTTATCTTTCGGTGCCAAATTTTGGTTCCAAAAGCCAAGCGGCTGTGTCTGTGGCCCTGTCCCAAATGGCACCCTAAACCCTCACGTCTTCCTCTGAGTCCGCACTTTCATGACGTAATGCCGCTTTGCCTGCTGGGAAGAAGTCCGCTGCGTAGCTCGCACCAGTGCGGGCTCGGCAGAAGTGCGCATCGAGGGCGCAATATTCGCAATATCGACCTCAAAGGGGGCGCTCGCGAGCACCCTTCTGAGACCTAAAATGACAAATGGGACACCCTGCGGTCTTGTGGACTTAACGGACATGCGCACGCAGCGGCCATTGTAAGTCCACAAGACCGAAAGTGCACTTGAAGTGTGCCATTTGGGACGGGGCCTGAGTGAGCCTGTAGTAGGCCTATCACGATAACAAATTTTGCTGGACGATAAATTGGCCAAGAAATTATTGCGATAAACGATAATGTTGTCGTTCTAAGACCATTTTCATCAAAAATAATGATGTATAACACTTGCATGAATGATAAAAAAACGACAGTTATTTGAGTCTCTTTGGCACTGATAAGAAAAAAGAGAGCCAATCGCCTAGAGGAGGTTAAATAAACCTGACAAAAGATTTTTTTAAATGTACTATTGTTTTTGTAATTTGCTAATTTGCTGCTTTGTTCTTTTATATAGCCTGCTTTGCTGCTTTGTTCATTTATAACTCATGTCATATTACATTTCTCATTTTAGCCTATGCTCATATTGCCCACCTGCACATACCAGCTGATAAACAATGTAGTCTTGATTTGGGTGGTCACTGCATTTGAAAGTTTAAAAGGGTTTTAAATCTTATAAATCAAGTAAAATGACTCCAAATCAAGTAATTTAAGCATGCCAAAGTCAACTTTAATCATATAAAATGTAATTTCCAAACGTGGCCAGTGAAAATGCTGAGTGGCTAGTAACTTTGGAAAACCACTAGCCACAGTGGCTGGTGAACAAAAAAGTTAATGTCAAGCCCTGGTAGCAGGCAAGAAAGATCACCTTTTTTTAGCAGCCCTATCCAAAAAGCACAACCAGTTGTATTAATAATGTTACCCTGAGTGAGAAGTGTTACCAGAATTTGTTTTAATTAAGGTGAAAAGTAAAAGTTTTGTGTTTAATGTATTTTTGTTGATGTTGAAATGGATTTTAAAACATATGGTATCGAAAAAAGTATCGTTAGGAACCGGTATTGAAACTGAGGTATCGAAATTGGCACCGGATCGAAAGATTTTGAACAATACCCAGCCCTAGGAGAGTGCAGATTTGTTTTTAAACTCACTTAATTGCCAATAACTTGCAGTTTTATGCTTTAAACACTAGAGGTCCAGAAGTTACATTATGTAGCTTTAATGATGGAGGTATTTTTATTAGACTGGTGTTCCTAATCTTTGTGTTAGAAAGTTACAAAGTTGCATAAAAGAATAGTGTCTTTCACTGTCCTTTTTTCCTTTTGAATAGTGAAGAGGAGGCCATTTCCTTTGCCCACGAGTATCTGAAATACAGAGAGATGAAAGGAGGACAAACAGCACCTGTGAGCAACACGCTCTCTGATCCTGTCAGGGTAATGCCTCTTAAAAAAAAAAAAAAAAAAAAAAAAAAAATATATATATATATATATATATATATATATATATATATATATATATATATATAATTTTTATTTTCTTGCAATGAATATGTATTGTGGTTGTATAAAATCTGCTACGGTTCTCATTTAATGAATTCATTCATTTTTTTTGTCCTTCAGGAATTTTTGGAAAAGGTGATGGAATCTAGGGGTGCTCAAACATCGGCATGAGATGAATAATTATTTGTAATCTGTAGGCAGTAATACAGTATTTTCACTCATTGCAAGCCTGCATAAGTAAAATGTAATCTGCTTGCATATTTTACATATTCTTACTTAATAGTATTTCAGTACTTATGTTTTGTGAATATAAACACCTTTGTGTATGTAGACACACCTGGTTTACAAATAAAAATGACTATTACGTTTTTTTCAATAATATGGAAATCTTAAAAAAAAAAAAAATGCTTGGAAAGCATTTAAAAAAGGACTAAGCTTGGAATCTGTCGCTCATCACGCATCGCTGTCACGACTGGTAGAGCCGTTGAAAAACATGGAATAAATGAAGTGCAGACACTCCATTAGACTACCATAGCAATTGAAGAATGCAGAAGTGACGCATCGTTGGGCAGCAAATAGTTCCAAACACTGAAATGAATGAGGTTCAATGCTGGAACTATTCAGTGTTTCTCAAGCACACTGTTGGTAAGTGGATGACATGACATCCTTTTCGACATTCCTCAGGAATCTAGCCAGTAGGCTTTTTTCATGATTAGGTCATGTTTATCATTAGATAATAGACTTGAATTACAGTTAGCTAATGTGAGCAACAGTGATCACGACCGGATGCCAGTTGCTATATTTTTACCAGTTGTTGGATGCACAACACCACTGCAGATGTTTAATGGCCCACTGTGACGAATAATCATGAGAATTTTCATTTCCCAGAAAAAATGGCTTGCAATTTTTTGAGAATGTCAAAGAAAGATCTCATTCTGTTGATTCCAACCTTCTCTGAAAGAAGCACATTTACACTGCTGCTTTAGTGATACTTTGAACTTTAATCTAGCAAAGAAATGTAGACACCTGAAACTAGTATATCTTTCAGTAAATAGGCCAGTTCTGCTGAGGAGATGGAACTGCAGGCCAACTTTAGTTGAATGAAAGAACTGTAGTTTGCTTATTGGATTAACGTCAACATTTAATTTGGCTTTATCTTAGGATAACAATTTTCCCCTTTCAGAAGGTGATAGAGTCTAAAGCAAGATATATCCACTGATGCAGTCTCAAGTTCCAGCTGTTGAACAGATGGGAGTTTCTTATGGCAGAGACCATTAGCACTAAGTGAGAATGCCAGTTATTTAGTAAATATTAGTTAGATGCTATTAATGCAAATAGTGGCAGATACAGCACTATTTCCACCTCACTGTATTGTAGTACATGCAAACAGTATGTAACAAATAACATTGTGTATATGATTATATTTATTAAAAACATAAATGGATGCTGGTGTTTTATGCCATCTTTCATTTGACATTGCAGTAAACTCTGTGACAGTTTGTTTTTGTTTTGTTGGTAATGTTTTACTCCTTTTCTGGGGAAAATTGACCATGAAAGTGAAGTAGTCGGTCAAACTTTATATTAGGTGTCTTACATCAAACAATAAGTGCAATGTATTTTTTGTGTCCATGTTTTTATTGCAAAATACTTTTGCTGCTTTTGAGGTGGTATACAGGTTGGTTAGGAACAGGGTTGGTTTAAGGGTGGGTTAAAGGGAAGGTAAGTGAAGGGTAAATAAACAAATGAAATTATACGTAGGTGGTTTTTGTTTTGTTGTTTTAAAAATAAGTACAATATAAGAACATGTATGTACATGATAAATGCATCGCATCAAATGATTAATATAAATGTTAAAGACACCTAATATAAAATGGGACCAAATAATCTCACACTCTTAAAAGTATTGGGCTTGATGCAGATTAAATATGAAGTGGTACACAAACATACAGTAGCTGACTCAATCTAGAAGATTAAGCCATGTGTATATATCCTGCAGTTTACACTAAAAAAACTTTACACAAAGTTCTAACACAAAAATGTCTGCACGGCCCTGTTCCGCCCTCCTGTCGAAAAATGTCATCAGATAAGAAAGGAGTTGTGACTGTATGTAGGAGGGAAGGTTATTTTGATTAAATCATGAGGCCATGTGATTAAAAAAAGAAAGAAAGAGATTTATATATAGCCTATATATGCCTAATAAATAATTTAGGCTACTGCAATGTTCCATAAAAAAGAGAGAATTAGCAATTTTGGTTTCATGATGACTTTTAAAACAGTCATTTCTCAGCTTTTGCCAGCTCGGACAAGCTTGGCGTTTTCTTGGGATATGAAGAAAATGAAATGAAGCTTAAACTGAAGACCTGATAACTGTATTAATGGTCAAAGATTTCTCCCATTTAAATGTTTTGTTTCAAAATACTCACCTGTTGATCAAAAATTGTATTGACCAGATTTGTTTGTTTGATTGTTTTGTAACTTTTTGGAAGTAGCCTAACTTATTTTCGCAACACAACATTTTATCACTTTGATACTCTTATTAAGTGGGGCTTGCCATAGGCAAGGCACACTATTACTATCTCACCCCAGGCGGGTTTATTATTATTTCCAGTTATTAATGTCATGAATTCACCTATAGAAACCCAATACCTTTTAAATGGAAATGGCTGAATGTGAGTTTCAGAGGGGGTGTAACGTTACTGTACTTTGCGCGTATGACGTAAAGGTGGCCCGGCACATCTGTGACGATGTATCACGTTAAATGTGAACTCTTTTGACCAAATGTGAATTTAGGCGTTATTGAAACGTGCATTATTACTCCTCCCACAGCAATGCTGTAGCACGACTCTCAAACCGGCAAGCCACGAAGCCAGAACAGGTTTTTCCTCCATGTCCTACTTAGCGTTGCGGCGTTCCTGATAACACGCCAGAAAATAACCCTCGCACAGCCACACTGGACTGTCAAACGACGGATAGTTGGAGCCTAGCACCATAGGGAACTATTTGTTAAATCACAAAACCCGAGAGCTCCATAAAGGATGAATTCAATACGACAGGTGCCCTCGCGGGTTAAAAGCAAAAGGACGGAAACGATGTTAGGAGGCGAGAGAGAGCATTTCGAAAAACAGCAGGTATGGCAACCTATGAATAGTTGATGTCATGTTACGATGCTAATGGTTAGCGTTCTCCTGTGGATACTGTGCTAGCATTGACTACATTTTTTATGACATAATATGGTGTTGCTTACACTCGAGCCAGCAGAATGCATTACTGTGGTGGATGCACGATTACAAACAGCTTGCGTAGGCACTATACGCTATTGCAGTAAGAGCGTATTTCCAGAAATGTCGGCCTTTAAAACATACAAGTGTATTTAGTTTTCTTTTTTTAGTGGTAAACTTGCCGAAACGAAACAATAGGTCTTGAAACAACTGGCAAGACCAGTTTGTATTTGACAGAACGTCATCCGGGGACTCGTTGAACCTGTCCATACTACATTACCTACGAGTTCAGCACATGATGTTAACATCTGTTATTTAAATGGCACTGATTGTTCATTCTTGACTTTTGACAGGCGTATATGATTTGTGATGCTCATATGGCCTGTCAGAAATAAATGGGAATGTAATCAAAGTAATACGCAATAGTTTTGTGCCATAGATTGATTGTTCTTTGCAGTTAATATGTCACTTCAATCAAACTACATATTTCTCTATTCTTTGCCAAACCAACCAACCAACCCAAAACAAAAACTTTGCTGAGACATACTTTAAAATGACATACAATCATATAGGCTACACTAAATTGATATTGAACAGTACACCTGCATTCATGGGCTGATCTTGATTTAAAAAGTTTGAATGGACAGACTGATGTTATCTTCTTAATAAAAAAAATCTGAAGGCATGGTATTGCTGTATTATATTCATAATGTGACACCTTTCAAGGGAATTAAACCAGAACCTCTTATTCAAATAAGTTCCAGCTGAATAATTTTGTTTGTTTTTGTCGTCTGTTCAGGCTGTTAAATATCAAACTCTTGAGGTCACAAAAGTGTGTCTGGTTTTTTTAAGGTCTATTTTAAGTAGCTTGACAAGTTCTCCCTGTTTCATTATCTTTTCATTTTCACCTCAATAGGCCTAATTTAGTTTTCCCTGGTTATGCAGGCCCATGAACCTGGTTTGGCAGGTTGTTCTTCCCTTTCGGTTTGTACTCCACACATAGTTCTGACTGCTCCTCAACATTTCTGACCAGCAACAACACTAGGTGACTGGAGCTATTAAATCGTTGCACTTTTATTTTGATGGTCCACTTCAGACATTCTACGCATGTCAACTAACTCTTATTAGAGTATTAGTAGACGGTTAGGTTAGCTGTTAGGGTTCAGGTTAGTAGAATAAGTTGACATGTAGTTGTAAATGTACTTGTGGTCAGTAGGGTGTCTATAGTGGACCATCGAAATAGTGTTAAACACAGTTAATTAGTGGTTTTGTAATACATATCTTCCCAAAAATAAAATTAAACAATTAATATGCAGAATCTTAATGACTGACAGCCTTAGTCACATCCACTTTCATTGCAACTTTCATTGTCATTCTGTCACTAATGCCCAGTTGTTCAAAATAAATGTAATCAGATTTGGGTTATCGGATTGGCTCAAATCTTGAAAATGGGTTGTTCAAAAGAAAAAAAAGTCTTCAATCGGATTAGATCACATAATCCAATTTGGGTTTTGATCTGGATCAAACCCTCACTATGTGTTGTTCAAAACTTTTTAGTAAGATTGGTATACTTTTGATCCCACAAATCTGGATTATCCTGATCCCAGCAGAGAGGTGGATTCAGGATTAATTTAAAGGTCCCGTTCTTCGTGATCCCATTGTTCAAACTTCAGTTAGTGTGTAATGTTGCTGTTAGAGCATAAATAATACCTGTAAAATTATAAAGCTCAAAGTTCAATGCCAAGCGAGATATTTTATTTAACAGAAGTTCCCTTTCAAAGCCTACAGCGAACGGCCGGTTTGGACTACATCCTGGTACTTCCTTCATAAATGACGTCAGTAGAACAGTAGAACAGACTAACCTCCGCCCACAAGAATACGCGAAAAAGGGGGCGTGGTCTTGTTGCTGTCCCACGTGGAGAAGAGGACGGTCGCGTGGAGAAAAGGAAGTGGTGCGTTTGAGTGTGTTTGTCGCCATGTCGTCGAGACGCTGTTATTTTCATCCCAGAGTCAAATCACCTTTGTTTGGCTTTCCCAGGGACGCTGTAGAGATCATTAAGCGCATATATCTCCCGTTAAGAGGCGTGACCTTTCCATGCAAGTTACGTGCGCTAAGCTGCTGTCGAATCACAACACAGGAACCGGGCCATGTGCGCTAAGCTGCGGTCAAATCACAACACGGGAACCGCTGGCACAATCAGAACTCGTTACGTATTTCTGAAGGAGGAACTTCATAGAACAAGGAACTCATCAGCCGTTTTTAGGACAGTGAAAACAGCGGTATACAGATAAGTAAATTGTTTGAAAAATACTGTTTTTTTTTTACACGCGAAACATGAACACATGTTATATTGCACACTGTAAACACAATCAAAGCTTCAAAAAAACACGAAGAACGGGACCTTTAAGGTACAAAATTGAAAACTTGGTCAAAAATGGCAATGTTTGTATTATGTAGAACACATTTATGTATGTTTTTGCTTAAATGGAACAGTAGGCTATCTATTAAGCAAAGCAATGCACTATAGTGAAGTTAAAAACTTGAGATTGTGTCTCCATATAATTATCCAGCTGTGATAAGAGATGAACCAGACAAAAGACGTTTCTAGCCATTTCACCTCTTATTGCATGTATATTTAAAGTCCTCATGAAATCAAAATCGATCTTGTTAGCACACATTACAGGTCTTAAGGCCTGTACACATCGGGACGAATATCGCGCGCGCTTATCGCCAGCGTTTTTCAAGACGTTTTTTGGCGCGTATTGAGTGTTCACACCCATTCGATTTTCACTGGCGATGCGCAGAGTGAACGTGCAAATTCAGGTACACAAGCTGGTGCTGCGGCACTTTACTCTTCTGACACTCGCTTGTCACGCAGAAGAAGAAGAGAGACAGTATTTGCGTTCTGCCAAAACCATTCACACACTTTTTGCTAACTGGCAAGCAGCATTGGCAGCTCATCTTCTTCTTTGTCTACTTACTTCCTCTTTGTCGTATAAATGTGTGCTCGGCAAGACCGTTTTGTGCTAGAGCGCCACCAAGTCGTGTTTTACTGTAACTTCAGCATTCTCATTGGTTGGCCAGTTTTTAACGTGCTCAAGGCATTTTTTTTATGACGCTTTTACGCCTGCCGTTTTGCGTGTCAGTGTGCACACTCACGTTGGCACCCTTTGTTTAGTCATGAGGCGTTAAATGTCAGCGATAAATGCGCACGAAAATCGTCCTGGTGTGAACAGGCCTTTAGGGTGAACAATTAATCCGTGCACAGAATTTTTTTTTTGCCGTGGTAATCAAAATCTGCAAAGTAACTTCTGGTCTGGAATGGTTTTCCCTTTCCGATGACGGCAGTTTGACAGCTTGGGTTTGAATATCATTATCCACTCCCGTCCAACCATCTGTCTGCTATGAGCGTGAGATGGAGAGGAGGTGCGCTGAAGTAAAACCCCGCCCTCTATTCAATATTCTGTTTCACTTGGAAATACGTCACAGCACTGAAATAAAATCAGTTGCTACTTCCGGTTCACTGGGGCTTTAAAATAATTTGGTGTCGGTCAGATGAGCGGCCCAACTGTTTAAAAGAAATTGCAAATAGAAGAACCTTTATATAATTTAAAGGGATGGTTCACCCATAAATGAGTCGTGAGGTGAGTCAGGTCAGAGGTCACTCTTCTTCTGGAACTAGACTCGCGTACAGCCATTACCGGAAGCCGGTTATCACAGTTTATAAAGTTATAAATATGGATATTTTTCTTACAAAAAAACGCATTGCTTCGCTTCAGAAGTCCTTAAAGGAACACGCCGACTTTTTGGGACTTTAGCTTATTTACCGTACCCCCCAGAGTTAGATAAATCCATACATACCATTCTCATCTCCGTGTGTGCCATAACTCTGTCTGACGCACCCACCGCTAGCCTAGCTTAGCACATATCCGATACGGCTAGGGACTATTCTCTCCTTCCTGCGTAATAATCAAGGAACTTTGCTGCCATACTAGAGATGCACCGATACCAGTACTCGGGTGTCGGTCCGATACTGTTGTGAAGTACTCGTATAACTACCCCGATACAACCGCTCCCGATACCACTTTATGGCAACGCATCTTCGGATGCGGAGCTGCGTGGAAAGTTACATAATTCGCCATGCACACCCGCACACCGCCGCGCCAAGTGCAAAGAGGTCTCGCGCTCTCAAAGAGCACGACAGCCATAGTATGGCTTCATTTTTCCGCGCACACCCGAGCGCTAGTGCGGATGCGGCGAGTATAAACCAAGCTTAACTGCTCGTGAGGCAGATACCGCTCAGTAGTGAGTGCTGAAAGTGAAGGGCTGTTTAGTATGGATGTGCGCAATGACTAGCCTAACCCCGGTAGTATAACAAGCCTAAGCAAGCTTAATTGTTACTAGTTTGACATGACATGGAAGAAAATGGAAAAGTTTTGTGTAAGCTTTCAAAATCCTCCTTCACCTGAGTGGAGATTTATCTGAAGCCTCCGCGAGCGCCAGAGAAAACCAACGCATGCAAAACCTGAGGTAAAATTAAATGATTTTGTTTTGCTGCAGATATACACTTTTCAAAATAATATATTAATTTCAAGACATAACATTAACACGACAGTAATTTAAACATATATATATATATATATATATATATATATATATATATATATATATATATATATATATATATTTAAAGCAAAACCTTAAATATGCCACAAAATGTAAACGACTAGTATTTTCCAAGTTGTCTTGCAGCAGCACTAACGTTTAATCGACTAGTCTCGCACATCCCTAGCTCAGTGTCACACATTGTAGATGAAAACAGAAACAGGCTCATAGCTGATAATGCAGCAAAGCTTCTTTTCATCAAAAAGAACCAGCCTCTCACTTTTCCGAAAAGGGCTGTATGGCTATGATAGCAATAATTTAATTCAGTTGTTCTGCTACTATATTGTGTGGTACTGGAATCCACAAGAATGTTACAGGTTACATTTATGTAAAATGGGCAGCAGTGCCATGTTTGTTTAGGAAAATACCAAGTTGAATATTAAAATGTCAGCAACAGCATCAATTTGTGTATTTACTTTGTTACAGTCAGAAAGTGAAAAACATCTGATGAAAATAAAACATTGTTATAAGAACTGTAATGGTATTATTAAGTACTCGTATCAGTACTTGGCATTGGCAAGTACCCAAATGTAAGTACTTGTACTTGTACTTGGTCTGAAAAAAAGTGGTATCGGTGCATCTCTATGCCATACCATGGGTGCAATGATATTACACAGTGCCTGAAAATAGTCCCCAGTACGTTCTCTGTGTGTTGTCATGTTGGTTATGTTGACGGAAGTTAGCCTATTTTCAGGAGCTGGGTAATATCATTGCGCCGCTGCAACTAGTTCCTAGCCATATCGGTCTAGAAAATCTTTTCATTTTCCATCAGTCTTAGTACACGGTGTAACTAAACACATCACAACATGTAAATAGGAAAATGTTGGCGTTATTTTGTCACTTATTGAGCAGTAGGCTAGCTGGAGCCGATTACCTCCAGTCTTTGTGCTAAGCTAGGCTAGCGGTTGGTGTGTCAGACAGAGTTATGGCACGCACGGAGATGAGAATGGTGTGTATGGACTTATCTAACTCTGGGGGATATGGTGAATAAGCTAAAGTCCCAAAAAGTCGGCGTGTTCCTTTTAATTAACCCTCCTGGAGCCGTATGGTTTATTTTTATGATGGATTGATGCACTTTTTTGGGCTTACAAAAAAGGTGCAATTCACTCCCATTATAAAGATGGAAAGAGACAGGATATTTTTTAATATAACTCTGATTGTGTTTGGCTGAAAGTGTTTCTTTGAAAACCCTCCACAAATGTAATATGGATTACCTGGATAGCAAAACATGGGATTTCCCAATCTAGATAATTCTAGATAATTCTGATCCAGATTAAAATCTTTAAAAAAACAGGGCCTAAATGAAAGCAAGTCACTGGAACAGCATGAGAGTGGAACTGTTGGAACAGTTGTTTAAAAGCTCACGCAAAACACCAGAAACTATCTCACACAAAGGATCAATGTTCTTTTCTCACTGACTGGTCAAATATGCCACATAGTTCTGTCTGTTTACTTTACAGCCCTGTGTGTTTTGCGTCAGTCTGCTCTGCTGTAAGCTCTCGCGTGAGTTGGGTCACCCTGCATTGACACATGTTGCCAAGCAACCTAGTGCCTTTGTGTTATCTCTGTAAAGCGAGTATTCAGGTGGGTATGTCAGCCTATCGTAGGGATGTCCTTGCACGAGTTAGTGAGTGCACTCTCAGTCTAGGTTGAGTCAGGTGGGGCTTCCGGCATTAAACATATGGCAAATAAATGAGTGGATGATCCGATGTGGTGACCTCTAGCGGGAGCAGCCGAAAGTGGGAAAGAGAGAGGGATCATAGGGATGTCCTTGCTTCAGGAGTGTATGCAGACTTGAAAGAACAGGGTGTATTGTACACTGCTGAGAACTGTTTATGGTAGCCAAACAAACAACATGGTACATTAAAATAGATTGCACTCAGATGTGTGTATGTCAGGCTGTTTTATAATGGCGTTGGATGTGGTTAATAAGACCATCTGAAATGAAAATGCAGGAAATCTGTATGTAGTCATCTGTCTGTGTGTAATGTTTTGGCAGTGTTCTTGCACCTCAATTCCACATAGTCGTCCTTTCTCATTAGTAGGTTATAGAATGCCGATCTATTCACTGAGAACAGGAAGGGCAAACCCAGTTCTGGCTCAGGTTTCCTTCAGTGTTGAGTGTTCAGCTGCCTCTATTTGGTGACACAAAAAGACAGTAGGCAAAATGAGAAGCATGCGAAACAGGGACAGTTTTTTATGGCCAAATGAAGTTAAAATTCAGGCTCTGGAATTGTTTCATGTAAAACAAAGTAACTTTTTTCCCCTGATTCCATGTTTTCCATTTTAATGGTTGAATTGCATGAATGAGCCCTTTTACAAAGTTTTGATTTAGTTTTTTAGGGGCTACTTGAATAGATTTTCATGCTTGAATGGTCCAAAACTTTTTTTGAACGTTTTATTGTATTTATTTAAATTATTTTTCACATATTTTACATATTGCAGAACCTCTCTTCCCAGTCTGTCAGTAACGCTCTGTTCAGGTCTCTATGAAGCCCCTCCTTCTGAAAAGCGCAGTGTGCTCTGATTGGTCGGCTGGACCATTGTGTCACGTCCCTTACCATAACCGCAAGTTTCGACCAGGCCTTGCCCTATTTTTTGCATATGCCTTGGCTAGGGATTATTTAAATGAATAATACTATGACGTGTTAATTTCTCTGAAGAAAAGTATTTCAGGGAGTTCAGAAACAGTGCACACTCATATAGGGAATAACTCCCTATGGAGTGATATTATGCTTTGGAACTTAGCAGATCTTTTTCACACATTAAATAAAGTTAAAAATGTCAAATAAAAAGCTGAAGTGAACGACGATACAATTGCAAATGGACAAACACGAGCATATTCAAGCAAAAGCCAGCATTTATTAGTTCTGTGAAACAAAACAAAACCACTCACCTACCGAGAAATAAAGCAATCTCGGCCTTCGCTCCTTGAGTTCTCTCCAGCTCTGAAAAGCTGATCTGATATTTACACGGGTCCTACTTCTTAAGCCTTCTTTTGTTCCACAGACATCTTCCACATTTGTTTTTTATCTGCCATCTCTCTCTTTCTGTCGTCGCTCGGCTAATGTCCGTCCTGTGTTGTGTCTTTTGAATATTGTCGTGCACTGAGTGCTGTCTTCTCCCCGTCATTAGTAGACACGCCCCTTACTGCTGATTGGCTGGAAATTTGTTTGGGTACTCGGCCCGTGACACTTTTCTAAAGCAGTTTTGAAATCTAGCTTACCCCACCTTTAACCAGAGTTTCGTGAAGACTGTTGAGATTCTGTGCAATAATTACTGATGCTAGTTCATATTGCAATTTGAATTTCATAGCTCTAATTTTGATGCATTAATCTGAAATTTTCCAAATTCCATGCTATACAATAAATTCCATATATATGCATGAATTCCATGATTTCATCCAGGTTTTCCTCATTGTAATTGCGATTACTAATTACAATTATCACAATTTACATTGAATGATGTTTCTAAATAGCTTTATGCCATTAGTTTGAAGCGACTGTATGCCATATTGTTATAAACAAGCTGAAAACACTCTTCCTGATTGCTTTTCTATAGCATTAAGCCTCAAATGTCAAATACACATTGGTTTGGTTTTGTCTCTAATAAAAAAAAAAATGTATGGGTGTACAATATTGACAACAAATAAAGGCCTTCTGAAGCAAATCGATGCGTTTGTGTAAGAAAAATATCCATCGTCCGCATATTCCACGGAAGAAGTATAGCGTCCGCACCTCACAGTTCAAAATGCTTATACTACGTCTGACGACATTGCATACCAGTTACGCTTGTCAGACGTAGTATAAGCATTTTGAACTGCGAGAGGCGCGGGCGGAATACGGAAGACGATCGGCCGGAAGCTAGATAATTGACTTTAGGCAAGGCGAGTGAAGTTTATTTATATAGCACATTTCATATGCAATGGTAATTCAAAGGGCTTTTCATAGAAAAGGTATTCAGATATTGATAGAATAATCACAACATAAGAAATAAAAGTACCATGTATAAGAAATAAAGTAACTATAATAAATTTGAGGCTCCCCTGTCTGAACAGAAGAGTCAGTGATTTTCGGTTTTTGAGACACACTAGTAGCAACCCAGCTTCCTAGTGACCTCCTGCCCTTCCAAGTCACATCTGAGTGTGTACCGTCTCACTTCCCAACTCTCCCAACCTGACAGCACTAACCAAAAATGAATAAAATCATAAATCAAAAATAAAAACAGTTATAAAAAGAATTAAAATAGAATAAAAAGATGATGCATAGATAAGATAAGGTGCAATCAGTCGGACGTGCAGTGGCACAGTGCTCATTCAGTAAATGCACAGCTAAACAGATGCGTTTTGAGTGTGGATTTGAATGTGACTACTGTTCATCAGACTTTATAAAGTTCGTCTGAAAGAAGAAAGTCATACACACCTAGGATGACTTGAGGGTGAGTAAATCATGGGCTAATTTTCATTTTTGGGTCAACTAACCCTTTAAGTTGAGCTTCCATAGGAATGAACTGAAAACACACCAGTGAACACGCACTTTGAATGACAGTGTGGCCGTGAATGAATGACTTTATTACTTTCGGTTTAGAATTAGCGCCCATTCGGGGGCTGGTTGCTTGAATGGTGGGTTCATTAGCCTATTATTCTTAATGAAAAACACAACAATTTTGCTGTCATTCAGCTCCTTACTCTCGTGATGAATGAAATCTGACTCCTGCTGCTGGTCTGTGCTGCTACTCTCGTATGGCTCACGCTACATTGGGCGACACGTTCAGTTTTTATTGTAGTGTCTGTTCTCTAACTGAACTAAATTATTTTATTATTATTATTATAAAAAAATAAAAACGACGGTGAGGGGCGGTGCAGTGGTGGGCAAGTGATGTAACCAGTGTTATGACTGAACACCGCAAGCCTATTACCCGTTATTATAAAGACTGTGAACTATGTAGTACTGAATTGTGTACCGTTAAACAGTTTTTCACCATTTATGTTTTTTGGGCAGGCCTGAAATCATGGCTCTCTGACACACTGGAGCCACTGAGCATGACTCCTCCCCTAACACTATTATAATATTCGTGAGTTACTGTCAGTACCGTTTAGGGGTGTAACGGATCGCAGTTGATCCGTGATCCGTACGGATCACGACCCACGGTTCGGCACGCAAGTGACCCGCGGATTTATTGTGCATTTTTTTTAAACTTGTGGATTAATCGGATTTGTTTAGCGATCGCAGACTAAAAGACAGTTTTTCTGCCAATATTGCTTTTTAAGTGATCTCGTTCCTTTAAACTCGATGCTGAGTTTCAGAGAAACACGTGTTCACGTGAATAGGGCATGTTAATCAGTCAGCAGTGGCTAGCGGAGAAGTAGAAGAACTTGAAAAGCCTCCCGCATGATTCAAATCGCATGTATGGGAGCATTTTGGCTTCCCTGTAAAATATAATGATGACGGAAGAAGGGTGTGGACAAAACTGTAACAGTATGTAGGCACTGTGGCACGAGAAAGCCGTATGAAAGTGGCGCATACATCGAGCATAATGGCACCTGCTGACGCCCGTTTCACAGATACTCCGTTTGCCGTGCGTATGCGGTGCATATTTTTTCCGTACCCTTGTTAACGGATAGGCTACAGCTTTCACTGCACGCGGCTTCGGTCCGTCAGGTGCGCTCCAGGAGCGCGTGGCCATACAGCTGTGCTGCGATCGTTTCCGCACAGAGTCTATTTTTTGATGTGCTGGCGCTGAATTAAAGTGACAGCGCATCCGCTTTAAAACAAACATGTATCGATGCAAAAATCTAGTAATTCCACCACAGATGCATAATGTAACGTCTACTTGGTTTTAAAGTCAACACATGGCTTTTTGCCTCGAGTAAAGCAAGGAAAACGGCCTTTAAGTAAACAAGGAGAAATAATGGAGAGCACCTGTCCTTTCTTGGAGGTGCAAAAACAAAGTTCTTTATGACCTGCAGGATTTCTTTTAAAAAGATTTAAAAACGAAAGAAAAGCGTAAGTTAATTTAAAATGTTTGTTATTTTAACATAGTCTATTGTCTGTTTTGCAATTTGCATGAGCAACGTAATATATCTAAAGTAGGTATTAGGCTATATAAATACAAAGTAATGAATTCAATAAAACGTTGTTTAAGTGTAGTGCGTTTAAACATGATATCTATAAAATAGTGTATAGGCCTACAAAGAGAATTGCAATGCTGACAAGTGTGAGAGGTCTACTCTCTACCCAGAGAATGTTGACATCATAATCTCTTTAAAAAAAAAAAAAAGAAGAAGAAGCTCAGGCCCATTTTCACGTCTCAGGTTGTTTTTAGTCAAATTTGATTTATTCAGATGGTTATATATTTATTTTATTTTTGTTAACACCAAAAGTTTCTTGTTAACCTATAAACCATATAGGTTATGTTAACACCAAAAGTTTTCATGTAATAAATGGAAAGCAAATAAAAATAGTCTCCTCCCCCTTTTATTCTGATCCGAAAAATGATCTGATCCGTGACTCATGATCCGTAGTTCTATCCAAACCGTGAGTTGTGTGATCCGTTGCACCACTAGTACCGTTAGTTACTACAGCCTAGAGTTTGCTAGCTAGCTATGCTTTCTTCACGTAAATGCATATTACCTGGTTGCGATAATTTACAAATCAGCTCGGTGTCCTTATTTAAATTGTCTAAAAATGGAGAACCACCTTGATGTATAGCTGAGGATCAGCACAAACGTCTCGGTTACGTTTGTAACCCTCGTTCCCTTGCAGTCGGTCACGTTCGACGTACGTCGGAACTGACCGACGAATTGGGATCTGATCTCCGAGACTAATCTACTTCGAGTGTGTTAAAAATGAGCCAATAGAGATTGGCATGCGATCCACGCATTCCACGCTCCGCCTGCGGTGCGGGTATAAATAAGGAAGTGGCCCTCTTGGGGCCCAGGGAGAGAGGAAACTGCTCTTTTATTGAAAATGTGGGTACCGCTGGACTCCGGAGAGCCAGCGGCAGAGATATGTTGTACCAGTCAGGGTCCCCCCGGTCCTCCTCCGGGGGGTGGGGGAGGGGTGCGGACACCATCTCCCTGAGAGCAGCTCCTGTTCTCCCTGGGCTGCCCGTCTCAGGGCCGCTTGCCTTTGCGCTTGCCCGCCGGCTTAGCGGGACCCTGAGCGGGTTGGGCGCCACCCTTACGTCCGGCACCCTGTTTCCCCGATGGAGGCTGCTGCTTGGTTTTCCAGGGGCGGAGGCAAATGCAGGGGGACGCCCTCGGTGACGAGCAGGCGGAGGTGCTGCCGGCAATGACTGGGTGGAGGCAGCAGCGGGTTGTCGGGGCAGGATATTCTTGATGGCCTCCGTCTGCTTCTGGGCCACCGAGAACTGCTGGGCGAAGCTCTCGATGGCGTCGCCGAAGAGGCCGGCCTGACAGACAGGGGCATTGAGAAACCGGACCTTGTCGGAATCACGCATGTCTGCCAGGTTCAGCCACAGGTGGTGTTCCTGGACCACTAAGGTGGACATCGCCCGACCCAGGGAGCGTGCAGTGACTTTCGTCGCCCTGAGAGCGAGGTCCGTTGCCGCACACAGTTCCTGCATAACACCCTGGTCGGAACTACCCTCGTGCAATTCCTTTAGCGCTTTGGCCTGGTGGACCTGCAGGAGCACCATGGCATGCAGAGATGATGCGGCTTCCCCACAGGTGGTGTAAGCCTTGCCCGTTAGTGCGGACGAGAACTTACACGCCCGGGAGGGGAGACATGGGGCACCCCGCCAGTCCGCAGCGGTCTTGGGACACAGCTGCATCGCCACAGACCGCTCGACTGGGGGGATTCCCACGTAACCCTTTGCCGCACCATCATCGAGGATAGTGAGGACGGAGGAGTCAGTCGATCGGTTTCGAGCGTTGTAAGGCGCTGTCCACGATTTCATGATCTCCTGATGCACTTCTGGGAAGAAGGGCACTGAGGCGGGGCGCTGAGAACCAGCACGGGCCATCCCGAGATACCAATCATCCAACCGCGAGGGTTCGGGACACGGTGGAGGGTTCCACTCGAGCCCGACACTCGTGGCGGCCCGGGAAAGCATAGTCGTAAGCTCTGGGTCGGACTCGGGACACGCTGTCACACCCGAAGGGGGCAGCGCAGCCGAATCTTCATCCTCAGAGCCCATTAGCTCGTCCCCCGATGCTGCAACCGGCATCATATCGGAAACCCCGAAAGTAACGACTGGAACCCGGCAGCTCCACCGGCGCAGCGGAGGGGGGAGGGGCCCGAGGAGCCTTTTGACCCGTCGGGGATGCCCTCACAGTAACCCTCAGGTCTAGCTTTCCTGTAGCTCAAACAGTAGAGCATGGCGCTAGCAACGCCAAGGTCATGGGTTCGATTCCCAGGGAAAGCAAGAACTGACAAAAATGTAAAATGTGTACCTTGAATGCAATGTAAGTCGCTTTGGATAAAAGCGTCTGCCAAATGCATAAATGTAAATGTAAATGTAGGTCGCCACCAAAGTTAGCAGCCAAAGTAGCAGCCCTCTGCTTTGCAGCGGGAGGGCCACTAGATCGGGGGATACGCAATGGCACTCCACCCCTTTCGAGGTATTAGAGTCTGGACCGTAAAACTGCGATGATGATGTTCCCGCAGTGGGAACATGAGTCATTCACGAACGCTGCCTCAGCGTGCTGAACGCCCAAACACGTGAGACAACGAACGTGACCGTCAACTGGAGACAGAAATCGACCACATCCAGAAACACACGGTTTGAATGACATCTTGAAAAAGACGCAGGGTCAAACCGTGTTGCTCTTTTAGAAAGGAAACTGCTCTTTTTTTATGTGCTGAAGCACTCAGGGAGATGACCGCGGCACCACACAGTACAAAGGTGCAAGCCTGTGTGTGCACTCAAAAACGGAAACGCCCAGCGAACCAACTCTTTGATCTCCGTTGAAGCTGCCACCCGCTGAGACGCGCCGTCACACCCGCACTATAAGCAGCGGCCGTTCCTCTCACGAGACTCGTCGTAAACACTCTTCGTAGAAACAGGAAACATTCACTGTTCGGCTCCGAAGTAGAAAGCAATGATCTAGCATTCTTCCTTATTTATACCCGCACCCCGGGGCAGAGCGTGGAATGCGTAGATCGCATACCAATCTCCATTGGCTCGTTTTTAACACACTCGAAGTAGATTGGTCTCTGAGATCAGATACCAATTCGTCGGTCAGTTCCAACGTACGTCGAACGTGACCGACTGAAAGTGAACACCTGCCTCTGCAGTGAACATTTTACACTGGATAGTTTTACAAACTTTCATCGGAGAAAACTGGGATCCACTGATAATCTCCCATTACTGTAAAGGGTGTAGCCTTTTATTCACATCATTTTCACACTTAATAACACAACTAAAACCATGATGGCTGATAGTTTGATCTGTGACTATATGGACAAATAGTAATAATGATTAAAAATGGAAAAGTGGCTAAATATGTTTTGTTCTCTGTTATTAATTGATAGCTTATCTTTATTTGGCTAAGTTAAGTAATGCTAGTTACATATTGCTAACTTGCATAAAATGTGGAAAAAATACCTTCTGTTGCAGACCAAGAAGGGCGAGGTTGATTCTCAGGTAGCCGGTCAATGTCCTCTGAATTGGATTCTGGCTCTTGAGGCTTAAACATGTAGCTATGGCTATGTAAATCCAATTAAGGTGCTAGAGGGAGCATCCATTCAGTTTGTAGCGGTATTTGACAGTTGAGAGAGGGGGCAGCTTTCCTGTGAGTGGGCGTGGTTTCAGGGCCGACAGCGGACACGCCCCCAGCATTTGATAGAGAATACTGCTTATTTTTTCAAGATTTTGATAACTTATTTTATTTTCTTGCCGTTTTTTTTTTCCATAATTCAAATTTGGCTAGGTGGTTAATGACACATTTTTCTGTGGTGTGACAAACTCATATTTAATATTGCTTTACATGGAATTTAAGTGTTTCTGTCAACTTTCTGTAATGTCGGACTTCCTGTGAAAGCAACTTAGAATCTTGATGCAATATCAAAACTGATATCGCTAAACAAACCAGACATTAAAATCGGGCTGTACGATTAATCATATTTTAACCGTGATAAAGTTTTCTGCTTCTCTCAATTAATTAAAAACAACTGTCTGCTAGTTATTTGTTATTTGAATCAGTTTTGATATTGCATCAAGATGCTAAGTTGCTTTCACAGGAAGTCCGACATTACAGAAAGCTGACAGAAACACTTAAATTCCATGTAAAGCAATATTAAATATGAGTTTGTCACACCACAGAACAATGTGTCATTAACCACCTAGCCACATTTGAATTATGGAAAAAAAACGGCAAGAAAATAAAATAAGTTATCAAAATCTTGAAAAAATAAGCAGTGTTCTCTATCAAATGCTGGGGGCGCGTCCGCTGTCGGCCCTGAAACCACGCCCACTCACAGGAAAGCTGCCCCCTCTCTCAACTGTCAAATACCGCTACAAACTGAATGGATGCTCCCTCTAGCACCTTAATTGGATTTACATAGCCATAGCTACACGTCACTTCACTCATTCACTATTAGTTATACCTGTGTCTCATTTAGTTCTTTTATGCCGAGTTCACACTGACAGATTTTAGCACCAATTTTGACTCTCTGACAGGTTTTGCAAAATCGCAGACAAATGCCCAAAATCATAGGCAAATCGGTGCTCGGCACGCACTTGACAATCACACAGTGTGAATGATCAAAGACGCGATCAGAGAGGATCGCAGATGGGTCGCAGACGCCCGTGAGATATTTGGCATGCTAAATATCTGGACTTCAAAATCCTGCTGTGTGAAATGTTCCGACAGCCAATGAGAGAGCAACAAGGAAGTTCTGGGAGGAGTTATAGACCACAATATCAGTATTTTAATAGATACATTTACAATTCTATCAAACAGAAACAAAGCACAAACATTTGCTTGACCAGCCGCAACAGCAGCACAGTGCAAAATTATTTATTTACCTCAAACTCTCTTTACAGAACACAATCCTTGCTCCCTCTGTCTCCCCAACCATTTCCTCCGCCATAATCTTTGTTATTTTTTCCTTTTGCTGCAAATCAGCGCACAGACAATTTGGATCGCAAGCTTTCTGCAGTCTATATTTTTTATAACAATTCCAGTCTCACGCTAGAACTCCAGTCTGATGCACACGTGATCTCGCATTGTTTCCTTGTCACTTCTCGCGTGTGTTTGCTTGTGAAACGTAGTTTGCGGACGGGACAGAGTTGCCGGCGATCCATCGGTCAGTGTGAACACAGCACTGACTGAATGCTACCCCAGAAAGTCATGCAGTGAGAAATGAACAGTGAGCCGACAAATTTGAAAATTGTGCAGTGTGAACTTGGCATTAAGTGTAGCTTATATGCTCCCTGTTTTGTCAGTTCTTGGTCGGTTATCGTCTTAGTATATGTGTGAAGTGTAAGCCGTTAATCTCCTGAGATTCTCCAGTGTGTTCTCTTTGTTTACATGATTCATTCGTGTTGGACTGCCATACAGCTGTGACAGTATTGTTCTTTGCAGTCTATGTAAGAATTTGCATTTGTGTAGCAATATGGATCTCAGGTTTGTCTCATTTGCAACTGAATAGCTTCCATTAAAATATCTAATGTGAAAAGCACTCACCAAATACATGCATGACCAGAAGTCGAATTAATGGTAGTGTTCAATTTGCTGTTATCAAAACAATTGTAATCAATATAAGTTTTTTTGGATTAGGTAAAGAACATGTGAAATGTGAAATTACCTTGTATTACATTACCCCTTTTGAAGTGAAGTGAAGTGACGTGTGGCCAAGTATGGTGACCCATACTTGGAATTTGTGCTCTGCATTTAACCCATCCAAGTGCTCACACACACAGTAGTGAACACACACCCGGAGCAGTGGGCAGCCATATTGCTGCGGCGCCTGGGGAAAATGGATAATTATGCAATAATAATATTTAATATATAAAGTAAATATTATATCATATAACAGTTATATAAAACGTTAAATATAGTATATAACGCTTTTAACTTTTTAAACTATATAACAGTTTATATAGTGCAGTAACAATTATAGTGCAGCTCTACTTTTAAGATAAATCCTGCTTTTTTTCTTGTTCTTGTTTTCAATGCTTCTTGATTGCTGATTAGCTGCTGTTTGTGATAAGCCACCTAATTAAAGTTTGAATGCCAAATTTCTAACTGTTGCATTTGTTTAACAATCATAAATATGATTTCTATTCATGTGGCTGTCTGGGAAACTAATGATAATGATATGCCAGATGTCCTTTCAAATCAAATCTGTTCACCATGTTTTTTTTTTAAATAATAATAAAAATAATAATAATTAGGGCTGTCCCTGACTTATGGAAACGCAGTGATTTTACAATAGTTTTTTATCGACAGTATCAACATTTTGCAAAAGTTTTGTGCAAATCTGTAATGGAAATGCTGCTACTGTTGTCGTGGGTGTTTGTTTTTTTTTGTCCGCAAGTTGAAGCAACCCCAACCCCCACCACAGAACTCAATATTTTTACTCCCCGGAACATGATTTTTACACCATGGAACCCACCATTGGATTTGTGGTAGTTTTGGCTGTGTGATTGGGCGAGTTTTGAATAGCAGTTGGTAGTGCCGGTACCGAATACTGGTATTTATTTTTTTTATGATAAAATTTTGATTATACCGCAATACCGGTATATGTCGCTTAGACAACATTGGGAAAGCGGCGCAGTGCGTCACTGTTTGAGAGGGGACCCGTTTCACTGTTGCACTGTAGTGAGAGCACAGCTGAGATCGCATCACAGAATCAGAAATCGCCCCCTAAAGCCTCATTCACTTATTGTTCACTTGAAGGAGTGAATGAAAACAAGTGAGTGAATTCGCACAGCCGTTATGTATGCATTGGCTGTACACTCGTTATTGCAGTGCAATGTGAGATTGAATGACTGCACTCAATAACGTCCACTATGGTTTCCGACACCACTACAAATGGCTGTCCCCTCAAATAATGCCCTTTGAGGGTATAGGGGGCGAGTTTCTGTGCTCACAGCCGTGATGAGATTAACAACATTCTCCACATGGATCATATAGCATATATAGACCGGAACGAGCGTGTTAAGTTTTTTTATGGACCTATTTCATATACTCTAGTGCTCTAAACATGAACCAGAGCACATATTTGCGCACATATTTCATAATGTCTTCTTCAAATGAAATGTATATGCAAAGGACACTGATACTACAACTGATCACGACTGCGATGACACGATAGATTATTCTGCTACACGGAAGACAATGATGTAAGTTAATAAATAGACTGACAATTCAAAGAAGATTGGGCAAAAAAGTAGCTGCTTTATTCTTTCTGTGTTAAACTGACGTGTGTCATTTGTTTAGAGACTAGTTCTCTTAAATGAACTGAAAATATCCTTCAACCTTTTAAATGTTCTTCCGCGTTTCTGACAGTTTGTTATATAGGGTTAGAGTTTTTAAATGCTTAAGGTGCCCTCAACTCTGTTTTTTTCTCTCTCCGTGGTCATATTTTAATATTCATGTGTCTGTAATGAGTGTGTTGCAGGTCTGTGTTTTATTGGTTGTTGTCTCCCCACAGCATCATTTTGTGGGGCTTTGCAAACTTGTATTATTCACTCATCATGACAGTAAAATAGGGCATTCTAGTCAATCTACTGCAGTATTTCCTCTCTCAATTAGTAGAAAATGTGGTTAACACCTGGTCATGCATAGGGGAAAAAAAATACTGTCATACACCGCGAAACCGATATAATTTAGAAAAATGCCACAAAATAAATTTTTGGTTATACCGCCCAGCACTAGCAGTTGGGCTGACTTTGTTTTACGCAAACCTGGCAACACTGGTTCAAACGGTTAGCCAACCATGCTGAGAATTCCAGGCTGAGAGCAGTTTGTAATTGTGCTGTGCCAAACCAAGCTAAAGTGGAAAGATAACTTGAACCACTCGGCCCGACGGTGGAAAAGTAGCTCTTGTTACCATCAATATATCATTCATCAGTAGCCATTTTCATTAAATGTTATTCAACCAAGAACATTTCACATGAACACCGCTTTTTCTCCAGTTTTATTGTTTAGTGTTCACACTAAATGTACCTTGGTTTTTCATCAAATGTACCTACTCAGTATGCGATTTTAGAAAGAGAATAACCCCTGCGGGAAGTAACCCTCCAGGAACAAAATTGACTAGCCCTGAGTTAAACCATTTTACATTGTTAAAAGCGCTATATAAATAAAGTTGACTTGACTTGACTTGATAGAGGGAAGGACCCCCAAAACAGAGTCTGTTATGAAAGTTAGCCAATAGGCAGACCATCTGTCGAAGATTGTGTGCCAGCGTTTGGCACCTAACCAACCCAATTCCTCGGGCTGACATGCTTTGTTCTGCACAATCTGCTCTTTGTGCTGTCCATCGCCTTCATTTTGTTCTCCCAGTTTTGGGGCTGACCAGCACAATCTCACTTGCACATTAATGAGCCATAGACCAACATTCAAAGGAATGCACATTCAATTCTGTGCCTCAGTTTTGTGCTTTTGTAAAACATATTCCAAACGGTCAACATTTTATTTCTGCCCTAGCTGATCTGAAAAAGCATCCACTGCTAAACATGCAATTTATAATTAATTATATTGATATTATACATTTTTTGCATTATTTTTCATTTTCAGATAAGTATGTAAGACTTGTATTATAATTATTATTCAGTTAATGTAATGAAGATGATTGTTATTTGTAGTAGGATCATGTGGGAGATGTGGCTGTGCATTATTAGTGAGCCAGTAGCCACTTTTCCATTACCCTTTGAATTACACAAATTGAAATTGCGAATTGAAAATACGCCCAATGGAAACATGAAAATTGCGCAAAAACTCCCATATATCGCAAAAAAAAGTTTTACGCTCGCATGAGGTGGTTTTACAGGCAATTCGAAAAGGAAATATTTGCAAACCTGCAATGTTTTTTTCGCATTTACAGATCACCTGCCGTATTTAAAAGTGGATCATTCTTTACAGATGACGCTGTGTTTTTGGACAGAAGACGAGACGGAGTTCTTTATTAAACTCATAGACAATAGAATTACAGGAATACTGGATTCTAAACACAGAAATGCCACATTATCATGAAGACCTTGAAGCAGATATGAGGGAGAAACACACACACATACCTCATACACTCAAGTGTAAGGGGCTTTCCTTGCCATTAATGCTTGGATAACACGCACGTCTCCTTTCATTAAAAATAATGGCCAGTGCGGTGAATGGGATATACATAAACCTACCAACATATGTGGCATAATTTTTTGAATGACAAGTTTTAGTCGCATAACATCAGTTAATGGAAACGCTGTCATTTCGCAATAGTTTTTTTATCAACATTTTGAAAATATCGCAAATGTTTTGTGCAAATCTGTAATGGAAACGCAGCTAGTAATAAAGAGTGGTTATTTTATTAAAGGCCTGATACACCAAGGACAATAACTATAAAGATAACGATAAAGATATAGTTCTAAATATCGTTCTCAATATTAAAGAATAGAGTTCACACCACAGCTAAAATGATCGTTGGAATCACTTTCAAAACAATTTTATCCAGCTGATGAACGATAAAAACATCGACAGCCAATCAGAATCCATCCTGCTGTAATGAGCTCAAGCATTTAAAGTGACAGACAAGCACACGATTAGAATAGACACACCGATATCGTAATATACTGTATATAAGTTATCGGTCTTAGTGTGAATGGGCCTTAAGAGCGGTACAAATATTTTCTGCAATATTTTCTTGTTTTAAACCATACCGTGTACCATTTTGCTACACAAAAGGTGTATTTAGTGTAAAATGGCATCCGTGATATGGATTATATTTAATTTGCGTTGAGAAGGCGGTGCCACAGCACGTCGTGTGATGCCTGATCCCAGAACAAAAGATGTGTTCACGGCATGTTGGAATTACTTGTAGAACTTGTAAACTATACTGCTACGACTTGTACCATGATATACTGCTTCAATGTGATGAAACCCTCAAAATGGCAGCAGCTACAGCAGTAAAAATTAAAGCACTTATCTAGTAATATTTCTGTTTAAGAATACCTATAATTGACTATTGTTAATGTCTTAATAATGTAAGATTAATCTGAAAATAAACAAAAAATCTTAGAATATAGTTTAATGTAGCAAGCTCAGAGCTCGGAAACGTCTTAAATGAGGTAAAATAAACTTATTTGTATAAACTGTTACTTGTATTGTGGTTTTGTCTATTGATTACTCAAACTATACATTTTGGTGCTAATATTTATGTTTAATACAGTTTTTGACAGGAAAGAAAACAAGGCTTTGAGAGATGGAAGTACAGTGGGTTCAATGGATTGTACTGTTGTTTAAAAACAGACCGATTGTTCAGCTGGTGTACTTCTTTCCATAATAAAAGAAGCTCCAAGACAAACACTTCAAGTTTTGAAAGTTGTTAGTAGTTGTAAAAATGACATGATCTAGTATGTTTATAGAATGCATGCCATTGGAAAGAGTCTTTCCCTCACAGCCTTGTTTTCATCTGCCTAAATTCAATATGGCGTCTGACTAAGGTCTGTATGAGCAATCAAGGAACCTGTGCTAACCAAGCCATTGAAATGAATGGGGATGCTAATGGAATAAGTCTCTTTAGAGTTTTGAGTCTTAGAACTTCTTGTCAGGAAGCAGTGTCAGAGTATTTTAGTGCTTTGTATTATTATTGTTAGATGTTCAGTCCACATAAGCAGAAGAAAGTATGTTCAGGAACCATTAATGGAGCCAAACTTCTGTTGAGTTTTCTTGGTCTTTGGAGCCTTCGCATAAGATATCATGCCTAATGTTTTTAGTCTACCATTTTTGTACTTATGTGACAGGGAGACATTGACAAATAGTTTGAAAGGACATGAGGATGAATAAATAATGACATCATAAACATTTTTGGGTTACCAATTCTTTTAACAAACAAAAAAAGGCCTTTATTCAATCTCAAATCACAATGCATGAACAAACAAAACTTGCATAGTAATTTTTCTCTCTCCTTTCCTTTTTAGCTCAGCAGCATCAGTAAGGCCATCAATTCCACAGAGACGCCGCTGAAGGAGAAACATGCACGCAGTATCCTTAATTCACACATCTATTTATTCCTGTTTATTCAACTATTATCCAACTATTAGGTCAACTGAACCCTTCACAAGAGGATAAGTAGTACTGCAATCATCTCTGAAGTTCTGTGTTAGTTATTATTGGTTTAAAAGTGTTGAAAATGTCGTCAAACATTGCTGTCTGATAATGCTGTTAATGATTGCCATATCATTGAGTGTGTTGACACACACATTCTTAAACCGATTATGCATAATAAGCAGACAGCATGCGTGGTCATGTAAACAAGTTAAACCCTTTTCCTTTATTGGCTTAAGAATAAACAGCTTAAGAATAAACTGATCGACAGAGCTAGATTTTTGCCCATTTAACCTGATTTTGCCCAGCATGTAAACACCTTAAAGGCACAATATGTAAAATCAAATTAAAATTGGATTAAAATATCCAAAAACCACTAGAACAATGTTATATATTGTGTTGACTTGTGTACTTACATCATCTCAAATGTTTCCAAGAATGTTTAAATCCAGAGAAATAAGCAATTTTAACCAGGGCATGGACCCTGTCCGTGTGTCGCCTATCAATGACATCATACCCGCATTACCCTCGATTTCCTGTGTAATTTTGTAGAAACCATGGAAACACCAAAGACGCTTTAATATATGTGTTTTATTAGACAGGTGAGCAACTGTTTGGATGCATTCATCGACAGAAAACTAATCATTGATAAATAGCGCAACACTGTTAGTCTTATTGTTTAATTCTCATTTTCTAGATTTACTGCAAGTACCATGTTTTACCATGACTAATATCGATCTAGCTCACTGCAGTGTGCAACAAGTGTCTCATAGTAGCCGTCAAGTGAAAGCACAGAGTAGCGTTATAATGTAACTTTCAACACACTCAAATGTATCTAATATGATAAAACAGCGCTGCGTTACCCCACATACGCATGAGCGTAAGAAGCGGAAGCGCTCGTCTGTGGCGTAATAAAAGCTCTGTGAAAACAAGACGTCATCAATAGGGTTGGGTACCATTCACATTTTAACCGGTACCGGTACCCAACGGTACCTCTCTTCGGTACTTTATGGATGTTTACATCAATAAGTGTAAAGAAACTGTAAGTCGTTTATAGAAGTGTTATTGACATTATGCCAGAGCTGCCCTGGTCTCTGTCTGCCATTGTCTGTGATGTTTGTATACTGTAATATTTACTAGTAAATAGTAGGCTACTGGGTACTTAATTTAATTCATAAAAACAACCATATTATTATTTTCTCTTTTTAATTTCATTTCTATGAAAAGATTTCCCACAAATAATGTTATATATTTTCTGGTAATCAAATGAAGACATTAATTTAATTTATCTTTTAATTTAATTAAACTTTTTTGTCAAACAAAGTGCTGCACAACTGAGCTTTATACTGTTAAAATTAAAACATGAAGAACATTTGTAATGTATTACTTAAAAAATAAAGTTTTGATAATTTATTATTATTACATTAGTGTTAGTATTATTATTACATTGAGACGTATCTAAATTCTGCTGTACAACAATGATGTATTTGTCAAGTTAGGCCCAACTTTTATTTTGACGGGTTGCCGTGAAGACCTTGAGTTTCTGTGTGTTTATGACATGATGGTAGTTTTTCTCAAATGAAACGGTAAAATGCTCATGAAGTGACTCTCAGTGGCTCTGGAGATGACGTTCATGCGTACATGTCCTCATATGAGACGGCAGAGATAGAAACATGCTATCGTCACGTGCGATTCTGAGTGAGTGAGTGAGTGAGTGAGTGAGAGTGAGAGTGAGAGTGAGAGTGAGAGTGAGAGTGAGAGTGTGTGTGTGTGTGTGTGTGTGTGTGTGTGTGTGTGTGTGTGTGGTAAACCCAGACTGTAAACCACGCGTCTACGGCATTCATTCGCACAGAGACATGAAGGATCCGTATTTAAATAGTTTTTTTCGGTTTAATATTCACAGACACTAGTCTATATCACCAGATGGGTTCTCAGGTACCGAAATTTGGTACAGATTGATTTAATGTGAATCGGTACTCGGTAGTACCGACGTAATTCGGTCGGTGCCCTTAAAAGTACCGAGTTCGGTACCCAACCCTAGTCATCAAGCTGCGCCTTTGTTTTGACTCAGCGACCTCTTGCGGCGAAAAACTACATATTGTGGCTTTAACCTGCTTTCTGTCAGTTTATTGAATTTTTAATGCTTTATTTTACATCACAACTAACATAATAAATATAATACTCTGAGTGAAAAACATGGATGATTACATTTTGATGCCATCACCGGGTAATACAGTCTAGTAAATGCAGTTTACTTGCATGACTGGGTTATTGATTTGCATGTAAACCGGTAAATCGGGTTATTTCAATAAACTGATTTTTTGTAGTTATCAACATATTGGTGTGCATGTTGCATGAAACCAGTTATACTCTCTGTATGAGGAATGATACTGGTTTTATACCAGTTTACAGTGGGAAGGAAACATAAATGAAACTTACTTGACAACAGCAGATCCTATATCAATATCCTAACGAATAGAATAGCCTTAAATAATTATCATAGTCACCTAAAGGGCGGTAAAATAGTCGCCTGAAGGGCATCATATATGGTATGCAGAAAGCTTTTCTTTTGCTTTTGCCAAATTTCATGTGTACACATATACAAAAGTTTTTAACACTGAAACGCAACTGGTTCTTAAAGTTATCATGTAGCAAAAATGACCTCATAGCACCATCTAATATCCAATCTGGGCTAATAATCAGTTTGAACATGGATACCATACTGGTGTGAAAGTTATGACTTCGTGGCAAGCCTAGATATCAGTCTATAAACATTATTATTAGCAGCCCTAACTTACAAAATGAGTTGGACAGCAGACTTTCCCCAGTTTGATGAACTGTGATATTACATACAAAACAATGAATGAGTGTGAAGTGATAATCAATTGTGCTTGAGAACTTTTCCTTAAATGCATGAACAGGAATAATTTTGGGAACCCACAGAGAGAAGGGGGCCTACACCTTCTGGTCATATGCCGTTGGTCTGCCGTTGCCAAGCAGCGCCATCCTTAGCTGGAAGTTCTGCCATGTATTACACAAAATCTTGCGCGACGGTCACCGAAATGTAAGCATGCTTCAATTTGAGTTTTGTTGGAATTATCTGTTCAAATACACTTTTATTCATCTATTGTTGTTTGTCTTTCTCTACAATCTTCCTTCCATGTCCCGACATTGTTTTTCGTTTCTCACCCTTTGTCATGCTGTTTTCACAACCTGGCGTTAAAAATCATTTATACACTATATTGCCAAAAGTATTGGGACACCGCTCCAAATCATTAAATTCAGGAGTTCCAATCACTTCCATGGCCACAGGTGTATAAAATCAAGCACCTAGGCATGCAGACGCTTCTACAAACATTTGTGAAACACATGGATGAGCGAGTTTGGTCTGGAGGAACTTGACTGGGCTGCACAGAGTCCTGACCTCAACCTGATAGAACATCTTTGGGATGAATTAGAGCGGAGACTGTGAGCCAGGCCTTCTCGTCCAACATCAGTGTCTGACCTCACAAATGCGCCCTCTGCGCAGAATGGTCAAAAATTCCCATAAGCACACTCCTAAACCTTGTGGAAAGCCTTCCCAGAAGAGTTGAAGCTGTTATAGCTGTAAAGGGTGGGCCGACTCCATTTTAAACCCTACGGATTAAGAATGGGATGTCATTAAAGTTCATGTGCATGTAAAGGCAGGCGTCCCAAAACTTTTGGCAGTATTGTGTGTGTGTGTGTGTGTGTGTGTGTTTGCTGGCCAAAACATTGACTATATATTTAGGTTGCAGTATACAGTATTTAACAAAAAAGTTGCTGACCCCAATGTACAACATTTCTTACCTTTCCTATTCAAGCGCTTACTTTGTGCTTGGTTGTAAAAAAATAAGCGATCTAAGCGCAATCAGTGTTAAAGTGCATTTTCTATAAATAAGATGTCTACAAACACCTTGAACTCTGATTTATTTTCTCTACTTATGTGTGTACTCTGTAACATTTGTATAGACCATGTGATTTGAATCATATTACAGAACGCATGTCTTCAGAATGCATGTTTTACACTAAAAATCTATAGAAAAGCTGCAGATTTTGGTGGAATGTAATTATAGATATTTTGGATTGCTTCTGAAGTCATTTGCCATGTAAAAGCAGCATCCACTGTATTGGAAACAGAACGTGATCACACAGTTTTCCTTTGCTTATATAGATTGCTTGTTTACTATGAGAAGTGAGAGTTGTCCAACTTGACAGCTGTTCGTCACTGCAGCTGCCTATAAAATGTCTTTTGTTCTTGGAGCAGACTGTATTGTTCATTGTCTTATTCATTCTTACCAGAGCTTACAAGACTGCATGCGACACTACAGCAGTATTGCTGAGACAGGGTTACTATGGGTAAGTCAATGTTCATGCACAAAATCCTTTATTTCAACATTTAGAAAAAAATCAACTTTGTTGTGAATCCTTTTTTGACAGGTTTGACAAAAAAATTATTGCTTTATTGACTTATTGTCATTTATTTCCATCTTCAGAGTAACACACGGGACAGACATGGGTATGGACAGCTGGTTTCTCTACATTCCAAACTTCTCTGCACCAAGATGGAGTTTCACACAAAGGTAAATTTTGATATTTACATTGAGCCCATAATATATTTTCCACATTTGACAGCCATTATTTTAGGTCAGTGGTTCCTAACCTTTTGACTTCAAGGCTCTCTTTTGAACGAGACAATATTCAAAGGCCCTTCAGCCAGATCTCATGAGAAAATGTAAC
The DNA here is from genome assembly GCA_023566225.1 of Romanogobio albipinnatus. NCBI lineage: Eukaryota > Metazoa > Chordata > Actinopteri > Cypriniformes > Gobionidae > Romanogobio > Romanogobio albipinnatus. Next base: position 62,331,392 of record CM042242.1, on the reverse strand, counting down.
TATTTTACAAGGTGACAATTTTATATGGATTTGTATGAAAACGTCAGTTTTTTTTCACGTACGCATGACATTGTACAAATTCATATGAATTAAAAATTTTACATTAGCAATTAACCAATTTTCCAAAACTTTAAACCTTCTATATAAGCTGTTTTAATTACAAATAAACTAATAAAAAAAATTAATAAATAAAAATATAATGTCAATTTAATGTTGTACATCTGTATTTTAAGTGGACCAAGCACAAATATATTTTCTCCAGCAAATATAAAGGGAGCATTTTTTGCATTAAATGCCAGTGCTGACAGTTCAAAAATGGGAAAAAGCACTTTTGGTTTCTTTTTTTTTTTCTTTTTTTTTTCTCATGAACATGCCAGGGAAGGTCTTGTCTTGTAATGAACTAAATGTAAAAGGTAAATATAAAAATAGAATTTGTTCATAAATTAGGAATTTTATATCCAGATTTCACCAAGTAGCACTTTGGATTTCATTGCGAACATAGGTATAGTCCTGCTTAGTTGAAATGAAGTTTCTCTGTGGTCTCTTTGCAGCACTCTGAAATTCCAGCTAGTCTAGAGGTCTCAGATGAACTCCTGGAGCGTACAGCAGGAACAGACATCAATAATGTGTACGTGGAATTTAATTTCTTTCTTCTGTATTATACTGTATCTCGGCAACAATAGCTTTTCAGACTTTGCATTGCAGAACCCCTGCAATAGGTCTCCAATTATTGGTACTCAATTATTAATTGTTGTTCTTATTATAAATGTTGAAAACTATTTTTACTGCTCAATATTGTTGTGGAAATTGTGATACATGTTTCAGAATTCTTTAGGATGAATGGAAAATCCAAAAGAACACCATTTATTTGAAATGTAAAATTCAAAATATATTTACTGTACTTTAGAAGAAGAAGTTTTATTCATATAACGCCTTTCCATAGCTCAAGGTCGCTTTACATAGTGCTATACAATACATCTGCACACCCACACTTCAAGTACATGCCACATTTTTCAAAATACATATTAAATAGATACGTCTTTAGCTGAGTCTTAAAAGGTAGACAAAGATGATATATTACGAAGTGGAAGAGGAAGCAAATTCCATAATGTAGGAGTATTAACACTAAATGACCTACCACCTACAGTGGACAACCAAGCTCAGATGATCTGAGGGACCGGGCAGGAGAAGAGTAGGTCAGACGGAGGTGCAAGACCATTTAATGTCTTAAATGTTTGAAGTAATATCTTAAAGTGAATACGTGATGCCACAGGTAGTCAGTGAAGATTTATTCATTTCTCTTTTTTTCTTACATACCCCAAAATTTAGAATGGTAGTATATAATGGTTTCCACAAAACACATTAAGCAGTGTAAACTTGATAATAGTAAGAAATGTTTCTTGAGCAGCAAATCAGCATATTAGAATGATTTCTGAAGGGTCATGTGACATGGAAGACTGCAGTAATGATTATGAAAATTCAGCTTTGCATCACAGGAATAAACTGTCACGTTACGCGGAGAAACTGAGGTGAGGACTCATTTGCGGGAGAAGGTGGATTTATTATAAAACAAAACTCCCAGAAATCAGGAGTCCCCATTCTCCCTATATCCTTAGGACTGAGAGGCATATCCAGACAGAGGTTGAAGGAATGAGGAATGGAATTGATGAATGAGGAATTGGCAGGCAAACTCTCTTACACCCGCCCCCTGCTGACGGATGTATTTAGAGTTTACCTGCCACATCACCTGTAAATGTCTGCTAAGCTCCATAGTCACAGGAAAGAAAAACAAAAAACTCCTCCTGATGAGTCCTCTCTCGGTCGGATCGTTCTGTCACGTTACGCGGAGAAACTGAGGTGAGGACTCATTTGCGGGAGAAAGTGGATTTATTATAAAACAAAACATAAACACCAAAACAAAAGCCCACTGGGGGAAAACCACATAATCAGAAATAACAAATACATACTAAAAACAAACCAACAGTGATCACGGGGAGACAGACAATACAACGATCCGACAAAGACTGCAAACACAAAGGGACTTAAAAAAAGGTACAAATCAAGCAGATAACGAGGGAACAACAGGTGGGGCAAATTAAACCAATAATGAGATAACAAGAGGGGCGGGGTCAGGACAATAGACCGGAGACATGACTTAACCAAAACATGACAACCCAAAGCACATGGCTAGAAAATAACCAAAACACCACGTGCTCAACAAGATAAGACAGATAATGTGACATAAATGACATTTTAAATATTTTACAATAGAAAATAGTTATTTTAAATTGTAATAATATTTCAAATAGTATTACCATTTTTACTGTATTTTTGATTAAACAAATGCAGCCTTAGTGAGCATAAGAGACTTCTTTCAAAAGCAAATCTTAAACTTTGAGATGGTGGTCCAGTGGGATAAACCATGGAACTGATATGCAGAAGGTTGCTGGTTCGATCCCAGCGGTCACCACCAGTGTGCCCTTGAGCAAGGCACTTTACTCCATGTTGCTCCAGGGGGATTGTCCCTGTAATAAGGGCACTGTAAGTCGCTTTGGATAAAAGCATCTGCCAAATGCATAAATGTAAATGTAAACTTTTGACAGTATATTTTTCCGAAACGCTTTAAACTTGGTAAGAATAATGTAATTTGAGGCTCTTCTATTGCTGGCCTAACAAGGGAAAGGACACGCTACTCCCTCTCTCTCTCAAATACATTTTAGATGGTTTTAAAAGACAAACATTATGCTTTATTGACAGGTCTGGACACCGAGGTTAGTTAACAGAAAATATATTGAATGATAAATGTAGATCACCAGATCATTTGAGAGATTCTGAGGCCTGTGATGGAATGTCCCACATTTTACATAATGTTGTTAGCCATGTGGGACATTCCATTCTATCCAGATGAAGAGTGTCGTAGCTAAAATAATAGCTTACTTTTTTTTTTTGTATTTTGCACAACAAACCGTTATAAAATTGCTACAATAGACCTTTATCACAGTTCCTATTTCCGGCAAGTGAAGCAGTGTACGGCTAGTTCCGGTCCCATCGCAACGCAATAAAAACTAATGGCTGAATCCTCTCGCTGGTGTTACTGCCGCGATCCGGTTTTTCTAATTCTAAACAACGACACCCTTACCTCAGAGTTCCTGACACTAAAGGAACTGAGGAAAGCATGGGTGAGACTGATATGGCGGGATGAAGGTCCTTCTTTTAAAATAATACGCGAGAGTATGTTCATGTGTAGTAGACCTATGCATTTCCAAACTGAGGATATTTACGTCTCATATCTTCGGTCCTGCACGGGTCCGATTTTGTAAATCCTCACCCGCCCGTACCCACAGTGCTTAAAAACGCATCCGACAGTAGCACTATTTAAAATCCGCACCCGACCTGACCTGCTTAAAATAGAATCGACACCCGACCCGCACCCGAAATAAAATCAGTTTAGCATATCACATTATAGACACACTTACAAAAATGTTTATTGCCAGGTCGTACAGAAGTTATTACACGACCATTAACACAAGGACAACTTCAGCCGAAGCTGTCAAAAGGCTACATCATGAAGAACATGGTTATGTGTCCTTATCATCTCTACGAGGCACCTTCAGTTCTGTCCCCTTTGAAAAATACTGTTCGATAGAACTGCTTGTGCTTGGTTTGTTACCACAGTTATCTGCATGCTTCCTCAGCGATGAAGTTCCACATTTGCGGCTATCCAACACGAAAACTTTAAGGCAGGTTTTGCATGTAGCAAAGCCTTTCACAATATTGTTTTCTTCATCTGAGATAACTCACAATTTCTCCCACACATTAGAGTTGATTTTTGATGATGCATTGTCGACAACTTTACAATCTCCACTAGCTATTCTTTTCTTCAACTCCTCAGGATACATCCCGACGACTGCAGTGCAGGCAGAACGCGTGGGCGCAGGCACAAATAAACTGATATGGATTTGAAATTATTTTATAAATTTTTGTATTATTTTGTAGATGTGTTCCTAAAACGATGAATATATTTTTACGTTTGCACGTGACCGTTTTAAAGGTCCCGTTCTTCGTGTTTTTTTGAAGCTTTGATTGTGTTTACAGTGTGCAATATAACATGTGTTCATGTTTCATGTGTAAAAAAAAACAGTATTTTTCACACAATTTACTTATCTGTATACCGCTGTTTTCACTGTCCTAAAAACGGATGTGAAGTCCTATGAAGTCCCTCCTTCAGAAATACGTAACGAGTTCTGATTGTGCCAGCGGTTCCCGTGTTGTGATTTGACCGCAGCTTAGCAAACGTGGCACGGTTCCTGTGTTGTGATTCGACAGCAGCTTAGCGCACGTGGAAAGGTCACGCCTCTTAACGGGAGATATATATGCGCTTAATGATCTCTACAGCGTCCCTGGGAAAGCCAAACAAAGGTGATTTGACTCCGGGATGAAAATAACAGCGTCTCGACGACATGGCGACAAACACACTCAAACGCAACAATTCCTTTTCTCCACGCGACCGTCCTCTTCTCCACGTGGGACAGCAACAAGACCACACCCCTTTTTTCGCGTATTCTTGTGGGCGGAGGTTAGTCTGTTCTACTGACGTCATTTATGAAGGAAGTACCAGGATGTAGTCCAAGCCAGCCGTTCGCTGTAGGCTTTGAAAGGGAACTTCTGTTAAATAAAATATCTCGCTTGGCATTGAACTTTGAGCTTTATAATTTTACAGGTATTATTTATGCTCTAACAGCAACATTACACACTAACTAAAGTTTGAACAATGGGATCACGAAGAACGGGACCTTTAAAGCCGTGTCTTGTCCGACCCGCACCCGTATCCGACACAGTTTGGTTGTTTTTCACCCGTTTCAGCTAAATTTGCGGGTCACCAAACCCATCCAGGATTCTGCTTCAGCCTGCTGAAACAATCCCTTCCAAATGTGCATTCGGAATAATAAATAAATATATTTCCCAGTGCTTATCTTCTCATTAACAGTGTTTTTCTCTAATATTTCATCAATTAACCATGGTTTTATTATAGTAAAAGTGTAGAAACTGTTTTTTTTGGATTGATTACCATTTGTATTACCACAGTTTTACTACAAATACTATGGTTAAACTACAATAACCATGTTTTTTTGTTTTGTTTGTAAAACCATGGTTAATTTTCGTAAGAGCAGCATTAAAATAGATGAATGAATGTGCGCTAACTGCCTTAAAGAAATGTAACAATGTTAAACATTTAATTAATCTTAAAGATTAATGCGTTGACAGCGTGACTGCTTTGAAAACTAATTAAGAAATTTGGCATAAATGTGTGAATTACATACAGTGAAATGATTGTCAAAGAAAAAAATACAGAATAATGACTAAAATGTGTAATACAGATGAATAAATATGTTCATTCTGATCTTATTCATCATGTCTCACACATACACACACACACACACTGCAGTGTGGTCACTATTGAGACAAGCACTGACACCGTGTGGTGAAATAATCATGTATGTTTAAGAGTCTCGGCTTATGTTGAGTTTGGAAAATCTTGTACAGTAATTATCAGTGTATTTCTTCTCCTGTCTCTGAAAATGTCCGGATTTTGAAATCATCCCCCAGATGCTTATTTTATGAGGCGTTTGTTCAACTAGGTGTTAAAAGCACGTTGAAAATATACATAACTGGAAGAATCGACACACTGCTTCCACTTCCAGTATTCAATTCCGCTTTCATCTTAGCTAAGCTAGCTTTTCTCTAGAGTATTTTGTGGCTTAGTTAACTACATTTTTGGAGTAGCTTTCTCAACGATTGTCTGTTTGAGTCGGGTAGAAAATACAATATAAAAGAAAAACGTTTTTACAAATCTAGTTTTTGCTTTGTCATTGTGTGGTATGGAGTATATTGATGTGAGAAAAATCATTTTATCACAAGGCTGCAACATAAAATGTGGAAAAATGAAAAGTTCTGAATAGTGAATGCACTATATCTGTAATTCATAACTTTACAACCAAAACTTGTATGTGCATTTACAAAGTTTGATTTCAGTCGGACTAAAGCAATAGATTTTTTGTCTTTGATGTTTTGTTTTTTTCACACACTACCATGTCTACCTCTAATTTGGCGTAAACAACATGAAAGCATGGATCTATCCTGCCAGATCTCAATCCATTAGGGATGTGGTGGAAACGGAGATTTGCATCATGAATGTGTAGCTGACAAATCTGCAGCAACTGCATGATGGTATCATGTCAATACAGACCGTAATCTCAGAGAAATGTTTCCATCAGCTTGTTGAATCTATGCCAAACTAGGCAAAAGGGGGTCCAACCTGGTACTAGCAAGGTGTACCTAATAAAGTCACCTTACTTTAACATGTTAACTTCTAAAAGGGTTTCTCTCTGCTTCCTGCTCCAGGTTCCAGCTCACAGTAGAGGTGTTTGATTACATGGACGCAGAGCTTCGATTAGCAGAAGCCGGTGAGTGTTCAGTCTTTGGTGCTGTCTAAAAAAAAAAAAAGGTTTCTGTTTCTGGCAAACCAAAATCAGCCTTATTATAAAAGTATAAGAAGTTAATGTTGGATACTCCTACTAATTTGGTTTTGATTGTGTCATGGAGGTTACTATCTTCTGTGTTTGACCTATATGAAAAAGCCTGCATAGGTAATTGTACTCTGTTTTCTTTATATTCATAGTGCTCCGCCAGCTCAACATGTCCATTGCTATCTCCACACTGACGTCAGGCCAGTGTAAACTAGCACCGCTCATCCAAGTCATCCAGGACTGCAGTCACCTGTACCACTACACCGTCAAACTGCTCTTCAAACTGCACGCCTGTAAGAGCTCCTTCACGCTTTCAAGACTAATTCCCATGATAATACTAAAAGCTGATTGGCAAAGAAAAAAGTTGTAAATGTCTTAATCAAATCATAATCAAGCTTCTTAAAAGCTTTGTAGACACAGTTACCAATGAGGCAGTTAAGTCATGTTGGCATTTCTACAGTTTATGGAAATTTTTTCACATTCATAGGACCCAATTTCTATGTGCTATTTATTTATTTTTTTTACATTTGTAAATCAAAACCGGTTACCAGCTAATAATAGTCACAATGTGACTTTAACATTAAAGGAGTAGTTCACTTTAAAATGAAAATGACCCCTTGATTTACTCACCCTCAAGCCACCCTAGGTGTTTTTGACTTTCTTCTTTCTGATGAACACAATCTTTGTTATATTAATAAATATCCTGGCTCTTCCAAGCTTTGTAATGGCTGTGACGGGATCCATTGAGTTTGAAGCTCAAAAAAGCACATCCATCCATAATAAACATAGTCCACACGGCTCCAGGGGGTTAATCAAGGCCTTCTGAAGAGAAAAAATTGTGTTTTGTAAGAATAATATCCATAATTAAAACATTATAAAGCTTATAAAAATAGCGTAACTGGCGCGACGTATGACTAGGATGTTGCGTAAGCATTTTGAACGAAGGCGGTCTGCCAGAAGCTAGATATTTTCCTTTATAAAGTTTTAAATATGGACATGTTTTCTTACAAAACCCCATCGATTTGCTTCAGAAGGCCTTTATTAACCCCCAGAGTAAATCATGGGGTAATTTTCATTTTAAAGTGAACTACTCCTTTAATGCATTTCTAACAAATGCTGAAATTGCACCCTGATGGTACCAATTGGACCTGGTTGTTGATACTGTGGTTCTTTTTTTTATGCTGTCAGGTTTACCAGCAGACACACTCCAGGGACACCGTGAACGCTTCCATGAACAGTTCCAGAGGTACATTCAATCATTTTCAGAATTTCAACAAAAAAAAAACTTTTATCTGTAGCATTCTGTATTCACCATATGATTCACCAAAATGCTGTACAACATTTATATTAACATAGCATTGAGGGGTATATTTCCATGTCTTTAATCACTGGGGAAAGTATTTTCAGGAAATGGGAAAGGAAATGTTACATGTGGCTAAAATCATTCATATAATTCATGGTTGGTTTAAACAGCTGTCACTTCAAGTTCACCCAAAAATGTTATTTCTGTGATCATTTACTCACCCTCATGTTGTTTTGAACCTGAATTGAAACACAAAAGAAGAAATAAAGGCTTGTCACTCTTTTCTGTCCAATTACAATAAATGAGGACTAAGATTATATATGAAATGCTGTATTCTGAAGCCATACTATAGCTTTGTGTAAGAAACAGACTGAAATGTATTGTATTATTCACAGTCAATCTGCCTTTAGACATGAAATATTGACTTTAAACACTAAACTAGACTGACATTTAAGGAATACGGTACAGTCATACCACTTATTACACAGCATTTCGCCACAAAAATAATTATGGGTATAAGAGATATTGATTTGAGATTAAACTGTTTTATAATCGTACCTGTTTGTTATCTTATAATCCATTACAGTGTACAAAACAATCGTCGTAAAAGGGTAGCAGCTGCATTTGTATCAATGGTCTGTATGAAACAAAATACACAATGTTGTGGCCTACACACAATATTGATTTCGGGTTTTAATGTTTTATTAGCTGACCAAATGCAAAACTTCCATGAAGAAAACCCGTTCCTAGACAGCGTAAAGCTCAACTTCAGCTACACAGATGGGCCTGTGTTATCAGTTTTTACCGGTTGCTATCTGGGAATAACATATGCTGGATGGCACGATTGACAAATCAAAATCAAGTATTGAGACACAGAGCCATGTAATAAAAAGTGATAAAACAATTTCCACATGGACCAGAATATACAAAGAGAGTCTAATCTTTTTGAATGGAATATTATCAGTGAATAACGATTTAAATATATCATACAAAGAATGGCTTCAGAATATTTATGTAGCGCACAAGTTGTATGGACAACATTTATTATAATTTTATAGTCCTTTTTTAAATTAATTTTTGTAGCAAATTTGAATGAAAAAGGTGGATTCAAACTATATCCGCTGTCCTTACTGTCTACTCCACTGCTGGGTTTCTTTTGTAATTTGTTCTGGCTCAATCAGACAGTGGTGGGCAGAGGTGGGTGGAATGAGCAAATGATCACTACATTTTTATTTATAATTTTTTAGTGAACTAAATCCACCCAACAAATTATGAAAATGACCGTATCTACTTGTGACACATAATATTTACATATTACCTCAAGGATTTCCAAAGAATTCCATTGAGATGGATTTTCTTTTCTTATGTACAGTTTATATGAGAATTAATAATCATTATGATGACGATTATATTTTTTAGCCTCAAAACTTTCCTCAACAAAGCACGAGACATGCTGTACTTCAAGAGGCTCATCCAAATACCAAGACTGCCTGATGTAAGTAAACTATCTTTGAATTCTGTTTATCTTATTAGCATATATGTATCACACTTACAAATACATCCTTATTCCTTGTCAGCATTATGTTTGTGACTATTATTTTTATTTTTTTATTTAAGTCTCCACCCAACTTTCTTCGGGCCTCTGCTCTGGCAGAGCATGTTAAACCTATGGTTGTCATCCCAGATGAAGAAGAGCTTGAGGAGCAGGAAGAGGATGAACCCGAGCCTCTGATAGATGTTAGCGAAGCGCAGCCTATCATGGCATCTCAGCCAACGGTACGTGCAAGCGGAAACTAATGAGCATAATGATATAGATAGGGTGTTGAGTTGTAAAGCTCTTTAATTGTGTTGGCACATAGACCTTTTTGTAGTTAGTCAAAGGTTGGCGCTTTATAGAAAATTTAACATGATTCTTTCTTGAATTTCTCGATTCCTATTTATTCAACTTCTTAAATGTGTCCTGTTTTGTTTTTTTAAGAGTGATATATTTGACCAGGCCTTTGGACCGCCTAATAATGGATTTGATGATAGGTAGGTTAATCTTCGATCATCATACCATATATAATGTGTTTTATCTGGAATTATGTTTGTTATTTTGTAAATTGTAATATGTTTATGTAAATTATTTTGTGATAGTGGTGGAAAGTTCATATTTTGAAGACATTATTTGTGTCTACAAGTATGTACTCTGTACTTCTTCTGTAACACAGAGACCTCCAAATCGAACAACTGAAACGAGAGATTGAATTGCTGCACGCTGAGCTTGAGAAGATCAAAGGAGAGGTGAGACGCTGTCCATATTTTTTTCAACTATTTAAACCTTTGAAATTGGAATACAGTCTTTGAGATGAAACAAGACTCCAGACTAACATCAGAGAACAGTGTCACCTAGACTTGCCACAATATCATCATTTTCAAACCGGTATGGTACTATTTATAAATGACCCCTGTGGTGTGGTTCAAAGTAGTGGCGCTGTTTCGTTCTGCTTTTGGAGCGTGTGCCTTTTGATGATTCTCATACGCAACAGATATGATGGTGCTTATCAGTTGAGCAACATGGTAGTGGCACCAGCAGGAAAAAAAGGTTGTAAAATGTGACAATTTAGTCACAGTCTGACATCATAGTGGCTGTTTCCTCCACCACACGCTTCAGTCAAACAGCAAAGTCCACACAGCTGAATATAATCTGTTCAGATTGTGTTTACATTTGTATTGGAAGAAGTTTGTCTCATATTCCAGCTAAAAATAACAGCTATTTTTGGCAGCAACAACTAGACAGGATTCTCAAACTCGCCTTCCTATAACTTTCTCGTAATTCGGAACACCTTGATTAGCTTGTTCAGGTGTGTTCGATTAGGGTTGGAGCTAAACTCTGCAGGAAAGTGGACCTCGAGGGCCAAAGTTGAGAACCCCTGAACCAGACCAAGAAAAGCTAATGCTGCTATGGACGATTTCGGCAATACGATTCGGGATGGTTAACCGTGATCCGGTGTGGAGTATGCCGGAAAGTAGCGATCGGTGTCACTCTCTCTCGCGCGAAGAAGAAAGCAACACAGTAAACAACAATGGAGGACATACAACAGATCTTGTTTCTTGCTTCTCGGCATGTGGCTGTTTTTTTCACAAGAATTTCAACTGTATTAAAAATGGCACCTCTTGTGTTGTCATTTCCCTTGAAATGACGATTCTCTGTCAACTACTGTGCTAGGTACCCCACAGAAGGGTCCCAAAATAGTGGTATGGTTCGGAATTAGGGTACCATTCACAACTTCTGACAATGGAAATGACAATATACCATACAATGACAATGTACCATACTGCTCGGTGGAAACGAGCCATTAGATCATTACAAATCACGCTGTAAGTCATGGATCCAATAAACTTGGGTACGACATATAAGTAGGCACTGTACGATGATGACACCTATTGAATCATAGGCTACGACACTGTCAGAAAATTATCTCAGACTACCTTTGGTCGCAAGACTGTGACGACGGCCGTCTTTGAACCTCTTACTGTATGACGTAGGACCTCGTTTATGAGCCACCACCACAGAAATCGCCACGATTGGTCATCTTTCACCTGGGACAGCCCAAAATCGTACAGTGTGTACCGGGTATTACTCACACTTGATGTTTCTAATAAGTAATATAACCAATAAAGCAATTCATAGCCATGATATGTCTATGTGATTTGTTTGCAACTCCTGTATTTTTTAAGCTTAAAAGCGACCCACTATTCACTGCTATTGTATTGGAAAAAGTAACTGGAAAATGCATCAATTTCTCCTTTTGCGCACTGCAATATGTGCTATAATCTCACCATTGTGCTTTTTTTCTGTCACTTTTGCCCTTGTTCTACTCTTCAACCTCTGCCCTGTGTTCAGGCTCAACGCTATATCACACAGCTCAAGTCCCAGATCAACAGTCTTGAGGCAGAACTGGAGGAGCAGCGTGTGCAGAAGCAGCGCACGCTGGTGGAGAATGAGCAGCTACGCATGGAGTTAGAGGCCATCCGCCGCCGCAACACTGAACATGAGAGCATGCAAAGCAACTTTTTTGAGGCAGAAAGTGAGTTTGTGCATGCATGCACATAGAGATTCTTAAACAAATATGTGTCAACTGATGCTGATGACTTTCTCGCATGTAGAAAAATCCCAAGCAACAGAGTTGCGTTATAATAAACTGAAGGAAAAGCATGCTGAACTGGTTGCCAACCATGCTGAACTCCTCCGAAAGGTATGACAAAGAATACAGTGTACCTATATATGTGTGTATGTGATCACAGAGATATTACTCATCTTGGTTTGCATTTGTTTCAAATAACTTGGTTATTCTGTTTTCTGGAAATCTGAATAAGTCAACTGGTATATGCCTGTATTACATAGAATTTGTGTACATTTGTATATGTGTATGTTTAAGGATATGCAGTTGTGATTGTGTCCTTTATCTTTTTTAGAGTGCGGACACAGTAAAAATGTTGTCAGCCACACAACAGACTCAAGAGGAAATTGAACGAACTAAGCAACAGTTAGCCTTTGAGGTAGATAGAGTCAGGCAAGAGTCAGACATGAAGGTAAGTGTGCACACAAAACCTCCTTCACTTGAAATGTAACAGATTGATTGTAACACTTCATCTTGTTGCTTTAGTTTGAAGAACAAAAGTTTGATATGGATAAGCTGAGGAGGGAGCTTGAAGCGAAGAATGCAGAGATCCAAAAAGTCAAGAGTTCATTACAGAGCTCTGAGACGGTATGGTATCTAGTATTAACATAACTCTCAGGATGCATTTCCTTGGCTCACTGCCGTACACCATCAGCCAATGAATCAATGTTATACAGGCTTCAGACAATTGTCACACCTGGAGGGTTTTCCCATAGTGTCAGTTACTAAATCAGGGTCTCGTTCCCTACTCAAACAATCAGGGTTACATATGTAACCGAGATGTTCCAGAGCATTTGTTGAATGAGATTGGATTACTTTTTCCGTTTTTGTCCAGTACATTGTATATGCTGTAAATTCTTTCTATAAATTCAATATTTGTTTTATTTTCTGTGTTTCCTTCAGACAGGAGAACAGCTGAACAGCTCCATGGCTGCACTTCTGTCGGAAAAGAATAGGCTAACACAGTCTGTGAGCAATAAAGATGCCGAGCTATCCTCCCTGAAGAAGGAAGCTCAGCTGAAAGAGTTTTCTCTACAGCAGGAGCGAGACAGGACCATCAAGGAGCTGGGAGAACTACAAAGCAAACTCAAAGAGAAGGTAGGGTTAAGCTAATGAAGAAGACTTGGATTGATCTATATTGTGCCAAATTTACAAGTCATAGTTTATATTGTATAGAGCACAACATGGGCTGCTAGTGACCCTTTAGCAACCCAGAACACCAATGAGCAACATACTTAGCAACCACCCACAAAACCCAAGCAACTGCATCTATTTATCTACCTATTGTTATGCGTGTGGGTTATATGCTAGCTTCACAGTTCTTAACCAGCGCTGTTTCGTGGGCTTTTGGCTTCCTGTCATTCGGTGACAAGGAGCTCTGGTTATCACAACACTTGTTTTATTGAACATTTAGTGGTGAACATCATGAATTTGCCACAGCCGATTAAAGTAATCTCTTTTTCTGCTATCACAACTGCCACGCAGACTCTCCCGTAATCTAAATCGCAGGCCGTTGTTCTCACGATATTATCCCCCAAATCCTATTTAAAGTCGTATAACATTATTTATAACCTTACATTTCACTCCCTACACTATCTATTAGAGGTGGGGCAAAAAAACGTTCTTTAGCCATTCAAAATCGACCAACCCATTTTACCAAGTTAACTTTTTAACTGCTTATGCTTGTGCTAGAAACAGACTAGTTTGGGAAGGGTAAAGTACATTTTAGTGTGGGTTTTTGCTTACAATGTGCCATATCTCCACTATTTTGGTGAAGAGGGTAATACCCACTCTACAACAACAGCGCAGAAGAAAGGCTGAAGAAAGGCTGTGTCTTTGACTACCTGACAATCTTTCTATGACTATCTATAGCCATATTAGCTTATCAACTGCCTAGACATGTCCTGCCTAGCAATTAGGGGTGAACCACTACCATTTTTCCTTTTTCTGACAATAGGCAAAATGAATAAATTTTGACCACAAGGTGGCGCTGTTTGAAAACTTTGAGTAACTTCAAGGCATGATTCTGATTACATGTACCAGATACGACAAAGCATTGCAGACATACAGGCTACATCCGAAATTGCATCCTCTCTCGAGTAGGTACTTATTTTGAATACGTAATTACTTCACTACGTCCAAAAAAGTATGTTCTATATATTAGGAATGTGTGTAGTATGAATGTAATCCGGACATACTAGAGTTATTATCATGTGACCTACCAGCGTCAGATGCGTCACTTCACTGTCATTCACAAATCCTCTCCTGTGGCCTCATGGGATAGTAAAGTATCTATTGAATGCACACTTCAGAGTCTCACTGGAAAAAGTAGGTCATCCGGGTACTTTTTGCTAACCCTTTTATGAGTACAGTGAATTCGGACATACTTCTTTTGTCACATACTGTTTTTTTGCCTACTATAGAGTAAGCATACGATTTCAAATGCAGCCACAGCCTCAGAATGGCAGCCTTGTTTCTCAAGATACATGACAAAAACACTGCATGCCAATTTTGAAGTCAATTGCACCAAAAGTTCTTTATTTACCGCCATTTTAATGTTTTGCTCTTCTCAAACAATGCACTTCTTGTTTGGTATTTTTTCTTGTTTCCAGTCCAAATATTTTAAATTCTTAAATCAAGATTAATTTACTAGATAAGTAAAAATGTCTAGGGGGGGAAATCAAAATGAAGTGAGTTTTTGCTTAAAACAATCTATATTATCTGCCACAACAATTAACGATTTATTAAACCATAATTTATGATTTATTACACCAATTGATTAAAACACAACAATTAATGAGATTAAAACCATGTTTTTACTCCAAACTTACTTTATATCACAAGTCAAATGTTTTAAATAACCTTATGTGATCTCATTTGGCTTTGGATCAAAAAATCAGACAGAAAATATATCATTTTACAATATTCTGCATAATTATAAAAGCTAGAATAACATTGCATTATAAATATAATCTATTATGAAAACACCCAACATGGTATAAATAACACAGATAAGCCATATATTGTCGCGATTGTGTGTTTATTATCGTCAAACGTGTCTATCTGCATGTTATAGCGATTTCTGGAAGCGGTTTATGTCAGGGACAATGTCACAGGGTATCTTCTTCATATACTGTATATGGACTACATGTGCACGGAGCGCCCTCCGTCTGCCAGTATGAACTGAAAACACAACAGATTGAAATAATAACTCTTCTCTGTATAGAAATTTGTCACAGACATATGGGAATCTATCAATATTTCTCCCCATCTGCACACTTTTGAACTAAAAGCCCTGAGGGATGTTGTTTTGTTGCGAGTATTCATGACGAGAATAGAGGAGTGTTTTATGAATGAGATCAGCTGACGCTCATATTACAATCAAAGGTACCGACGCGGTTTTCATATTCATAACTCCTGACACATATTAACAAATTACGGTCACTATATGACTTGTTTTCCTCAAAAAACTTATTTTCTTTTCGACTGAAGAAAGAAAGACATGAACATCTTGGAGGAGATGGGGGGTGAATAAAATATCAGGAAATTCTCATTTTGAAGTGAACTAATCCTTTAATTTGAATGAAAATCCAATGTTAAAATTCCTGAAAATTGACTTTTATACTCATATAGCAGCACTGTGCTAAGGTAACCTTTGCGCAATGTGTTTGTAGTTGAGTCATGAGGAGCAGCTGCAGCAGAGGTTGTTGGAAGAGCAGTTCACACTGCTGCAGGCGACAGTCACTGAGGCCGAGAACATCATTCAGGACGCTGTCGCTACACTAGACGACCCCCTGCACATCAGTTGTTCCAGCTCCCCAGGTACTGCCACTCATCCCAATAAAACGTTTTTTCATCAAATAATTGTTTACATTTTTATTGACTGGATGATCTGCATGATGTTAGTAAACATCCTCAAATTGACTGTCACTAGATTACCTCATTAGCCGAGCAGAGGCCACGCTAGGCTCCATTGATAAGGTGCAGACGGGCCACTCTGAGTATGTGAAGAGTATGAGGGGTATGTTCTGTCTCTCACTCCCTCTCCATTTTGTTTGTGTATATGTTTGCATATTCTTTATTCATGCGGGTATGTTATTTCCTGTTTATTGTTTTTGGTTCAGATGCTGGGGGTCTGGTTAGAGCTCTTACTAAGTTTTCTCATCTTGCTGCTGACACAATAACCAATGGAAGTGCAACGGCACACATGGCCCCTACTGACGACGCTGACCGTAAGAGCACACACTTATAAAGCTTGCACTTTGTGGAAAACACTTACATATGCACAAACCCGCAGCTGTGTTAACATGGATTATGGTTTTGTTATGTGCGGATTTACTGTTTTTTTTTATTTTTATTTGAAGATTATGCGGACGAATCGCACAAAAACATGTTCAGGTGACATTTCACTCCAAAATCAAAATAATTATATATTATATTAATTATGTTATATTATATTATATTATATTATATTATATTATATTACATTACACTTTATTTTAATGTGATGTAGTTGTACTTACTCAAATAATAAGTAATATGAATTAACTGCATGTTGTAGTTATAGAGTTATGGTTAGGGTTTGGTTTAGGGTTAATTACTTGTAATTATGCATAATTTACTTTCATTACTATAGTGAGTACATTTAGTATAAAGTTATTTGTATAGTGTTATTATATTATATTTTATATTATGCAATTAATATTATTCATAATTCATATATTAGAGAAAATGGTGCCTTTTTTTTACATTAAGAAGACGTTTTTGCAGCATAGCATTATTTCATGACAATTAAGCATATCCTCCCAAACTCATTACTGTATGTATTGCATTTATGTAATTATGTAATACAATACAATTATGTAATTCTCATTTATTAATAATATTTTATTTAAATTGTACAATATTTTATTAAAGGGTTAGTTCACCCAAAAATGAAAATTAGCCCATGATTTACTCACTCTCAAGTCATCCTAGGTGTATATGACATTCTTCTTTCAGACAAATATTTTTCATTTTCATTTTTGGATGAACTATCCCTTTAAGCCTTGCTGATTTATATCAAGGTTATTGTGTCAATATTTAATTTGTTTATATGTTCATTCGTATAATTTCTCTTGCATAATATAGATTTAATTATTTTATTGTAAGG
Organism: Romanogobio albipinnatus; assembly: GCA_023566225.1. NCBI lineage: Eukaryota > Metazoa > Chordata > Actinopteri > Cypriniformes > Gobionidae > Romanogobio > Romanogobio albipinnatus. The sequence goes on along the minus strand of CM042242.1, from coordinate 62,314,247 downwards.
CATTGAGATTAAGGTGTTTTGAATCATTCCAGACGTCATGATGTGTATCCTGCTGTAAGGTAGCTGGCCTTTTTGCCTTATTTTATTTATTGTTAAGTAGATTTAAAAGTAGGGTAACTTGAGAGAGGTGGAGTTGGACAGGAGATAACAGAGGTCGGACTCAAAACCGTGTCCGCTCTTAGGTACTAGTGGGGTGAAATTTGAACCTGGACATATTTTCATGAGATTTGCTCTTGTAACTTTGTGTCAGCAACTCAGCATGTGTATATGCGTGTTTATTTATAGGTTTGACAGAGCACTGTAAGAGTTGTGCCACCCAGAGCCTGCAGTATCTTAGGAATCTTAAGTCAAAAGCAACTCTAAGGGGGGCTGATCCCACCTCGATTCAAGCTGCGGTACAGAGGATTCTTAGAATAGCACAGGTGAGGAGTTGTGTATGCCTATGTAACACTCTACATAGGCAGCAGGGGTCATGACATAAGAAATCAAATTTGCCTTGATTTTGTTTGTTTTTGTGTTAGTTTTTTTTTTTTTGCATATAAGAGGTCTTTGTACCATTAAAACCATCCTGTAAGTTTCAGAGCTGAAAAAACTTCCTCATTATAAACAAAGCATTTATTTTAAAGGAATAGTTTACCCAAAAATGAAAATTACCCCATGATTTACTCACCCTCAAGCCATCCTATATTTTTATGAAAATATCTTCTTTCAGACGAATACAATCTGAGTTATATTAAAATATGTCCTGACTTATCCAAGCTTTATAATGGCAGTGATAGCAGCCCAAAATTTGGGGGGTTAATAAAGGCCTTCTGAAGCAAAGCGATGCGTTTGTGAAAGAAAAATATCCATATTTAAAACTTTATAAAGTAAAACATCTAGCTTTCGGCAGACCGCCTTCCATATTCAACTTAGAGAACTGCGAGAGGCATTACAATTTCTTAGTAAGTTGAATACGGAAGGCTGTCCGCTGGAAGCTAGATATTTTACTTTATAAAGTTTTAAATGTGGATATTTTTCTTACAAATACCCACAGATTCGCTTCAGAGGGCCTTTATTAACCCCCTGGAGCTGTGTGGATTACTTTTATAATGTATGGATGCACTTTTTTGGTCTTCAAATTTTGGGCTGCCATTATAAATCTGGGAAGAGCCAGGAATTTTTGTATTTGTCTGAAAGTAGAATGTTATACACACCTAGGATGGCTTGAGGGTGAGTAAATTTTTTACTCTAATCAAGCTCCAAAAATGTCTCACAGTCAAATACATTTGCATATGACTTCCTCCAGAGTAAGACATCAATTAATAGTTTTACATCATCGCACCATAGGCCCCGCCCACTGGCATTCAGTCGCTTAACAACTGAACATTTACCTACACTGGATGTTCACTTCGTGTCAAAAGCACATTATATTGTGCTTTATTATGTGCACATTATAATGTGCATTATAATATAAACCCATTATAATCACTGACACGATCTACACTGTATACAGTATACAGATGTATGTTTAGTTTCTAACATACTCCACACGCTTGAGTCTGTTGACAACAGGTCAAATGGAAGGGTGAAAGAACGTTCGCTTTGACACGTCTAATCTAAACTGGTCATTTGCGTCTCTGTACACACTTCAGCAAGTGGAGGGTGTATTTTAATAGAGCCCAGGATCGCGTCAGAGGATTATTCTGAGCCTTTTTTTTGTGCATCAGGCACAGACAGTGTAATGAAAAGTTTGCAATAAGAATGTTGTTAAAAGATGAAGCAGCCAACTGTATTGGATCTAACAGCAGCTGCATCAAAAATCTTAAGTAAATGATTTTATAATGCTTATAAAAGCATGACTGTAAATGACAGGATAATGTTTTCAAAACACTTACTCGTGTGCAATAGGGAGTGGGCGTTGATACTGTTTTCTATGCAGTGACTTTAGCCAATCATAACAGTGGCCGTTTACTGGCAAGCCTTAAAGGAGCCACACCTTAAAAAGGATCATTTCCGATAGAGGGTCAGAATTAGGATAACTTTATTAACATTATAAATTAACTTCAAGGAACATATAAAACAAATTGTGTCATATCACACAAATAGTGCAGCTCATGCAACGTTCTTAAAGGGGTCATGAACTGGCTTTTTTTTTTATTATACTGTTTTCTGAGGTCAACTTATGAAGTTTGCAAGGTTTTTACATATTTAAAAACATCATAATGAATAAGTAATAGGCTATTTTATACCCTGGTTTTGAGTCTCTCTCATGGAACGCTCGGTTTTTATGGGCGTGCCGCACTGAAGACTTGGAAGTACACGCCCATTGCTATGACTGGATAAGCTTTGCAAATTTAATGAGCTTCTGCTCCCCCGTGAGTACACGTGAGGCATTGTTTTGAAAGCGTGTGGGAAAACAGCAACCGGAATGATTTGCCCACAGGGCTTGCAAAATGTCTTTATCAAACAAACACAATGATTTATCTCTCATCCACCCGCAATTAATTGGAATGTGTTTTTTTTATTATTACTTGGCCCGCCCGATCGGTGGATATAACCGCAAACCGTGCATCACGAACAAACACACACACACGCAAGCCAAGTATGTTGCAGACAGCATGATCAAAACTTCTGCGACTTTTCCGCGATTTTTCCTTCAAATATCAAGTCAATAGAGTGAACAACGCACATCAAGAAAGAAATGTTATTTTACTATTTAAGATAACCCGTCGACAGGCCGGTGATATGTATTGGTAGCCCGTCTGGAAAACACATAGCCCCGGGACGTTGGGCTTTGCGAGCCCTGTGACAGTGTGGTAAGTTACGTTCAGTTAGACACGTACACATAATCAATAGATATCAAGCGATCTGTAACAATGCAATGCTATCACATATAAAAACATTTTTACTCACATTAGAGTATTTCTTCATTCATGTAATCTCATCCTGTCTGCAAATCCAGTCTCTTGTTTACAAACGAATCCGTGGTGAAATGAAGGAACAAGCGTGCAATGTCTTCCCCACGTGAGCTGGATATTCATTAAAAATAAAGTTCAACCACACATTCCTAATATTAGAATCCGAAGGAAGCTTATGGCTTAAGACTGTGTCCTTCCACAACCAGGCACAGTGCAATATCTTGCTATCTTCGCCATGTTTATTGCTCGGTAGCGCGATCCGTTTAGCTCCACGAGTCGGTGGGCGGGGCTACAGAATCAGGCGTTGTTCTTCTTCTGTTGAGGCAGTGTTTCACCACACTCTGACGTCACAGCGTGGCATATTGTGAAATCTCTCGTTTTCTGGGCCTGGTGTCAATAAAAGCTTTTCTTTGACTAACTGACTTGATTTAGGACGTTTTCAGCTCCGAAACGTACAGGATATTCTTATATCACGATGAACTTTTACAAATCAAAGGCTGAACGAAAAGTAGATTTCTCAATTCATGAACCCTTTAAGAGGCTAGAAAGCTACTAAGTTAGCAATACAGTACTCTAAAAACGGCACACACAAATATTGGGTACATTTGTTTTCATTATTTCATTTCATAGATAGAGCTATATTTTTTCAATTTGTTGCTGTATATTTATTATTAACATTTAAAATATGAGCATGTTGCAGTGCATTGTGTATTGATTACATATCATTCTTCCTTCTGTTCATTCATTGAAACAATGCCTTGATTACTTTTACACTGATGTTTTAGTTCTTAGATTAATCATTTTTGTACCTCACAATAGTGTTTGCTTTGTTGAAGACACATTATTTGCTGTCTGAAGGCTGACAAATATTGAGAATTTGTCAGCCAATGACAACCCAACCGATTACACAGTACTTTATATACATTTAAATGATCATTCAATTAATATCTCAATCATTCTTTTCTTTGCTTGTTTTCTTGTCCCACTATATCTTGCATTATTTTATTTTCCCTTTTCAGGATCTGAGGCCAAAAGGAATAGATGTTAGTAAGGACGAGCTAGGCGACATGGTGGATAAAGAAATGGCTGCTACCTCTGCTGCTATTGAGGAGGCTGTTAGGAGAATAGATGTGAGTAAAAAGAGTCATTTATTGGTCACAGAAAACCTATGCTTGGTGTAAAACCTTCCTGGCATATAATAACTTTGTATTGCTGCATAGTGGGACATGTTCACAGCCCTGTTATGGATTATAGCTTTATGAAGTGTTATGTTAGTGTTTGTGTACTGGGTCACAGTACACTGTGCATATGCAGTCATATTGAGGCATTAAGGTTATTATATATTATTATATATTTTGCTTTTGTTTTGATCTTGATTTTAATTGTCTGGCTGTATAGGAAATGATGAATCAGACCAGGAAGGACGCAACAGGAGTCCAACTGGAGGTCAATGAAAGGTACTTGATTTTTATGCCTGTAACCAGTCGACTTGTTGAAACCTAGAAAGTGTCACTCATTTAATATACAGAATGCTTGCATGTGTCCATTTATATGCATTTTCTCTCTTCATTTTTTTCCTTCAAGAATCCTAAATAGCTGCACTGGCCTTATGAAGGTAAGATTACAACGTATGGAACTATACATGCTGAAATGTAACATTTCATATTCTATTTACTTCAATAGATATGTTTCCATCCACCTTTTTTTATGCAAATTTAGGATATCACAGGTAAAAAAACGCTGGATGGAAAGTTCTACAAATGTGCTCAATTGAGGCAGATAATTTTTTTTGTTGTCCAATAAGAAGACATAATGCATAAACTACGATGGAAACACATTTAAAGAATAAATCCCTCAATGCGCAACAGCGGATAATTTTCATTGGACAGCATCTCAAAAATGGGTTTGGTCATTCTGAAATTCCTGAAGATTTAAAAGATTTAAAATTAAAAGATTTGGTATAAAGTTTCCAGACTTGCTAGTACTTCCCTGAGTGCGAGGTCTTGCTTTCCCGCAACAGAATAAAACATATATTATGTTGCTTCTAATCTGAGTGATCATTTTACATGTAAATATAGCCAAAATCACAGCACAGCCACTTTCTTTATCTTCTGTGTATGATGTTAGCAGCAGTTTGGAAGTGACTGTTGGTTAACATGTAGTCTTAATGGGATGCATTTCAGTCACTATTTCATATTTGTCCTGTTGTCTGACAACAGGAATTTTATTTGGAATTTGGCTGTATTAAAATGCAGTGTGTGGACACAGAGAGTTGGAGATAAGTGAACAAATGTAAAGGGCTGATACTAGGCAGAATGCAATATGACATAATGCTGTCATGAATATGCTAATTAATGTTATCTAGCAACATTTGGCAACTTTTCAAGCAAGCTTTAGCTACTTTCCATTGAAAGAAGTTGGCAACATTGCACCGATTGCAGCGACTTCCATTTTATTACAGGTATTTTGAGCCAATTTCCCAGGAAGTGACAATTTTGTTCTCTCGAACGTACGGGATGGAAACTATGCTTTTTTTGTGTGTCCAAATGTTTTATGTGATATTCCTATCGCATAAGATATGGTATCGCGGTTTGTCTTTTAGTTGTATTTTATGTATTGTGAGTTATGGATTTTTGGCTGTTTGGTTGTTTTAAAGTGCTTTATACATAAAGTTTGATTTATTGATTGATTCCAATTTTGTGCATAAGTGAAATTTGCCACTTGAATGGAAACATAGCTAGTGATGTGCTTATTCAGTGAAGAAAACAAACTTGTTCTATTTGTTGTATATTTTATTTTAAGGTGTCCTTGTTACTGTGTAATTACACAGAAATTAATTAACCACATGCACTTACTATAGGGTTAGTGTTTGTGAATATGCATAATTTACTGTTATTACAATAGTATGTACATGTAACGTATAACAAGGACCCTGTAAAATAAAGTTACTGTGTATCATTTATATATTATTTGAATGTTAATACCCTTCAGGCCATTCGTCTTCTGGTGTTGGCATCCACAGACCTGCAAAAGGAGATTGTGGAGAGTGGAAAGGTAAAGTATTAAAATTATCATCATCATTATTCTTGTCGTTATTGTTTTATCCTTATGTTATCCTTGGTGGCCTAAATTGTACTTTAAAGTTAGTTTTTTTAGTCTGTATTATCAAATGGAAAGTTTTAAAACCTTATCTGTTTCTGATATGCATTTTGTGCATGTGTAATTTCTAAAGAAAAATCCTCAATGTTTTATTAGAATCGATATAGTGATTGTGATTACTCTGTGTGTGTGCGTGCGTGCGCGTGTGTGTGTTTTTGTGATTTTATGAGGATACAAATTTGTATAATGACTTGGGTATTGCGACATAAACATTAAATATGAGGACATTTCATATGTCCTCATATTTAAAATAGCTTTAAAAACATACTAAACAATGTTTTATTAAAAATTTTAAAATGCAGAATGTTTCCTGTGATGGGTAGGTTTAGGGGGAGGGGGATAGAATGTACAGTATAAAAACCATTACGCCTATGGAAGGTCCTCACTTGGGTAGCAAAATAAACCTGTGTGTGTGTGTTACCTGAGAGATACCTCAACATGTATTCTTTCTAGGGAGCAGCTTCAATAAAAGAGTTTTATGCTCGTAACTCTCGCTGGACAGAGGGTCTTATTTCTGCCTCCAAAGCTGTGGGATGGGGTGCAACACAGATGGTGTATGTATTTTTGCTACATGTTCGAGAGCTGATACGATTTTTGGTAACACTTTATTTTACATTGTCCTTGTTACAGGTTACATTTAATTACTATAGTAAGTACTATAAACTGTGCATAATTACATACAACTAACCTTAAAAGTACATGTAGTTAATTATTGTTACTCAGTACTTAAATGTATAATTTGCACTGTAACACGGACAAAATAAAGTGTAATCCAATTTTTTTATATGCCACATTGTTTTTGTTGTTAACAAATGTGCGTTCCCTTTCCAACAGTGATTCTGCTGATAAAGTGGTGTTGCACACTGGGAAATATGAGGAGTTGATCGTCTGCTCTCATGAGATCGCTGCTAGTACTGCACAGCTAGTTGCAGCCTCCAAGGTTACACTTTTATATCATATACAGGGCAGTGAATCAAAAGCGATCAGAAAAAATCAATTCTGCATTAACTGCATTATAATTTTCTATTGTGTGAAACAGTCTATATTAATATATTAATCACAGAATTAATCACATTATTTTCCCCAGTCCTAATATTTGTGTTTATATATGTTAATTTCAGGGTATTTGGGGGGAAAAGGCATAAATATACAGCTTTTTTCTTGTTTGTGACAATACTGTTGCACCACATATTGCCTGATGGACACTACATTTTCAGAATAACATCATATATATAAATATATAATCTTCTGTGAAAATTTGATTTATTTTTTCATTAGTAATAGCCTTCAGTAATAACTAATTTCCAGAGGAAAGCATGCTGGATCCAACTAATACTTATTGACCAATAAACTTTAAAGAACCTTCCTACAGGGCTTTTGCTGAAATTTGGCACAAATCCAATAACTACAAGAATACACGACAACGGCTGTTCTTGAGGCAAAGTTAGTCAGGTTGAAAAGACCCATTGTGTGCTGAATTACTTGTTGAGCACTGCAACAAAGGACTGGTTTCACAGACAGGGCTTAGATTAAGCCAGGACTAGGCCTTAGTTCAATTAGAACATTTAATATTAGCTTTTATAAATGTTCCTTAAAAAAAATGACTGGTGTGCATCTTGAGACAAAATAATGGTACTGACATATTTTAAGATATACCAGTGTAAGTTGCTTTCATTGAAAACAGCTCAAACATGCATTTTAGTCTGGGACTAGCTTAAACTTTGTCTGTGAAACCCAAGCGACAACCTCCCGCAGTTTCTCTTGAAGCCAATACGGAAGTGACATAAACTGCAATTCATCGATTGGCCACTAGGGACAGGCTCCATAAGGGAGCAGAATCTCATTGAGCCCCATGTTAAAATGCCCGACTTTACAGCAGAAAAAAACATGTTTACAGCCTGGTACAAATTGTGCTTTTGGTCTATATATCTAATTTTGCCCTTCGTGACAACTGTGAGGGGGGTGAATGTTTTTATAACTCATTCATTTACATTATATAAAGCATTAAAGTTCTCCATAATTAAGGGTGTGGCCACTTCGAGTGACAGGAGGATAGCCTTTTATCTGCTGTCTGTTAGTCATCGCGTCACTTCAGCTCCCCCCACATCCCGCCTTTTTGCCCATTTTCAGTTATCCGGGATTGATGCGCGGTGACGCGCTGCCAAGATAGCAACGGCCAGCTCGACCCTACTTTACAGTTCAAAACTGCTCTTCAGAATCTTATGGGTGACGTCACGGACACTACTTCCATATTTTTCCAAGTCTATGGTGAAACCGGGGGGAAATCTGTGAATAATTTGCAAATAAATGGCTATAACTCTTGAAAGCAAAAGCAATAGCCATTTCACTAAAAGTGGCCATTCCCACTACTTTAATTCTCACTACATTTTGTCAAATTTTCTCATTCATAATGTTAGTATAGTTTATCACTTCTACCACAGCAAATACAAGGTCAATTTTAACTGACTTGGTGAGTTATGAATTGCAAATCAGTAAATTCCTATTCTTGTCTCTACCGTTTTGTTGCAGCCCTGCCCAAACTATTGTCATATTTTGTAATATTTGCTTTGCTTGATCTCTGTTCTGTCGATAACTTTTCATAATGTTATGTTTTGAGGCACTGCCTCACATCTTTGCCTTTTCATCTACAGGTGAAAGCGGACCGCGGCAGTAAGAAGCTTGGCACTCTTCAGCAGGCCTCGCGTCATGTTAATGAGATGGCTGCTGGAGTCGTGGCGTCCACCAAGACCGGGCTGGACCAGATCGAGGATAAGGGTAAGTGTGATGTTATAGGGGCTTTTGGGTCATGGTTCCTCATGCTTCTCTTCAATAAGAACTATGACATTTATTAACATTTCTTTTTCTTCTCATGCGCATATTAAGACACCATGGACTTCTCCGGCATGTCCCTGATTAAGCTCAAAAGAGAAGAGATGGAGGCACAGGTTTGTTTTAACAAGTTTATTTTTGTCACGTGCTTAATGAAATTGTGAGGATGATGTTTATGTGCATGTATGACTTGACAGATACTTTTTTTTACTTTTGTAAGGGGTTAGTGTTGGGGAACAAAGGTTACCAGTGTAGTTTGGATAAAACCAGGCTAATATGATCATACTGATTCTAGTAAGCACTCTGGCTGCTGCATTTTATACCAGTTGAAGTTTTTGAATACGCCTGCAGGAAATACGCCCACTAATGCATTACAGCAATCTAGTCTTTAGGTCCTGAGCACATTGAACACATTTGATGGAAAAATGCCCAGGATCCTAACCAAAGACATTCATCAAGAGATGGTCCAGTAATTAAGACCTTTTTTCTGACTTAAGCAGCAGGAAATTACTACTATCCATCTTTTGATATTATCTATTATAGTGATTAATTCTAAGGAAAAGATGATACATTAATTATGATTATTTATAAATATTTGTATTAGGGAGGCATCATGATCTCCATTAAATCTGAATTAAAGGGGATAGTTCACCCAAAAATGAAAATGACCCCATGATTTACTCACCCTCAAGCCATCCTAGGTGTGTATGACATTCTTCTTTCAGACGAACACAATCGGAGTTATATTAAAATATGTCCTGGCTAATCCAAGCTTTATAATGGCAGCCCAAAATTTGAAGCCCAAAAAAGTGCATCCATTATAAATGTAATTAATAAAGGCCTTCTGAAGCGACGCGATGCATTTGGGTAAGAAAAATATCCATATTTAGTTCAAAACGCTTACGCTACGGCCGATGTCATACGTCGCGCCACTTACGCTTTTTCCGTAAGTTGAAAGTGGAAGGCTGTCCGCCGGTAGCTAGATATTTTACTTTATAAAGTTTTTATGGATATTTCTTAAACAAATTTCACTTCAGAAGGCCTTTATTAACCCCATGGAGCTGTCTGTGGATTACTTTTATAATGGGGGGATGCACTTTTTTGGGCTTCCAATTTTGGGCTGCCGTTCACTGGCATTATAATGTTTGTATTAGCCAGGAGGACATATTTAATATAACTCTGATTGTGTTCGTCTGAAAGAAGAATGTCATATACACCTAGGATGGCTTGAGGGTGAGTAAATCATGGGGGTCATTTTCATTTTTGGGTGAACTATCCCTTTAAATGCCCTCAGGGAAGAGACAGATAATACTATCTCAGCTATAAAAAGTGCAGTGAACAATCAAGCTAAAATCCACCCTTGACAGACCATGCCCACAAGTCTCTGTTGAAGCGCTTGCACAGTGCTCCATACCCCCGGACCTTCACCGTCAATTGGGTATGGCAGGGTATGGTAGCCTGGTCAGGTCAATGCAAAGTAATACACTGCCCGGCCAAAATAAAATCATTTCACAATCTGAGCCTGATGGAATATGGCCATGATGTGTCTTCCTACATGGTTGTTTAAGAAATGAGAAGCTACACACTCCCATCAATTAGGATTAGAAAAACTGTTACCAAACATATAACATGCTAGAAACAATCATAGATTCAATCATAGACTCTTAAGCATATTTTTTTTGTTTTTGGCCGGACAGTGAATATATTTTATTTCAGGAGTTATATCACTATGTGTAACAATGTAAAATATATATTTTTTTTTTTGTAATTGTTTAACAAAAGTAATTGCTGGTTTGATTGCTTCTTTTGCTCTCCTCATTTGTAAGTCACTTTGGATAAAAGCGTCTGCTAAATGATTAAATATAAAAGAGAAAAGCAAATAGAAAAGCGCTCTGGTAGTATTCATGCCACGTGAGTTCAACGGCGTTATGTGTCTATTTACAACATGATTTTGCAGTGTTGAGTATTGTAGACAATCACAGGCATTTCTTTTGAAAATAGTGACTAATCAGAGGTGTTTAAGTTACTGGTAGTGAGTTCGCGAGGTATCTTTCAAAACTCTGAATGAGTTCATTTGCAAGTTACATTAGCACCATATGCCTTTTATTTTGTATCGCATATATAGCTAACCGATCTGACACGATTAACATAAAGACAGTGATCCGAAATGCACCAATGCATCACCATATCTGTTGTCAGGGAGAGTTTTGCTGGGTCCTTGCAGTGTAGCATGTCACAAGCCTGTAATGAGGATTGTGTCTCGAGCCATGCTTTCAGTCAGCTCAGCAGGGGATGATGGCAGTAGTCAGACAGGCAGAGGTCAGCTCCGGGAGATCAGTCCACACATAGCGTTAATCCAGGGATGACACAAGATCAAGGACAGTAACAGGCAGAGTTAGGAGGGAGCAGTCGAAACAGCAAAAGAATAAAAATAGGTCAGTCTCACACTAAGAGTAGTACACAAGATCAAAGTCAGGCATGGTAAACCGAAGAGTGGTGGAATTCTGCTCCGGAGCCCTGGACACGCATGTAGTCACAAGACTTAACAGACAGACAAAACTTTGACACAGTAGAACTGCCGAGCAAGTCTAGATGTAGAGCAAGTAATAAAAGAGCCGTAAGGACAGTTTACACACCCCAGTTCTGACAGCGCAAGGTGAAAAGCACAGGACCCTAGTACTAAGCCTTGTGGCAGTTAACTTTTGATTGACATGACATTTAATTTACTGAAACACTGTGCTAACGGTCGGTCAGATAGTTTAAACCAACATAATGATAATGAATAGCATTAAATTGGCTAGATAGTGCAGGTTTCCTTGATGTGTTGACGTAATTTCGATTGAAACATGAAGTCATATAATATATAATCCCAAGGTCACGGGTTTGATTCCCTGATGTGATTTAGTATACACCTCTTAGTTGACCTCAGCTGCTTCAGTGTCAATTTAGCAGTCTTGTGCGGTTTATTGTAACGTGACTTAAAGCGCCGTCTCAGTGTGGACGGAAGGCCAAAACGGAGAGAAAAAGATGCGTTTTCAAACGAAAACGTATCAGTGTGGACATGGCCTTAGCAATCATGCTATTCTATAGCATGGATGCCAGCCGAATTTAGCCCCGCCCACAACATTTGAAGTTCGGTCTGGACTTGATCCGTTGTGGAGCAACTATGCTCGAACCAGAGCTGTTCTGACCTATCAAATTGTCTGGGTGGGCTTTATACGATGATGGACAGATGATCAACAGTAACGTCATCTACATCACCAAAGAACGCATTGGTTGAATTCGTTCACTAAACGGAGAACTTGTTCGGATATGCATTCACCTTCACTATTTCTCTCAAAAATGATGATCGTGTTGATAAGTACTCTGTGTACCCTTAAATTATTTTTACAACACCGGCAAAGAATGTTTCCACTCATCTTCTTCTTCCAGCGTGCGTGCAGTTGAGTTCTGTTGACAACTATGTGTTGATCAACATACGTCTCTTACGCCGTTGCTCTGATTGGTTGTAGGTCTATCCAATTGAGTGCAGAGGAAATTTCTTTCCTGGTTCGGTTGAAACGCACCCCATAATCACAGCCCAATGGAGCAGTATCAGACTCATATTCTGACTAGAATCTGAGTATGACGACGTCAGGCTAGCTATTCTATATTTTGAAACTGAAACTAATTGAATGCAAATGAGGCTAAAAATGTTATAGAGAGAAAGGGTGTTTGAATTAAAGGCACTTTTCACCCGCTGACACTTTTTGAAAGTGATGGAAAAGTGTTTGAATTTCACTCTTAAAAATCTGTACAAAACCTCAGAAGTTTAGTGTATTTATGAATGCTACTGATAAGTTTCTGAAACCAAGCAGCACTTCTGCACTTGATACGATGCAAATAATATAACCGTGTTTTTATTCCTCTCCCAGGTGAAGGTTCTCGAGCTTGAGACCATGCTGGAAAATGAGCGCCTGCGTTTGGGTGAACTAAGGAAGAAACACTATGTGATAGTAGGTGTCCCTCTAGAGGAACTGGCTCAGGACAATGGCCTGGTAGCTTCTCCCAACGTGACTGCTGGCCCGTCCTCCCCCAAACCCTCAAAACCCACTCTAATGAAGAAACCAGTTCTTGCACAGAAACCCAACATCCCACCCAAAAGCACGGTAACACTCTTTTTGTAAATGTTACACACCTTTCCACCTGTTAGCATCTATTTAGGTTATTGACTTTGAGGGGTTTTCATATGTTGCATGGAGATGTCTTTTATAGATATAAGTGAATACGAATTTTTGGTCACTTTAGATTAGGGTCCAATTCTCACTAATGAAAAACTATTAACTATGACTTTTGCCTCAATAAACTCCTAATTACTGCTTATTAATAGTTAGTAAGGTAGTTGTTAAGTTTAGGTATTGGGCAGGATTAAGGGATGTAGAATATGATCATGCAGGATAAGGCATTAATATGTGCTTTATATGTACTAATAAATCCTAGCAATATGCATGCTAATAAACAACTAGTGAGAATTGGACCCTAAACTAAAGTTTTGTATCTTTTACATTTTGCAATAATGCAAAGCCATGTGTACAATCATTACAGCCAATTATACCTTGGCACTGTTGATTTGTTTGCAAACATTCAATTTTTTTTATTATATTCTACACGCTGATCAGCCATAACATTAAAACCACTGAGAGGTGAAGTGAATAACATTGATTATATCATTACAGTGGCACCTTGGTGTCACCGCTAACCTGTTAGTAATCTGATTTGATGCCAGTAAATAGTTCTGCTTCTTAAAAGATGTATTACTTTATCAATCATCTTGCCACTGCAATAAGTAGCAACTAATAGTTTAACTGCTAGTGCACAATTCTACTGAGAGCCAGGCGATTCAGATCACACATTTTTACTTCAAAATTAATTAGATGTTGGACACCTAAGCTTTACTCAGGAACTATTCCCTTTAGAGGTATTAACAGCATTTTTTTTTTTTTTTTTTTAACAGCCATTGGACTGTTGGTTTATAGAAAATGTTAGATCGTCTACTGAACAAAAAAAATGTTGGATCGAATCTCCACACCAGGAATATTGAATCCAGTCTATTTACCAGATCCCGTCTATTTTGTGTGGTATCTAAAACGGTCTAATACTCAAAACCAGTTAACTCCTTCACTGCCACTGATGGAATTTTCCGGCTTTCCATATTTTCACTGTTATACAGTAGGGAGCACTATCACACATCTTCTGAAAGAGATAAAAACACATGCAAAGAAGCAGAAACAAGCGATGGCATATGTAAGCAGATGCATTTGTAAAATAACACAATCATCAACATTAAACAGCATATAAATCAAAACTGCCTAATGTTAGCGAATGAAATGTCGACCCATGGCGAACTATAGGACTGTGAAGCTTAGGGGTGCTGATGGATGAGATCTAATCCATCTATGTTTTGATCATCGTTCTGAATCTGATCCAGACGTAGTCTTTGACAAAAACATGTTTTTCTCAGCTCAAAATGTAGCTTTTTTTAATGAAACTTACCCACATTTAAATGTTGATAAAAAAAAGAATGAATAAAGCTAGAATAAAACAGGCTTTTGTTTAAAAGCAGAGGGTCTGTTCTTTCTTTTGATATATTGCATGTTCAGATATTCAGGGTGCTTTCACACTAGCACTTTTGGTGCGCACCCGGGTTCAATTGACGCCAGAGTTTGGTTCATTTGGATGATGTGAGCGCTGTCTTCTGAACTCGGGTGCGCACCTGTGAACCGTACCCGATCCACTTAGGGTGCTTTCACACTTGGGTTGATTGCCTGGTCCGAACCCGAGTTCGATCACTCCCCCCTCCCCCTGCCCCAGCTGGACTGTGTTCATATTTTATTATTTGGGTCCGAACTGGGGTGCGTTTGCGTCATCAAAGCAGCAGGTTGCTTGGTACCCGGTAACAACGAGCGAACGAGAAGGCGGCAAAATGCATAGCATTACTCACCTGTTTTTGAACCGTTGGTTTGGTTTCCAAAGCTTCAGTACGCAACGGCACTTGCGTCTATCTGCTGTGAAGGTACTGCAAATGCTCTAAAGAACACTGAAGACGAGCAGAAATGAGATCTACAGCTCTCTGCTTGCAGTACGCCAGTCACGCTCGCCAGGAAAATGAGTGAAACACACACAAACACACATTTTTATCAAATCATACGTCACTAATAGCGGTTCACCTCCATGATTTAGTGCGATTGCGTTCACATCAGCAGCGAAACGTACCGGAGTTCACATGAACCGTACCACAGACCACCCTTTTTAAGCGGACTTGGGTGTGGTTCGCAGGTGCGCACTAGAGATGTTCCGATACCCTTTTTCCCTTCCTGATACTAATTCCGATACCTGGGCTCAGGGTATCGGCCGATACCGAGTACTGATCCGATACCTGGGTGTGTATCTGTTTATACAGCTGTATATACAACTAGCCCTGTATGAATTGCTAGAATTATTTTATGGTGTGCTTCAGACTTGTCCCTTAATAAAACATGAACAAATACATACAGTGAACTACTGTATTTATTACAGTATTTTTATTATCTGACAGTAATATTATTTATTTTTCTTAAGGGAAAAAGAACTTCAAATGCAGCCACAAATCTAACATCGCAAACTGAAAAAGATATTTTAGTTTTACAATATAACTGTATAAAAAACTGTGCAACAAATAAATCTAGGAATATATAAAAATTATATATTAATCAGAAAATAATCTCTTTATAACAAAACATGTGAAAAATAATCAACCATCTAGGCATAATTATTATTATTAGTAGAGATATATTATTATTACATAGAGACGTAGCTAAATCTACTGTAGGCTACAACAGTAGCCTAATATATTGTCAATTTATTCACGTTAAACCAAACTTTTATTTTGACGGGTTGCCGTGAAGATCTTTGAGTGTCTGTGTTCATGATATGTCAGTTTTCTCAAATGAAACGGTAGTGACACACGGCAGAGACTACAAAGACAGCGAGCGAGTGTCGTGTGTGTGTGTGTGTGTGTGTGTGTGTGTGTGTGTGTGTGTGTGTGTGTGTGTGTGTGTGTGTGTGTGTGTGTGTGTGTGTGTGTGTGTGTGTGTGTGGTGTGCGCGCACCCGCGCATCTGTGCCCGTCATCCACAGAGACATAGAATTTGCAGGAGTAATATTTAAATAGTATTTTGCAGTTTAATATTCACAGACACTAGTATATATTCGGCTACAGTCCGCAGCCCTGCACTTAGATTAACACGGAAGCCACTGAACGCAGCTGCGGGTACCGAATATACTCGGGAGTCGGTCCTACCGGTACTACAGAAATGCTGGTATCGTCACATTTTTATCATTTCAGTACCGACTTGGTACTGAAGCATAGGCGTCGATTTCGGGGGGGATGGGGGGGGGGGCGCGTACCCACCAGATTTCGTCATGAGTCCTTTAGTACCCACCACTTTTTTTTGTTTTTTTTAAAACCTCGAGTTCAATTTTACGGTGAAGCATTGCTGCCACACACATATTATTTTTTCCACTCTATTTTGTCGTAATAACGATATCTTATGTCGTTTTAACGACATCTTTTGACGTAAAAACGTTTGAAAAGCAGAAGCAAGCTCCGTAAAATAGGCTCTTCTGCTGCCTGTATCAGTGGCAGTGCCCATAGCACGAAATTGTTGTAATGTATTGATGTAGCCTACAGTTCTTAATAGCCATGGGTAGCAGGTGCCATGGACCGCTCATGATTAGCGTAATGACGGACTCCGGTGCAGCCACAAATATCATAACTATCTATAGGCTAGGCCTACTGTAATTAAGACATTCAAGAAATGTATTAAAAAGAAAGACGCTTTCAGCCTTACTCAAAGTAGAGCCTACATTTCTGCCTGATCCCGACGGGCCCCGACTTTTTTACGCCCCTAGGGCTGGGCTTCGGGGCAATTTTCCAGTTATAGCCTACCTCAGACGCAGGCCGGGCTTCGGGCCTTTTTAGGCTATAGGACGGCGCTATGCAACACGCATCGCCGCAAATGAGTAAAGCAAGCCAACACACAAACTGCCACAAGTGAAACTGAAAATAAGCTAAGTCTTAGATGCTCAAAAGCACAATCATCTTCATTAAAACTAATGAGACTAAAGGCTCTTACCAGTGTTTAGGTCGCTCGTTCTCATAATGCGGTCTTTGATGTTGAAATGAGCTGATGCTCATATCTGTTGCTTTCGTTGACATGAACTCCGTTAAATGTGCATATAGCACGGGAAATGAAGATCGGATTTATATTAATTTCGCGGATAGGTGTAGCCTAAGGTTAGACAACCAGCATGTTTTTTAAATTATTTGTTTAGATTGTGTAGCCCGTTTTGTTTGCGCGCGCCGTTGCGATCTGCCTGCCTCATCTTGTCAAAAATGCCTTTTTACTGTGATGGTGGTGATAGTAGGCTAAACGTTTAAACGATGCTTTAAGTGTTTTATATGGATTTTATAAGCAAGACAAGTCAAGTGTTGATTTCAGAGGCTAAAGTGTTGGGTTAACTCACTGTCGGCCGATGGCCGCTTGGTCGTCACTTTAAAAAGCAAAAACTTTAGTTTAACAAACAAAAAAATGCTTCAAACATTTTTCTAAATTAACTTAAAGAAAAAACCCGAAATATAACTACTTTGACATTAAAAACAAAACTGAACT
Organism: Romanogobio albipinnatus; assembly: GCA_023566225.1. Lineage (NCBI taxonomy): Eukaryota > Metazoa > Chordata > Actinopteri > Cypriniformes > Gobionidae > Romanogobio > Romanogobio albipinnatus. Next base: position 62,296,670 of record CM042242.1, on the reverse strand, counting down.
ATTTTAATGGCTGCAACTAATGTGTAATAGGGAGGATAAAAAAAAACGGGCTCCAGTGGGACTCTGATAACGAAGTGGTAAAAAAAATAGCAAAAATGAAAAATATGAAAGAATTTGCTGGGCGCTTTCGTCGGCATGAGTAAGATAGGCTATAAGACCCGCAATATGTCTCTCAGCTGACATTTGTATTTATTTACATTAGTAAGCTACAGGACATAGTCTTTCAAAACATGACCTGCGCTAAAGAGAAGAAAAAAAAATGCATCATGTACCCAGCACTTCTGCAAATGCACTTCTGAATGCGTCTCTGTCTCCAGCACATTTCAAACCAAACTGACGCCCATGTACTGAAGTGCTCTTATTTGTGACAACCCTAGTCGTCGTTTTAGCGGACATACTGCTAACGCGTTTTCATTTCTTCTTCACTGGTCAAAAATGCTGGCAGTGGCTTGCAACTTTTTTTCAAAAAACAGAAAAGAGTTCATAGCAAGTCTAGTCTAATCCCCAAAGTCAGTTAACAAAGCTGAAACTGTAATAACTAAAAGTCTTCCATCAATCTGAGGACAGAGGAAGCTGTGAAACAGCAGGAAGCAGGAGACAAAGTGATGAAAGATGATGGATGTGTCCTGTACTTTGTCTGATAAGCACAAATCCAATATCCAATATGCCAAAGGAAAAGCAGTGGAAAACGACTGCTTCACAACATCAACCTGTGACGTTAAAAACCTCATCTCTGACTCGAGACAAATACCCCTTTAACCATACAGTCATAAGAATATAAAATACCACAAGAGCAAGGAAATTAGTGAAATAATTAGCCATGAAAATATAATAAAATAAATAAATGATTAAATATGAAATGAATAAAAGAAAAGAAAACCGCACAGACGTACGGTCGCTCTCTTGAAGCTACACAGGGTCCTTGGATCCTTCAAAAATGAGTGCACTTGATATGTAATAGGCCATTTCTCAAGTTATTGTGTACTTTAGTCTTCAGAGGAAACTAGTTAACAGGCTTGTGATACGTTTTTATTATGCATCATCAACTAAAGCCCTCTGTCCATTTCTTGCAGTTGAGGTGAGCACATCTGGATGAAGATATTTGAAGACTCGTTGAATCTCAAATTGATATTATTGAATATCTCTTTCTTTCCCCCATGTCTGGTCATCAAACGTTTTCCCATGTTACACCTTTGCCTTCTTTCCATTTGAGAGTGCCTTAGAGGCTACAGATGATTTTTATCTTAGATATGGAGCTATATATAGTACTGGGTGTTCAGCATTTGCATACAGCTTCAAACCATTTAGTTTTTAAATTATAGATATTGTTTTATTTACAATACACATAGTATATAATAGGGCAAATAGTGAATAACGTCTGGCTTAAAGGGATAGTTTACCCGGGGGAACATTTTTGCAATACTACAAAAACATACCTATACATACAAATCACACCTTGTATTCCTTTTCACACAAATTATGATTACAGGGAAGATTGATTCAATATTTCAACTGTTTTTACCATACAAATGTTGTTTTGGATTTCACTGACTTTCATTGTACAGCACTGGCAATAACAACAACAACAACATTAAGAGCTATTTTTCAAAATGGAAGAAATGCAAACAGGAATGACATAAGAATGAGTAAATGGTCATATTGATGTGTTGTGAACTATCCCTTTAAGGTCAGAGAGAACGGTATTGCAATAGATTCATTCATACACGTTATTTTATGTGTGTTATTCTTATATAATATATTTAAAACATGCTCCATTTTATGAAATACATAAGGGTATTAACATGGTGGAAAATAATTCTGCAATGTTGTGCATATCTACCAAGTACTGTATATGCAGAATCTATTTAACTGGGATTTTGTGCTTAAATTAGGGTCTTTCAAAAATGTCTTTTGCTTTTTCACTGTGTCTTAATAAAATGCGTCTGTCTTTACACATCAACATCTATATATATTAACATATTTTAGTCATGTTGTTTGACTGTCCCTTGTGATAAATGTAAAATGAACAATAAATGTTTGAAGAAAAAAAGGTTTGGACTCATTTATAATGCAATTCAATTTTGGCCAATAATAATAATAATAATATTGATGGCACTATGATTTATGTAGTATGATTCATAATTTCCTCAAGGATTTGGTGCCAGTACTAGAACTAACAAATATATATATATATATATATATTCTTGTGAATGTCCACACATGGATAATAAATGACCTGAAATCAGCGACTGTCCCCGCAATATATAACTTAAAATAATCCACATACACAGCACTTTACAATAAGGTTTGTGAACATTAGTCGACTACTTTACATTAGTTTCTATGAGCTAAGGATGAACAAAACACATTGTTAATTGATACATGAACAACTTTTGTTTGTTGGAAATAAGGATTTTATGACACCAACATTTTAGTTATTAATACTATTCATATACTAAACAATTCTCAAGGAATTATTGAAGACATGTAAGAACAGAGAAAGTGTGTCTGCTGGATGTGAACAGTTAGATAAAAGACACATTCAACACAATCATACAATAAATCATTGTCATGCAGTGGTGTTCTGAAATAAAGGGAGGCCAAATTCAAATCAAATAAAAAATAAATACATAAAAGCAGAAAAGTAATAGGCAATTCAGGACTAGATTTCATAAAAAAATAATTGTAGGCTATTTTGTTTTATTTTATCAGGTCATATATAATATTTTATAATATTACCTGTCAAAAGCAAGTTCTCGTTGCAATTTACCCCAGATCTATAAATGTCATGCGTTTTTCATGCACTGTAACCTTCTTTTTTGGGTAGCCTAATAATGGTAAATGTTTGTACAGAATTTTTTAGTCAAACCTCTGAGGCATGTGTCTAAACCTAAATTGACTTGAAATTAAACGACCCTGTAAAATATTCACTGTAGTAAAGTATGACAACTTACCCGGTCTCGTCAGAATGCTTTTAAAACGAACCGTAGGCTCCTGTCGTCGTGTCGCCTCTGGCCGCTAGATGGCTGTTAAACATAAACTCACTCTGTTAGTCTTTGTTCCGAGAGAGGGAGAGAGAGCGAGAGAGAAAACAAACACATAAATTGCTTTTGAATAATTGAACTACCGTACCACATGTGTTTTATAGCCATGCTGTTTGCAAACAAAATTCATGGAAACAAAACTGCTTTATCGTAGCCTATACAGATTTGCCATCAGCCTTTACCGGTTCATTTATGAATTTTACCAGCTGTAAGTTCTTGAATCCTCCTGTCTATTGGACACATTAGCTAATAACCAGCTTGGACTAGTTAGAAATCACTTAATATGTTCCTTACAGCTACTGCAGATTTCAGTGGATTTTCAAGCAGAGTTAGGAATGATACAGATGTGATCTTTCAATACAGCACAAGGAATCATGTTGCAGACTAATAAAATAGCTGGTCTGGTTTCAAATATGCTTTGATTAAAGGCTATTGAATCTGGTTTATTAGAAGTTCATCATCAAAACGTGTTTGATCATGTCTTATAATCAAAGTCTAGAGGGGATACTGACAGGCCCCATTTACTATATGCTATAAATATACATGAACCAAATACACTACAAGCTGTCTTACACACCTTACATACACACACACACACACGCACACACACATTAGGCTCTCCCTCTCTTTCTTTGTGCCTTTCTATCTCACTGTCACACACTTTTACATGTCTCCAAGGCAAACTTTCTTGACTAGCCCCTTACATTTCTTCTGAGAGAAGAAGAGAAGAAGATAAAGGGATGAGTAGGCCTATATGGAGTTCTTATTTGTTAGACTGTAATCTGCTGGCTGATTTCCCAACTAGTTTTGCAATAAAAAAAGACATAAACTGAACAAATTTCACAAACATTTGACGAACAGAAATGGAATAGTGAGTCCCTGAAGGCCTGAACAAAGGGATGGTCAGTATCTGGTGTGTCAGCAGCTGCTTTAACTCCTACAGAGCTTCTCAAGCCTCCAGCAGCAGGATTATGGCATGTTCATTGTACAGGTGATTGTGGACCCTGGGCATTTTTCTCCAGGGGCCTCATCAGAGTGCTTAGAGCCACGTCAGGGTCTGAGCAGACGTATGCACTTTTACTTGTGGCAAAGGCACTGTTTACACCTGTGGCCTGTTGCACAAATCCGGTTTAGGTTTTAACCCAGGTAAGTTTGCGGTTAGTTTGAGCAAACTCTGGTTTTTGGGGCTTATGAAGGTGGATTGGTTTTTAGCGGTGTTCATTGCCATGGTAACTTACACTACACGGCTAACCTGCTCAAGAGCAGGTTTTATTCTGGGTTAGAGATCACAAACCCAAACTGGACCAATCAGCAGTGAGTAAAGTGACATAAATCTGACACATCACAGTCAACTCTTTAGAGTTTGTAGCAATGGCGTCTGTGTTAGGTCAGCGCTTTGAGGAAGGTATAAAGAGAGGGGAGGGGGGAGATTCACAAATACTTCAAATGGAACTATTGCATTTACTTATATCATTTATTTTATGCTTCTTGACAGGGATGTTTGATGGCTTGTTGGTTGGAGACAGGGGTTATGCTTGTCAGCGATATTTAATGACCCCCTACCCTGACCATGACACAAGGCCCCAGCAGCAATTCAACGTGGCCCACAGCAAAACCAGGGTCAGAATTGAGAATACCTTTGGTATTATTTAAAGGGTTAGTTCACCCAAAAATGAAAATGATGTCATTAATTACTCACCCTCATGGCGTTCGACACCCGTAAGACATTCGTTCATCTTCGGAACACAAATGAAGATATTTTTGTGGAAAGCTGATGGCTGAGAAAGGCCTCCATTGACATTCAGTACATTTACACTCACAAGACCCATAAAAGGCACTAAAAACGTCGTTACAAAGTCCATCTCACTACAGTGGCTCTACAATCATTTTACGAAGCGACGATAATAGTTTTGTGCGAAAAAAAAAATCAAAATAACGACTTTATTCTACAAGTTCTAGTCTTCCTTGTCGGCCTCTGCCGTGAAACTCACGAAGCACCACGACGCATGCGCGAGAATATGACGTAGTGCCGGCGTTCGGGAATCCATGAAATACACACTTTAGTCACATTTTGAGCTCTACGCCGAGACCTAAAGCACGATCAATGTAGAATTCAACAGCTTAGATACGGCGCGTCTTCCTCTGCTCGTTGTAAACAAATCTCCTCCTCGCTTCTGGGTCACGTGTCCGAACGCTGGTTCTGCGTCATATTCTCGCGCATGCGTCATGAATTCACGCCGGAGGCCGACAAGGAAGACTAGAACTTGTAGAATAAAGTTGTTATTTTGATTTTTTTTTTCGCACAAAAACTATTGTCGTCGCTTCGTAAAATTATTGTAGAACCACTGTAGTGAGATGGACTTTGTAACTACGTTTTTGGTGCCTTTTATGGGTCTTGGGAGTGTAAATGTACTGAATGTCAATGGAGGCCTTTCTCAGCCATCAGCTTTCAACAAAAATATCTTCATTTGTGTTCTGAAGATGAACGAATGTCTTACGGGTGTCGAACGACATGAGGGTGAGTAATTAATGACATAATTTTCATTTTTGGGTGAACTAACCCTTTAATATTTAATTGTCTACGTGGCCTGAGAAGATCACCACAGAGAGCATCCCAGATAGTGGCTGCATGTGCAATACTGCACAATATAGCCACTATAAGAAAAGAGAAAGTGCCACCACCAAACCACCAACTCCCCCCTGATGAAACTGACCCCATTACATTGGACTTTCCATCTGGCAGAGCACTGAGAGATGCAATAACAGCACAGTATTTCTATTGATTTCTAATAAAAGTACAGTACAAATTTGGGAGTCAAATCGTTTTATTGATTTTCACGTTGCTTAAAAAAGAATAAAAAGTTAGTGCATTCTTAAAGTCTTTTAATTCACAACTATTGCTTAACATACCATCTTCCGGTATTCCAACTCCTCAATCTGTAGTTTCAGCTTCTGTTTTTCCAGTAATTTGATGTCATAGTCCAGCTCCAAATTTCTCTTATAGAGGGCTCTGACAGTGTCTGTTTCCTGCTAAAGTAACAGACTGGTCACGACTTTATTGTATACAGTTGTAACTTTATACGGAACGATGTATTACCCTTTTTCTCTGGCCAGGGAAGTGTGAAGAAGAGGCCTCATTAAGAGGATGCAGTTGTGTGTAATCCTATAAAACAATAGACATGAGAAACTTTTTCCTCATTAAAAGATGTTTAAACAAAGCACATTTACCTCCGCAGCGGTCTCAGAGCACACAGATATGGTGTCTTCACAAGCTTCACCCTGTTAACCAAATAAGGCAATGCAATAAATACATATTTAGCATGGTAATAGCATGTTCTGTGCTGGGTACTACCTCTGTATGAGACCCTGTAGGTGGGTGTGCTGGCTCCAACAAGGTAACTGAACTTCCCCCAGCTGAAAAACACATCAAGTCAGAAGTGCTTGCAATTTACAGCTAATAATAATAATAATTAAAAAAAACCTAACCCTAATACCAAAATGTATGTACACCTACCCTGTATAAATGTATCCCGTTTGGAAGAGCCAGCACCTGGATCCGAGGATGCACTCCCATCAATGCCATCCATGATGGGTCGACCCTGGTTACTGGACAGGGCCAGTTCCTCTGCAGCAGTGTATTTTTGAGGAGGTGGCCCTCCCCCCGTTTTCTTACTTTCACACTTTTTCTTCTTGGCTACATAGAATACACTATTATAACATGAACACAAGAACAATAAAAGCCACATTGCAATTCCTCACCACTTTGAACAATGTTTTTGTATTTCATTTTTATCTGCTGCCAAGTCCTTTTGCAGTTCGGGTTGCGAAGTATAAAATAAATAGTTAAAATCACTATTAAATAGTAAAAACATGTTTTACATATCTTTTATTCACTTTTAAGTAATTATTTAAGTACACAAATTTCACATTAAATTATATGCAATAAGTTTATGCTATGAGTTTTCAATCGGTTTTATCCTCGTTGTGAACCTATAAAAATCAATGTGTAAAAACTTACGCGTTTATGCTATCAGCTATTTTCTGCCAGCAATTCTCCCGAGCTTTGGCCGCTGCAACTGTGTTGCTTTTTGCTGTTAAAATGGACTTAAAGTCATCATATTTCCTCATTATTAATTCTTGCTCTTCCACTGTGAAATAGGCACACCTGCTTTTTTCCATGTTGAATGCTATTGGCTGATAGCGGAAAAGATGTGGCTTTTATGTGCACGCGCATGATGATCAATCGTTGACTCAGGGTTTAAAGGTCCCGTTCTTCGTGTTTTTTTGAAGCTTTGATTGTGTTTACAGTGTGCAATATAACATGTATTCATGTTTCGCGTGTAAAAAAACAGTATTTTTCACACAATTTACTTATCTGTACACCGCTGTTTTCCCTCTCCTAAAAACGGCTGATGACTTCCTTGTTCTATGAAGTCCCTCCTTCAGAAATACGTAACGAGTTCTGATTGTGCCAGCGGTTCCCGTGTTGTGATTCGACAGCAGCTTAGCGCACGTAACTTGCATGGAAAGGTCATGCCTCTTAACGGGAGATGTATGCGCTCAATGATCTCTACAGCGTCCCTGGGAAAGCCAAACAAAGGTGATTTGACTCCGGGATGAAAATAACAGCGTCTCGACGACATGGCGACAAACACACTCAAACGCAACACTTCCTTTTCTCCACGCGACCGTCCTCTTCTCCACGTGGGACAGCAACAAGACCACGCCCCCTTTTTCGCGTATTCTTGTGGGCGTAGGTTAGTCTGTCCTACTGTTCTACTGACGTCATTTATGAAGGAAGTACCAGGATGTAGTCCAAACCGGCCGTTCGGTGTAGGCTTTGAAAGGGAACTTCTGTTAAATAAAATATCTCGCTTGGCATTGAACTTTGAGCTTTATAATTTTACAGGTATTATTTATGCTCTAACAGCAACATTACACACTAACTAAAGTTTGAACAGTGGGATCACGAAGAATGGGTTGAGAGAGAAAGTTGATAACCAGCGTCATGAAACATATTAACCCAGGTTGGATTTGTTTGGATCTGTTAACCCAAAACTTACCCTGTAACCCAGAGTTTGCCCAACTTGTTTTGTGCATGTCGGGTAGCTGTTAGGACCACAGCCACCAGCCCCAAAATTGTTTGCCGAGAGGCCTGGGAAAGTGATAATGAGTGGAGTACACAGTAGGTAAAGATTAACGTCCAAGTGGTTTTATTAGATACAGGGGGTGTCTCACATTACCCGATGTATCACATTACCTCGTTCTCCCCTACTAAGGGCGTGTCCGAACCCACTTTTGCTAGTTAACGACAGAAAAAACGTTCGGTGCGCATGGTCCAAAAGGGTTGTAGGTAGTCTCTTAATGAGTCGTGACTTGTGGGTGTGTTTTGGCCTTAACGTGTAATAAACCAATCAGAGTCTCATCTCCCATTCCCTTTAAAAGACAGTTGCGCTTGCACCATGGCGGATTCGCTATTTACATGGCGGGATTAGCGAGCGGAAAGACTGAACACTTCTCCAGAGAGGAATCCTTTTATTTTTAATATTTATAAATGTTTGTGTGCTGCTGCGCATCCCTGTGTGTGTAATAAGCAGAGTTTACATTGTGTACCCACCTATAGACGGTTTCATCGGACGCACGCGCGTTGCCACGGTTACGCGCCTGGCCCGAAGTTAACTTCCGGTCTGTGTTTGTTTATCGGTCTGGCAAGGGGATAGTATGGCGCACCACTCAGTAGAAACACATTTTTGACGTACTATTCTTGGATAACATGATATAAATATTAACGATCAAGCAGAGAGAATATGACACCAGCGCAAAAACAGTGTGTGCGACTCATCAAAAAGCCTTAAATGCTTCATAAATATCCAGCATATGAGAGCAACGTCTAATGTAATTTAGACTGTATGTCTAATGTAATTTACTTGTTATTTATTTTGCTTGTTATCAGAAATAATCTATTCTAGAGGTAACTTATTCTGGCTGCGTTTACACTTGGCATTAACATGCGAGCACCGTGATCATCAGTCAGTCAGGACACGGCGAGTTTACATTTGTTCACATCAAATGGTCGCCATCTGGATAACTGATCGGATCTATGTTTCCCGCAAAATATTTAAATGTACCTTTATCACGGAGTGCAAAACAACTTTCGCTTTGTCCTCTATTAATGGCAATAGAGCACAGGATTTTTTTGTGATGCATTCATACAATCAATCTCAAATAGGATACTTTATCTAACTTACATGTTAACTTTACCAACATTAATCTTATGTTATGAAACAAAGAAACATGTTATTCCGATGCATTGCATGATTGAAGGCGAGCGCGCAAGCAGATAGCCTACTGTACAGAAAACGGCATTACACAGTCTTTAAAGGGTTAGTTCACCCAAAATAATGTATTCTGTCATTATTACTCTCCCTCATGTCATTCCAAACCTGTAAGACCTTTGTTCATCTTCGGAACACAACTTAAGATATTTCTCTTCTTCTCTACGGTCTTACGGTTTGGGGTCGACATGAGGGTGAGTAATTAATGTATGAATTTACATTTTTGGGTGATCTAACCCTTTAAGGAGGGCGTTTCCCCCACTCTATATTGCAGACAGAAATGGGAGATTATTTATAATAAACATGTTGAAACAATAAAAACATGTAAATTAAGATAATGCTGTCCAATTAAAATGAAACTTGATAGCGCATAAGAAAGATAACGCAGCCTCTGTTGTTGTTGATTATTTGCGGACGACTACCGGAAGTTAAGTTTGGGCCACAAAAGCGTGCATATGCAGTAACGTTTGTTTATGTTGTTGCCGTTGTAACCGTCTATAGGCGCATATTACAAACACGCCCTTTAAATAACACAAAAATACTTGTTGGTCAATGGCGCAGTCGTTTTCAGTTCTTCAAAATAACAACACGCCAACAAGCGGACCAGCACCTCCATGGGTGAACAAATGGGCGCGAATACGCTGGACGTGAAAACTAGCAAAAAACAATTGCGTCGCATCTGGCGCTGCATTGCGCCGGGTGTATGATAGGGCCCTATGAAAGCATTCTGGTCGAATGTGTTTTCGACTCTGGAAGTGGTTGAAAGTGGACAAGCTCAAAACGTTTTAGACCTCCTGTATTTAGTGTCGTCCACTTATTTGGAAATCTAAGCCATTCTTGCCACTCGCCATTCTCATGTAAAGGATTTGGAAGTTGACTGGTGCTCTTGTATATGTTGATGACATTAATTAGGCTGCGTTTACCAGGCGGAGATCTGAAACCATTCAGCTGTGCACAATTTCAAGATCATTTGAAGAGAAATTTCACATCTGGAAGAGAGGCGTGTTTTTTGTACGTAAGTTCGTTCTCTGAATCACACATACGCACATATGAGAAATTATCGTAAGATCAGATGTAGGACGTTTCTACGCATCATTTTATAAACGAGTCCCTTGTTTTTCAGTTAGTCAGTAGAAAAGTCTCTTTATTGTCTTAAGTCATTGTAACTGTGACCTTAATCGTCTAACACCTGTAAACGGTTACATGTAAAGGTCCATATGCAAACATTGTTAATGTTTCATTGAGTAAGCATGAGAAACATTTTTCTTTATTATTTAAACACTTTCCAATCTACACTCACCTAAAGGATTATTAGGAACACCTGTTCAATTTCTCATTAATGCAATTATCTAATCCACGAATCACATGGCAGTTGCTTCAATGCATTTAGGGGTGTGGTCCTGGTCAAGACAATCTCCTGAACTCCAAACTGAATGTCAGAATGGGAAAGAAAGGTGATTTAAGCAATTTTGAGCGTGGCATGGTTGTTGGTGCCAGACGGGCCGGTCTGAGTATTTCACAATCTGTTACTGGGATTTTCACGCACAACTATTTCTAGGGTTTACAAAGAATGGTGTGAAAAGGGAAAAACATCCAGTATGCGGCAGTCCTGTGGGCAAAAAAGCCTTGTTGATGCTAGAGGTCAGAGGAGAATGGGCCGACTGATTCAAGCTGATAGAAGAGCAACTTTGACTGAAATAACCACTCGTTACAACCGAGGTATGCAGCAAAGCATTTGTGAAGCCACAACACGCACAACCTTGAGGCGGATGGGCTACAACAGCAGAAGACCCCACCAGGTACCACTCATCTCCACTACAAATAGGAAAAAGAGGTTACAATTTGCACGAGCTCACCAAAATTGGACAGTTGAAGACTGGAAAAATGTTGCCTGGTCTGATGAGTCTCGATTTCTGTTGAGACATTCAGATGGTAGAGTCAGAATTTGGCGTAAACAGAATGAGAACATGGATCCATCATGCCTTGTTACCACTGTGCAGGCTGGTGGTGGTGGTGTAATGGTGTGGGGGATGTTTTCTTGGCACACTTTAGGCCCCTTAGTGCCAATTGGGCATCATTTAAATGCCACGGCCTACCTGAGCATTGTTTCTGACCATGTCCATCCCTTTATGACCACCATGTACCCATCCTCTGATGGCTACTTCCAGCAGGATAATGCACCATGTCACAAAGCTCGAATCATTTCAAATTGGGTTCTTGAACATGACAATGAGTTCACTGTACTAAAATGGCCCCCACAGTCACCAGATCTCAACCCAATAGAGCATCTTTGGGATGTGGTGGAACGGGAGCTTCGTGCCCTGGATGTGCATCCCACAAATCTCCATCAACTGCAAGATGCTATCCTATCAATATGGGCCAACATTTCTAAAGAATGCTTTCAGCACCTTGTTGAATCAGTGCCACGTAGAATTAAGGCAGTTCTGAAGGCGAAATTGGGTCAAACAAAGTATTAGTATGGTGTTCCTAATAATCCTTTAGGTGAGTGTAGATCTGTAGCCTAAAGCTTATTTGGATTTTATACAATCTTTAAAATACAGTATCTTGAAAAAGAGACGTTTCTTTACTAAAGTTTAGTACTAAAATTGTTTTGTATAAAAGTAAACAAAACCGTCGGCAACATAAAAAAGCAATATGATGATCATAAATTGCATAGACCGAACAATATAACCCATATTTAGGGCCAGATTTACTAAACAGGGCAAATTAGCGCGAGAGCGCAATTTAAAAAAAAAAACGCAGATGGGAGTAGAAAGATCTGCTCGTGATCTACTGACGACACTCAAATGAAAGAAAACAGACGCAGCCGGATCATTCCCATAATTACCAGCGCAATCTACTTGTTAGTGTCTGGTTTAAGACATGCTTTTTTTTTTACAGTAAATAATGGCGCAAACACCAGTAAATTGACGAGCGCAAACCTTAGTACATCGCCTTGCATGATTCATTTAAATACTCTCCTCCCATAAATTTGGCGTCTGAAAGGGAAACTCCTACAAATGCGTATGCAATAAGGTCAGCCGCAAAAATAACTGTCCACACCCTTTCAGCGCAAATTTTTAGTAGCCTGAATACTGACAATACTTTGTTAATGTCTGCCCTTAATGTCTGTAACTGTTTGTTTTTTTTTCTCTCAAATGTTAAAGCCTTAATTGAATAAATGAATACAGAGATTAAAATCAACATCTTTTCAAGTCACATTAATTGATACCAAACTAAATGAAAAGGTCCATCTGCTTCTTTTGTCATTGCTTGTCAACTGAAGCAGAAGTTTGGAGATTCTCTGTAGGTCACAGCTTGAAATAGTAGTTTATTGATTGTGAGCACTCATGTGCATCCAGATGGACACTGACACAGCGAGTGAATATGTGGAAAAGGCCAAATACCCATCGGTTGTTTGAAATGATTCTTGTTGGGACGAGGTGGAGGAAAAGCTAAAGAGGCTGATCTTTCATCAGACTGAGAAACATAAAAAAACATGGGTCAATGAAACTCCTTCCAAGCAAGAACATTTTATTTTAGGAGATACAAAAATAGAAACGAAAATAATATTTATAATTTTATCCTATTACAGAGTCTTGGACCAACGGTAATTATATTACTATTATTATTATTACAAATGTCCATTGTTTATTATTGTTATCATTTTGTAACTTCAACAAAAAGCTTCATCGCCATTTTTAGCTTTCTAAACTTGTTCCTTTCTGCCCCAGATCTGTGGTGTGGTCACAGCTGGTGTCCCATCGGCTCGGGTCGGTTGGCCCGCAGTGATGCAGAGAGTATTGCAGGCGAAGACTGGCATCTGGCATGGCACTGGACACACAATTCCATTAAAAATGTACAGGCCCAGGACAACTGATGGATCTGAGATCAGAAATACTATTCAGTCTACCACTGTTCTCTGCCTCACTGATAATTCAGTTATATATTAAAGGGATATTTCACCCAAAAATGAAAATTAGCCCATCAATTACTCACCCTCAAGTCCTCCTAGGTGTATATGACGTTCTTCTTTCAGATAAATAAAATCGGAGTTATATTACAAAAGTCCAGGCTAATCCAAGCATTAGAATTGGATTCATAGTTGCTCTGTTTTTGCAGTCCATAAAAATGGCATCTGTCCGTCAAATAACATGCTCCACGTGGCTCTGGGGTGTTAATAAAGGCCTTCTGAAGCGAATCGATGCGTTTGTGTAAGAAAAAAATCCATATTTAAAACTTTATCAAGTAAACTTTCGGCCGACTGCCTTCCCTGTTCAATTCATGGAAAATGTATTGAAAGTTTCCCTGCCGATCGAAAGACTAACGCGTCCAGGTACGCTCGTCATGACGTCACGTACGCATCTTGAGTTTCACTTTCAACATTCAACACTTTTCCACGGAAGGCGGAGGCCGAAAGTTTAGTTGGTAAAGTTTTAAATATTAATATTTTTCTTACACAAACGCATCGATTCGCTTCAGAAGGCCTTTATTAACACCCCGGAGCCGTGTGGAGCATGTTATTTGACGGACAGATGCACTTTTTATGGACTTCAAAAACAGAGCAACTATAAATCAAATTCTAATGCTTGGATTAGCCTGGACTTTTGTAATATAACTCCGATTTTATTCGTCTGAAAGAAGAATGTCATATACACCTAGGAGGACTTGGGGGGTGAGTAAATTATGGGCTAATTTTCATTTTTGGGTGAAATATCCCTTTAAGTTAAATGTGTATACTGACAGTCAGCTGATATCTGAACACTGTTACATAGCTCACAGTTTATGTAAGGCTTTCATATGTCACAACCGTTTTAAAGGTGCGGTATATATGATTGACAGCTAGTGGTCGAAATAGGTACTGCAGTCCAAATTCCAAATATTGGAGATCGTTGTTTCCCCCGGCCCCTCAGACTTGACGCTCACACGGGTTGCCAGCTTGAGGACACGCAACAGGAGCGAGCAAAATTGACAATGAAAGCCACACTATAAGTTGATGAGTTGATTTATCCACGTTTTAATATGCTCCCGTTCATAGACATTTTTAGATGGATGCAGCGGCTTTTTAGGTCGAGTAGAATCTGCGATCTCTGACACAGTTTGTTTGCTGGCTTCCATGGCTGCAATACACTGTTTTCCTCCAACTGGCAACCTGTGGTGGTGTCGAAATACTATTGGGTAAACTGGCATGGTGTGGTTTTGCACAGACCACATTCCGACACGGAACGCACATTAGAATATGTTAGGGTTAGGGAATGCACAAGTAGAATAACTGGCTGTAGCATTGTTTTTCTCAGTTTCCTAAATATCTGCAAACATATGGTATTTTTATGTTTTAATAAGTGAAAAACTTACAGCACCTTTAAGTTAAAGGGATAATTCACCCAAAAAGGAAAATTGTGTCATCATTTACTCACCCTCAAGTTGTTCCAAACTTATATGAATTTCTTTCTTCTGCTGAACACAATACAATATACAAGATATTTTGAATAATATGGGTAACCGTTGATGCACCCCATTGGGTATGGAAAAAATAAATATGGAAGTCAATGGGGCCCAATCAACGGTTTGGTTACCCATATACTTCAAAATATCTTCTTTTGTGTACTAAATTAAGTATTCCCCACTAACCACAACTTTCAGACAGAATTTATTATTTTTAGCTGCCACAGAATTGAATGCACAGGATACACTGTAAACACTTTAGTTTAGGGTCCAATTCTCACTAACTAGTTGTTTATAAGCATGTATATTACTAGAATATTGGCTGCTTATTAGTACTTATAAAGCACATATTAATGCCTTATTCTGCATGATCATATTCTACATCCCTTAATCCTACCCAGTACCTAAACTTAACAACTACCTTACTAACTATTAATAAGCAGTATGTGACCAAAAATATTTTTATATGACATTATTTTGTATGGCATTTGTATGGTAGCTTGTTTCTGCTATGGAATAAAAATAAAAAAGGTAATTGTGACTTTTTTTTTTAATCTCATAATTTTCACTTTTTCTCACAATTGTGATTTCACACCTACCTTGTTTGGTCCGGATTTTTGGACTTTTCAGTTTGGTCCGGATCAAAATTACAGGTGTGAAACCTCCCCCGTACCACGGTCCAGACCAAACAGACGAAATTTGGTCCGACGAAAAGAGGTAGTCTCGGTCCGGATCAAACTGAACAAAGGTTCGGTTTGTTTCTAGTGTGAAAGCATTTTCTGTATGGTTCATACTTTCAGACCACTTGCAGGAAGTTCCTGTTTATGTTTAAATATTTTAATGTTATTTTTACATTTCATCTAGGCTACATTGATTATGAAAAGTGAAAAGATGCGCAATATGTCAGAAGACAGAAGGTCAGAAATGATTTTGAAAGAAATTTTGTATGATTTTGCTTAGAAAGCCTTTCTTTAATGTGAATTTCGTTTTGTATAAATTGTATCTTAATTTTAATCAACGTTTAATCAGATAATTGCCTGGATTTAAAAAAATAAGAAGCAAATAGTCTATAGCAGACAATAATCGCAGGAGCGATCACATGCTTTGCACGTGATCTTGAGCGCGTCTCAAATAAACCGAAACTCAGCAGGCTACTTGTCTCACAAACATGAGAAATATGTGTATATAAACCTTGAAATGTCCACTTTTAAATGTGACGAAAAGAAAATAATCAAGCAATGCGCACTGTTCAATAGTGGCAACGATATGCGTCCGTTCATTCACTCTTGTCAAAGATGCTGATACATCAGACGCATGTCCGTTTACAAACCAATCAATGTCAAGATGAAGCCCACTTAGATGATGACGAGTGGACGTAAGTGTGTCATGTAAAGTTCTTTAGTGCACTCGCATAATTGCAATGTGAAACCAAACTAAAACTAACCGAAAGTATCAAATGTATCAAAACATGAACTTTGGTTCGGACCTTGGTGCGGACTTTCAGGTGTGAAAACGCCCTAAATCTCACATATCAGACTTTAGTGGCCCTATTTTAACGATCTGAGCTCATGGTCCGCAGCGCACGGCGCAGGTGCACTTAAGGCGTGTCCGAATCCACTTTTGTTAGTTTAATGACAGAAAAAACAGTCGCCGCCAGGCGCATGGTCCAAAAGGCTTGTACCTAGTCTCTTAATGAGTCATGGGTGTGTTTTGGGTTGTCTCATCTCCCATTCCCTTTAAAAGCCAGTTGCGCTTGCACCATGGTGGATTTGCTATTTACATGGCGGAATTTGCAAACGGAAAGACTGAACGCTTCTCCAGAGAGGAATCCTTTTATTTTTAATATGTAAAATGTTTGTGTGCTGCTGTGTGTGTAATAAGCAGAGTGTACGTGCGTTGTGCACCCGCCTATAGGCGCATATTACAAACATGCCCTTTAAATAACACACAAAAAACGGCGCAGTCGTTTTCAGTTCTTTAAAATAGCAATGCACCAACAATGCGCCTGAACACACCTGGTTTTCAAACCAGCACCTCCATTGGCGAACAGATGGGCGCGACTATTTAAACAACGTGGCACTGGACGTGAAAATGATAACAGCGTCAGGCTAAAACTAGCAAAAACACTTGCGCCGGGTGTATGATAGGGCCCTAGAACTTGTAATTGTGAGTTTATATCTCAACAATTCTGATAAAAAAGTCAGAATTTCGAGATAAAACCTTTTTTAATTGTGAGCTTAGTGTATATCTTACATTTCTGTTTTTTTCCTCAGAATTGTGAGTTATGAACTTGGAATTGTGAGAAATAAAGTCAGAATTGTGAGATATAAACTCAAACTCAAACAAGCTTCCATATTCCATATATCCTAATAAGAATGTAAACAAACATATTTTAGCTGAGCTATAACTATGGTAGGGCACTAAGTAAAATGTCCATAGGTAGATTTAGCTGAAATGACTAGTGTAGGAATAATGCTAAAATGCTAATGCTATTAAAAACCCCACTCATCTTCATTGAATTTAAAAATCGCATGGCTTTCATTAAGGAACTGTAAAAGTATTATATATGGCTTGTATGCTATATTTCACATGATGAAAACCATGTAAACCAGCCTGATAGCTAGTTTGACACCTAACTTAAAGCTTCCAGACTGCTCAAGCTGGTGTTGAACTAGGCAACTGTTCTCCCAGCCTGAATAGCTTGAAAGTGCCCAAAATCGCTTTAAAACCAGCCAACAGACTTATACCAGCAAACCAGTTTAGGGTGGTTTATTTTTTTCAGGAAAGTCAATCCTTGTGAGGATAATTTTAAAATTGTAAGTTGTTTCAGAAGATCTTCGCCTTGGCCGTAGCTCTCAATTCACATTCACATTTAAACCTTGGAATGCAAGTCAAATGAAACTTTAGAAATTGTCAGTCGCTTGCGACTATATGCCTTTGTTGCATGAAAAATTGCAGCTTGAACTTTCAAAAATCATGTGTTTGGAGTGACATGAGTAATGTCAGTATTTTCTTTATCTGTGTAACTAATTAAAACACTCCCTTATGAATAGAGCCAAGAACTGCAATGGCATTGAACCTGCAACTCCAATGAATGTTTCAGATGCTGTCGCCCAAAGAGCAGAACTCCTTTCTCATAAGATAAAAGGAGTGAACAGTGCAGGCTAAAAAGGAGCCTTATCCAACCTTAAAGTTTTATTCCCACACTCCATTCCTCCTTTAGTTTTTCATTGCTCTCATTCTGTCTTTTACTTGCATATTTTATTTATTCTCTCTGACTGTGTATTTTTCTCTTTTTCACTTCTAACACAACGCCTAGCTGTATGAATGCCATTATTGTTTTACCTCAACCATGTAAATATGTATGGGGATCATTTCAAACCAGCCCATCTCAGTGTGCGACTGAAACCAGTTGGAGATGGTAAATGAGTCTGTGAAGCCACTGGAAAACATCCCAAGTGAGCCATTTATTTCAGCTCGGAAAACTCACACATCAACCATCACAGGCCTGACGGTGCACTGCATGTGACTAATAATGCTACATTTAGCATATAATTATCTTTCATTTGCCATGGAATTGTTTATCACAGCTGATTTAGTAGGGAAATGAGCTTTGAAGCACTGCTGTTTTTTTCTTCTTCTTCTTATGTCAGATGTCCGTTTTGTAGTGTCAGACAAATTTTGATTCGCAGTGTGAATCGTTCCACATCAATGCATTCAATTGCTCTTCAGAGTGAATATTGGTGCGAACAGGCCGTTATGTTGCAATGAAATTTGACATAATAGTGAAATTTCTATTCTGAGTTGTATTTAAACAGTGAGATACAATATGCTGTGATATAGTGTGATTGTGAATATAACTACGGTACAAAAAGATTATTATTATTATTATATTGGCAATGTCGCACAGATTTAAATGCCTTATTTTTAAGAAAACATTTTAAGGACACCTTTTTTAAAGTGTTTATTAAATGTGTAGTTCGCTCAAAAATGGAAAATGAATTACTCTCCCGCAGAAGAACTTTGTTCATCTTTGGAACACAAATGAAGAATTTTTGATGAAATCTGAGAGCTTTCTGTCCGTCCATTGGCATAACTAGCACTTTGATGCTTCAAAAAGTTCACAAAGAGATCATAAAACTAATCCATTTGAATTGAGCAGTTTATTCAAAATGTTCTCAAGAGACTCAACCGCTTTATATGATGAACAGATTGAATTTAGACTTTTATTCACATACAAACATTATTCAACACATTAGTTGTGATAAACGGAAGCTCATGCATGTTCGTTTGACATATACAAGAACCAACAAGGCTCATTCTCGTGTTACACAACATGTTTGAGCTTCAGCAAGAACCAATGAGGTTCATTCTCATGTTACGCAGCACGTTTGAGCTTCAGCAAGAACCAATGAGGTTCATTCTCATGTTACGCAGCACGTTTGAGTTTAGCAAGAACCAATGAGGTTCATTCTTGTGTTACGCAGCATGTTTGAGCTTCAGCAATAACCAATGAGCTTCATTCTCCTGTTACACAACATGTTTGAGCTTCAGCAAGAACCAATGAGGTTCATTCTCGTTTACGCAGCACGTTTGAGCTTCAGCAAGAACCAATGAGGTTCATTCTCGTGTTACGCAGCACGTTTGAGCTTCAGCAAGAACCAATGAGGTTCATTCTCGTTTACGCAGCACGTTTGAGCTTCAGCAAGAACCAATGAGGTTCATTCTCGTGTTTCCCAGCACGTTTGAGCTTCAGCAATAACCAATGTGGTTTGTTCTTGTGCCTCAAGCATGTTCGGTTGAGCTTCTGTTTATGTTTGCTGATCAATGTTTAAATGTGAATAAAGTCTTAAATTCAATCTGTTCATCATATAAAGTGATCGAGTCTCTTCAGTAAATTTGGACTAAATCACTCAATTCATTTGGATTCCTTTTACGATCTCTTTCTGAAGTTTTTGAAGTGTCAAAGTAGTAGTTGTGTAACTGTCAATGGAGGGACAGAATGCTCTCAGATTTCATCAAAAAGATTCCGAAGACGAACGAAAGTCTTACAGGTTTGGAACGGCATGAGGATGGGTAATTAATGACAGAACTAGATCAACTATCTATTTAATCAAATGAATCAATTCTGCTATGCAACAAATATAATATATAATCATTTTGATCCAGCTGCATGTGTTATGAGGCAGTAAGGCTGCTGGGTTCATATGAGGGGAAGCTCTCATAATTATGCAGCGAGAAAATGATTAATATGCTGTTGTTTCATTCCACTATTTGTGCTGCTTTTGTCCACTACAATAGAAGTGCTATTAGAAGGCATGAGGAGGCACTATCAATATCCTGGCCGCTCATCTTGTGGAGCTCATTACAGCACCAGCATGAACCTCCAGCCTTTATGTACCCAATTTTGGAAAATTGGATGTCAGTTTTTCCACTTTCTGTACTTTATAAAGTTGTTCAGGTAAGATATTTTCTCACAAAGAAAGAGAGGAAAAATTAAGAGGGAAATGGTGCAAGTTTGTTACTTCAGACTTATCACATCCTCAGCCCAACACCTGTTTCATAAATGGCCCTTTTATATTTGGAGTGTTACATTCCTTTAACACTGGCTATTCCGGGAGTGGGAACCGGTGGTGGGGGAAGTGGCAAAAGTGACAGCCTGACCTTCTAGAGCAGTGCTTCTCACTCAAACCTGTCCTGTGGATCCCCACCACTGCACATCACACACACTTGATTCAGGTCATCAGCTCATTAGTAGAGACTGCAAGACTTGAATTAGGTGTGACTGTGTCCAATGAGGGAGACACACAATGTGCAGTGCTGGGGGAACTTCAGGACAGGTTTGTATGCTAAAGCTTGTATTCATGTAAATACTTAAATACATCAATAGCCACTAAAACCAGCTTCATGGAATAGGCCACAAAAGGCAACCCGAAACTGTACCATATAGTTTACTGTACAAAAGTAACAAAATGTCCTTTTTTATTACAGTTACAGTATTAACTATTACACTATTAAACTATTACAGTTTTTCTCAGTCGCTTTGGTACATTTCTCAGATCAGAATTGATCTCAAAACTACCTATTCAATCTTCACGTCATTGTGTCACTTGTGCACATCAAAAAAGCAGTTTCTCATTTCTTTGAACAAGTTTCAAATGCTTTGGTACATCCATGCTAATGACTATGTACAATTATCTGCTGTTTCCAACATTATCAATTGCTTATACTATGGGGCCGTTGAATGCTTGAATCTGATTGGCTGATGAACGTTCTGAGGCGTGCAATTATTTTCTGGGAGATGCACAGCGAACGTAGTTCCAGGCAGCTCTCTTGACTGCGTTACAGTTCCATATCACTTCGCATAGTTAACTGTAATAACGGACATTACAGGACTAAAAAACAACAATATGACAGACGATTTTCCTAAAGTAAATCTTAATATTTACGGTGAATATAAAACGTTCAACAACTGGGCGGCAGCAGTATTAGACAGTCCAGATGAAAACCAACAGACGGAAGCGGACATCAAAGGCAAGCTTTTCTGTCTCATTACTGAAATCACACATGCTCACACACGCACTACAGTTTGCACAAAAAGGTGTCAGCGCTGCCCTGACGATTTGATCAGTTAGCCCATAAAGTGGAGCAACTTAAAGGCTACACGTGACATTTTTTCACTAGCGAGGTAATAACAGCGCTGTTTAGAGACGCACAGAGGCAGCCTAATTCACACAAGCTCTCTCTCTCTCTCTCTCTCTCTCTCTCTCTAATAACTTTATTAATAACTGCAGTAGAATGCTATCAACGGCTCAAGCCTTCGTTAACAGCTTTAAAATGACGTTTCGGAACTAACAAAAGAGCCGTTGGATGAGACGCGGAAGAAATAGTCCTACTCACAATAGCGATTTAAGTACAAAAACCGGACGAATCCCTTTAAATATATCTTCGGATCGATGTCTTGAGGTGTGGTAACCGTAGTATAAGCGGAATAATTGACTCCGGGGCGTTCAATTATTAGAATAGTGACCGCATCACCACCTCGGGTGTGCATTATTATTCTAATAATTGAACGGCCCGTCGTCAGTTATTCCTTACTTATGTCATGTTGATCAAAATGTATTATAATGGGTCTCTGTTGAAAAGTCTCGCCCCGCCACAAAATTTAGGCATTAGTTCATAGCTTTTACATGTCTTTACATGCAAAATGGTTGAACAAGTTGTCATATGTCAAGCATATTTCTATACATTTGCATTAGACTTTTTTTTTTAAAGATATTCGTTGTGATGTGGATGAGAATTTGTGGCCCAACAGACAGGAACGTTAGGAGGTGTAGGAAGACTGCACTGTAATTCCTACAGCACTGCAAGTACAGTTTTTCCTAAGGAGATACTGTATGTTCACATTTGTTTTTGTTTTTATTTGTGCTATGCAGTGCTGTCTTTTCGCAATGACATGTATCGCAATGACATGGTCTGTCGACAAATTACAGTACAAACAGCAAAAGGATAAATGTGAATCTTGTCCAGTCTCTTGCAATCAGACTCCCACATACACTAAAGGTGCGTTCACACCGGACGCGATTCGCGCGCTTGATTTACATGTTAAGTCAATGCAGAGACGCGAAATGGCATTCTGCGGCGCGATTCAAGCGATTGAGGCGGCGCGAATGACGCGAATTGAGCGTTTTGAACTCAAGTTGAAATCGCTCAAGTTGAAAAATCTGAATTCCGCGTTAACCAATCACGAGCTTGCTCTAGTAGTGCATTTACAAGCCGAGGCAGAAATCCCAACAACAATGGAGGACAAGATAATCGTGGCCATATGTGGATACCCGGAGCTGTATGATACATACATCATCCTATCACTACAGGAACAGGAATAAAAGGAATAAAGGAATAAAAAGGATCTTGCTTGGAAGAAAGTGAGCCATTGTGAGCCAAGTGAGCCATTTCACAACGAGACAGGAGCAGAAAAAAAGAGCCAGAGCCAGCGGCAAATGTGAGAAGGACTAGCCGAGGAAAGGCAGGTCTCGCCGGGTAAACGAGCGTGGAATGTCACTGATCCCCTGGATCTCACAACTCCGAAAACGCCAGATAAAATGCTCAAATAGGCACTCTTTTTATAAATTAACCACAGATTTGAGCTTTAAACAACTATATTATCGCCTGAAAAAGTCTTTAAACTACGTTTTGTCACACATTAATTGTGACCGAGACGAGCTGGCTCATATAGAAGCCCCTCCCATGATGCGAATTCGCGTTTGTTGTGTAGTTGTCACGCGCGAATGAAGCGAGTAAACTCAAAATGTTCAAGCGTCCACCTTCGCGCGATTAGCGTGAATTATTCGCGCGAATCGCGTCCGGTGTGAACGCCACATTAGGTGTAACCTAAAATTTACAATAATTGTCATGAAAACTTTGGCCATAGTTTACATAAGAACATCCCTCCAGAGTACACTGTTATATTGACAACACGACTAAGCAATTTGACTTGTCTTATCCGTACACAATGACACAAGGACTTGTCATTCTGATGGCACTGACATGTTCAGTGACACAGATATTTACTTCTGAGAGATTAACTAAGGATTTTGAGCAAGAGACTGGCTTTTGCAGGTAATCCATGGTGTTTTGCTATTTGTACGAATTGTTTTGAGAAATGCACTTACTGTTTTGCAAATGTCGAGGATGATTCGAGAAATGTACCAAAGCGACTGAGAGAGGTGGAAAGCAGGATTCCATATACTGGCAAGGTCAGTCAAATTTGAGAATTCTTAGGGTGCGTTTACGCAACAACGATGTGCTAAAAACAAAAACAAAAATATACGTACAGATGACACCATTGTCAAAGCGATGCCCATTCTGAGTTTCATGCATTCTGAGTTTTTTTTACACTGTTAAAGACTTGAGCCATGTTTCCACCGCAGGAACTTTGGGGTGGTACTCGGTGTACTTCGACCGCAGGAACCAGGGTCTAAATGAAGTTCCGGGTAAATATTTCCCCCTCCGAAAGTCTCTGCTCGCGAGGTAGTACTTGTTCAAAGTTCAGGAACTTTCAGGAGTGGGACTTGGGCGCTGAACATGCTGATTGGTTGAGCTCGCGCAGCATTTTATTTCAACCGCCATAAGTCTTTTGCGAGGTTCGCGTTCGTTCTGCGTTCAGTAAATATCAGTCTTGCTCTTTCAGTCCAATGGCACGCGTTCGTCTTAGCAATCTCACGGTCAATGTCCATAATAGCTGATAACATACGTTGTTTTATTTTAAATCTAGCTTTACAAGCTTTCAGAATACGCTTTAGTATCAGTGCTTGTCTCTTTTCCGCCATTTTGTTAATTACCTCTTTAGTAAACCAAAATATAACCAGCAAAATCTCCTCGATACTTGTTATTGTTGCTGACAGTATCCAACAAAAATATAATTCTAATCAAGTAATTCTAATCTAATGAAGCTCCTCACATCATCACATGCCGCCACAAAATGAGTGGCTAAAAACCCAGGTGATAACGTGAGCTCCACTACCAAAGGAGTAGTACTGATAATATTTACACTATAGTAGGTCTACAGATAATATTTACAATAATGTATTGAATTTGATAGGTGTCTCTCACATTGTCCCACAGCAATAGTGTAGCCTACATTAATGTGCAATGTTTTATAATAATAATTTATTCTATTTAGTGTCCAATTCCTTCATTTAACATATTTAATATTGGGGGCATCCAAGTTATAGTATATATATATATTTGAACATTTGAAAAAAAAAAAAAAAAAAAGTAAAGACGTAGTTACTTTCCCTGGTAATTAGTTACTTTTATAATGATGTAACTCAGTTACTAACTCAGTTACTATTTATAAGAAGTAACTAGTAACTATAACTAATTACTTTTTTAAAGTAATGTGCCCAACACTGCCCACAACTCTATCCCTCCACCCCATTGGAGCTCCAGAGAGGAGGAGCTGAATGTCATTTGACTCTGTAGTGAGTACCACTTGGGGTTTTTTCGAGTATGGGCCTATGTGACTTCAACAAGGGTGGAATTTTCTTGTATGGGCACTTCTCCCGGAAGGGCGAGCATGCTCACGTCAACCAGAGTGAGAGAGCAAAAGCACGCCCATGAAGTCGTCGGCTGTGTTGCACAGGTCACATGACTTCATGAAATCAGCAATGTCACCAAAGAAGTGTGTTTTTGGTTGTCAGGGCAAGACAACCCTGTACAGCTTCCCAAAGAACCCAGCGTTAAGGGGACAGTGGATGGAGTTTGTTTTTTCCGGAGCAGCAACAGAGTTGCGCAAGTGTTTTTGTTGCACATCAAGTAAACAACATGAACATTAATTTATCAATGGAGCATGCGACGTATGGTGTTTACATAATTTTTTTTAGCTGCACTGTAGGTGTCTGTTTGTTTATTGTAAAACCACTCAAAACAACAATACACAGAGTTAAGAGTTAAGCAAAATATATAGTTACAAGTACATACCACATAAGAGATGTCCTAGTCGCTGTAGCTCCGCTTCAATTTCAGCCTCTGGATCCTACATGTATGGCTGAATCTGATTGATATCCATTGTTTATTTAGGATATTTTTCAAAGTTTTCTAAGGATTTTGCAGCTTTCAGACGCTATCAACGCAATAGCTGCGCGCTCGTGGCTCTTTAGCTCCGCCCACATGATACACCTCCAGCCGCTCGGTTTTATTTGGAAAGACTCGGTACAGCGTATCTGTCTTTTATAAATATGATAAAACTAAAGACTTTTAGGAGATATGAAGGATGTATACTACTCTATTGTTACTCAAGATTGACATGTGATTGACATACCCCCCCTTTATTTTATATTTTATTTATTTTATAACTTTTATTCTCATTGATATATTTTGGATATCTGTAATCATGTTAAATTTAACCAATGTGTTACAGTGAATGTTGATACTAAAAATATGCTTACATTTCGTTCAATACAGAAAATTATTATTAAAAAGTTAAATCTAATAAATCAGTATTTGTGTGTTGTATTTTTTTGCTTTCTTAGATTAGCAACATGTTAACATAAAACAATTGGTGTTTTTGTTTTTCAACAGTGTTTTATTGATCCATTTTCAAACGGAGAAAGGAAACTGATATGTTTGAGCTGTAAAGCCCCATTAAGAATCTTCTCCTCTAAATCTAGTATTTCAAAAACAGCAAATATCAAACAACATGACATAAAATATATATCCTTTAAATCCAAACATCTGAATACTATAAACACATTAACAAGATGATATGTTCAGATAGCGCAACACAAGAAATATACAAAATGGTAAAGCAACTATATATACTGGATACTTTTTCATAAAGAAAACAATCCCCCGAGAACTTGCTCCATTACTTTTCCTTCCTTATGGAAGGAGATCCATGGGATATGCTGCTGAAATGCCACGTGGGTATGGCACAAACCCATCTCTTTAAATGTCCATCAGGACATTTAATGTCAACCCTCTGAATGCTTGCAGTCCAGTTCACACAGTTTCTCTTCATACTTCATCCGCTCTGAAGCTTGTAACAACAGCCCATCATGATCATTTTAGGTCTTCACACTCTTTATATGAGCAACAGAGTAATGTGTTGGAGTGTGTGTACTTGTATATGTAACTAGATTGTTTTCTTGTATATGGCTGCATCCCAATTGGCATATCTGTCCTAAATTAGCATGTCCCAAATCACATTGAAAACAGTATAAAATTACCGGTAGCACCAACACTCTTAAAATTATACAGGTGCTGGTCATATAATTAGAATATCATCAAAAAGTTGATTTATTTCACTAATTCCATTCAAAAAGTGAAACTTGTATATTATATTCATTCATTACACAGAGACTGATATATTTCAAACGTTTATTTCTTATAATTTTAATGATTATAACAGTCAACTAAGGAAAATCCCAAATTCAGTATCTCAGAAAATTTGAATATTGTAAAAAGGTTCAATATTGAAGACACCTGGTGCCACACTCTAATCAGCTATTGAACTCAAAACACCTGCAAAGGCTTTAAATGGTCTCTCAGTCTAGTTCTGTAGGCTACACAATCATGGGGAAGACTGCTGACTTGACAGTTGTCCAAAAGACAACAATTGACACCTTGCACAAGGAGGGCAAGACACAAAAGGTCATTGCAAAAAAGGCTGGCTGTTCACAGAGCTCTGTGTCCAAGCACATTAATAAAGAGGCGAAGGGAAGGAAAAGATGTGGTAGAAAAAAGTGTACAAGCAATAGGGATAACCACACCCTGGAGAGGATTGTTAAACAAAACCCATTCAAAAATGTGGGGGAGATCCACAAAGAGTGGACTGGAGCTGGAGTCAGTGCTTCAAGATCCACTACGCACAGACGTATGCAAAACATGGGTTTCAGCTGGCGCATTCCTTGTGTCAAGCCACTCTTGAACAACAGACAGCGTCAGAAGCGTCTCGCCTGTGCTAAAGACAAAAAGGAAAAAAAGGGTCCAAAGTTATGTTCTCTAATGAAAGTAAATTTTGCATTTCCTTTGGAAATCAGGGCTCAGAGTCTGGAGGAAGAGAGGAGAGGCACACAATCCACGTTGCTTGAGGTCCAGTGTAAAGTTTCCACAGTCAGAGATGGTTTGGGGTGCCATGTCATCTGCTGGTGTTGGTCCACTGTGTTTTCTGAGGTCCAAGGTCAACGCAGCCGTATACCAGGAAGTTTTAGAGCACTTCATGCTTACTACTGCTGACCAACTTTATGGAGATGCAGATTTCATTTTCCAACAGGACTTGAAACCTGCACACAGTGCCAAAGCAACCAGTACCTGGTTTTAGGACCATGGTATCCCTGTTCTTAATTGGCCAGCAAACTCGCCTGACCTTAACCCCATAGAAAATCTATGGGGTATTGTGAAGAGGAAGATGCGATATGCCAGACGCAACAATGCAGAAGAGCTGAAGGCCACTATCAGAACAACCTGGGCTCTCATAACACCTGAGCAGTGCCACAAGTATTGAGGGCTGTACATGCTCATACTTTTCATGTTTTTCTACTTTTCAAGATTTCTAAAAATCCTTTCTTAGTATTGGTCTTAAATAATATTAGGGCTGTAATCAACCAAAGAAAATCTTGGTCGACTGAAGTCCTGAAATTTTCGGCTAAAAATGACGTTAGGAAAAAAAACGTTAAATTAATTAGCTGCACACTGTGCGCAGTACTTGGTAGCCTTGTTGTCTGCCTAAATGAATTATAAATAAATATAAAAAACTAGTAGGCTATTTGCAGTATATTAAATCGTTTTTGACCTGATTATTTTGCAATGAAATGAGTCTGACACACAAGTATTTCGGCTCTGACAGCGTTGCATCACGTGCACCATCATAGCCTATGATTTCCGAAAATATAGTACTATGTTGTCAACTAGTGATATCATCACAAGAATTTTTGAGGAATATGCAACATAATTTAGACAATTGTTTTTGTCATATTTATTATAATAATGGTAGACTATTATTAAGTCTAATAGACTATCATTAACTTAAAGCTTTTACTCTTAAACACAAAAGGCACGTCCACTTTAATAAAAGAGGAATATTTATTAAACAAGCCAGATCAAGAGCAGAAAAAACGCTCACAATTAAATAAATAATATACAGAAAACTAGCCGTCTTCAATCTGTCTCTCTTCTCCAGTGGGTTGGGCTAATCCAAAAGAAGTGGAAACAAGGGGGTGCTCTGAAAACAGCCCCATTAGCAATTAGTGCTTTCCACCTGATGAAATTAATACGGCAAAACCGACAGTACAGATCCACTTTTGCAGCACGACTGAAGCGTGGTGTTGTGACGCTTCCCCTCATGTGTATGTTGATAGGCGTTCCTCAAGTTTACCGCTATGGGCGTGCGTTTGAGCCAGCGGGGAATGAAAAACAAAGGACCAGCGAGAGACTTCTCTTCACCAGTGGGTTGGGCTAATCCAAAAGAAGTGGAAACAAGGGGGTGTTCTGAAGACAGACCGTTACCTGTGAAACAGGGGTGCTCTGAAAACACCCCCATTAGAAATGAGTGCTCTCCACCTGATGAAATGAACGCGGCGCGGCAAAACTAACAAAATGAACGCGGCAAAAAAACGACCAATCAGAATTTTGGTCGAGCCAGAACTTATTGACTAATAATCGACTAATCTACTGGGAGATTACAGCCCTAAATAATATTCTAATTTTATTTATTATTTGGGATTTTCCTTAGTTGTCAGTTATAATCATCAAAATGAAAAGAAAAACATTTGAAATATATCAGTCTGTGTGTAATGAATGAATATAATATACACGTTTCACTTTTTGAATGGAATTAGTGAAATAAATTAACTTTTGAATGATATTCTAATTATATGACCAGCACCTGTAGGTTTCAAAAGGGGGTTTTCATAGCGATGCCATAAAAGAGCCAGTTTTGGTTCCCCAAAGAACATTTCTGTAAACAGTTTTTAAAAGAATCATTTTAAAAGAATCATAAAAGAACCTTTTGTGGAATGGAAAGATTCCATGAATGTTAAAGGTTCTTCATAGAACCGTAGATGCCAATAAAGAACCTTTATGATAAAGATTATCAGTAACCCATACTGATTCTAGTGGATTTTCAAAGTGTGCATCAGCACAAACTGCACAATGGAAACAGAGGCGTTTGTACTGACTTGCATTTGAGAGTTTCATTTGTATAAATTTGTCAAGGTTGAAGCAGAACTAGCCATTTTTAAATGTATGAACCTGAAGGTTACGTTGAAAGAAGAATTTAGCACTCTTAAAAATAAATGTTCCAAAAGTGATGCCATAGCAGAACCATTATGGGTTCCTCAAAGAACCTTTCAGTACCTATCTTAAAATAACCATTTTCTTTCTTAGTGTGAAGAATACTTTAATAAGCTAAAGAACCCTTTTCAACTATAAAGAGTCTTTTGTGGAATGGAAAGGTTCCATGGTTGTTAAATGTTCTTCATAGAACCATAGATGCCAATAAAGAACCTTTATTTTTAAGAGTGCACAGAGACAAGGCATAGCTAAAGCATGTGCATTGGGAAGCAGCCAACACAGTCCAATGACAAGTGTTTGGTTGAAAATTCATATGAATTTGTATGATCTCTTCCCCCTGAGGGTTAGGTTTAGGGAGTGGACATTCATGGTTATGTTTTACCTACAAATCATACATTTTCAGTCAGATCAAGCAAATTTATAGGAAAATGCTTATGAATTCTCATGACATGGGGGTTGGGCTATGCTTGTGTTGTGAGTGTGCTGCATGTGGGTATCCTGCTATTGACGTAATAGATATTGGTTACTTGCTTGCTTTATCAGATATAGTGTTTCTGAGTCTACTGAGTGTGCATGATGATGTATCGGAGCCTTTAGTACATGGCATCTTCATACATGTCTGTTCTAAGGCATAATAGGATTCCTCCTCCCAGCATGAAGATGGTGGAGCCCCAGCCCAACCCGTAGCCCCAGTTGAACTCGTGATACGTTTGCAAGACTTTGCCATCAATGAATTTGATCGGGTAGAGAACCAGAGCACACGCCTGGAGGACCACTGCAACAGAAAAAGACAACATATCAGAATACATGCATAAAGGGTCACTTTTCATTCCATTGACTTCCATTCATACGCATACAAATTCCAAAGTTAAAGTTTAATGAAATCTGACCTGGTCGGTACTGAAAATAGTTTTTCATGCTTGAATGTTAAAAAAAACACAAAAAAAAAATATTTTTCACATATTTGACATTGTTGCAGCACCTCTCTTCCCAGTCTGTCAGAAACGCTATGTTTAGTTCCTATATCTATGAGGAACCTCTTGCCGAAAAGCGCAGTGTGCTCTGATTGGTCGACTGGACCCATGTGTTATGATTGGTCAACCGCTTCGTCACGCAACTTACAATAACTACTAATTATTTTAATGAGGTATATTGTGACACGTACGTTCCCGAAGGAAAACTCAACTCAAGAAAAGTTCAGAAACAGTTTGCTGATATAGAGAATAACTTTCTATGGATACCCCTTTTCTACCGAGGCAGTGCTGGTTCGGAGCCAGAGCCTAGTTTCAAATCGGTTCTTTGTTTTTCCACACCCAAAAGCACCAGCTCTGAACCAGGAAAAGTGGTTCTTAAGTAGCACCAAAACATTGCTGGTCTAGAAGAAAGAACCACTTGCGTCAGGGGCTGGGGGCGGGGTTACCGTGACCAACAAGACGATCCGCCATTTTTTAAATAGCAGCTAATCAAGCTAATAACTGCTCGATTGTAATCTCCGTCTATACAAATCATGGTGACCTGCACGAATGCATTGGATTCCCTGTGTTTTGATGCCGATGTAGGGCCATGTGCGTCAATAGTAACGCAATGTTCGCCATTGTTGGTGGAAGGCTTGTTCGAAATGCATCGATGCTGTGCAGACCGATCGCCGTATGACAACGAGAACAACAAGAGCATACGACTCCTTATGCTTTTGAATCGCTCATGCAGTGTTTTGATATCATACGCTCATCGTCTGCTCATCGTCTGCGCAGCGCCGATGCATCTCGAACAAGTCTGGTGTGTTTGTGTTTCCCGTTGCCTTGCTAGAGTTGCTGAGAAAGATGAGACGTATACAGTGATGTAAGACCTGGCTCTGTGGCGGCTCTCTAGCCTGTGGAAAGGCAAACCGGTTCTTAGAAGGCTCGTCAGTCGAACCAACTCCGAACTGGCACTAGCACTGGCTCTGAACTAGCACCCGGTTCATTCTGGTGGAAAAGGGGTAGGAGTGACATTGTGCTTTGTATCTTTGCAGACCTTTTTCATCCTCAAAAAGCAACGTTACACACTTAAAAAAGTAAAAAATGTGTGTGTGTTTTGGTTGTGGGTGGGGCATAATTGATCCTCCTAAATATTTTAATTCATAATAAATAAAAATCACAATTATTTAGCCAATTAATGCAGTTATTTAACAAAAATGAGTTCCAACTGTTTAGCCGACATTCCAACATTGCGTTCGGGACAAGCAATGACCTGAGTGATCTAGCAGGATTATATTTAGTAATCACATTGCTAAGGTATGCAGGAGCAGTACCATGGGTGTCACTAGGCCCTTTTTAGGGGAGCTTCAGAATCCCCCCCCCCTCCTAAACTTATGTCCAGTCCCCCTAAAAAAATTTGTGATTAACCTTTCAAACATATGAAACTGGCGGGAGGCTTTGGCTTCGTCCCATCTTTTAATCAGCGTGTTCTTCAATCCGCAGCGGCGTCGAACAGAGCGCACGTCAGAAGCAGAGGTGTGTGCGTTGATCTGAGCCTCATTGGTCTGTCACCGCTCGTCAATGTCAAAATATTTGAGAAAACCAATCAAATCAGAGTAGGCGGGCTTTATGCTCACACAGAAGCTGCTGATGCTGAGAGCAAATTTTAGCAGCGCGACTCGACATCAAGTGCGAGATATGCAAGTAGCTAAACTAAACATTTCATATTTGACAGCTGTTTCTTTAAGTCAGAAATGTTAAACAAATGACAAAAATATTCACACAAATTAATAAACTTTTGTCTAATTTCTTCATTTTGATTTGAAATAGGCCTATGTAATGTCATTTATAATATAATTAACAAACAAGAAATATTAACAAAGTAATATTAGTAATAAATGTGTGCATATTGTAAATTAATAATTCCATGTGTTGCTCTCAGTAAATAAAAAAGCTCAACTTTTTTCAGTCTGTATTGGGCATAAGATAAGTAATGAATGTGTGCATATTGTGAATTAATTTAATAAATGTAGTTACCTAGCTTTCCTGTTAGCCTTCAGTATATTAACATGTCTACAAAAATGATTCATAAAACATATAAATATCAGTTAAACATATGTTTACTTTCTTCACTGACAAAAATAGAAAAACTTTATCAGTCATATCTGCTCACTGACATGGTTTTCAAGCTATTGTTATCTCATTTTTTGGCGTTCAGAACATCTTAAAATGCACATATGTAGATCATGGGAATCAAAATTTTCTCGAGGGGCCATGCCCCCCAGACCTCACATTTGGGATCTCAGTGATCATAAACCTGCCTACATTGTATGATTAAGGGATGTACAATATGGTCATGCAGAATAAGGCATTAATATTTGCTTTATAGGTATAAGTAATAATAAACAGCCAATATCCTGATATGCATACTAATAAGCTACTAGTTAGTAGTGAGAATTGGACCCTAAACTAAAGTGTTTTTTTTTTCTCATACCCTCACTGGGGGCTGAGCCCCCCTAAAATGAAAATCCTAGAATCGCCCTTGAGCAGTACCATGAAGATATTTAAAAATCAACAACAGGATTTTAAAATCAGTTCTGGAAGAAACAGGTAGTGTGTGAGATAATTTAAGTGTAGGAGTGATCTGATTCCTCAGCCTAATATGCGGGAACATTGTTGCACCTGCGTTTTAAATTCCTTGTAATTATTTGCTAGAGCTTTTTGGCAAGTCAGCCAAAGTTCTGTTGCTGTAGTCAAGTCTCAAAGTAACAAATGCAAGTACGAGGTGCTAACTGATTTGTGAGCATCTGGTGCAAGAGACAGATAGAGTTGTTGGGAGCCATCTGCACGTAAAAGGTAAATAGTATTTTCTACAAATACCCACCACATGATTTTGTACAACCTGAAATGACCTTGCCTTCTCATAAAAAGAGCCAATTTTCAAATAATTTGACAGACTTATTGACCTTGAAGTTGTGCAGGGGGCTTCTTTCTTCTCAATTTTTGGCACACAGTCTGATAAAAATTCAGAATAGGCATTCAAACGTAAAAAAAAAAAGTTATCTTTTCAAGAATTTCATTCTTTCAATGAGATTTTTTTTTCCATTTTGATATCAGAACAGTTTTATCACCTTGACATTTTTAACTGTATGCCACAAAAAAATGTCAAATAATTTTCAGGCCAGAAATCAAAAACATGATAATCATATAAGAGGTGTATTCAAATCACTGTTAAAACAGATTTTAAAGTGTTCTCGAATATACAGTGAGGAAAATAAGTATTTGAACCCCCTACTATTTTGCAAGTTCTCCCACTTGGAAATCATGGAGGGGTCTGAAATTGTCATCGTAGGTGCATGTCCACTGTGAGAGACATAATCTAAAAAAAAATTATCCAGAAATCACAATATATGATTTTTTAACTATTTATTTGTATGATACAGCTGCAAATAAGTAGAATTCTGACCCTCAAAGACCTGTTAGTCTGCCTTTAAAATGTCCACCTCCACTCCATTTATTATCCTAAATTAGATGCACCTGTTTGAGGTCGTTAGCTGCATAAAGATACCTGTCCACCCCATACAATCAGTAAGAATCCAACTACTAACATGGCCAAGACCAAAGAGCTGTCCAAAGACACTAGAGACAAAATTGTACACCTCCACAAGGCTGGAAAGGGCTACGGGGAAATTGCCAAGCAGCTTGGTGAAAAAAGGTCCACTGTTGGAGCAATCATTAGAAAATGGAAGAAGCTAAACATGACTGTGACTCCCTCAGACTGGGGCTCCATGCAAGATCTCACCTCGTGGGGTCTCAATGATCCTAAGAAAGGTGAGAGATCAGCCCAGAACTACACGGGAGGAGCTGGTCAATGACCTGAAAAGAGCTGGGACCACCGTTTCCAAGTTTACTGTTGGTAATACACTAAGACGTCATGGTTTGAAATCATGCATGGCACGGAAGGTTCCCCTGCTTAAACCAGCACATGTCAAGGCCCGTCTTAAGTTTGCCAATGACCATTTGGATGCTCCAGAGGAGTCATGGTAGAAAGTCATGTGGTTAGATGAGACCAAAATAGAACTTTTTGGTCATAATTCCACTAAACCTGTTTGGAGGAAGAAGAATGATGAGTACCATCCCAAGAACACCATCCCTCCTGTGAAGCATGGGGGTGGTAGCATCATGCTTTGGGGGTGTTTTTCTGCACATGGGACAGGGCGACTGCACTGTATTAAGGAGAGGATGACCAGGGCCATGTATTGCGAGATTTTGGGGAACAACCTCCTTCCCTCAGTTAGAGCATTGAAGATGGGTCGAGGCTGGGTCTTCCAACATGACAATGACCTGAAGCACACAGCCAGGATAACCAAGGAGTGGCTCTGTAAGAAGCATATCAAGGTTCTGCCGTGGCCTAGCCAGTCTCCAGACCTAAACCCAATAGAGAATCTTTGGAGGGAGCTCAAACTCCGTGTTTCTCAGTGACAGGCCAGAAACCTGACTGATCTAGAGAAGATCTGTGTGGAGGAGTGGGCCAAAATCCCTCCTGCAGTGTGTGCAAACCTGGTGAAAAACTACAGGAAACGTTTGACCTCTGTAATTGCAAACAAAGGCTACTGTACCAAATATTAACATTGATTTTCTCAGGTGTTCAAATACTTATTTGCAGCTGTATCATACAAATAAATAGTTAAAAAATCATACATTGTGATTATTTTTGTAGATTATGTCTCTCACAGTGGACATGCACCTACGATGACAATTGCAGACCCCTTCATGATTTCTAAGTGGGAGAACTTGCAAAATAGCAGGGTGTTCAAATACTTATTTTCCTCACTGTATAAATGCATTTTTAAATTAAATAATTAATTGATTAATTATTTAAGTAATGCAATTCAAGGTGCTTTGGATAAAGAAATTCTACCTAATGCAATGTACAAATAAATGTCAGTGTTTAATTCTTGGAGGTTGGAGGTTTGTGTAATGCCGAAGTATGAGCAATAATGATAGTGATAGTAGCACTAATAAGCAATTATCCAAAAAAGTTCCTACTGGAGGAGATCATGTCAGTCAAATAAACAGAGGACAGAACTCAAAGCAATGCTGTTTGAGTTAGCATGTCTCCCTCTGTAAACAACAAATTAATGAGGAAATTGTGCATGCTAGCATGCTGCCGGGTCTGGCACAGTATGTGTAGAAGACCTGCCAATGTGACACACACACACACACACACACACAGGCTCATTCCCTCAGGGTCTCCTCACACTCCTCTGCTTCTCGGTGCGAGACTGAAACAGCTTCTTGGTGCTGCTGAGTAATATACCGTAAAGCTCCTATGAATTTGTTCCATATAAATATGCTAATGAAACCACAGACTATAACAAACCCAATCTCAGAGTAACACACAGCTTTTCGGATCAACAAGTATAGCTTGACACATCTGCGGCTAAACAGAACACCCTTCCACCAAATTTACACCATAGGTTGAGCATGTTGTTGTGTCGGGCTGTATTTCCAAAAAGCATCATTAGCCAACTATGGTCACAAGTTATAGCATTACCAACATAGTTCAATGATTCAGTTTTCCCAAAAATCACAGTTCCAATGAACATCTGTAAACAGCAATGCAAAGTCCATCTTTAGCCGAGTACATACGTCTCATTCAATCCTTGTGCCAATTTCCTCGAATATACAGCTTTCTGCTGATTATGAGTTATAATAATCTGAAATTAATTCTTGATTAATTAGCAGTTCCCACTTTATATTAGGTGTGTTTAACTAATAGGTACTTGTGTCAAAAAAAAAGACTGGTTAGGTGCAATGTACTTATTGTGTTCATGTTGTAATAAGGTGGGATTTTTATCAATGAACAAATTCTCCGGTCTTTCACATGCATCTCAAAGATCGTCTTTAATTGTGAGTGTGTTGGGGTGGCACGACTGTGTTTTGCCTAGAGCGTCAGTGGAGCTTGTGCCGGCCCTCTGTGTAGGCCTATATATAACTGATTTATCTCATAAAGGATGCATTTGGTTAAGAATTAACATGGTATAAAGCACGCCTGTGATCATCAGCTTCAGCGCATGCAGCTCAAACAGCAATGCACGACTAATAATAACTATGATTGGGACTGTCATATTACAAAATATTATAAAGAGAACAATATTGTAATAAAACGCTGTGAATTCATTGGGTTTAGCTGCTGTGTTTCAGCAGGATGTTACAGAAAGCGCTCATCCATAACAGGAGTTAAACTTTCTGAATAGCACGCATCTGAGGCGGCCGTTGGAGACAAGTTGTAATAGTCGTTATATTTGATTATAAAATAAATAATTTAATAAATGATCAATCACATCGATTAATTTTACAATCCTAGTAGCCCTTAGACTGGGTAAACCCAGCCTGATCTGCCGGCGATTTGATTTCGCCCTGCAACTCAGTCTGGAAACCTGTGCATTCATATCTACTGCTTCTGTTACACTTTTGCGTGAACCAATCACAGAATGGCTTATCCTCCTGGCGCGCTATTGGCGGGTTTAACACAATGGTGATAGCCAGACAAACTAGCCCTATCTAGGTCCTATTTGTCACCTAAACAGTCTTCCTAACATTGTACAGGAAGCTGACACACTCTGTCAGTTTAAATCTAGACTAAAAACACATCTCTTTACTATGGCATACACATAAAACACTTTTTCAATTAAATGATTGTTAGGCTGCATTAACTAGGTCAGCCGGAACCGGGAACACTTCCCATAACACCTGATGTACTCGTTACATCATCAGAAGAATGGCATCTACGCTAATGATAGTCTCTCTGTTTTATCCCGAGGTTTACTGCAGTCAGCCGGATCCGGGCCGTATCCAGATCAGATGATGGACCTGCGCCCAGACATGACCAACGCATCACTGAAGTGTCTGCAGAGACCGCGTCAATTAGACTACCCCTGAAGTTGCCTCGTTGACACGGCATCCTCAATGAACCCATCTCCGGCGTGATGGCACCAATTGTTCGAATATTACAATTTAATAATTGTTAAATCAATATGTCATCCTCAGTAAACCCGTCTCCGGTGTGTTGCCTCCGATCCTTCGAATATTGCACTTTAATAATTATTTAATCAACACATCATCCTCAATTAACCCGTCTCCGGCGTGATGACTCCGATCTTTCGAATATTCCGATCTATTATGACCTCTGACCTGTAAAGTTGCCAGAATAATAATCATACGCTGCTTGTTAATTGGCCAGAGGAGAACTGGCACCCCGACTGAGCCTGGTTTCTCCCAAGGTTTATTTTTCTCCATTAGGTCACCTGATGGGGTTTTGGTTTCCTTGCCACTGTCGCCTCTGGCTTGGCTTGCTCAGTTGGGGACACAAAATTTTTCAACTAAATATCCAAATAAATCTAATTATTAAACTAAATTAACCATATAAACTAAATTACTGATCTAAAGCCCACACTGTCACTGTATGATAATTGAAATGATCTGATGACATCACCGTTTTCTCCAGAACGGCTATACGGCTGAATAAAATTCTGTTGCATTATTTTCCTGTTTAACACTGTGAAGCTGCTTTGAAGCAATCTGCATTGTTAAAAGCGCTATATAAATAAAGTTGACTTGACTTGACTTTATTTCGACTAAAAACCCCTCATTCATTTGGTGAGGAACATGGAGTTTTGAGCAGCATTTGCACATCCTTGACTATAAGCCACTGCTGTAGAAGCATATTGCAGTGTTAAGGCTAATGATAAATCGATTAATTGACCGTTAATTTAAACGACGATCAATCATGGGAATTTGTGTAAATTGACATCCCTAGTACTAACATTTAAATGTTATTAATAGTAAAAGACACTTAATATAAAGTGGGTCTGAAGTTGCACTTTTTTGCACTTGCACAACATCATTAAATGACAGTTTTAAACTGTTGAACCACTGTGGGAAAACAGTGATTAATTAATTAAGGTATATTAGCTAAAGAACAGTGCGTCGAGAGCTTCATGAAATGGGTTTCCATGGCCGAGCAGCTGCATCAAAGCCTTACATCACCAAGTGCAATGCAAAGTGTGGGATGCAGTGGGGTAAAGCTCGCCGCCACTGGACTCTAGAGCAGTGGAGACGTGTTCTCTGGAGTGACCAATCACGCTTCTCTGTTTGGCAATCCGATGGACGAGTGTGGGTTTGGCAGTTGCCAGGAGAACGGTACTTGCCTGACTGCATTGTGCCAAGTGTAAAGGTAAGTAGAGCGGGGGGGTTATGGTGTGGGGTTGTTTTTCAGGAGTTGGGCTTGGCCCCTTAGTTCCAGTGAAAGGAACTCTTAATGCTTCAGACATTCCAAGACATTTGGGACAATTTCATGCCAACTTTGTGGGAACAGGTTGGGGATGGCCCCTTCCTGTTC
The DNA here is from genome assembly GCA_023566225.1 of Romanogobio albipinnatus. Classification (NCBI taxonomy): domain Eukaryota; kingdom Metazoa; phylum Chordata; class Actinopteri; order Cypriniformes; family Gobionidae; genus Romanogobio; species Romanogobio albipinnatus. The sequence goes on along the minus strand of CM042242.1, from coordinate 62,257,693 downwards.
CAACATGACTGCGCACCAGTGCACAAAGCAAGATCCATAAAGACATGGATGAGCGAGTTTGGTCTGGAGGAACTTGACTGGCCTGCACAGAGTCCTGATCTCAACCTGATAGAACACCTTTGGGATTAATTAGAGCTGAGACTGCGAGCCAGGCCTTCTCGTCCAACTTCAGTGTCTGACCTCACAAATGCGCTTCTAGAAGAATGGTCAAAAATTCCCATAAACACACTCCTAAACCTTGTGGAAAGCCTTTCCAGAAGAGTCGAAGCTGTTATAGCTGCAAAGGGTGAGCCAACTCCTTATTAAACCCTACGGATTAAGAATGGGATGTCAATAAAGTGCATGTGCATGTAAAGGCAGGCGTCCCAAAACTTTTGGCAATATAGTGTATGTAACCACCCTATGCATACAGTATGCGCTCATTATGGTCTTATTTATGGAGACAAACACTGGTGCAAAGTTGGTTTGTGCATAATTGTGCATGTGTGTGTTTTAGAAAGTGTTTTAGGCATGTACAGTAGTAAGTTAATGAATGTGTGGGTCGAGTGAATAAAGTAAAGGAGACAAAGATCTTAACAGTTATGAACGAAAAATGGCTTGTCCATGTCTCCCTGGCTTGTCCATGTTCATGTGACATCATACATCTGCATCTTGGTCTTCCAAGTTTCCAAGTTAGAAGTCACGTTGGCATTCAGTGCAAGAAAGAAGTTGGAAATTCTGACTTTCCAGGTAAAATATAAATCAGCATATGAATTACTTATTTTCACCAAAAATACACTGGTTTTCTTCCTACCAAACAAATGAATTTGTGTGTCTGTGAGCGTGTACATTTCCAAGATTGGTACAACAATTAAGCTTCCTTTCTTGTCTTGCACAGAAAACAATCTCAGGCCCATGGGTACAGACTCACACACACAAAACACACACACACACACACACACACACACACACACACACACACACACACACACACACACACACACACACACACACACACACACACACACACACACACACACACACACACACACACACACACACACACACACACACACACACACACACACACACACACACACACACACACACACACACACACACACACACACACACACACACACACTTCTTTAATGACCCTCCCTGCTTGGCTCCATAAGTAGACTTTTATCCACATAAGGCCAGAAAGCAATTACAGCTGGTGAAGAAAATGCAGCCATAACAATATCCGCAGTCACATATCAACTGAATGTCTCATCTTTTCACTTTATTTATACTTCAATTTTAGGAAGATATGTGAGAATAATAAATACAGACACACATATGTTTTTTGGCCTTTACATTTTTTTATTTACAGTATAAAGGCCAATTTACACTGCACCGACAGACGCAGACCTATGCCGACAGTCAGATTGCAGTACGTCACTTCTCAGACATTCTCAGACCGACAAATGGCAATTCAACATGTTCCATTTGCGAAAAAGAGAGCCGACCCTGATCCGACCAAACCAGATGAAGTGTCTGTTGCTGTCTGTCATTGAAGTGTGAATTGGTCTTTATACAGAAAACCATTGAGATAGGAATTACACGTTTTCCATATAAGCATCACTGTTCATCCTGCCAGAGCATGTGCACTACCCACAAGACCAGTGGTTTTCAATCCTGGTCCCCACAGCTCTGCACATTTTAGGTGCTTCTCAGTTAGAAGAGGCTTTTCTGAGAGCTTGTAGACTTGTAGAGTCCTCTAGAATGAGATGATCTAGTAAATAGGGTTGAAACGATTCATCAAGTTACTCGATTACAAAAAGAGGCAAAAACTCTGCCTCGAAGCCTCGTTAAAATAACTATGGTTTTATTATAGTAAAAGTGTAGTAACCATGTTTTTTTGGCTAATTGATTACCATTTATATAACCACAGTTTTACCACAAATACCATGGTTAAACTATGGTTAGAATAGCAAAACCATGGTTAATTTGTGGTTACCATGGTTTAACTACAATAACCATGGTTTTTTGGTTTTATTTGTAGTAAAACCATGGTTCATTTTCGTAAGGGGGAAGCACACCATAGCGCGTGATGCACCCTCGTGTCTCTCACGCGTCAGTCATACCAATCGTGGCAATGCATCACATATGCTTAAATTGTTATGTAGCCACGCAACAATAATTTCCGCATGCATTCACTGTATACACCGGGACGTGATGTGACGCGATTTTTCGAACAGATGCTTCACCTAAAATGCACCGCAATGCAAGTGATGCAAGCCAAATGCAGCGTTCTATTGAAAATGAATGTATGTATTTCTGCCGTACCAGACTGCAATGAAGCAACTGGTCTGACTGGGGCGTCACTCTTCCTCACGCACGGCACGATTGCACACACACACACACACACACACACACACACACACACACACACACACACACACACACACACACACACACACACACACACACACACACACACACACACACACAGGTTACTAGGTTACCATAGCAAATAGGCTCACCACAGAAATTATATATTAGTTGTTAGTGGCCTAATGGTAAATGCTGCAGGTGTAGAAATCTACATAAAATAGATATTTACTTTGATGTCAGGGCTAGATTACAGCATGAAACCTGTTGTGCATATTAATAAATTAAATAGCTTTTTCTCCCTCTCAACACACAAATGTTTTTTATCCGATTAAAAGTTTAATCGATCGATTAAGAGCTAGATTAATCGATTACAAAAAGAATAGATAGCTGCAGCCCTACTAGTAAATGCGCCTGGCTACGCCATAAATGTTTTTCGTCCACACAATCATGGCACAAAAATTGGGGGAAAATAGTTCTAATGCAATACATCATCAAAGTGAATGAAAACGGTCTGTGTTCTCCCAGTGGTTTACATTATGGACAGTTAAGCATGTGGTTAATTAACTGCGGTAATTAACAAAAGGTGAACAAAACAAAAAGAAAACAAAATTCAGCACTCCAGTCAAGTCACATCATGTTATTTATATAGCACTTACATAACACAAAAAAATATATTTTATAGAAAATGGGTTGATGGGCCCCATTGACTTCCATAGTATGGGAAAAATATATATACTATGGAAGTCAATCGGACCAGCAGAAAAAAGAAATTGATATAGGTTTGGAACAACTTGAGGATGAGTAAATGATGACAGGATTTTCATTTTTGGGTGAACTATCCCTTTAAGGGAGACACAATGTGCAGAGAGGTGGGTCCCCAGGACCAGGATTGAAAACCACTGCACTAGTCAACAGTTCCAACAAGTTAGGAGATGGGGAGTATGAGAGAGAGACATGGAAAAGTTGACAGGACAGCCGGCGTAAACAATTTATCAAATTGCCATACAGACAGATTCATGCTTTACTCTTAAACATAAAGGTTATTTATTGGCAATGACGGTCCCATTAAGAACATTAAACATCCATGAAACCTTTATGGTTTCTTTATGGTGGAAAAGGGTTCTTTTAGATTTTTAAAATGTTCTTCACACTAAGAGCTGTTCACTGAAATGTTCTTTGAAGAGCCAAAAATGGTTCTCCTATGGTATCGGTGCAAAAACCCACTTTGGGAACTTTGAATTTTTAAGAGAATACTCCATTCTCATCGGTCTGAAATAAGTAAATTCCTCTTTCCATCGATTCCCCTCTGTTTTCCTAGACAGCGTTACATGCACCAATGAGGAGAACTGTCTTACATAAGAGGAAATATGCCTTACATAATGCCAAAAGACTGTTGGCAAGTAGAAAGTTGAATTTTTTCTCAGCGGTTTCAAGCACATATGCGTGTGTAAACAGTGAGTGTGGTGCCACTGAGAACAGCTGTACTCCTAGTCCAAAATTAACACTTGCCAAGAGCCAAATGGGAGTAAATAAAACGGTGAGTACATAAAATGTTATTTGCCAGTTGGTGGATAACATTTTCAGCAAATGCATCATAAGGCATGCTTTGAAACGGTACAAGCTACTTACAGTCAAGCAAACCTTTTAGTTATACTACTACACTAAAGCCATTTAAAGGGTGAACATATTTTAAATAAACAACTATCAGAGGATGTAAATTATCATTAGAGCAGTATTTAGCAAGCACAGAATCCAAATTTAGGATCTCAGTTAGAGAAAACAGATTAGTTAGGGTTGGACCATCGAAATAAAGTGTTACAGAAACTATTAGTTCAATTGTTTTGTTAAAGCTACACTGTGTAACATTTTTTGTTTAACACTTAGTTCTTTCAAAAATATATGTGCTCATTAATGTATATTTACTTCTTTCAAGTAATAAAGTATTCTCGTAGGTTTATAATATGCCATTGAAAATACATACGGGTAAGGGGTTCGAATGGGGGTCGCCATGTTGCCCCTCCATCTTGAAAGTACATTAGCCAAAGAGGGACATACCTGTAAATTCAAGCTTCGCCTTTCGAGTTTTAACACTCTGTAACGAGTAGGAAAATAGTGTGGCCCCTTTAAGAGCGTTCGCCCCGGTTGGAGCGCCTGCGTTCTGTGTGTGTGTGTGTGCACTGCGCCTCGAGCTCCCATGTGTGCGGATTATTTTCTGTCTTCTGTTGCTAACATTCATTTATTTTTGTTTTGTTGGGTAATGCTGTGGACGGAAGTGGAGTTTGTGCCGGACTCTTGTGGGGGGTTCCGCGGGGAATAAAGTGCGGGCTGTTTGATGTCAATCGCCTCCGTGTTTGCATCGACTCCAGTTGCGTTGAGTGAGCTATCCGTATTTTTCACCCGGACACACGCGTTACAACTTGATGGCGAATGTGAAGAGGGGGATTGCTGGATCGAACTGGAAGCCATGTTAATCTTGGACTAAATCGGCCACCGTAGGAGTTCAAACGAAATTGGGAGGAAAAGAAACTAATATTTACTGGATGGTCATATACCCTTTCACCGCTAGATGGGGGAAAATATCACACAGTGTAGCTTTAACAATTTTTTTTTTTTTCCCCGGTAACACTTTATTTCAATGGTCCACTTTAGACATTCTACTAACTATAAGGAACTTTGCAACTACATTAGAGTATTAGTAGACTGTGTATAAAGTAGAGTATAAAGTGGACCATCATAATAAATTGTAACCTTGAGTGAAAATATTTGTAATCAAATATAATTTCATGGCTGGTATGAAGTATTAATTACCTTTTTGTTTAATGACCTTCATTTTTAAAAGATTTTAAAAGTTTAAAAGTGAAAATTTGATTTGGTACTCTGTTAGCACTCTAGTGAATATTACAGGGTGCTGACCTCAGGTCAGATTGCTCATGTCCTCTGCCCCAGTACCGTCACCCCATTGTTATGATAAAACTAACGGAGGTTCTGGAACAGCATGTGATTCCTCACATGGAACATGCATTCCTGAAGTGCAAATTCAGATCCACACACACACACACACACACACACACACACACACACACACACACACACACACACACACACACACACACACACACACACACACACACACACACACACACACACACAGAGATATAATAGCAAGTGAGGGTTCCATGGGAGCTGGTGCTCTCATTTAGAGCATATTTTATTTGATGTAGAGTCGGCTGTTTCTGAAGGTAATTTTCTGGCATTAGAAGTCAAAGCCACTGGAGACGTTGCTCAAGGCACATCAGAAGCAGCTTTTAAAATCCTTAACCTCTCTATTCTCTCTCTATCTTTTCCCTGCACTCTCATATAAGGATAATCCTCACACTGCCAGAATCCACCCAGAGCTAACTGAGACTAAGGCCGACTCCTGAATGAGAAAGTCAAGGCTGGGAAAAGAGAAGAGGGGAGAGGGTGCTTTTGGTGAGGGAACACATTTCTTCATGCGTTCAGTAATTGGTTGGTGGGAAAAACCGAAAGAAGAAGGAATTTCTCTCACATGCTCCCTTTCTTTAACCCTCAGATCTGTACTACCCTTTTAATTCCTCAAATACATTCCTAAATGAATAATTCGCCAAACAAATTAACAGTCTGGTGTCATTCCAAACTTTCTTCCATGGAACATTCCAAGGATATATTTTTCAGAATGTTCATGCTGCCGTTTTCCAGACAATGAAATTGGATAGTGATTTATACTGTCATGGGTCATAAGTAGGGCTGCACGACTTGGGGAAAATATCTAATTGTGATTATTCTGGTTAAAATTACGATTTAAAATACGATTATTATTATTCATTTATTTTTACTAATGGAAAGTGTGTATATAACATTTTGTGTTTATATATTAATGTGACTAATAATAATAATTATGATTATTATTATTGCTAAATAAAAATAAGAAATATTACTATTACAATAACATTCATTATGTAAAAATTAAAATAGAGCATTTAAGAATGAATATAACAGTATAATAATAATAATAATATTTATATTTTACAGAAAACTAAAAATTATGGGTTACCTGTTAGTATGCAGACAGCCTATGACTAAAAATCATTAGAAAGGTCTAAGGATTTATTGTAAAAAACAATTATTATTATACAAATCTGTGCTTTTTATCTGTGATATCAATGTCTTAAAGTCTATGTCTTTAATATGAAATATGAACCTCTTATGCATCCACTGTGGGGAATAAAATCTCCTGTACATTGAAGAAAAACATGGATTGTCATATAAATTTATTTAGAGAGAAGTTTTATTTCTCTTATTTTCTACCCAAAAGTTTCATTCATACTGGAGGCCAGAGGACGCCCTCGAGCAGAAACGCCACATTTGTGCCAGAGAAGTAATCGTGTTCAGGAAATCCCTATGGGAAATCCCTAATGTGAAACTCCAGCTGTAGGCTGAATAAAACGAAGATAGAAACGCTTTGACTGATTAAACATGAAGATAATACTTCTGTGACAAGATACGGTGTATTTGAGTTCTTCAAGCCTTCTCAGGTATTTTCATAATAATAAAAGTATTCAGTGCTGATTAGAATTCTGTGATAAGAAGCCACATCAGATCGACTGACTATATGAAATGAGTTACAACATGTTATTAAACGTTGTATTTTGTTGGACAACAGGTTTATGAACACTTCACATTACTTGTGAAGATGTCGACTCAAACTCACAGTGCTTTCAGACGGAGCAGCGTTTACTGATCACAGAGCCGCTCTTCACTGACACGCTGGGCATTTATTTATTTCATTAAAATCACAGCCTTTGCGCTTTCATAATCTCACATAAGCCAAATCACGATTGCGGTTCGATTTCGATTAATCATGCAGCCCTAGTCATAAGGTCTATACCCAACCCCCTTACCCAAACCCAACGGGTTTCTTTTTTTTAAACACGACCCTAGAATTAGAACTAGAAGTGTGACCTGACAGCAATTCTCTTCTCAACTCAACTGGATGCAAATGTAAAAGGCAGTGACCTGCATGCCAGTGGCGCGTGGTGACAAAATCAACAACAAATAAGCAGGTGTAGATTGAAATGTAATTTTAAATGCAAATACATATTTATTTATTTAGCAGATGCTTTTATCCAAAGTGTCTAACAAATGATTCATCTTAAGGAGGCAATAACACGAGAAGTTTTAGCAATACAAAGTTGCAAACAAGCTAATAATATAATAAATAGTGAAAGCATAGAAGAATTTTTATGTTAGCAGTATGCAGTTTAATGTGAGAGATGAGGTTTCAGTGGGTTCTTAATTGTTATCAAGGAATCGCTGTCTGAAAAAGGTTAGGAAGATCGTTCCATCAGCAAGTAACAGTGAAAGAAAATGTTGTGGAAAGTGATTTTGGGCACCATGAGACTCAGCTCACTAAAATTAATTCTCCGATCCTATTTTGAAACGTTTACTTCAGCTACAGTACGTTTGTTGCCAGATAATGTAGCATATACTTTGTATGAGAGAATGTTTTCGGTTGATTTTCAAAAAATAGTTTTGTTTGAGGAAAAACACAAAAATATACAATTATTTTGTGTAACTGCATTTAGATTAGTCTTCTGCAATCAGTATATGGCAGCAGTTTTGTTTTTGTTTTTTTGCTTGGACAAGCAATTCCAAGTAGATAAATGACTCATTTAAAAGTCGTTTCATTTTTTACATCAATCTCTACAATCTCATAACATTATTTATGCAGCTGTAATTGCCTTGTTAATGCATTCATGTCACCTCTAAGATGATGCATACATTTAATATGGTTAGAAAAAAAAGCCCCTGCAATTCAATTTAAGAGAACAAATATCAGCCCTTAATGGAAAAGTTAAAGGTGGAAACGTTGTATGTCCAAAACCGCAACTTTTCAGTAAATCAACTTTTTTATTTATAATTAAACACTATGGTGTAAAAGTTGATATTGTGGCTTTATATATGGTCAGACACCTACGTGTTAGGGATGGGAATTTATGTCAATTTCTCATTTCGATCATCGATAGGTCTCAAAAAACAAGTACTCGTGTACGGCTTGTGCGGGGGGGCGTTGAACGCCAGACTGATGCTGGCTGGACAGGATTAACAGTGAGTTTTCAGAATCACGATAATCAAACACGGTTTTAATGATAATTTCATTTTAAGCGATATTACTAACCGGTAATCGTTCCATCCCTAATGTGTACTACTGAGCATTCACATGTGTTTCATGGAGCGGAAGATATGATGACTAGTTGCCTATAAGTATTGTAATGGTGCAAAAAGTCAAACTTCAGAGGCATGTTATCAATAAACTTTATTGGAATGTAAATGTACATCCAAGCTTAGTTGCAGGAATCTGTGAGGGCAACAGACAAGAAAATTGGTGTACCCACTTGGAATGGTATACGTTTATACTTCTCATCCAACCACAATCAAATGCACTCTATCCGGATGGCACGATGTTTCCTGGATAGTTTTTTTTTTATGATGACAAACCAGAATGAAAACATGTGGAAATGAAATAAGAGTAATGAGGCTATTTTTAAAATGTAAGGAGTAGAAAGTACAGATAATTGCGTGAAAATGTAAGGAGTAGAAGTAAAAAGCAGGCTGAAAAATAATTACTCCAGTAAAGTATAGATACCCAAAATTTCTACTTAAGTAAGGTAACAAAGTATTTGTACTTCCGTTACTTGACACCTCTGGTTATAAAATGTATTGTAGCTATGTGGTCGCTCAGTTTTTTTCTGTCATTTGGTCAAAATGTCATGTTATTAAGGACAAAGTGCTTTACACAGGCTATTTAAGACAATATTGGCTATGGTTTGATGACAAATGATAGACTAAGACACCGCTCCTCAAATATATACAACATTAGCCTATACTGTATTTTATATATATGCTGTACTTATTCAAATAACCAGTTCTTTATTTACCCTTGCATTGCAAACAAGCAGAGAAGGTCCAAAATGTGTGTGGCACTTCACTGACGATAGAGGCGGGTGGTTTGACCGACAGTTTGAGGAGCCAATGGAGTTACAAGGTTGAGTCACATGCTCTTTTTAATACTTTACATTGGTTAAGTATTTGCAAAACACACAGACAGACGTAAAGAGTAACGATTTATGGGAAAAACAAGACATCTGGAGATATAAGGTTTCCGCCGACAGCGATTTTCTATACAACTAATATAATTAAAAACTGTTTTTACCTACAACCTTTTTCTTCTTATAATTCTCATTATAACAATTCAGAAATAAAATAAATATAAATAAGTATTATAATAAATTATTATTGTAAACGTGTTATTTAAAAAGTTAATTATAGGAAAGGACAAATAAGTAGGTTAAATACAGGTCAATATAAACTATACTTGTTTCTGTTATTTGGTACTGTGACTCGATTTTTGTGCGCTGCGAATTTAGACTTGACTCAAGACTTGAGACTTACATGTGTGAACTGCTCTCACCTCTGGTGTGTGGGCATGAGAGAGACAGACAAGCTGAGGACATTTTTGACTAAAGCTGTCTAATAACCTCAGGTGAACATCAGGACCCAATGGCAATTACACTATAAATGTTTTGTGTTCTGCTTGTGCTTACACTATTCACTTGCTCATTGGATGTTGTGCCAGGTGTCGACGTGGCATTAGTGGTTAAGGGTCACATTCCAAGATGTTAATGTGGGTCTTACCTGCTGAGAAGAGGAACACTGCAACCATACGATAGTGCTTCCTGTGTGTGCCTTTACACAAAGAGATCAGTGCGATCAGAAATGCCACTAATGTCACAGATGCCCCGGTTAATAACAATATCAGCGATGCTATCTGCCAGTCTGAAAGAGAGAGACACAGAAAATCATTGGTTACATTTACATTTATGCTTTTGGCAGACACTTTTATCCAAAGCGACTTACAGTGCCACAATCCCCCTGGAGCAACATGGAGTAAAGTGCCTTGCTCAAGGACACACTGGTGGTGACCGCTGGGATCGAACCAGCAACCTTCTGCATATCAGTTCTATGGTTTAACCCACCGGACCACCATCTCACAAAGCAGCATTAAGAGAAAATTTATCATAATTGTATGTTATAAGAGTTAAAGAGATCGTTTATCCATTCCAAACATGAAAATGCACTCTTCCTTTCTTTTTCGGACCACAAATGGAGAGAAAAAAGCCCATATAATGGCAGTGAACTGTGCCCAGTTTCCACTTTAAAAAGGTTGGAAATGTATCACAGAAGGATCCATTGGGACCCATGCAATATATTCCAAGTGTTTTGAGGGCAAACAACAGGGTTTTGTGAAAAACAAACCCCGAAATGTAATTTATTATTAAGCACATTTTTATTCATGGACCAGAGGGATGGCCTACTGTTGCACTCTTTAACGGACATAATAAATGCTTGAAGAAGGTCGCTGTTCACTGTCATTATATGGACAAGCGTGAGCAGGACATTTGAACAAAAAGGGCATACAGAATTAGTGAGTAAATTATGACTGAATTTTAATTCTGGATGAACAATCTCTTTAAAGGAACACTCCACTTTTTTTGAAAACTTGACTCTTCTGTGGTTACATCGTGTACTAAGACCGACGGAAAATGAAAAGTTGTGATTTTCTAGGCCGTTATGGCTTATATAACCACAGAAGAGTCAAGTTTTAAATAGGAAAAATATTGAAACTCTTTTGTCATTTTTTGTGCAAGATACTAACAGTCTAATCAGATTCAACGATCTATGCTAAGCTATGCTAAAAGTGCTACTGCCAGTCCCGGAGATCGGCTGAAAGGATTCAAAAACGCTAAAACTCAACTGTTTAACTTTAGGAAAGTTAGAAAATGAGCCTATTTTCACAAAAAAATGTGGAGCGTTCCTTTAAGCAAACACACAATTCTAAAGGGCTACTCACACCAAATGCAAATGTTCAAAGCAACAAGCCATTCAATGGAAACAAAGGACTCTTTTGGGTTGAATGTGACCATTTGTTTGGTGATTAACCACTGAATCATGTTGTATGTGAAAGACTTGACGTGAATAGTTCTAAGGTGATAATGTGTCGGTCATTTGCAACACTTTATCTTGGCGTGAATAAGCTTAACACTAAGCAGAGTCAAACAATCTAAACATCTCTAACCCCACAGAGGCCATTAAGCAAACAGATGGGAGGAAATTACATTATATTTACACTTGCCTCTATCTGCCAAATGGCAACGTTCCATCCTTTCCCCCAAACACTCATTTAACACCCATGTGACACTGGAAATGTTCTTCACCTTTGGAGGTGTAGGACAAGCATCACAACAAATTAAATGTGTGTTGACATAGCTGGACAAGGGCAATTTCACATTTAGGCAGTTTTTTTCACTAAAGCATTTGGTACAGATCCCATTTAAAGTCAAAGTTCATTTGATTGTAGTGAAACCTGTCTGCAGTACAGTTAAACACTGTAAAACCATGATGCATGCAATAAATATCATTGAGACCACACATTTAATATTAATGCCAAGCTGTATGTTGTTACATTTTGCCATAGTACCAAGAATGGATTATGGCTGGATCAATGGGGCTGATGACTGCCAGGGGCCTCGAGAAAAGAGTCCTAAAGTGACAGCCAAAAGAAAAGTACTGTGAAAGTAAACTAATGATAGACAAATGGTGCATTGAATGTGTGCCAGTAACTGACAAAATGATACATGTTATTCGTTCAAGGCTCTTCCTCAGCATGAATGTGGCTTCTGAACACATATGTTGTTAGCGATGCAATTAGATTAATTATTGTAATTGTGACCATATTTGTTATATATGCAAATGTAGGTATTGTTTGGATATTTTCTCACATGCTGACCTACATGGATTTTAATTAACCACTTCATTTTGCATTTGAAAAATAAAGATGAAATTATTTGCAATTGTGAAACGTGAAGTTCTCATTCAGGTTTTTGAGAATACATTCAAAGTATAAGGTATGTTTGCTTTCTTTTTTACTCACAAAATCCATGTATGTGGCAATACGAGGAGGGTTGGCGCCTTGGAACCTCATAAGGCTATCATGGGTTCACTAATAGAACAGAATGCAGAGGTCAAGTTTTTAACATGCCTTTTAAACTCACATGCCAAAGACTTCATCGTGTTTGCACAGATTAGCAATTAGAAAGCAATTAAAACACATTGCAGACAGAATACAAGAATGAATCCTGTGTGAAAATGGAGTGCTATGTACTGTAGATTAGTGATATGGAAATAAAACAAATTCTAAAGTCACTCTTTGTTATGTCTACTTAATGCTTTGGTCTGTCATAAATCACAGCAAATATAAATATGTGCAATTAAATTGTATTAATATGAGCAATCAGTATTATTACTTATTAAACAGGGCAATTCTTGGCTGGAAAATTGTAATTTTCAAAAAAAAAATTGGATGTTTATGCAGTAGAAAGGCAATTTATTTTTATTTGTTATAATCTGACTAGAGAAAACTGAGGCTAAATAGGTAGGAAAACCTCAACACCCATAATGCACTGGGTATGTCAAGTCTGCTCTTATTGAATAGGCTTGACCAGAATCAAATACTTTTATGGAGTAGGAAATACTACTTAGCAAACTTTTAGTCATAATGGTGACGGCTAGCCTAGAAATCTAGACGCACCCTAGCAGCAGCAAATCTAATTTTCAGCCAGGGTAGTCTAGCAACTCTCCGTTGGCTTACGAGCTGGAAAAACCAAACTCTGGTCAGGCCAATCACATCGTGTATCGAGTCGGTGGACGGGCTTAACATAATGACGGCAGAGTTGCGGCGGTTCCTCGTGCTACTTGTAAACAAAGAAGCTAGCGAACAGCGGTCTTTCGTATCGGCTTTGGCCGCGACTCTGGAAGACTTGGAGTTAAGCTTTTCTTTGAGAAATGAACAAAGAACGGCACCTAAAGTCATTCTTAAGAAAGGAAGATGTGTTCAGAGTTTTTCCGACCGGATACGGCGGAAGTTTAATCTATCAAATAGCTCCGCTTCACCTTCTTCGTTGCTCTGGTTGGTTGTAGCGCTATCCTATTGCGTGCAGAAGGAATTTGAAAGACAACCGTTTATCCCGCCCCTCGGATTGAGCCCTGACAATGGTGAGTTCCCAGACCCAACTTCTTGATGTGGGTCTGGCTTGTCAGGATAGGTGTTAGCTTGAATTCCTCTCGGAATTGTTTAGCAGGAGTGAGTTATTTTCGGTTTCTAGTAAAGATCCAGTGCGTTGTAGGCAGTGGCTAATAGCAGCAAAGAATCGTTGTAAACATAACCTGCAATGGAAAATCAACGGAAATAAATTAATTTGTGTTTATATTTTAAACTAGATAACTCTTTTTGGCCAAACGGAGGGGAAAAAACTGAAAGAAACTGCTATTCCGTCAGTTAATTAGGAAGCAGAGGAAAGGGGAACACCTTCTGCCCAACCCCCCAAAGCGAAACGCAGACAAAGGCACAAAGTACAATACAATTTTCAGTGATAAACGTCCTCTTAGAAGGACCTTTTTTGTTAATAACCCTCGGTCGATCCGACTGTCCGTGGGTTGGAATTCAAAAATGCAAAGTATAATCTGTAGTTTTCACAAAACCCTGAAGCATTCACATTTTGCGTCATCCAGCGGACTTTTGCTGACAAAAAAACCTGGAATTTCTCGGTTCAGGTGAAGAAAGAGTAAACTATGTTAATCCATTGTAACAATACAAAAAGGAGTGAAAATCAGAGAACTTACATTTTGCTCTTTTTTTACTGAACAGACAGCACAAACCAATACGCAACACACTGCTTTCTGCTGTTAGCCTAGGGGTGTAACGGTACACATATTCGTACCGAACTGTTTCGGAACAGGGCTTCCAGTATGGTGCATGTGTGTACCGAACGGTTCCAAATGCAATATTAAACAGTTAACAGTCAGCCCGTTTTACGTGCAGAACATACTTCAATCCAAGTTCCCACACGAACATATTAAGTATTCAGTCCATTTTATCACAAAATGCCGTTTTCACGCTCTTTAATGTGACGTGACTGATCACTGTAGATGCGCGTCAGTTCAAGCGGTGGCGTGCGAGTGAACGCAAGCATCTCTTCCTAAAGAATAAACATGAATTAATATACAGTAGGTATGTTGAGGATACATTACAACTTAATGAAACGTATATGTCGTGTAATCGCTCAATCTCAACGGTGGAAAGTTACAATGTCACGTAGCATCACATTTACCTCAGAAGTCATTCAGTGTCCACAGCTGTTAGTTCACTAGAGAGATTCACTCTTTCACTAAATATATGCACTATAAAATTCATTATATTCTACTTAACCTGTTACTGATGTCTTGATTATTTAATGCATGTTTAAATAAATCTGAAAAATGACAGTCACTGTGTATAAATGATTCTATTTCAACAACGAATTGGAGAAAAAAACATACATTTATAATTAGATTTAGAAGTTTATGCAAAAACTGCCTTATGTGAAGTTTACATGTTTGCATACAATGTGTTATTTGAGTGTTGATTATTATATCTAAACATAAAGAGCAACTGAATTTAGGCTAATAGTTTGTGTAATGTATAGTAATAAATATATTATAGTAATGTGCAAGTAAGGGCTACCTATAGTTGATCTTTAAGAAACTTTAAGTTATAACAATTCATTTAAAGATAGACACATTTAATAAAAATAAATAAAAAGCAATTTTGTAAAACCCGTACCGAACCGTGACTTCAAAACTGAGGTACGTACCGAACAGTCAGTTTTGTGTACCGTTACACCCCTATGTTAGGCATATGCTGTTTTGTGTGCTAATCACTGTGAGAATCCTAGATTTCTGATTTGGCATAATACCATGGTGAAATGTTTTATCACATTATACATAAAGCATATGCCATCCTTCTCTCTCTCACACACATTCTATTCAATAGTTTTCTTTTCCATAATTCCACTCTAATCCCACTTCTCTTGCCCCAAATAAGACAAGAAAGGCACTCAAGAGTAAATTAGCCCTTAATTTGATCCTTTCACAATACTCTCTCAGGGGTTCAAGGATTGTGTGCGTC
Organism: Romanogobio albipinnatus; assembly: GCA_023566225.1. Classification (NCBI taxonomy): domain Eukaryota; kingdom Metazoa; phylum Chordata; class Actinopteri; order Cypriniformes; family Gobionidae; genus Romanogobio; species Romanogobio albipinnatus. Next base: position 62,242,254 of record CM042242.1, on the reverse strand, counting down.
TCACTCACATGCACATACATACACTTTACCTCAAACACACACTCTCTTATATCTCTAAGCACTTTATTCATTTGTGTCCTCCTGGGTGTGGTGTTATTAATGAGTTGTGCCAAAAAAAGAGCAGTGAGCTCTATATAACCCGTAACACAAGCACCATCAGGCACAACAGCCAATCATCAGAGAGAGTGTGTGAGACTGAAAAGACAAGGGTTTTCCCAGGGTATCTATGTCATCGATTATGCATTGAGCCCTGTTCTCTAAAAACACCATGTAAAATGGAAAAGAACCAGAGTGAGAGCAAGTAAAAAGAGTTGAGGTGCCTTGAGCTCCACCCAGCTCTTCTTACTGCCTATGTGGACAAGGAAAAGATCAACCTTACAACAAAACTTTACTTGAATTCTTTATATGAAGCAGTTTATCATTGTACCACTGAATTGACTTGATTGTGATGAGTGTGAGTTTGATGCGGAATAGTGAGTAGTTTAGTGAATATAGATTAAGGAAATATTTCCATCCAAAAACTATTTACACACTGCTATATGATTCCATTTGTTTTTCTTAAGTGGAATATGAAAACAGATATTTTGAAGAACGTTCATGCTGCACTTTTCTATACAACAAATTCCGATAGCTTTAAGCATTGTGAGATAATATTTGTTTCAATGACAGCTCTCAAGCTCTTTGTAGCTCTCAAATCTCAAGTGCACTCACACAAGAGAGAAAGTCATATGGAATTGAAGTGGACAAAGGAATGTAAATAATGACAGAAAATGGGTTGGAACTATTACAATAAAACTTGACTATGTAATTTGAAACTTTTAGACACTGGACTATCAATTATATCTGTTAAGGACTGATATACCAGCCGTCTAATTTGAAATATAGTTTGATTATTATCAATATGTGTTAGCTTCCAGTGCACATAAGCTCAGTCCACAGAGTCTGATCCAGAACTAAACCGCACTGTGACTAAACCTAATCCTGTTCGCAAAGACCTACAGCAATTCTTACCCCAATAAAATCCTCTACATTGTTAGAATATAACCCTGGATTGCCACTTTCACTTACCCCTGCATGAGCTCATATTAATTTAGTAAAATCACACAGTAAAGAATTAAATTACATACAGTGGGATCTAAAAATCTGTGACTGAAAATCTGGGAGTTAAAAATAAAACTTAAGTAGATAAATTAATTTAAAGGGGACCTATTATGCCTCTTTTTACATGATGTACTATAAGTCTCAGGTGTCCCCAGAACGTGTCTGTGAAGTTTCAGAAATACCCCAAAAAATACCCCAGAGATCATTTATTATGCCATTTTTGAGTGGAAGGAAAACTTGCCGTTTTAATGCAAGTATCTTTAAATGCAAATTAGCTGCTGCCCCCCACCCCATTTTCCAGAAGAGGGCGGAGTCTTTACAGCTCGTGCTTAGTTTACTCTGCCAAAAACTAAAACATCTGTTTGATTTTGATTATCATTTCTATCACGCTCATGCTCACGTGACATTGCAGTTCTTCATCATCATGAATGTTTATTATCTGCTAGCGTTTCAAAGCCATATCAGTCTAAACTTCTGATATATATATGGTTTTCTGAGTGCACACACCCGAAGCATGCGCACAGAAAGCTGGATGTCAGACGGCTAAGTTCTCTTTCACGTCTTATTGTGATTACACTAGACATGTGCCAGTAAACAGTAATACGATATACCACAATAATGAACATGCACAATATTGTTATCATGGGCACTTCAAAATACTGTGAATAATTATTTCTTACGAATTATTCCGATTTTTAGAATGCATTTTAAGAATACTTTACCCATCAACCGTTTAAAATGAACAATACGTCAAAGAGGACCGCGCACTGAAGTAAACAAACCCGTGCATGAGCCGAGCACATGGCGGAAGGAGTGAAGGACATGCCTGAATGAAACGCACATTCACTCTCTGACAGCAGAGGGCGCTGAAGGAACAGCAGAAATGCAGCCGTTTCCCCGGTAACCCTCATAAACAAAACGATAGGGTGCTCATCACATAGCCAAATACTTAATACTTAAAGACTTAAGGCTATTCACTTTCAAACTTAAACATTTTATATCTTAATCTGGACTAAATTACATGCCCTAGATATTGTTTGAATATGTTCTTATTGTTATTCAGTCACACACTTTACAATAAGGCTCTATTATTTAACATTAGTTCATTCATTAACAAACTGACCATGAAAAATACTTCTAAAAAATGTATTATATCTTAGTTAAATGTAAATTTCAGCATTTAATAACACATTATTAAAATCAAAAGTTGTAACCGTATTATTTAATGGATCTGAGCTAACACTAACTAACAGTTGCTTTTTTAACTAGCGTTCGCTCTTTGTTAATATTAATGCATTAACTAGTTAGACCTATTGTTCTTTATAATTCTTTTGCACTTTAATCCGTTTTAAATATTTGTTTACTTTATACATTTTTGTGTATTGCTTTATTTTATTTAAATGTTTGGTTCTTTTTGTTATAAGAAAGTTATTAAACCTGCTATAGTATGACCACACTTTTTTGTGACGAATTTCAATATTGTGATAATAGCGTATACCGTGATAAAAGCTTTAGCAATTAATCGCAACATGAAAATTTGATACCGGCACATGCCTAGATTACACTGTGTGTTTTAGACATAACCTTGTGTGTATTTGACAAAGTTCACACTTCACATAAACAGTCAGTTATGCATGTGAACGTAAACGGCAGGGAAAGAAATCGCATGTGTATATTAGACTGTGAAAAGCAGCTTAAAATACAGTACCTACTGCTATATATGCAGTTAATATGAATCAAACAACAAAAGTAAAACAGAAAGCCAGGGGCGCGGGAAGTAGTGGTGCTGTGCCCTGGTTTCACAGGATTGTAAATGCAAAGCAAAACTGTGTTCATTTACACGTATTCATTTTTAGCATTTTAAGTGGGCTATTAAAAAGTACTATTTAATGTTGAAATAAATGCATCGAAAGAATTTGCCCGCTCTATTGAGTGCTAATCTACGTTCAGTGTTGTGTAGAGGTAGGCAGGTCACTGTGCAGGCTCTTTTACTGCATATGACAGTGTAAACAGCTCAATAACCCTTTTATTTAAAGGGGGGGGGTGAAAAGCGGTTTCATGCATACTGAGCTTTTTACACTGTTAAAGACCTGGGGCCTCATTTATAAAACTTTGCGTAGGATTTGCGTCAGAAGTGGCGTACGGATGAAACATAGGACGTGCGTACGCACAGAAATATTCGGATTTATAAAACCGTGCGCACGCACATCCTACGCAGTTTTCCCTTAATAAATCACAATCCATTCTAAATATAGCGCAGCTTTTGCGGCTTCATGTCACGCCCATAGTTGCCCATAAATAGTCCGTGAAACGCCCACAATTTAATATTCATCGATTGCAAAATCATGGCAAACACAGAGAGGAAATAAAAAAAACGTAACTTCACTCAATGTGAAGTAGAAATTATCGTTGGCAAGGTTGAAAAGAGGATAACAATTTTGTTTTGGAGGGCACATTGTGGGCATTACTAATGCCAAAAAGGCACTTGAGTGGCAAAAGGTTGCAGACGCCGTAAATGCTGAAGCCTCACAACCTCGGACCATGGCCGAAATAAAAAAGAAATGGTCGGACATCAAAGTCGAGGCAAAAAAGCGTCTAGCGCTCCATCGCCAGAGTGTGTCCTCGTTTGCCAGCAAGTCTTCTTGCTGTGTGAAGATGCGTTCACTCCGAATCCTTCCATTTGACACATCTTCTAAGAGCGCAAGATCAGCCATTGTGCGTCATTACGCATTGTGATAGGGCATTTTATTTCCATCCATTTAATTGCATCTGACAAGCTACAGATGTCGGTTATAATCTACGTGGAAATGGGAAATAGTTCAGTGCAAATGTAATGTCTTGCAGCTTTCTGAATGGTTGAGACATACGTCATACGTTATTGAATCAAAAATAAAAGTAAAGGCATATGCATGAATACCATGATTCCTGATGAAGCTGATGAAGAAATTTTACTATGAAAACAACTTTCCCCAGTGGACAATTAATACATCCATCCATCCATCCATCCATCTATCTATCTATCTATCTCTCTCCCTAATTATCTATCTATCTGTCTGTCTATCTAATTGCATCTATATCTGCTCCGCCAGACGGACACATTGACGAGAATATCAGTTTTGTACATTAGCTATTTCGTTCTGTTTACCATATTATTTATGAGGATGAATTGCAAAATATGCCAATATTATTGCAGAACATTTTCTTTTTGCAAATATGTGTTAATTTGCATTTCTGTTGTAATTTTCGTTTGATTTTGTTTGTTTTGCACTGCAGATCGATCAAACGGGTGTTCGTGTAGGCTGTTAATTGTAAGACTTGCTTTGTGAAGTCTTCATGTTATATATAAGAGGCAGTATTGCCATTTCTTTTACACAATGGTCTACAGTCAACGGTCTTTCACACACTTTCACGTGTTTCTTCCATCTGCCGACGGTGTCGCCATTTCTCATTTCACCCGTTTTTGTGCGTACGCCTGGGTCAGAGCTTGCGTGAAGGACCGCACATTTTCCCGTCAAGTTCGCTTTTTATAAATACCAATTATTGCGTAGAGAGCGGCGTACGCCTTCTTTTGTGCGTACGCAACGTTTATAAATAAGGCCCCTGGATTCCCATCCTAAACATGGACAAAGTTTCAAAAACAAAAAGTTGGACGTTTGATGGAGTATTTCTGTGCCAAAAATACTCCTTCTGGTTTCTCATAAGTTTTTTTCGAGTTTTTTCGAGAAAGTTTTTTTCGAGTATGGGTATATGTGATGTCAGATGGGCCGGAATGTCCTTGTACGGGCCGTATGGGCTCTTCTCCCGGAAGGGCGCGAGCGCGACTACAGCGAGCCGGCTGTGCTGCAGTCACAGGACTTCACGGAATCAACAATGTCACCAAAGAAGTGTGTTTTTGGTTGTCATGGCAAGGCACCCCTGCACAGCTTCCCAAAGATCCCAGCGTTAATGGGACAGTGGATGGAGTTTGTTTTTCCGGAGCAGCAACGGAGTTGTGCAAGTGTTTGTTTGTTCCCTGAATTTCGACGACGATGGTTTATAAACAAGGTACAGTTCAACTCTGGATTTGTAGCTCGTCTAATGCTGAAAGATGGAGCAATCCCAGCGATTAAGGTTTGCGGTTGTTTGTGGGTAGCAGTCGGTGAGTAAAACATCTTCAAATGTCTTTGTTCATTGTGTTAAAAATATTATGTTAATGTTAAACGGGGTGGGGGGTGGGGTATTTATAGTTAAGAACAATTATTTGTATGGCAACTGCTGTAATAAGTACAACATTCAAAATGTTTGAACTGCAGTACAAAATCCATGATCATGAGGTGCTATGTATGTGTTTCAAGTTTACTTTTCAAGATTTTTTTTCTCATTACAATATTAGGACAATAAAAGTCAATAAAACATGCTTATCATAAAAGAGGGTGTATTTAAGTCATTGTCTACAATTGAGACTAGAAGCATTTGTAGTGGTCTCTTACTGCCCATCTGTTCTATTTCAATTCAAAGTTTTTCCAGAGCGTTCTGTTTCGTGAATGTGCCCATTAGGGATGGGTCGCGATTTGCAATATTCGATTAGTTGATTTAATTATAGAATATCGAATAGTTTGTGCGATTATAGTCCCAGTCAGCTCTCAGGGTGTTTTATACTGGACACGTTTGATGCGGTCTGAGCGTGATCTTCCCTGTGCCTCCGCAGTGTTGGTCTGGTTTCACACTCAACTTGAATTCTGGTGCGTTTCCGTTCATCTTACGTAATCACAAACGTGCACGGGCATGATAGAAAACAGAACGCGGGTCAAATATATGTATATTCACACTCTCAATCTGTAGGCACGCTGAGTAAACAACACTTGGGTTAACCGTATGTGTGTCGCTTGAAGGCGGCTTTGCTGCTTGCAAACAGACTCTTTTGAGGAGACGGTGAATTGCCATTAATTTGCTGCCCTGATTGCACTATGCGCGAATACACTGCAGACTCGCTCTCGCGATCATATCTCAAGTAAATCATCAACACTATCATCACTTACATGCATGTTATTGAACTAATGACATTGTAATCGGCTAAAACGCATGCGCTGGTTACTTTTCTTCCAGAACAAGTGCGCACCCGAGTGTTGTTTGCACATTCACGTGAATCGTGGCACAGCTCCGAGAGCAACCGAACTCCGGTTGTGTGTTCTCGGGTTCGGTACCTCAGTGCACACCAAGCTCTGTATGTAAGCTTTCACATTAGCAATTTTTCATGCGAACCATGCTCCATTTCAAATTAAACTGCCAGAGTAAAAACACCCTGAGACAACAGAAGAAGAACGCATCGCCTCACGCGCACACTTTAGACTTGTGGCATTTAACGGTTGCGGTAACTTGGGGTAATGTCAAATAACAGTCATATGTTTCAGCATGTTACAATAATTATATGGCTTGAGTTGATATAGCCTATTCCCTAATGAATTAAACAGTTTGTTATCATAGCCTACAGATTGAGAGTGTGAATGGTCTCTCTCCCTCTCTCTCTCTGTTTATATGTGTGTAGCCTTTACATGCGTGCATGAGGGGGAGGAGTTGCGATTTTCGAATAAAAATCGAATAATTCCCAGCGATCTTCGAATATTATTTTTGCTTGAAATGCCCATGCCTAGTGCCCATGGGTGTGAGCGGTAGGGGTCACCACACTAAGTTAAAAGAGAACATGAACTGACCTACATGAATGAATCACAAAGAAGACAAAGTAAGAAACAGGTGTATCCTCGAATGAAGCACAATTCAGTTAAACAATAGCCACATCATAGGCTATTTAGAAATTGTTTAAGCAAATTTGCATTCATGTAGCTTAGTCTGGCTCTATTCTGGTGTGTGATGGTTAGATTTCACAATCCAACCATTTCTAATGTCAAGTTTCACTCACAAATACGACATTGCAAACGTGTTTGAAATTAAAGACAATCAACTATGTGTGTGTGTCTTTCTCACAAGAAATCCTCTTATCTCAGTCCCACAATACACACAACTACCCCATCCAGTCTAAATTTCAGAGTGTATCCTCAAGCTTCCGCTTAGGACAGATCTGTTCAGAGAGATAGGCTAATGATAAAAGATGGCGAAGACAGAGAGAAATATGGACTATAAAGCAATATAGCCATAATCCCACAGAAAGCAACTCTAGGGTTCTCTTCCACACACACACCCTCCATTCCCTGCGAGGAGCCTGCTGTAGTCTCATTATCATCAGAAGCTGCTCTGGGACTCTTCAGAGATTGCCATCTTTCTCAGCAGTGTATGCCAGAAGGACAACAACACAAAAGAAGGACAAGAGACAGACAGAAAGAACATAAGAGAGAGAATGCACCAAAGAACTGTTTCAAGGCAAGCCAGGGACCAAACTACAGCACAGCGGCAAGCAAGACGCCGCAAGAAGAAAACCTGTGTCTTAAAGTTTCTATCTTTTTCTATACTGCTTGCATGTATTCTCAACACTGATGTGGTATTGACTGGCCACTGGAATGCAGTTTCAATTTAAGGTCTGGTTCGCTGCAAATTGTCACTTGATGTAATGTGAATAAATCTGAAACAACAAAAGCTCCCCCAAAATTGAAAATTCTACTCATCCTGATGTCATTCCAAACCTTTGAGACTTTGTTCTTCAATGAGCAGTTAGAAATTCTGAAGACAATTTTCATGGCAATTTCAATGAATGGGGAATATTAAAACTTAAAAAGGACGCAGCAGTACCATAAAAGTATAAAAGTGGTCTATGACTCATGCATTATATTCCTGCGATGTCTCCTGAAGACATACAATAGCTTTGTGTGAGGAGCAGACTTAAATTGACATTGTTATCCAACCGATTATAACAATGAGCCACACTATTAAGTCAAGGAACTGGATCCAGATAAGTCTGATTTCTGAATGAAATATTCAGACTGGGTTTTTTTAACTGGACAAGTTGATTCAATGGAATGAACTCATACACTAAATTTCTCATTAACTTGCTAAGGAGAATGTAAAGGTCTTCAGTAAAAAATGACCTGGTCTTATAAAGACTTAAAAAATACCTCAGAAGTCATATTAAACCCTTTTGTGGTGTTCTTATATTCCATTCAATGTAAATGCATGGAAAAGAGATGGGCCTACCTGCACAGTCTTCAAAATTTCTCCTTTAGTTTTGTAAAAACATTGGAGAATGTAATTTCACCAAGTACGTGTTCCTGGATCAACATCTTTGTTGATCCTGGAACAACATTCCAACTAACCAATCAGATTTGAGGGATAAGTTTAACGGACATAGGCCAGTAAGAGCTGTGCGTGTAAACCTCACTCCTCTGGCCTCAAGAGGTGTGCTAGCAACTGACACTAGAGGCTGTGGTCTTTAGCATCCTTGTTGGTGCACTGCCTCCTACACTGGAGACCCCGGTTCGAATCCCGCTTGGAGCAGGTCAAGTAGGACCTGTTCAATTTGGTGCCGTGACCCGGATGGGAGTGATGTTCAAGGCCCTGATACTCACTGCGAAGTTCTTTGCTTTCAAGTTCGAAATAAGTGAGCAGCAATATACTGTTAGCGACCATCCAACGCCGGCCACTCTGCTGAGAGCAACGTTTAGATGAATATGTAAGTGCTGTGTGCTTTCCTTTCAATAACAATATAAACACAACAAAATTGAGAAATCAGCAAGCATTTTTTTTAAAAAGCATAAGAAAAGCATCTGATCGATATGGATATGTTTTAGGGCTGGGCGATATGGCTGAAAACTGTATCACGATATAAGTGTTTCATATCGGTCGATATCGATAATTATTGATATTTTTATGACCTATTTAAAATAAGGACCAGGAGAAAAATATTTTACATTTAAACATTTTTATTTTAAACGTAACCTTCCTCTGATTATAATCCCCTCAGTTATAAAGGCAGAAATGTCAACACAACCATGGAGAACACTCAAATAATTAAACACAAGTCTAAAATCACAATGAACACTTAACAATTATCTCTTAACATTAAGGCGCAGTGCCTCCGTTATTTCTTTGTAACTGTTAGCGTTTAGATGCTTTGTCATAAGGCACTGATGCAAAGTACCTCTCCATGTAGTTTCAAAGGCTGAATCCGAAATCGCCCCCTATACCCTTAAATAGGGCACTATTTGAGGGGACAGCCATTTGTAGTGGTGTCCAAAACGATAGTGGACGTTATTGAGTGCACTCATTCTATTCCACTTTGCACCGCAATAATGAGTGTACAGCTGATGTACACACAGCGGCTGTCCGAATTCGCTCACTTGTTTTCATTCACTCCTGCAAGTGAACTGTATTAGTGGACTAAAGTAGGGAATAGTGATTGAGGGTTTAGGGGGCGATTTCGGATTCAGCCAAAGTCAAGAATAGCACAACGGCGAGCGCGTCAAGTATAAACACCTCTCCAAACGATCGAGGCGCGTACGCGCGCTGTCAGCGGAGGCTCGCGCTGCGGAGCCAGACGAAAGTATAAACAAGACAGTCTTGCATAATTTGCATACGACATTGGTCTGACTACGGTCAGACTTATAAAATCCAAAAAACTGCCATACTGGCAAGCTGACTTGTTTTCCTGACAACGATATGGCGCAACCGAAAATGATACAATTACCTGATTGGCTGTTAGCCTGTCACTCCCTACGTTGCTTGGTTACCAGAGAGCGAGTGCCTTTGTTCATGCAAGCAAACTTGCTTCGCAACCTCTGGTTTCTTCCAACGAAAAAAAAAAAAAATTGAACGTTTTATCAAACGCATTTTTTATTGATATCGATTACGTGTCTATCGCGATACATATCGTTATCGTTTTATCGCCCAGCCCTAATATGTTATATATTCAGCACTCAAGTAAAGTTATGTCACGTTAATTTATATAGCACTTTATACTTTATCAAGCAACTTTACTGTATTAAACATGAAAAACAGTGTCAATGTCTCACCAGAAGTACAACTTCATTTTCTACAATAAAGCAGCTTTCCAGTGTGTTCATGTTTTCACTCATGGACATCTGACTGCGACTGACTGAACCACAAAAGATTTCTACATGAAAGATGGCAGAGCCTACACGCACGCACACCCATTACGTAATCGCCACTGACTTATGGTAGTACAAAAGTATTTACCAGCCGTAGCAAACTTGTTTTGAACTCTTAAAACGAATTCCAAATAAAGTTTGTTTTGGCCTGATATTGTTCAAAATGTTGTAAACCTCACTTCCCTGGCCTCAAGAGGCACGCAAGCGGCTGCGGTCTTTAGTGTCCTTGTTAGTGCGCCCGCCTCCCATGCCAGACACCCGGTTCGAATCCCGCTGAGAGTGGGTCAAGTACGACCAGCTTACAACCAGGGCTAAGTGCTTCTACATCAGTGTTATTCATCTATCTTTCACTTCTGGTAAATTATTGGTAGTGTTGTTCGGTTAGGGATAGGGATATGGTTAGGACTCAATTTTCAGAGAGAAATGTTATTCCAGGATCAAAAATATGTTGACTTATGTCTTACTTGGCAAAATCACAGTGACCAAAAAGATCATTGTTTTGAAACCATGTGAGGGGGAATAGCTTAAATGATCACAGAATGTCTTTATTTTTTTGTACTCCAATTATTGAACTTTACCACATTGTTCTGTATGTGGTTTCCAACACCCCCCCCCCCCACCCCCCAAAAAGGCATGAAAACAAAGACATTCCTGCCAGCTAGACAACAATGGTGAGGAACACGCCCACCCCGTCAAAAAGCACACGGGAATCAACGCGAAACCTCCCAGATGGTGAATAATTGCTCATCAATATGAAGATAAACTCGTGCAACAGAAGGGTGTAAAGGGATGGCTACACATCTGTCTTTTCCAGATGATTATATTAGAAGGACTTGGGCTCATGTTGAGCCCAAGCAGAATAAAAAAAGCATATTAACTGCTGCCGCTAGGTGTTTAAAATAGAGAAACTGACTCAACTAACAATGACCCATTGTTTGATCCAGTCATCTGTGACTTGCACCACCGTAAATTCCGCACATTTCTCAAATCAAATTGCGACAGTATTGTTATTTTCAGAAGTGGAACGGCGGAACACCATAGCGTTCTTGTTTTGGACACATTTGAGTCACTGCGCTTTGATATTTTCTCAGCTATTTTAACTATGGAGCCTATTAAGTGTTCACGTGCAGACTAACAAAGCAGATCGTGGCTATACAATGTGATGCAAGACGTCAATTGACGCCAATGCAAGAATCAATCAATGTTGCTGTCGAAGTTTTTGTTTATTTGTTTGTTTGTTTGTCAACGGAAAAATCGTTTACAATGTTTAGGCTACAGCTTGAACACCAACCGTATAGTTATTATAAATATAATAATAGCTATAATTAGGCTATACACAATCCCCATATAACAGCATGCATTTCTTTCTCTCCTTCAAAACATTGGTAAGGGCACCGAGCTGCTTACCAGACTTGAGGGTGGAGATGCAGCTCCAGCCGATCTCGATCTCCCTGCATGACTCCCATAGCGACAGCGCGTAACCATCCGCCGTCACCCACGCGGGGCTCAGCAGCGCGACAATATCCAGGCAAAGTGCGAGAAACACGCAGAGAAGAGCGATCAGTTTAAACGGCCGGAACACGTATACTTCATTCACGGACATTTTCTCATAGCAGACCGTCTCGGGTCTCGCTCTCGTTGGGATATGGATTACCGAGAGGCGGCGTAGCGCTCGTACTTCAGCAGTGAAAGTTTGTCGGTCTGGAAAGAGTTGAGCTCTGCGTGCCGATGTCACTTTCCCGAGCACTTGAAGCGCTCTGCGCTCAGAGCAACGCGCCACCCAACGACCAATCGAGAAAAAACGCCAAGCATACTGGGAGATGGATGTGATACATTTTCATGTAGGCTATGTATAATGCAATCAAACTTTATAGTTTTTGTCATGCAACGTCATATTGGAGGAGACCAGTGTTACCCTGCTGAAAAATCCATCTTAAACCAGCCTAAGGTGGTCAGGCTGGTTTTGGCTGGTCTCCCAGCCTGGTAATAGCTGGTTTATCAGACTGGTTTTAGAGGGGTTTTGAATTTTTTTTTTAGCTGGTCAGGCTGGTCAAACTGGTCTTAGCTGGATATTGTTGGTCTTAGCTGGTTTTAGCTGGTCTTTGCTGGTCTTAGCTGGTCAGGCTGGCTGACTGTCCCTATTTTTTCTGCCACTGGGTGTTTAGACAAATAATTGATATCTGTATATGGACCATGTAATCTGATTAATTTGTAATTAGGTAAAATGTTCATCAGCTAAATTAGGCTGGGAGACCAGCTAAAACCAGCTTAGCCAGGCTGGAAGACCAGCTTGACCAGATAAGCCAGGGTGGGTGACCAGCTAAAAGCAGCTGGCCACCAACTTGTCCAGACTGGAAGACCAACTTAACCAGCTAAGTCAGGCTGGGAGACCATCTAAAACCAGCTTGACCAGCTAAATCAGGCTGGGAGACCATCTAAAACCAGCTTGACCAGCTAAGTCAGGCTGGGAGACCATCTAAAACCAGCTTGACCAGCTAAATCAGGCTGGGAGACCATCTAAAACCAGCTTGACCAGCTAAATCAGGCTGGGAGACCAGTTTAGCCAGGCTGCTAAAACCAGCTACTTCCAGCTTAAACCAGCTAAAACCAGCCAACCAGCTTAGGCTAGTTTTAGCTGGATTTTTCAGCAGGGTAGATGGGACAATATATATCTATAACAATGTCAAAAGTCCAAATACACAGCAATGTATCAAAATAATTGTTTAGCTGTTGACACTAGTGACTAGTGACACTAGTTTAACTAGTGAACACAATACTACAATTCAAATATTTTGAAGCACTTTTAATTAGTTAGACATTGCTTTTCACTTGAACCTAAAGAGGGACAGTGATTTTTTCTTGAAACTGTCCATTTGAATTTAAAACCCACAATAATTTATGTTGAAACTGGACCTCGTCCACTGTGATTATGTCAGACAAACAAAATTGTCAACTAATATTTAAAGAACAATTGATCATAAAAGTGTTTTTTGTCCCAGTTTACCTAATGTCCCACTTTTGCTGAACTTTTTTTAACCCTCAAACCACCTTCGGGACAAATGTGGACAAAATCATTTTTTAAATTTTAAAAAAAATACTTTCATTAATCTGAGCGGTACAAGACTTGGCTACTTTTCCTAAGTTTGCCTCCTGAACACACACACACACACAAAAATTGACTCGATTCTACAATGTGGGGTGGGGGGACTTTAATGGGCACCCATAGGAATGAATGGGAAAAACTGTAATTCAGAGCATTTTTTTTTAATTTGTCCAATAAAAATCACTAAATCCAACACAATGCAGATCATACATACACACAAATGAAGGAGTGAGCCTATTCAACATTGTCAATGTGGCAAACACTCACACACACGCACACACAAACACATCCACAAAAGCATTGCATTGAATGAGCCTATAACAGAGTGAGTTTTATTTTTTTAATTTTGTGAAATAAATAAAAAAAGTTACTCACACATACACAAACAAAGGAATTAAATGAGCCAATAACTGGGCAATTAAAAAAAAAAAAGTGCCAATCAGCCACACACACACACACACACACACACACACACACACACACACACACACACACACACACACACACACACACACACACACACACACACACACACACACACACACACACACACACACACACACACACACACACACACACACACACACACACACACACACACACACACACACACACACACACACACACACACACACACACACACACACACACACACACACACACACACACACACACACACACACACACACACACACACTCGTTGTATAGTCTCACCCAACACAAATGGTTTTTAAAACATTCTACAATTGTAACTTGTGATAAAATCTAAAACATAAGCAAGTATTTATGTTTAAGGTGAGGTGAGGTTAAGGTAAGTACTATTGCCATCTAGTGGCTATTGATATTGTAGCTTTTTATTATTTTTATACCATCGTATGTCACCAAAGTCACCACATTTTTAGGTTTTGGCTCTCTGGAATTACTGGATTTTTTTTTTACTGAAGAAATATTAAATATAACATAAAATTAAGCATATTTTACATTTAAAAATATGGTACTTTTAGAGGTAAATAAATTCATTAATATCACAAAAATCACAAAAAAGGCATACATTGATAGAATTTATTTTATCAAAGATGGTGATATAACATTAATAAAAAAAAAATTGGGATCACACCTGAGACCTTTGTGCCCAAATTTGTCCCCGAAGGTGGGATTAAGGGCTGTTATGTGAAGGGGGCTTGGGGGTTTAAGACGTTTTCAGAAATGTCAAGTTTATATGGAAGCTTGTTTTCGCGATGGAATAAAAAATTGCGAGTTTACATCTTGCAGTTCTTACCTTTTTTTTCTCAGAATGTGTGATATAGACTCAACATTCTGGGAATTGTTTTTTTCCTCAGAAAATCTCCATATACAGTAATTGGACTTTATAACTAACAATTGCAAGATTATATCTCACAATTCAGATATATTTTGTCAGAATTGCGATATATAGGCTAAACTCGCAATTGTGAGAAAAAATGTCAGAATTGTGAAATAAAAAGTTGAAATTATCTTTTAATTTTTTTAAAATTCCGTGGCAGAAACAAGCTTCCAAATGTTTCGCCAAGTTGTTCCCTGTTTTGTGTTTTAGTTATTTGGAATTTCATGTTGCATTCATCCCTGTTCTGTTCCTGTTTCCTGTGCCACATTTTGTAGTCCCTTTGTAGTTTTCTTCTTGGTTGGTTTCCTGATTGTGTCCAGTAGTGTCTTGCTAGTCTATAACCCTGCATATAACCAACTGCAGTGTTTCCTGTGTTCATTGTCTGGTCTTCTTCATGTCTATGCATGACTGTCTCGTTGCTGATCTCAGTTCTGTTCCTAGTGTTCTGTGTTTTCCTGATGTTTTGTGTTAAGTTTATACATTTATCTTTGTTAAATACTCTGTATTTGTATCCTGCCCTCCCTCGTTTGAGTTCGACCATGTTACACAAGTTTTATTTAATAATTTGAGTGATTCGTAATTTAACATGAAATAGCCTATACCCTCATTCACTATCCCTACATTACTCCACTTGAAGGAGTGAATGAAAACGAGCGAGTGAATTCAGACACTGAGTGCAGAGCGCTTTTGCATAGTTTGTACATGCTCTTTAAAACATGACAAACTGGCATCTCCAGTAGTAATGAAAAGCTTAAACTCTGTCGTGGAAAATATCATGTTAAAACTTTAATGAACTAATTTAACAATTATTAAAAAGGAATTTACCTGTGTATGATGTTACGCTGTAGCCACATTGGACCAGCGGTTTGGAAAATAGATGGATGATTCAGCCGCGGGCACATTCTCTTGGCGAAATGCAGGAATTAATTCGGCACAATTGTCACAGTGCATTATGGGTATTCTTTAGCCGTTGAGTGTACATCAGTTGTACACTCTTTGTTGTGGTGCATTATGGGATGAAATGAGTGCTCTCAGTAGGCTTGGGTACCGTCCACATTTTAACCGGTATCGGTACCCGTTTTTTGGTACTTTAGGGATGTTTACATCAATAACTATAAATAACATGTAAGTCGTGATGTTATTGACATTATGCCAGAGCTGCCCTGGTCACTGTCTACCATTGTCTGTGATGTTTGTTTACTGTAACATTTACTAGTAAATAGTAGGCTACTAGGTACTTACATTTAATTAATAAAAACAACCATATCATTTTTTTCTTTTTAATTTAATTTCTATGAAAAGATTTCCCACAAATGATGTGTTGTGTATTTTCTAGTAATCAAATGAAGACATAAGACATTCATTTAATTCATCTTTTAATTTAATTAAAGGTCCCGTTCTTCGTGTTCTTTTGAAGCTTTGATTGTGTTTACAGTGTGCAATATAACATGTGTTCATGTTTCGCGTGTAAAAAAAAAACTGTATTTTTAACACAATGTACTTATCTGTACACCGCTGTTTTCACTCTCCTAAAAACGGCTGATGACTTCCTTTATTCTATGAAGTCCCTCCTTCAGAAATACGTAACGAGTTCTGATTGTGCCAGCGGTTCCCGTGTTGTGATTTGACCACAGCTTAGTGCACGTGGCACGGTTCCTGTGTTGTGATTTGACCGCAGCTTAGCAAACGTGGCACGGTTCCTGTGTTGTGATTCGACAGCAGCTTAGCGCACGTGGAAAGGTCACGCCTCTTAACGGAAGATAAATGCGCTTAATGATCTCTACAGCGTCCCTGGGAAAGCCAAACAAAGGTGATTTGACTCCGGGATGAAAATAACAGCGTCTCGACGACATGGCGACAAACACACTCAAACGCAACACTTCCTTTTCTCCACGCGACCGTCCTCTTCTCCACGTGGGACAGCAACAAGACCACACCCCTTTTTTCGCGTATTCTTGTGGGCGTAGGTTAGTCTGTCCTACTGTTCTACTGACGTCATTTATGAAGGAAGTACCAGGATGTAGTCCAAGCCAGCCGTTCGCTGTAGGCTTTGAAAGGGAACTTCTGTTAAATAAAATATCTCGCTTGGCATTGAACTTTGAGCGTTATCATTTTACAGGTATTATTTATGCTCTAACAGCAACATTACACACTAACTAAAGTTTGAACAATGGGATCACGAAGAACGGGACCTTTAAACTTTTTTTGTCAAACAAAGTGCTGCTCAACTGAGCTTTATACGGTTCAAATTAAAACATTAAAACAGAGACGTATCTAAATTCTACTGTACAACAGTGATGTATTTGTCAAGATAAACCGGACTTTTATTTTGACAGGTTGCCGTGAAGACCTTTGAGTTTCTGTGTTTATGATATGATGGTATAGTTTTTCTCAAATGAAACGGTAAAATGCTCGTGACTCTCAGTGGCTCTGGAGATGACGTTTTGTGCGTTCATGTCCTCATATGAGACGGCAGACATGGAAACATGCGACCGTCATAGTGATAGTGAGTGCGATAGTGAGTGAGTGTGTGTGTGTGTGTGTGTGTGGTAAACCTCGCTTCTACGGCATTCATTCGCACAGAGACACGCAGGATTCGTATTTAAATAGTCTTTTTACGGTTTAATATTCACAAACACTAGTCTATCACTAGATGCGTTCTCAGGTATCGAAATTTAGATGTGTCATAAAAAAGGTATTCTTACCAAATCAATGTCAATTAGCAAAAGAAACCTTCCTTTTCTAGTTGACTGAATACCTTTTAAAGGTGCTGCTTGACAAAGCCTCGCCAGAAAGTAGAAAAGAAGAAGCTCAAAACGCTTTGAGTTTGAAGGTTATACAAGTTATAGACAGACAGTATAGGTAGGCAGCGGTATAAAGGCCTTGTTTATGCTTGATATTTAGAGTTTGAAATCACAGACATTCTGTCATTCAAAATTAAGGGGAACATCAGCCCTTAGCTGTTCTAAACTCACTATGAACCACGGCTTCATGGGTCTTATTGCTTTTATAAAATGGTTACTACATAAATAAACATACAGAAAAATAAGTTGATAAATAATAATATTTCTACCAAGCAATAATTCTACTACCAATCATTTATTCACCAATGTTTAGCAGAGTGGTTGCCAAGCAACAGACCCAGAGGTGCAGTAATAAAGTAATAAACCCCTTGAAGCCGTGGTTTACAGTGAATTTATAACAGCTAAGTGGCGTTGTTAGGCACAACATGGAGCGAGTGCCTAAAACCCCCTTAGCTGTTATAAATTCACTGTAAACCATGGCTTCAAGGGGTTTATTACTTTTATAAAACGGTTAGTCCATAAAAATGTCAATATTTATGACAGTTGCTGAGTAATTTACAACAGCTTTGAACACAGCTTAACCAATCCGAATCAAGGACCGTAACTATCCGTTTTATAATACAGATGTAATGAGGTCCTAGGTGTGTGTTTATAGAGTATTTTACAACGGTTTTGGCCGATCATAGGGACCGTAACTATTTGCTTTATAATTTGCTATTATAGATCTGTCTAATCAAACATGAAAAAACAGACCAATAATTACCATCATTAATTTATTTAAATATTTTGTGATTTTTATTGTTCATTTACAGTATAATGTTTAGTTAGAGCTACTTTTATTTCCGGCATGTTGGCTGTTTTGGTAAACCGAATAAATAATTAAAGACATGTTTGCATGTGCATACTATTGAGAATTTGTCCAATGTTATGTATAGTAATTAACTGTAGCCTACTGGGCTTTTGAATGCTTGAATCTGATTGGTTGACGAACGGTCTAAGGTCTGCAATTATTTTCAGGGAAACGCACAGCAAAAGTAGTTCCAGGCAGGTATTGACCTCATTACAGTTCAATATCATTTCGCCAAATGATTTCAGTTATTTCAAATGTCTTTACAGCCTACAACAGCAAAAGAACCAAAACCCACAATGACACTGAACAAGCATATAAAATATAGTCAAAAAAATAGGATAAAAACGACAAATTATTTCCATGTTTCCCGCACACATAACTAATGATACACACTTGCACAGAAACATGTTGTCAGCGTTGCTCATACGATTTTATCAGAAAAATTGTTTAGCAACTTAAAAGCTGCATGACATTATTCAGCGATGTAATAACGCCACTGTTCTTACAGTTTCACATTGTAGAGACACTGAACACTGTTGAGAGAACCACAGGTCTCAGGTAATTCGCATACTCTCTCTCTCTAAGAACTGCATTAGACTTGGGTTTAGATGCGGAAGAAATTAGTCCTGCACACAAGAGCATTTTAAGGACAAAAACCTGACAGATTTCTTGAAATAAATCTTCTGAACAATGTTTTGAGGTGTGGTAACTGTAGTTTAAGTGGAATAATTGACATTGAATTATAATGCATTATTTTTCTAATAATTCAATGGCCCGTCCTCAATTATTCTTTACAAAACTGTTTGTACCTTGAATGTATTTTTTCGATTAGCATTAGCTAATTTGCATTTCTCATTTGATATGCATAGAAAGGTGCCATATTTTACATGTAAACATGCCTTAGGTATGTCTTTACAAGTATGTCTATACAGTGGTGCCCAAAATAATTAGAAGACTTGGCATCTGGGAGTCGTCTTATTGGGCCTGGATTTATTTTCCAAGAGGACAATGGCCTGAAACATTCTACATTCTAGCAACTACTTGCGACGGAAGGAATCTGCTGGAACATTGAAAATGATGGCACCCTCAAAGTCAAGCCCATCGAGCACATTTAGAGTGAGTTGGAAATTAAACTGTACAGATCTATTGTACATTCAAAGGAAAGCATTTGGCTTCAGTTGCAGAAGTCATGGGACAACATTAATGTTGAAGTTCTCAGAGGAAATATATTGACACTATGCCAGAGAGATGTGCTGCTGTAAATGCGGCAAAAGGTGGACATACCAAATATTAAAGTTAAAAGTGGATAAAAACAGCACGACTCACTTCATCTGATTGGTGGTCAGAATCTTTGTGTAAATCGTTGGTAAAGCCGTTCTGACGTACATTTGCGGATTCATGGAAATGTTCGTATTTTCAAAATTGTAGAGGACATCACATTCCAGGGCCCAGTTTATGGCCGGACCCCTCTCTGCCCAAAACAGTGGACAAAGGTTTGCTACATTTTGATTGGATCTTGGTGGACTAAGACAAACAAACTGTCCAACGCCATCAGATAAAGATGCTAGGACAACAGCCCGACATCTCTTAGAGGGCAAGAAGAAGATCTCTGGTACTAAGCCAAGGAAGGACAGGACTTCTCATTGGTCCACAAGCAGTTTCTGCCCTTCACCCATTTAGAGATCATCTCTAATGTCCTGGTCTGTGACTGTCATAAAAATTCCTCAGGACCTCAGCAGTAGTGGGTGAAACAAAGAAAGACCACAGTGATCCATCCAAATCCATTCCTAACTTTGTTTGGAAACTGTAAGACTGATGTAAAATACACACATCTATTTCATACTTATTCAAAGAAATGCGTATTCTCAGTGACAGCTATTTATAAGGCAACATCTTACACAGATTCAGCTGTTAATGAAGAAATAAATGAACAGTTCAATATTTTTTCATCATGTTTGGTGTCTATTTGTTTAGAATATTGCCATTTTGGTGGTGAGAAACGCATTGGTAAACTTTAAAGACACTTTAAAGAATTCTAACTGTGTACAGTATGCAAATGAGTTCCACAGGGGAAAGAAGGGTGGGCCACTGTGCCCCCTCTGATTCCAGTGGCCAATCACAGCACTGGAATGGAGAAGCGCCAAATTGTAATCTCCTCCTCATCGGAAGGGGATAAAGGTACCCTTTCAACAGACACTCCTTGTTCTGAGTCTCCCCCCGAGAGAGACAAACAGTTCACCAAGTTCTTAGTCTGTCCACCAAGGATGAGACATTAAAGGGTTAGTTCACCCAAAAATTAAAATAATGTCATTTATTACTCACCCTCATGCCGTTCCACACCCGTAAGACCTCTGTTCATCTTCGGAACACAAATTAAGATATTTTTGATGAAATCTTAAGGCTCAGTGAGGCCTCCATAGGGAGCAAAGCAATTTACACTCTCAAGATCCATTAATGTACTAAAAACATATTTAAATCAGTCCATGTGAGTACAGTAGTTCAATATTAATATTATAAAGCGACGATAATAGTTTTAAAAATATTTAATTTTAAAATTAATTTAAATTATGAAATAATGACTTATATAGTGATAACCGATTTCAAAACACTGCTGCATGAAGCTTCAGAGCGTATCGAATCAGCGAGTCGACTCAGTGGTTTGTAGCGTCAAAGTCACGTGATGTCAGCAGTTTGGTTTGACACACACGATCCGAATCATGATTCGACTCGCTGATTCGGTACGCTCTGAAGCTTCATGCAGCAGTGTTTTGAAATAAATGCAGTTTGGTTTGACACACACGATCCGAATCATGATTCGACTCGCTGATTCGGTACGCTCCGAAGCTTCATGAAGCAAATCGGTTATCACTATATAAGTTGTTATTTCATTTTTTTTGGCGCACCAAAAATATTATTGTCACTTTATAATATTAATATTGAACCACTGTACTCTAATGGACTGATTTAAATATGTTTTTAGTACATTAATAATGGATCTTGAGAGTGTCAATTTCTTTGCTCCCTATGGAGGCCTCACTGAGCCTTCAGATTTCAACAAAAATATCTTCATTTGTATTCCGAAGATGAACGGAGGTCTTACGGGTGTGGAACGGCATGAGGGTGAGTAATAAAATACATTATTTTCATTTTTGGGTGAACTAACCCTTTAAGGCCCCATTTACACTGCATGGTTCAAGTGACCAAAATCGGGTAAGACATGTGAATGTGTAAAGCAGGAAAAAACGCATGAATTCCGATATCCTCAGATCGGATTCAGACCTCACTCATATGTGGTAATAAATCCGATATGATTCGGATACGTGCATTTGCGACTGCCATGTAAGCAGTCAAATCAGATATTCCCCAGTAAATGTGAGTCGTACGTCATTGAAAACGGGACGAATGACGTCAACTCAGGTGAACACGAACTGCGATCAAGGGCTCTCCTCTTTTTTCTCCGCGTTACGAGAGAAATGTTTTGCTGACCTTTAAAGATAGAGCGGAAAGCAAAACATTGAATAATCATTTCATCTGCATCAATTGGCATATTGTGCCATTTTACTTCCTTTTCCGAGTCAGAACGTCTTGGGCTGTTTCACCAGATACGGGTCGCTTTGATCATGATGTAAGCGGGTCGTCAAAAAAAAATATAGTCATCAAATTGGAATTGTGCATCAAGACCTGCAGTGTAAATGCGGCCTATGAGTCTTTGGTTAATCCAGAGCGACAACAAAAGATCTGAGGATCTGAGCCTTCAGCCTGTAAGGAAAGAGACTTTAACAAACACTACGTTTAGAGTTTTAGTCCAGCAAGACAGTGACGACTACAGCACGTCCCGAGTCTCCATGCCAGAGAGATCAAAGCGGATTGACCAAGTTCTGAGTGTCTGGCCCAGAGAGGCAGAAGACACACAGAGGCATTTGCAAAAAGGTTAAACTCAGGAGAGCAAACCTTCACTTCAAGGTTCCTTCATTTGCGTGTTCCAGATTAAGGACCTTCTACACCTACTTCAGGGCCTCATCTGCGTGTTACAGATTTTAGGACCCTTTGGTGCTCCAGGAGATCAGCATCCCACAGATCTTCGTGTTCAAGACTGTTGAAACGGATTCCAGCTCCTTTCCCACTGCATTGTCACCCAGCACAACCAGTGGAAGAATCGCCGCCATCGGACTGCTTACTCAACCACGTGGAACATAAATATCACTTAACCAAACCTCTTTCTAGAGACCTTGGCATTATGGTATATTATCAGTATATGATATTCTAATTTACATTAGAGGTAATATAACTGATGCTAGTTAATAACTGTAGTAAAGTTTGTTCGTACGGGAAGAAGGAGGCGGGAACCGGCGAACATTCAAAATGTTTAATCAAAAACAAACACAAAATAAAATGGCCCCCCTCGCGGCCGACTGCCGCCTACACACAAACACAACTGAACATAAAATGAAAATAAAATCTGCAGCCCCTCACGGACGACTGCAGCGTACACATAACCAAACGTAAATAAAACACAACACAAAATCCAGGCCTGGTTCTCTCTCGTCCCTCACTGTCGTCGCTCCTACTTTATACTCCCTCACTCCTCCGCGAGACCCGAGATCGCTGCAGCACGCAGCTGGCGCTCATCCTCCCTGATGAGCGCCGCCTCGTCCCGCCCTCACGGTCCCTCGACCTCGCTGCTCGCCACAATAACAATAATCATTCATTTATTAGTTTGATGCATAATAAGGTTCTTCACCTTAGTTTCAGAGAAACAACAGTTTATCTTTCCATATGATAACGCAACTCTTCCATAGCCACACTCAACTTAATCACATGTATTGTATGCATCTTATGCACTTTATTCAACTTTGGGTAATAAGCAGATTGCTGATTATTGCATTTTTATATTCAGTATACCCTACCATTAAGGTCCGCCTTTAATTGCTTCATAAGTCTTGTGTCTTCACTAATTATGGTAAGGTATATGATTATTACCAAGACCATAGCATTATAATAAAGTTTATTTCTTGCAGGAGAAAAGAAAAATATTTTGGAACAACATGAGAGTGAATAAATTATGACAGGATTTTCATTTTTCTGTGGACTATCCTTGTAAGGTATGTGTCTATATAGAAATGGACTTGAATATAAATAGCATTAGAAAAAAAAAATCTCATTAGCACTTGAACAGCAAACTGTGCATGAAGGTTTGACGTCAAACATCATTGGGACCAGGTGCCATATTTAAAAACACAATTTTGAGAGCTACAAATTAACTGAACCCTTCTCCTGAGAAAGAGCATTTTATGTGTCTCTGGGTCTCCAAGTGACTTTTATGTAGGTGCTAAAAATAAAACACTGCAGTCAGAATTGTAAGTGCACTGTGCGGAATTACACATACTGTAGAGTCTCTTCTGACCTTAAAGCGTTAAAAACGTTCCCGCGGACCTGCATTTTGCTAAGATTTAATAGGCTGTAACATGGATCAATACAAAGATTGGACATCAACATAAAATAGTGCATGTTAAGTAGGTCAGCGTCTTCAGAAGTCTTCAGTCATGATACACACCATGTGAACTTCATCCATCCATAATTAGCTATACCCTTTGCTGATACCATGGCATGACAGAAAGCGATATGGGAGTGTCTGGAGAGAAGAAAGAGATAGGAAAAGCTTTTGGAGGAGGAAATCATAGCATAGATGATTTATAACGAGAGAGACAGAATGAGCCTTTTTAAAATCCCATGTTGCACCAGCAGCTGAGCACCGGAACAGAGTATCATCAGAAATGCACAAGCACACACGCACATACACACACACACACACACGTTTGGTTTTCATGTTTTGTGGGGATCATTCACATAATGATTTTTACAATCTGTCCATTCTATCCCCTAACCCTAAACCTGCCCATCATTTTCTGCATTTTTACAGTAAAAAACAAACAAACACTTTGTATGATTTATAAGCTGAACACTTTGTATGATTTATAAGCTGTTTTCCTCATGGGGACCCACCATTTTGGATATTGCCATCTTTGTGGGGACATTTTGTCCCCATAGCGTAGGGTTTACCTGAGCCACACACATACATAGAGGCACAGACACACTCATATTTAAGCAACAACACTTCACATACACATCTGCATACATGTACACAAACACACATATATGCACATGCAAATAGATACTGTTCAGATGACTGAACTGGACATTCCTTGCTTGCCCTGCCATCTGCCTTCCCGCCTCCCTGTTTACTCATGCTGTCTCCAGGTCTGACTTGTTAGCATAATTGTCATTCCACAGTCTTTCACACTTCATCTGTCTACACTCATACAAGTCTGTCACACATGTTTCTGAATATACTGTAATTAATGGTGCTTGCTAAGGTAATGAATGTTATGTTATACGAACGTCACGGTTGTAGTTATAGGGGTAAAAATGGAAATGATCCAAGAGGTGAATAGGTGCATGTTATTTGGGGGATGGCCTTATTATTCCAGTGGTGCTGAAGAGTCCAGAGCAAGTGACCAGAATAGCTAATCAGAATTCCTATCTGCCCTGATGGATATGAATGGTACACAAATTGCATGTCTTGAAAAGGAGGAAAGCATATATTAAACTACGTGTGATTCTTCCCTGCCAGATGTTAAATGAGCAAAACTGTGCATATACTGCCATATTGATCAGACTCACCAGACCCATGTATAGGGTGTGGAAGCAAACACCTAATTAATGCCTATTAACCACCTAAAACACCATACAAATCAATGTACAATGCAAACACCCAGAACACACACACACACACACACACATCTGGTTCGCTATCTTTGTGGGGACTCTCCATAGTCAAGTCACCTTTATTTATATAGCACTTTTTTACAATGCAGATTGTTTCAAAGCAGCTTCACAGTGTTAAACAGGAAAATAATGCAACAGAATTTGATTCGGCTGTACAACCGCACTGGAGAAAACGGCGATGTCATCCAGCTCATTTCAATTATCATATAGTGACAATGCAGGCAGATCAGTAATTTAGTTGAAAATGTATTTGAATATTTAGTGTCCCCAACTGAGCAAGCCAAGCCAAAGCGACAGTGGCAAGGAATCAAAACTCCATCAGGTGGCATAATGGAGAAGAAAAAACCTTGGGAGAATACAGGCTCAGTCAGGGTGCCAGTTCTCCTCTGGCCAATGAACAAACAGTATATGATTATGATTCGGAATATTCGAAAGATTGGAGTCATCACGCCGGAGACAGATTTATTGAGGATGGCGTGTCAATGAGGCAATTATTAGATAGGAATATTCGAAAGATCGGAGTCATCACGCCAGAGACGGGTTTATTGAGGATGTTGTGACGATGAGGCAATTATTAGATAGGAATATTCAAAAGATCGAAGTCATCACGCCAGAGACGGGTTTATTGAGGATGGCGTGTCAATGAGGCAATTATTAAATAGGAATATTCGAAAGATCGGAGTCATCAAGCCAGAGACGGGTTTATTGAGGATGTCGTGGCGATGAGGCAATTATTAGATAGGAATATTCGAAAGATCGGAGTCATCATGCCAGAGACGGGTTTATTGAGGATGTCATGGCGATGAGGCAATTATTAGATAGGAATATTCGAAAGATCGGAGTCATCATGCCAGAGACGTGTTTATTGAGGATGGCGTGTCAATGAGGCAATTATTAGATAGGAATATTCGAAAGATTGGAGTCATCAAGCCAGAGACGGGTTTATTGAGGATGTCGTGGCGATGAGGCAATTATTAGATAGGAATATTCGAAAGATCGGAGTCATCACGCCGGAGACGGGTTTATTGAGGATGTCGTGGCGATGAGGCAATTACTAGATAGGAATATTCGAAAGATCGAAGTCATCACGCCAGAGACGGGTTTATTGAGGATGTTGTGTTGATGAGGCAATTATTAGATAGGAATATTCAAAAGATCGGAGTCATCATGCCGGAGACGGGTTTATTGAGGAATGTTGTGGCGATGAGGCAATTATTAGATAGGAATATTCGAAAGATCGGAGTCATCATGCCAGAGACGGATTTGTTGAGGATGGCATGTTGATGAGGCAATTATTAGATAGGAATATTCGAAAGATTGGAGTCATCATGCCGGAGACGGGTTTATTGAGGAATGTTGTGGCGATGAGGCAATTATTAGATAGGAATATTCGAAAGATCGGAGTCATCATGCCAGAGACGTATTTGTTGAGGATGGCATGTTGATGAGGCAATTATTAGATAGGAATATTCGAAAGATCAGAGTCATCATGCCGGAGACGTATTTGTTGAGGATGGCATGTCGATGAGACAATTATTAGATAGGAATATTCGAAATATCGGAGTCATCACGCCAGAGACGGATTTATTGAGGATGGCGTGTTGATGAGGCAATTATTAGATAGGAATATTCGAAAGAGCGGGGTGGTGGTCCCTCTTTTTAAGAAGGGGGACCGGAGGGTGTGTTCCAACTATAGGGGGATCACACTTCTCAGCCTCCCCGGGAAAGTCTATGCCAGGGTACTGGAGAGGAGAATTCGGCCGATAGTGGAACCTCGGATTCAGGAGGAACAATGTGGTTTTCGTCCTGGTCGTGGAACACTGGACCAGCTCTATACCCTCTACAGGGTGCTGGAGGGTTCATGGGAGTTTGCCCAACCAGTCCCCATTTGTTTTGTGGATTTGGTGAAGGCATTCGACTGTGTCCCTCGCGGCGTCCTGTGGAGGGTGCTCTGGGAATATGGGGTCCGGGGTCATTTGCTGAGGGCTGTCCGGTCTCTGTATGACCGAAGCAGGAGTTTGGTCCGCATTGCCGGCAGTAAGTCAGACTTGTTCCCGGTGCATGTTGGACTCCGGCAGGGCTGCCCTTTGTCGCCGGTTCTGTTCATAATTTTTATGGACAGAATTTCTAGGCGCAGCCAAGGGCCGGAGGGTGTCAGGTTTGGGGACCACACGATTTTGTCTCTGCTCTTTGCGGATGACGTTGTCGTATTGGCCCCTTCTAACCAGGACCTTCAGCATGCACTGGGATGGTTTGCAGCCGAGTGTGAAGCGGCTGGGATGGGGATCAGCACCTCCAAATCCGAGGCCATGGTCCTCAGTCGGAAAAGGGTGGCTTGCCCACTTCAGGTTGGTGGAGAGTTCCTGCCTCAAGTGGAGGAGTTCAAGTATCTAGGGGTCTTGTTCACAAGTGAGGGGAGGATGGAACGGGAGATTGACAGACGGATCGGTGCAGCTTCTGCAGTAATGCGGTCGATGTACCGGTCTGTCGTGGTGAAGAAAGAGCTAAGCCGTAAGGCGAAGCTCTCAATTTACCGGTCAATCTGCGTTCCTACTCTCACCTATGGTCATGAGCTTTGGGTCATGACCGAAAGGACAAGATCCCGGATACAGGCGGCCGAAATGAGCTTTCTCTGCAGGGTGGCTGGGCGCTCCCTTAGAGATAGGGTGAGAAGCTCAGTCACTCGGGAGGAACTCGGAGTAGAGCCGCTGCTCCTCCACATCGAGAGGGGACAGCTGAGGTGGCTCGGGCATCTGTTCCGGATGCCTCCTGAACGCCTTCCCGGGAAGGTGTTTCGGGCATGCCCAACCGGGAGGAGGCCCCGGGGAAGACCAAGGACACGCTGGAGGGACTATGTCTCCCGGCTGGCCTGGGAACGCCTCGGTGTCCCCCCGGAAGAGCTAGAGGAAGTGTCTAGGGAGAGGGAAGTCTGGGCATCTCTGCTTAGACTGCTGCCCCCGCGACCCGGCCCCGGATAAAGCGGAAGAAGATGGATGGATGGATGGATGGATGGATGGAATATTCGAAAGATCGGAGTCATCACGCCGGTGACTGGTTTATTGAGGATGTTGTGTTGATGAGGCAATTTCAGGGGGGAGTCTAATTGACACGGTCTCTGCAGACACACTTCAGTGATGTGTTGGTCATGTCTTGGCACAGGTCCACCATCTGACCTGGATACGGCCCGGATCGGGTTGACTGCAGTAGACCTTGGGATAAACAGAGAGACTAACATTAGCGTAGATGCCATTCTTTTTATGATGTAAAGAGTACATCAGGTGTTATGGGAAGTGTTTCTGGTTCTGGTTGACCTAGTAAATGCAGCCTAAAACAATCATTTAACTGATTTGAATAATATCAATTAAACATGTTCTATTTGTATGCCTTAGTAAAGAGATGTGTTTTTAGTCTAGATTTAAACTGACAGATTGTGTCTGCTTCCCGAACAATGCTAGGAAGAGTGTTCCAGAGTTTAGGTGCTAAATAGAAAAAAGGATCGACCGCCTGCAATTGATTGAGTATAATGCGTTAAGAGCTCACTAAAGTACTGGGGAGGTAAACTATTTAGTGCTTTGTAATTAATACATTTAAAAATGTATGCAAAGTTTAATAGGGAGCTAGTGCAGTGGTTATAATCGCTTATAATTTACAAAAAAAAATCCATTACATATGGTTATCCGTATCGGAAATTGCAAAAAAAGTAGAAACTATATTTATAGAATCAATATCTATAGAAATCTATAGGTGAACCAAATTATTCATTGATTAACCATGAAGATCAGTTGGAAATAATAGACAAATGTATTAAACTGAATGAGAAGAGATCCAAATCAAAAGTTTGATAGTAAGAGCTTTATGAAAGGCAGTTACTGTGAATTAAACATTTATATAGATGAAACAGTTATTTTGTGTAGTGAAAAGGATACTTTGTGGTTTTGTGTATTGTACACAACTGAAAATATGAAAGGTTTGAAAACAAAAATGCACTTTTGATGATCTGTTGTAATATTGGTATTATTTTTTATGAAAATATACACCTTGCTTGTGAAAATAGTACCAAAGCGAATAAATAACTGTAATAATCTTTAAATATTTTAAATTAAATTGGTTTAGTAGACTGTTCAGATTATTATCTTTTGGTGCTGACCAGCATATAGTATAGTTCAAGAAGGAATGAAGTCTACAATTAATCCACACTCTGATCAACATAATCATAACAGTTGGAACAGGGAGAAAACATGTAGGTGAATCTATACTAAAATCAATGTTACGAACTTGCAATCATTTTGTTCTGAACTAAATTGCTCCATTTCAGTTCAGGCTTGTGAAGATTGCTGTTGATGTGAGGGAAGAACATTACAATCTAAACCTGACTATAAACATAGTCAACTTTATTATTTTGGATACTCTAGTGTACAATTCTGTCTGTGGCCATGTTTCTGAACTAATAAAAAAGGAAGACACAAAAAAATCTTGGTTGTTTGGGTTTCGGAGAATTGATGAAAATAAGAAATAATCATTTGGTTTAGCTACCAATAGCCTATAACCTGCCCTTATTTGGTACTTAATTTTATCCCAAGTAATAAAGAATCAATGACTTTCACCTGTGACATATTGATTGAGTGAATTGGCAGGTGCAGAGAAAAATGTTGCTTGTCATGAGAAAGGTGAAGCCATGCTGATTTACATCTGTATAAATTTGCAGGGTAGCACCCTAAAGTGTCATTGAAACAAGCTTGGCAATAATGGGGTTTTGGCAAGTTGGATTTGGATTGGTGTTTATTGTTACTCTTGGATTGTCTGATGCACAATGGAGAGCAAGAGCAGCACACAGTCGCAGTCCAACTGAGTTTAGGCCTAGGGCATTAGCTCAAGCTTCTCAACAGGCTGATTCCAGGATGTCTGTGGTTCCCAGTAAACCTGTAGTTGCACCACAAACGTTCCCTGCTCAGTTTCCCATCCAGACACCAGTTAGGACTGACTTTGGAAAGCCTTCTCAAGATCTTATGGGCGTTCAATCAAAAGAGATGTTGCAGGGTCCAGTGGCGAAACTGGCGTGGAGCTTTCCAAGTCTACCAGAGGAACCACAGCAACCCGACGTTCCTTTTGAGTTGCCGCATCCTATCCCTGCCAGCAGTGTCGCTGCTCAGTGTGGAGAGAATTCACTACATGTGGAAGTGATGAAGGACTTCTTTGGGACTGGAATCCCACTGTTGTCCTCTGCTTTTACACTGGGAGGCTGCACTGCAACTGGAGAGGATCCTTCTGCTCAAGTGCTCATCTTTGAGTCTGAACTGCATGGATGTAGCAAGCACATCAATGGTAGGGTTTTATTTTGATGTTACTCACAGGGACCGTTCAAAAATATCCATGATTGTATACTATTAACTTTCTTTTTAGGGGACTGAGGATGAGCTTGTCTACACGTTCAACATTATCTACACCCCACGAGCGGTTTAATATGGTGTTCCTATTGTCAGGAGCAGTAGTGCGGCGGTTGGCATCGAGTGTCATTTATCCAAGGTGAGGATTCAATTATTTGAGATTCATTGGATCTGCTGATCCCACCATTTATAGACATGAGATGATCGTTTGTTTAACTCCTACAGAACACAATGTGAGCAGCCATGCGTTAATGCCCACTTGGATCCCATATACCTCAACTAAGGTTGCAGAGAAAGCCTGTGTCTTCTCCCTCAAGCTCATGACTGGTTGGTGTATCCCAAATTGATCTGTAGCATGCTTGTGAACCTGTGCTAAGACTCTTTCTTTTCAGATGACTGGCTATTTGAGCGACCTTCTAACCAGTACTTCCTGGGTGACGTGATAAATCTTGAAGCATCAGTGCGTTTGTACAGCCATGTTCCTGTCCGTGTGTTTGTGGACAGCTGCGTGGCTACTGCAGTCCCTGATATCACTTCTGTCCCCAGATACCCATTATTCTCAATAAAGGAATAAGAGGTGCTACCTCATGTATATCAGCTTCCAGAAGGGTTGTAGGTTTTCTAACTGGGTTCTGTTTACAGGTGCCTGGTTGATGCCAAGCTCACAGGCTCCACGTCTCACTTTATGCCTCGGACTCAAGGTGATAAGCTATGGTTTCAACTAGAGGCATTCAGATTCCAACAAACAGACGGTGGACTGGTGTGTATGTTTTAGTTGTGCAACTCTTTGTATGATATGCTACCATGGTGTACAAACAATTGTCTTTTTCAGGTCTACATCACATGCATTTTGAAGGCGGCTGCAGCAGCCCCAAGTTCTGAGCAAAAAGCTTGTTCATTCTCTGCTAATGGGTATGTTGCCTGCTAGATGGGTGTACAGGTATATTAGTTGTCGTCATCTTAACTGAAGGTGTTTCTTGTCAGTTGGGTGTCTGCAGATGACTCTGACCAGGTGTGTGGCAGCTGTGACACCACTTGTAGCATCAGAAGTGGAAGTGATCGGCTGCTTACGGGTATGGACTAACTCTAATGTTGTTGTCTTTCATGGCTTTAGTTCTCACTAATCATGTGTTCCTCAGATCTACGATGGGAAAAGGCATCTGTTGGCCCCATCAATGTTAAGGACTATGGCCAAAAATAACAAGGGCCATGTGATTCAAGTCAACTTTATTTATATAGCGCTTTTAACAATGCAGATTGTTTCAAAGCAGCTTTACAGTGTTAAACAGGAAAATAATGCAGCATAATTTTATTCAGCCGTATAGCCATTCTGGAGAAAATGGTGATGTCATCAGTTCATTTCAGTTATCATACAGTGGCAGTGTGGGCTTTAGATCAGTAATTTAGTTTATATGGTTAATTTAGTTTAATAATTAGATTTGGAAATTTCGTTGAAAAATTTAGTGTCCCCAACTGAGCAAGCCAAGCCAGAGGCAATAAAAAAAAATCTTAAAAGCTCTGTGTATGGTCTTTACTGGCACAATACTGAACATGTCTATCCCGTTTGCATGATTTGACTGTTCTAAATTGCACCACAAAATGCCTTTTTACTATTGGTCTGTGTGGGGACTGATATTTTGTTCAAGTCATTTGTAGGGCTAGGCTTAGTACAACACTAAAGGGCGTTTCAATGGCATTGCATCCTTTCTTGTGCTTAGTGGATACTTTTGCTCTTATATTTTTGGGGATTCAAGCCAAGTGGCAACCTCCTGCAGTCTCTCTTGAAGCCAACACGGAAGTGACTTAAAATGCAACTTATCGACTGGCTGCTAGAGACGGGCTCTAAAAGGGACTCAAATCTGTATTTCCCCATGTTAAAATGCCCAACTTTATAGCCTGGTACAAAAAGTGGTTTTGGTCTATACAGCTAATTTTGCCCTTCTTGACAATTTAAATTGATATTGAGCCTCTGCATAATTAAGGGCGTAGCCATTTGAGTGGCAGGTCCATTGTTGCTATGGTTGAGCTAGGTGGGCCTGGTTTCAGCAACCAGGCACCTCAGCTCCACCCACATCCTGCCTCTGCCCATTTTCAGTTATCTGTGAGTGGGGCGCAGTGCCAAGATGGCACTGGCCAACTTCAGGCTTCAAAATCCCTCCTGCAGTGTGTGCAAACCTGGTGAAAAACTACAGGAAACATTTGACCTCTGTAATTGCAAACAAAGGCTACTGTACCAAATATTAACATTGATTTTCTCAGGTGTTCAAATACTTATTTGCAGCTGTATCATACAAATAGTTAAAGAAAACAAAAACATACATTGTGATTTTTTTTGGGGGGGGATTTTTTTATTTTTTAGGTTGTCTCACAGTGGACATGCACCTACGATGACAGTTTCAGACCCCTCCATGATTTCCAAGTGGGAGAACTTGCAAAATATCAGGGGTGTTCAAATACTCATTTTCCTCACTGTATGGGATCCAAGTGGGCATTAATGCATGGCTGCTCACATTGTGTTCTGTAGGAGTTAAACAAAGTCATCTCATGTCTATAAATGGTGGAATCAGCAGATTCAATGAATCTCAAATAATTTAATCCTCACCTTGGATAATGACACTCGATACCAACCACCGCACTACTGCTCCTGACAATAGGAACACCATATGAAACCGCTTGTGGGGTGTAGATAATGTTGAATGTATAGACAAGCTCATCCTCAGTCACCTAAAAAGAAATTTAATAGTATACGATCATGGATATTTTTGAACGGTCCCTGTGAGTAACATCAAAATAAAACCCTACCATTGATGTGCTGCTGCATCCATGCAGTTCAGACTCAAAGATGAGCACTTGAGCAGAAGGATCCTCTCCAGTTGCAGTGCAGCCTCCCAGTGTAAAAGCAGAGGACAACAGTGGGTTCCCAGTCCCAAAGAAGTCCTTCATCACTTCCACATGTACTGAATTCTCTCCACACTGAGCAGCGACACTGCTGGCAGGGATAGGATGCGGCAACTCAAAAGGAACGTCGGGTTGCTGTGGTTCCTCTGGTAGACTTGGAAAGCTCCACGTCAGTTTCGCCACTGGACCCTGCAACATCTCTTTTGATTGAACGCCCATAAGATCTTGAGAAGGCTTTCCAAAGTCAGTCCTAACTGGTGTCTGGACGGGAAACTGAGCAGGGAACGTTTGTGGTGCAACTACAGGTTTACTGGGAACCACAGACATCCTGGAATCAGCCTGTTAAGAAGCTTGAGCTAATGCCCTAGGCCTAGACTGTGTGCTGCTCTTGCTCTCCATTGTGCATCAGACAATCCAAGAGTAACAATAAACACCAATCCAAATCCAACTTGCCAAAACCCCATTATTGCCAAGCTTGTTTCAATGACACTTTAGGGTGCTACCCTGCAAATTTATACAGATGTAAATCAGCATGGCTTCACCTTTCTCATGACAAGCAACATTTTTCTCTGCACATGCCAATTCACTCAATCAATACGTCACAGGTGAAAGTCATTGATTCTTTATTACTCAGGATAAAATTAAGTTCCAAATAAGGGCAGGTTTTAGTGGTAGCTAAACCAAATGATTATTTATTATTTTCATAAATTCTCCGAAACACGAACAACCAAGTCTTTTTGTGTCTTCATTTTTGATTAATCCAGAAACATGGCCACAGACAGAATTGTACACTAGAGTATCAAAAATAATAAAGTCAAGTATGTTTATAGTCAGGTTTAGATTGTAACAAGCGTTCTTCCCTCACATCAACAGCAATCTTCGCAAGCCGGAACTGAAATGGAGCAATTTAGTTCAGAACAAAATTAAGGCAAGGTCATAACATTGATTTTAGTATAGATTCACCTAAATGTTTTCTCCCTGTTCCAACTGTTATGATTATGTTGATCAGAGTGTGGATTAATTGAAGACTTCATTCCTTCTTGAACTATACTATATGCTGGTCAGCACCAAAAGACAATAATCTGAACAGTCTACTAAACCAATTAAAAATATTAACAACAGGAAAAAAGGTTGGCATGCCCAGTGCATTGTTTAAAATGTTTGTCCCTAGTATCTTAATGAGTCATGGGTGTGTTTTGGCCGTAACGTGTAATAAACCAATCAGAGTCTTATCTCCCATTCCCTTTAAAAGCCAATTGTGCTTGCACCATGGCGGATTCGCTATTTACATTATTTGCTGCTGCGCATCCCTGTGTGTATAACAAGCTGAGTGTATGCACGTTATGCACCCGCCTATAGAGATCGCTAAGACATGTGACCAACTGGGCGGTAACGTCATCAGAATGCAAAGAATTATGGGTATGTTTGGCCCGTTTACATGGCCTGGCATAGCAGGTTAGTGTTCTGGCATGAAAATAATAAAAAATTAGAGAGAAAAACAGAATATAATCCTACAAAATGCAGCAGGCTAAAGAAAACATTGTCAGACCATATCGCCTAAAACTAAATCCTAATGCAAAGACGAGATATGATGAGAAAATAAAGGGAATCAAAGGACTGGATCCTTACGAGCTGAGCGACTGGTCAGGGACGTCAAACTGTTGCCCAACTTCCAGCACCCATATATATATATATATACAACTACATATTAAGTGTTGTGCGTTCACACACACGCGAAGTTTTCAGAATTCAAGTCGCTGCAGTCTTTTTTACATATGGATGGGTCCAGGACCTGGAGATTGTAAAAGTGGGGCAGAAAACTGTCGTCCGTTCAATGTTATGCTAATGTTTTAAGCACCACACTCCTCGCTCTCTCTCATCTATCTGCATGCAGTCCGAATTGAACAAACCTGCGTGCGTGTGAGGCTGGCTACACACACACACGTGTGTTTTATTTCGGCTCTCCCGACGCCTATCTTTCACGCAACACGTTGGAAGCGTTTAACATGAAGTATAGGCCTTCCACTTCGTCACCTAGCAGCAGCATCGCCGCGTCAGACACGCTTCTGGTGTGCAAAGACACAGAAAACGCCACGATTGCAGTGTGTAGCCGGCCTGAGAGAGGGGGGCGCGGAACAGTGGACACATAAAAATATACTCCGTCATTTTGTTCATACAGGACATCATTCAAACGGCAAAGTGTTTACTTATATTTGTATACCTCGTTCTTAAGCTTTATGCCACTTCTATCGTGAGAACGACTATTGCAGTTTATAACACAGTAGGTAGACGGCATCTTGAACACTGCGTTCTTGCCTCCATGCATAGAAGACTGGCGCCCGTTTGTGCCGCGGATTCCCAAAATGCTTTGCGTTTACCACTGGGAAAACGTCATGATGACGACACATTAGCAATCTCTATAGGCGCATATTACTAACGCACCCTTTAAATAACATAAAAAATATTTTGGAATTGACCAGGATTTTGTTGGTTAATGGCACAGTCTATTTCAGTTGCCTTAAAATAGCAACGCGTCAACAATGCGCCTGAACACACCTAATTTTTAGACCAGCATGCCCATTTACCAACAGAAACCTGTATTTTTTGTGTTAATTAAAGGCCGTGTTTGTAATATGCACCGATAGGTGGGTGCACAACAGACGCACACTCTGCTTAGCAGCACACAAACATTTTTAAATAGTAAAAATTAAAGAAAAGCATTCAGTCTTCCTGCTTGCAAATTCCGCCATGGTGCAAGCACAACTGGCTTTTAAAGGGAATTGGGAGATGAGGCTCTGGTTTATTGTACATTACACCCAAAACACACCCATGACTCATTAAGAGACTAGGGACAACCCTTTTGGAGGGTTGCAACCCTTTCTGGTGCAAGTGCCATGCACAGGAGGTTGTATCGGGGCCTGGGGGCTTGAGCCCCTGCCCCTTTAACCGTGAAAGTGAATGTGCCCTTTTCGTGAAAGTGCCCTTTTCGATCGTACCGCGATTTCAAATTTCTACCAGAGACGATTTAACCAACACCCCATTAAAAAGGGTGGCCGTTCAAATGCCTGTGCCACATGTGTTATTATTCAGGTAACTAGCTGTCAACATGTCAGCAGCTGACACATGTGTGCTACAGTAAGAGTAGAGAAGATATCAATCAAAGATGTGTGGCGGCTGATTCTGCACATTTCACAGAACTGTTGTTCTGCCATGACAGTAGGCAGCTGACCTGAAAGAAAACACTGGCTCTAAATAACCATTTACATGTCAAAGCAGTGGCAGATGGTTATACATTGCTCTGTTTAATGAACTGAATTCGACTTCGACTTCAGAGAGCTTGCACAGCGAGAAGCTTTTGGGTTCACAGGCATACAGTATGTTTCAGCTCCAAATCTCTTAAGGCTCTTTCACAGCAGTCACATTGGATAGATTTCCTCAGTACAGCTTTTTACAGAGCATAGATCAGACAATACCATACTTTTGCTTTTCAAACATATTACAGATTAAGAGAAAATATGCATCTGCAAATGCACAAAAAATCTACATCTACAATCATTGATACATCACTAGTAAAAGAACATTTTCTCTCTCCTTCAGTGTCTTTGTCTTTGTGTCCTTGTGGCTTCAGCTGCATTTAAAGCGCTATAATGATAATTTAAACTGCAAAACTTCCCACACAACCACCATAAAACTGGAGCTACAAGAGAGCTAGAGAGCTCTGTCATCCTTGTTTGATCTCCTTTTCCTCATACTGTATGCAACACCTACACACAGTCAGTCTTTTTCACTTTTTTTTCTTACATAGCTAAATGTCTAAGGAATCTTGAATGCATAAATAGGTGAATCTCACTTGGTAAAAACTGTCAAAAAAAATCAGGTTATATTTATTTGACTAAAATAAAGAACTATTTTGGTCGTATTATCTAAAAAAAAAAATCTGTTTAAGGAAAATCTGTTTTTTTTTTTTTTACATATAGTTCTATTTAAAACCATATCATCGCAGAGAACACTTTTATATGTTGACGTGGTTCTTTGAGTTAAAGAGATAGTTCATCCCCAAATGTAAATTATGTCATTAATTACTCACCCTCATATCATTCCAAACCCGTAAGACGTTCGTTCATTTTCGGAAAACAATTGAAGATCTTTTTGATGAAATCTGAGAGCTTTCTGTCCCTCCATTGACAGATAAACAACTACCACTTTGACTCTTCAAAAAGTTAATAAAGAGATCGTAAAAATGTATCCATATGAATTGAGGCGTTAAGTCAAAATTTTCTGAAGAGACTTTATATGATGAACAGATTGAATTTAAAGGGTTACTTCAGCGATTTAGCATTAAGCTTTGTATCAGTAGAAACCTGGTAGTATATTCAAATTATGGATTTTTCCCCCTCATGTCCCCCTGAGACGAGAGAATTATGCATTTTATTTCTGGAAAAAATCCTCAGATGACGCAAATATCGTCATTTTGCATCATCTGAGGATTTTTTGGCCAGAGGCTAGAGACTACAGCCACTATTTCCGCATGTTTTCAACCTGCCCATAGGGGAGAGATCTCACTCACAGAATGTAAATGCACACGGCCACTCGGATCGGGCATCAATAACGGAGCGGTGCGGAGCAAAGTGAGTGTTTCTATTTTTCAATGAATTCCTATGAAAGTTATCCATGTGCGATCTGAAAACGCGCCAGACTGGAAACACGTCATGCTTACCTCAGCTTTGCTCAGCTCTTCTCGTGATGAATGAAATCTGACTCCTGCTGCGTTTGAGACGTGACTTTCGTTCGGCTCACTCACACGTAAATGAAAAGACACGTTCAGTTTTTAATTGTAGTGTTTATTCTCTAACTGAACAAAATGATTGCATAACTATGAAAAACAAAACGACGGTGGGCGTGGTGTAATGGTGGGCAAGTGATAACTAGTAGCCGGAGCTTGGGAGTGGCCTCGTTGGGCAGCGAAGCAAGTGCATTCTGGGAGTTGTCTTTCATCCAGTTGTCTTTTCTCAGTCTAGAAGGCACCAAATTCAAAAATAATTTCACATTTCTACTGCGTAAATGACCCAGTTTAAATACACATTAATCTTCCCAGCGTTGAAGTACCCCTTTAAGCTTTTATTCACATTTAAAGCTGCAGTCCATAAGTTTTGCCTCTTTGTCGCCATCTCTGTTTGAAACCTGCAATTGCAGTTATTTGCATAATTATCATCTTTATGTGGGTTGTGCATCGGTATGGCTCATCAGTGTGGATTAATCTAATGTTTTCAGGAGTATGTGTGGTTGTCAGTCACCGCACCGGTGTCGATACTGTACTTCAAAATCACAAATTCTACATCTTGGAAGTATGACCAAACCATGCAAATTCTTGTTATTGTTATACTTTGTTCTCAAATTGTTAATGTTAACAACATCAACATTGCGTGACTACGTGTATTTTGTGTGTAGCGTTACCTGTAGATTTAAATTTGTGTACAGTCTAATCTTTTGCTTTTGACTATAGGTGAATCTCCAGTTGTCACTGATGAGTGTCGTTTGGACCTTTCTGGATTACAATCTGCCATCAAAATGATACGTTTAATTATTCCATCTGCTGTGATAAAAGGCTATAAATGATCCGCCACCTGCAGCATCCTCACATGCGATACTACTACTAGCCAGGAATCCTTCTTTATGTATACAGACGTGACGTAGGGGAGCGCGGGGCACAACCTAACCCGGTGTTTGTTGTAACACTCATGTTTTAACCCTTTCCACACATGCCAGAATGACGAAACTTAGTGTATTTGCTAGTTGCCATATCAACATTATTTAGAGAAAAAATAGCGCTAAAATTAAAAAATCTCTGGAAGATATTACTGAACATGTATTTAACCATAGCAAAAGTAAATTTCTTACTTACGTTTAGTTTTCATCTCTGTTTTTTGTGTTTATTTAAAATAGGACAAATCAGATATTATTTTAATCTTATATCTGTTATTTAACAGTTGAGATGGTTCTTTAATGCTGATCTAACCAGCAGAAGTCACGAGCCGCTATTTAAATCCCAGTTGTGCAGGTGGGGTGTGTTGTAACACTGCATTACAATGAGCCCCTATTAGAAATATGCCATTATATTCTATACTTTTATGAATTCTTTTGAGAAACCGTGAGAAAAGGGTGAATACTGATTGAGAGTTAATGTTCAGAAGTTATTAATTATTATGTTTTTAACTATGCTGTAAAGCTGTATTTAGCGATGTGTTTGTTGTCAAACTCAAAAATGAGTATATTTTTAATGATTAAAAAAATGCCATTATTTTATTTTAAAAAGTTAATAATTGTATTTTGTTGACAAAATATTTTAGTTTGTCTTGTATATTTTTTTTGATTATATCAGGTAACATTTTAAGCTGTCATTTGGTCATGTTACAATGTGCCCCACCCACATGTTACAATGTACCCCACCTACGGGGCATGTTGTC
This sequence comes from Romanogobio albipinnatus, assembly GCA_023566225.1. Classification (NCBI taxonomy): domain Eukaryota; kingdom Metazoa; phylum Chordata; class Actinopteri; order Cypriniformes; family Gobionidae; genus Romanogobio; species Romanogobio albipinnatus. Next base: position 62,202,469 of record CM042242.1, on the reverse strand, counting down.
ACATTTCACTTCCATTCTTCCGGGATAAATCAAGAAAAAAGTATACACTGTATTAATGAAACAAAACCACATAATTGTACTAGACATGTGGGGAATTAATGTGGGAAGAAATAAATACTCTGAACTCCAAGTGGATTTACACAAACTGAGAAAGTCAAAAAGCGTTAGGTTGTGCCCCGCTCTCCCCTAATGACGCAAAGACGAACCCGCCATGCTCGAATTTCCCGTTGAAAGCTATCAGTACCACTCAAATAATAACACATTATTACAAGCTTACCGTTGTGAATCGGGCTAAGGTGGAGGTAGTTTTGAACACAGGCTGATTACTTGCTAAAAACAAAACAAAAATGTTGGGATATTTTTTAACCAAAAAAAGTTACAGATTGCAGCTTTAAGTTTGTGATGTAGTACAACAGCAATTAGTACAACAGCAATTAGCCTATACATTTTGGAAGTGGCGGTGTTTGTTTGAACTGACTTTAATTCATGCTAATTTAACTAAAAAAAATGCTTGTATCAGCATAGGATGGCTTTAATTATTGTGCAGAAAAAAATATATTTTTCCATATTAATGGTCCTACATTAGGCTTCAGTTGTTTCACACAAAATATTATTTCACGAGTTCACACTTACATCAAATTAAATAGAGTAAAGATTCTGCATATTTGGCATGCTGTCCGGGGGAGGGCTCCGGGCTCGGAATTTTGGCCCGAACCCAGAGTATCCCCCCGTGATAAAGATAATCTAGAACTAGACTGTTGACGTCTAATGAGAGTTTATAAAAATCAAAGTGAGGAGATGGGGTGGTGGAGGGATGCTAAAATAAAAACGGTCAAGAAGGTAAATATGCTGTATATATATACACACACCTCTTATCGTTGATTAAATCGATTGGCTTGATGTGCTCCACATGTGTTTAATTAGGCTTAATTATCTGAGGGTGCTCCACTTGTGTTTAGTTAGGTTTAATTATCTGAACGTGCTTCTCCCGAAATTTGTTAATAAAACATCACTTATTTTCTTTTTTCATTATGAGATGATGACCCACGTTTTTTCCATGAGAATCACCCATTTACACACTCATATTCACATACTTTACTCAGAATTGGACAAACAGAATAACAATAGTACATTTGAGATAATAAAATAATATAATCCAATAGCAGTTGTTTTGCAATCAAATATTGTCAAATAATCAAACACACACACACACAAAAACAGACCTTCCACACGTTACTGGCAAATGAGGGCTGGATGAGATCAGTCAGCAGAATAGATGGATACTTCGCTCCCATCCTGAGAAAGGGAAAGAGAAAAAGGGATGCTAAACCAGGCACACTCTCAATCAACTAGCTTTCATGCGTGGGAGAGCAGCAAGGGCAGTTCCATTAGCTCAGAAGCACTTATATCCCCCAACAAACACACGCCACCCACTCTCCTACAACAACACGCTTGTTTGAATATTCAATTCACACAGGCTCGCCTTAATTAAGCATTTCATTAGCACATATGACGCAGAGCGATTCAATATGATACAGGGGTACACCTGTGTTCCTAATGGCTGTCAGATGTAGTATGCTGAGTAAAAGAGCTTCAAAGCTTATTGTATACATTAGCGATTGGTTTAATACTTGTTGTTCATACAATGCCACACTGAAAATATATGGTGAATGTGATTTCACCAAGTGCAACATGTTCCTGGATTAACATCTAATCAACCAATCAGATTTAAGAGACAAATGTACAGTTTATGTAAAGTTTAGACTCACACCCAGGGTTAGGTGCTTCAACATCAGTGTTACTCACCTATCATTTCCCTCTGATTGTAGGGGGGTAACGTATTGGTAGGAGGTAGAGATTTAGGACAAGTTTAATTTTCTGACAACTGTTGTAACTAGGGTTGGGTACCGAACTACTGAGTACCGATTCACATTAAATCAATCGTTACCAAATTTCAGTACCTGAGAACGCATCTGGTGATATAGACTAATGCCTGTGAATATTAAACCGCAAAAAGACTATTTAAATAAGAAACATGCGAGTGTCTGTGCGAATGAATGCCGTATACGCGCGGTTTACCTCAAACACTCAGAATCGCGTGTGTGACAGTCGCATGTTTCTATCTCTGCCGTCTCATATGAGGACATGAACGCACAAATGTCATAGTCACTTCATGAGCATTTTACTGTTTCATTTGAGAAAAACTACCATCATATCATAAACACACAGAAACTCAAGATCTTCATGGCAACCCGTCAAAATAAAAGTTCGGCCTAACTTGACAAATACATCACTGTTGTACAGCAGAATTTAGTTACGTCTCAATGTAATCATAATACTAACATTAATGTAATAATAATAAATTATTAAAATCATTTTATTTTTAAGTAATAAATAAAAACATTTCTTCATGTTTTAATTTGAACCGTATAAAGCTCAGTTGTGCAGCACTTTGTTTGACAAAAAAAAGTTTAATTAAATTAAAAGATAGATTAAATTAATATACAAAATACACAACACATAATTTGTGGGAAATCTTTTCATATAAATTAAATTAAAAAGAAGAAAATATGGTTGTTTTTTTTATTAATTAAATCAAGTACCCAGTAGCCTACTATTTCCTAGTAAATATTGCAGTATACAAACATCACAGACAATGGCAGACAGAGACCATAATGGCATAATGTTAATAACACTTCTATAAACGACTTAGTTTTTTTACAGTTTGTTACAATTGATGTAAACATCCCTAAAGTACCGAAAAAAGGTACCGTTGGGTAAAGGTACCAGTACCGATACCGGTTAAAATGTGAACGGTACCCAACCCTAGTTGTAACCCACTGTAGTCAGGTTGACTTGATTCATACTAATGGATATCATTTTACTTGAATAAAACCAGTTCATGTATCTATGATTTAAAAACGGATGCTTAAAAAGATTTGTGTTCTGCAGAAAAGACAAAAGTATTCTGTTGCACTGAGAGTTTGTTAATATAAATAATTAAAAAAGCACAAAAGCACAAATTGTGTTTGAACACAAGAGACTCATTCAGACATTATTTCCAACGCCAATTATCCAATGCTTAATTGCAAATACTCTGGATGATGTTCAGGTTCTCAAAATGATTTTGGACTAGTCTCTGTGCCCAGAGTACGCTTACATTGTTTTGCCTTCTCTCTCTCTTATGGAGCATGACCAATTTCTCTCCCATTCAATTTGCATAATTTTTTGAGATATTATTTTTGAAAATAAAATCTGCAGCTATCGGTGAGAAAGAGATATCTGATTGGCTGTCCAGCTGAGCGAACGAGTCACATAAGCGAAAGAGTGACACATAAGCGAAAGAGAAGGCAATTTTAAATCATCTTACCTGAGCATTCGAATGCATACAAGTTTTCATAATAACATGAGCCGACTGGAATGAAGAAAGTCAGCGTGATGGATATTCAAAATGGTAAGCCAATGCTGCTTTGTTTACGTTTTTTATTTTCTGCAGTATTAGTTTTGGTTTTCCCTATTTGAAAATAGACTATTGATACCTGCTGATATAGACAGATAATTACTTAAGGCCATTACATACTCCGCACTGCGTCCGAAACCTGGAAAATGCTGCCTTTCAGAGGACACATTTCAAGGTAGGAAGGCATCAAGGCACGTCCGAATCTAATGTTAGCTTCAATTCCTGTCTCCTGAGATACCTTCATCTGATCGAGTTTTGAAGGCAGCATACATGTATCCTTCGCTGCCTTTGATATCCCACAATTCTGTGCGTTCCATTCTGTGACAGTTGAGCTATAAAAAAAAAGATGGCTTCCAAAAGTTGCGTTTGCTGGTCAGTTTGTGTGTAAATGTACGTTTTTGACCAACATTTTCCACTTCTTATGTCATTTCTATAGCGAGAAATTACCAATGTAGTAATTAAATATGTGTTTAGTTCTTATCAAGGCTCTCTCTACTTTGCTGTAGATCATTAAACTGTTATACTGCCTTAGAAGTCTGTCCGAAAGGTGCCTACATGCACAAACGCTGCCTTACAAGTCATTGTCTGACAAGTCAGCAAGGCAACGAGTCAGCTGACTAGGTTTTCGTGTGATTGGTCAGAAATTTAAAGTGGGCGGGGTTAATGCAGAGAAATGGAAATGTCCGGCACCTGCTTTACTTGTGAAGTATGGAATGTCCTGGCCAGAATGAACTTTGTTCTTGCGCTTGCCACCTCGAGAAAACAAATACATTTCTCTGTTCTTGCGGCATATGTACCAAGCTTAACACGCAGGCACTAGTTGATAGTCCTTTTGGTGTGTTCAAGCGCAGCTTTTTGACAGTCGGCTTTCAACGCTGCTAGTTCAGACTTCTGATTTGTGTCCCAGGCTTTAGTATAACACTGGTAGCATATGCTAGATAGCATTACGGTTTGTATAGCGATCAGATGCATCCATGATTTTTATAAATGAGCTATTTTGACAGGTGTGTGACTGTGTGAATGAGTTGACCAATAAATCCTCTCGGCGGAACTCGGTCATCCTACTCTTTTTACATACTTTTTTTGCCTACTTTACAGTAGGTAAATTATGTAATTGCGTATTCAGCCATATTATTAAAAAAACAGTAGGCAGAAAGTCCCTAGATGATATTACTTCCGCTGAAATTCTGGAGTATGCATTCGATGAACACTTTATTATACCATGAGGCACGGAGAGGAGTCATGAATGGCAGGAAAGAGATGCAACTGACGCCGTACGTCACATGACAAAGCCAGTAGTACATCTGGATTACATTCATACTACACACATTCTTTGTCATGCTTGTTTAATGTTGTTTTGTCATGGTGTGTTCACACTTGTAGTTCTGTTCGCTTTGTTCGTTGGGTCTGGACCCAAAAAAACCCCCATTTAGTCCTGGTCCGATAGCATTCACATTGGCATTTTCAACACTGAACCTAAAGATACAGAACCTAAAAGCATAGGGATATGTTCAAACCCTGATTGGCTATTATGGCGGATATTTTGCGACAGGATTTACAGAACATCCAAAACAATGCTGTGTGCGGCTACACATTTGGACCAGCTAAGAACTCGTGAAGAGCTTATAAAATGTGTAAAGGAGTCAAAACAGCGGCAGGAATCCCTCCATCACACACACAAACGAAGATCTGCTGGTTCTGACGCCTGTACCAAACTGTGATGGGCAACATCACGACCATGATGAGAAAAAACAGTCTTTGCTTTCTTTGGTCTGTGTTGCATTCATATTTAATTCGAACCGTTTGTTTGGAAGTGGACGAGACCCGTCTTCCAGCGGTCTCGGTCCACTTGTTTGGTGCGCACCAGGGTTCAGATGGCAGCGTTCACGCTTATTCAAATGAACCGCACTAACAGCAATCGCACCAGGGTTCGTTTTAATCAAACCAGACATGGCAAGTGTGAACACACCTTTGTTTATGTTCTATTCTTGTTTTACTAATAATTTACTAATCTGGTTAAACTAATAACATCTTTTCTAGATGTCAACCATTTTCTTGATATTTTTTTGAACGATCCATAGCCTATCAAAAGTTACAAATTTTACAACTCTTTGAAAGTGTCCCTCTTAGCCTGTCATTTAAAGAAGAAAAATATTACATAGCCTACTGCAATCTTAAAGAAGATGCATTGAAATAGATATCGGCATCAGTTATTGAAAACCTGATTATCGGCTTTTAAATATCAATTTAAAAAATGTTTACCATCAAACACTCAACATACTGGCTTACTTTATAGCCATCTCATTGGTTCTCACTAAAGCAGTTCATGTATTACAGTAAATGCTAGGTAATGTAGCTATGCAATCAAAACAATTTCACAGCTATATTACGCCATTAGCAGAGGATAACAATTGTTATTAAAATGACATATTAATGACATAGCTATTAACAAGTGAAATAAATGTCAAAATCTGTATAATTAGTCAACAGTTAAATTATCGGTAATTTAAAACGATAGCGAGGCGCTTGGGTCCACATCATCAGACAGCGCTTAACTCTACCTCAGGAAACATCTCCGTTCGCCCCGCGCTCTCCACGTCTGACGGTAACGGGGCGATTGTGTGTTTCATCCGGTAAAGCATCACAATCATTAGGGCCAGAAGAAACAGCAGCAAACAGACAAAAAGTCCAAGATATGTGGATAAACTCGGCAGTCTGGGGTCCGGACGTCCTATGTGCGCCACGGTGGTGGTCCAAATCGGTTCCTCGGTTGACACATTTTGCAAAAGTCTAGGCAAATCGTCAGGTGTGGGAGTGAAAAAGTTCCTCCAAATGATTCGCTCGTCTATCATGTTGTTGAACGATGGATATATATAGTCCGTTTAGGGTGTACAAATGTAGGATATTGATTTCCAGTAATTGTTTTACAATGTTGTTATAGAAAAAATGCAACGATGCGCGAATTCAGCATAACTTGCAAACGTCGATAATATCATCTTGGAGTATCCAGGAAGAAAAGACAGATGTGTGTGTGTGTGTGTGTGTGTGTGTGTGGTCACGTCGTGAGTCAAAGCGTCTGTTTGTCGCTCGACAGAGTGGCAGCGCCTGTATCTTCACAGCAAACGCGATGTATGCACTAAAACATTATCCACGAAATTTCAGTTTGCCTCACCTTAGCCGTGATAAGTAAATGAAGTGTCGTTTTTAAACCGCGCCTCTCTCTGGTCGTCTCACAAACGTTTAACAGTTCATGAAGACACGACACGTTTGATGTAAATGCCATAATGACCTTGCGCGTGTTGGTGATACCGCAGGCTTATGCATCTTAAATAAAGACAGCCTATGTCTCTCATCTGTCAAATCCTCCAATCGATTGAATCACACCGATACACACCGCTAAATATCAACGGCTTCAAGCTTTCCTTGACCCTCGGATGTTTATATTAGCGATCTATTCGCGAGAGTGCTCGTACACATAATGTGAATCCCTCGAGACCGTTTTTTTTCCTCTAATAGAGCGTCTCCTATAGCTTTCCATACGTGCATGTGCTTCACGCACAGTAAACACTTTTATTTGTGAATTGTATCAACGAATTATTCAATCCAACACAACATTAAGATTTTAGATAGATAGATAGATAGATAGATAGATAGATAGATAGATAGATAGATAGATAGATAGATAGATAGATAGATAGATAGATAGATAGATAGATAGATAGATAGATAGATAGATAGATAGATAGATAGATAGATAGATAGATAGATAGATAGATGTCAGCTCACATTTGAAATCCCCTTCTGGGTTTCTTTTATGGCATTACTTTCAAACTCATAAAAAAGAGGATTTAATCAAATCCACCGCATTTGCCATGGTGAGGGTAGGCAGAAGAGAATATTTCTTTAAGAAAAGATGACAGCTTTTTTTTACACTTGTTGCATCCCCAGAAAAAAGAAGAAAAAAAAACACCTCACAATGTCTCTATACTGCCAACTGCTATTATTTTCCATCACCTGTGAAAACAATGACATATATCGAGGAAAATAAGAAGATAGAAAATAATTAAATGTCATGTCCACCTTGTTCAGCTCAAGGAAACATCATCTGTATGATGGTATAAAATTCCAATTGAAAAGCTTATGCTTGACTAGATTTAGTGTAGAGTCATAGTCAATGTTGATCTCGTCTCTCTTTGTTTCAACTAATAATAGCAGTCTAATATTGCACACAATATAAAATAACCATCTTAATATACACTCACCTAAAGGATTATTAGGAACACCTGTTAAATTTCTTATTAATGCAATTATCTAATCAACCAATCATATGGCAGTTGCTTCAATGCATTTAGGGGTGTGGTCCTGGTCAAGACAATCTCCTGAACTCCAAACTGAATGTCAGAATGGGAAAGAAAGGTGAATTAAGCAATTTTGAATGTGGCATGGTTGTTGGTGCCAGACGGGCCGGTCTGAGTATTTCACAATCTGCTCAGTTACTGGGATTTTCACGCACAACCATTTCTAGAGTTTACAAAGAATGGTGTGAAAAGGGAAAAACATCCAGTATGCGGCAGTCCTGTGGGCGAAAATGCCTTGTTGATGCTAGAGGTCAGAGGAGAATGGGCCGACTGATTCAAGCTGATCGAAGAGCAACTTTGATTGAAATAACCACTCGTTACAACCGAGGTATGCAGTGTAAGATTATATTTTTTAATAAAGTACATTGTATTTAGCATTTAAGGTATAGATAATGATTCTGGGGTTTCTCCTGCTGGGCCTGTTTTACAGTGATCATTTGAGGTAAAAAGGAAGATTGTTGAGTTTCCAGTAGGAGATTCCGGCCGGACCTGTTTTCAGACTCTCACCGTCGTTACCTCTATGCGTTTTGCTGATTAGGAGTAGAATTGGTGATACTCTGTCTGGGCGGGTTTCCCAAAACCTGTGTATTTAATTTACATGCTTTGTTTCAATCTCTGTAATCCCTCCCTCTTGAAATGTATATAACCTATCAGTTAGACTGTTTGAGTCAGACTGTTTTCGGACGACCTACAGCACAGAGAGTTCTCATTAAAAGAATAACTTCTGTTTGAATCCCGAAGTCTCCTGGTCTTCACTTCTGAAGTTTTCCTACACTTTAGAAGAGAAAAGTTCACAACAGCAGCAAAGCATTTGTGAAGCCACAACACGCACAACCTTGAGGCGGATGGGCTACAACAGCAGAAGACCCCACCGGGTACCACTCATCTCCACTACAAATAGGAAAAAGAGGCTACAATTTGCACAAGCTCCCCAAAATTGGACAGTTGAAGACTGGAAAAATGTTGCCTGGTCTGATGAGTCTCGATTTCTGTTGAGACATTCAGATGGTAGAGTCAGAATTTGGCGTGAACAGAATGAGAACATGGATCCATCATGCCTTGTTACCACTGTGCAGGCTGGTGGTGGTGGTGTAATGGTGTGGGGGATGTTTTCTTGGCACACTTTAGGCCCCTTAGTGCCAATTGGGCATTGTTTAAATGCCACGGCCTACCTGAGCATTGTTTCTGACCATGTCCATCCCTTTATGACCACCATGTACCCATCCTCTGATGGCTACTTCCAGCAGGATAATGCACCATGTGACAAAGCTCGAATCATTTCAAATTGGTTTCTTGAACATGACAATGAGTTCACTGTACTACAATGGCCCCCACAGTCACCAGATCTCAACCCAATAGAGCATCTTTGGGATGTGGTGGAACGGGAGCTTCGTGCCCTGGATGTGCATCCCACAAATCTCCATCAACTGCAAGTTGCTATCCTATCAATATGGGCCAACATTTCTAAAGAATGCTTTCAGCACCTTGTTGAATCAATGCCACGTAGAATTAAGGCAGTTCTGAAGGCGAAAGGGGGTCAAACACAGTATTATTATGGTGTTCCTAATAATCCTTTAGGTGAGTGTATAGCCTAGAACCTCGTAGCTGTGTTGAACTTCATCACACCATCACATAGATAGTATTACAAAGAGGGATGTCACGGTACCAAAATTCCAGTAGTTGGTACCAATACCATCAAACTTTGACGGTACTCAGTACCAATTTCGGTACCACAGCTAAATGTTTTTAAAAAAAAAAAAAAAAAAAGATTAAATGTTAAGTTTATTATTTAAGATTAAGTTTATTATTTATGATAATAATAATAAGTAAATAATAAATAAACATTTAAAGGCTGTATGTTGTTTAAAAGTAAACATTGTTTATAAAAAAAGATCAAGTGAAAAATAATCAACCATCTAGGCATAATTATTATTATTAGTAGAGATGTATTATTATTATAACATAGAGACGTAGCTAAATCTACTGTAGGCTACAACAGTAGCCTAATATATTGTCAATTACATTTTTTTAAAACCAAACTTTTATTTTGACGGGTTGCTGTGAACACCTTTGAGTGTCTGTGTTCATGATATGACAGTTTTCTCAAATGAAACGGTAAACGGTAAGTGACGGTTTATGCATTCGTGTCCTCATATAGTGACACACGGCAGAGACTACAAAGACAGCGAGTGTCACGTGTGTGTGTGTGTGTGTGTGTGTGTGCGCACGCTCCCGCCCATGCAGGAGTAATATTTAAATAGTATTTTGCAGTTTAATATTCACAGACACTAGTATATATTCGGCTACAGTCCAGAGCCCTGCACTTAGATTAGATTTTACTACAGAAATGCTGGTATCGTCACATTTTTATAATTTCAGTACTGACTTGGTACCGAAGTACCGGTACTTGTGACATCCCTATTACAAACATTATGGATTCAATTGCATAAGTTAGGTAATGTAGGCCTATAGCTGCGTTCGAAATCGAATACTTCTCTACTATATAGTATGCGAAAGTCAATACGCCAACAGAGTAGTATGTCCGAATTCATGGTATTCGAAAAACAGTAGGGACGAAAAGTACCCAGATGACCTACTACTTCCGGTGAGATTCTGAAGTGCGCATACAATGGACACTTTACTATCCCATGAGGTCACAGGAGACGATTTATGAATGGAGGTGATGAATGCAACGGACGCAACTGATGCTGCTAGGTCACATGATCATGACAACATGGCGGATGTAGTAAGTCCAGATTACATTCATACTACATTCATTCATACCAGTGTTGGGGGTAACGCATTACAAGTAACGTAGTTACGTAATAATATTACTTTTTCCAAGTAACTAGTAAATTAACGCATTACTTTTCAAATTTACAACAAAATATCTGAGTTACGTTTTCACGTTAATTTGACTGACAGCTCTCCTGCCCCCATGTTGAGAAAAATAAGTGCAGAGATGTTGTGTGTAAACATGATGGTTATTGTAGTTCTAGACTAAATGTGAGCATTTATTTATCTCACTTGCCCAATAAAGATTCTGTACTCCTCAAAATGAATAAAATCAGTCAAATGCAAAATCAGTACTATGCAAACCTCCAATAATTAAATGTTAAATAAAACAACTATTTTTATGCATAATCTACCTTTATATTTAATTTACCAATGTCTTGCTGCTGACCTTTGATGATGAAAATTACTAGATTTTTTGTTTTTATTGGTAAAACTTTTTTCTCCTGCATCCTATTCTGCCATTATCCAGAATGGCAGCACAGCAGAGCTGCGCCCTCTACTGTTCATGCGTGAATTTGCATTTTTACCTCAGCCTGGGGCTTATTATTTCAATTTTGGTATGAAGAGGTCTTTACCGTTGCACAAAAATATAACTTTTTTTGTTATAAAAACATAAACAAGCCCAGCCCAGGTTAGAAAAAGTAACGCAAAAGTAACGTAACACATTACTTTTCTTAAAAAGTAACTAAGTAACTCAATTAGTTACTTTTTAAGGGAGTAACGCAATATTGTAATGCATTACTTTTCAAAGTAACTTTCCCCAACACTGATTCATACTATATAGAACATACTTTTTTAACAGTCGCGAAGTTCGATCAAATTCAAATTAAGTATCTACTCACATAGTACATGATTTCGGATGCAGCCTATGTGTATTTCCGTATGTGGCATCTGTATCCAGTGTTACTGTAGATAATTCAGCAACGAGGGTGATTTGAAACATGTAGCCTGTCTTGAATTGTTTGCTATTAAATGCACTCATTGTTAAAAGTACTGAATTAAAAGAAGATAAAACTGTTGCGTTTCGGTGATTAAACCAAATGTTCTCATTACATATTACAATAATTTTGTGTTTGAAACAATGATTATATGGAATGAAAATATGTGAAACGGAATGGAAGCATTACATCAGGTTTTGAAATAATGACTAGCTGTGTTACAAGTGTGATCAGTTTGGACTAATGTACTTATGTTACTTGTGAAAATAATACCAAAGCGAATAAAAAAACCCTGTAATTTAACATATTAACTATGGAAGCCCTGAACCGCAAAGTAAAAAAAACAAAAAAAAATCTAGAATTTTGAGATTAAAGTCGAAATATTTTGTGAATAAAGTCGAAATATTTCAAGATTAAAGTCGAAATATTTCAAGATTAAAGTCAAAATTACAAACGCAGCCTCTTTGACGTAACACACACACTACAGCGCTGCAGCCGCTAATGTATTTGAACAGAAGTCAAAATATTTCGAGAATAAAGTCGAAATATTGTATTTGAACAGGGGGCTGAACACCTCAAATTCGTCAGGTCACGCGCTGGTCTCTCTGAATTTAAATCTAAATTTATCCACATTGACCCATAGAAATCTTTACGTGAACACACATCTGAAAAAAGTGCGGGGATTTTTAATTAGATTTTGCTCTCAGAGCAGATATTAATGTATATGATAATAGTGATAAAAGGGATAAAAGATAAAAGTTTGAAAACTCCTAGGCCTATATATTTCATGAAAGTTTTATATTTAAATTTTATCTCTTGTTTAGTGATATTTACTGTACGTTAAGGGCAATCTACCTGATGGATGATGAAAGTTTGCTTTGAAAGCTGCGTTTGTAATTTTGACTTTAATCTCGAAATATTTGAACAAAACATTAGTCTCCTACACAGTTTACATTGTAAATACAGTGCAGCGTTTCCATGTTAGAATGCCAGTTCTGTATTGGCCGTGAGCACTACGGCGCATGCGTGTGAAGCTGACGCAAGAGCTGGACAATAATGAGGCGGCGTTCTGACATAGAACACAGAGACGCTGCTCTGTATCTACAACATAAACTGCGTATGAGACTGACGCAGACGAGAAGAGATTGTTGAACAAAGTCGTTGTTTTTGAAGTATTCTCGTCGCTTCATAACATTAAGGTTGAACCACTGTAGTGTAATAATTTCACTTTTGGGCCCAAACAAGGGACGCCAATTATGTAGTGATTTTACCTTCGTCCATCCAAGGACGTTAAGTAAGGTAGTGATTGGTACTCACGTCACCGCTGACGTTGGGATTTTTGGATCACACGTCACTTAAGGTGTGGTTATGAGTACATCATATGACCACCTTCCCCCTCTCTTAGTTTGGGACACTAATCAAGGTCTTTTACCTGGGCTGTATGAGAACACGCCAAACGGGAGGCGGTTCAATCATTTTAGACTGAATGTAAAGTGGGGAGAGTTGGTCAGCTGATTTATCTGAAAGATTGGTGAGCTTTCTAACTTGTAGAGCCTTTTCTGTATTATCAGCACAAGTAAGACACAATTGTAATAAAATAGATTTTATTAACAAAAGATAAACAAGAATAACTAACACCACTACTAAATGAATACAATGAATGATAAAAGAATAAAGTGCATAAGATGCATACAATACATGTGATTAAGTTGAGTGTGGCTATGGAAGAGTTGTGTTATCTTATGGAAAGATAAACTGTTGTTTCTCTAAAACTAAGGTGACGAACCTTATTATGCATCAAACAAATAACGAAAGATTATTTGTTATTAACTAGCATCAGTTAAATTACCTCTAATGTAAATTAGGAAATCATATACTGATATATACAACAATGCCAAGGTTTCTGGAAAGAGGTTTGGTTAAGTGATATTTACATTCCACTTGGTTGAGTAAGCAGTCCGATGGAGGTGGCTTCTTCCACTGGTTGTGCTGGGTGACAATGCAGTGGGAAAGGAGCTGTAATCCGTTTCAACAGTCTTGAACACGAAGATCTGTGGGATGCTGATCTCCTGGAGCACCAAAGGGTCCTAAAATCTGTAACACGCAGATGAGGCCCTGAAGTAGGTGTAGAAGGTCCTTAATCTGGAACACGCAGACGAAGGAACCTCGAAGTGAAGGTTTTCCTCTCCTGAGCTTAACTTTGTTGCAAATGTCTCTGTGTGTCTTCTGACTCTGTGGGTCAGACACTCAGGACTTGGTCAATTCGCTTTGGTCTCTCTGGCATGGAGACTCGGGACATGCTGTAGTCCCGCTGGACTAAAACTCTGAACGTAGTGGTTGTTAATGTCTCTTTCCTCATAGGCTGGAGGCTCAGAACGTGGTCATATCTGTTGCTGCCTCACAAGCTGTAGATTCAGATCCTTGGATCTTTTGTTGTCTCTCTGGATGAACCAGAGGCTCAGAACTTGGTTGCTCTGTCACAGTCTTATCCTCGCGGGACAGACTCAGAACTTGGTGAACTGTTATGGTCTCATCCTTGCTGGGGAGACTCAGAACTTGGCAAACTGTTTGTCTCTCTCAAGGAGAAACTCAGAACATTACGGTGTATCTGTTATGTCTCTCTTGAAGGGAGACTCAGAACAAGGTGTGTCTGTTGAAAGGGTACCTTTATCCTTTTCCGAATAGGAGGAGATTGCAGTTTGGCGCTTCTCCATTCCAGTGTTGCGATTGGCTGCTGGCATCAGAGGGGGCTCACCGTGTGGCCCACCCTCCTTTCTCCTGTGGAACTCATTTGCATACTGTTCACAGTTAGAAGTCTTTAAAGTGTCTTTAAAGTTTACCAATGCATTTCTCACTTTCCAAACCACCATCAGAATACCCTTGGCAATATTCTAAACAAATAGAAACCAAACATAATGGAAAAAGATTGAACTGTTCATTCATTGATTTGTTCATTAACAGCTGACTCTGTGTAAGATGTTGCATTAGCTGTCACTGAGAATACTTATGTCTCTGAATAAGTATGAAATGGATGTGTGTACTTTACATCAGTCTTAAGTTTTCCAAACATAGTCATGAATGAATTTGGATGTGGTCTTTCTTTCACCCACTACTGCTAAGGTCCTGTGGGATTTTTATGGCAGTCATAGACCAGGACACTAGGGATTTGGGTGAAGGGCAGAAACTGCATGTGGACCAATGAGATGTCTTGTCCTTCCTAGGCTTGGTACAAGAGGTGGTCTTTTTGGCCTCTAAGAGGTGTCTGGCTGTTGTCCAAGCATCTTTATCTGATGGCGTTGGACAGTTTCACTGCATGAAAAGTGAGATTTTCGACCCCGTAAACGCCTGTATACTCCTGGAAATCTCCCTAATTTTCGGCAGTTTTCGACAATTTACAGGCAGCGAACGTCGCGTTCGTCTGTGCCACAAATTGTCGTAAACGAACCATGACGTAGGTGGAGAGCCCCCCGCTGAGACACCGGGCGGAGGTGCGACGCCTCTAATTTGCATATGAATAGCAGCGAAACCAGAGAGTCAACGGCCAGACTTGAATTTACTCACTCACTATTGGCTGAAGCCACTACATTTAAAAAAGAAAAATCCCTCGTGATTGGTTGGCAGATCACTGCAAACCAATCATTATTGGTCCCCATGGCTCATTATAAATGTAAACCCCAATAATATTAATAAATATATAATTTATGTTGTAATAATTTGTTTTATATTAATGTTATTGTGCTATGAAGTATTCATACCATCAAGGAATATATGGGAAAATTATACGGACCGTGCCGTTTATTCAAAGAAAGAGCATTTATAAGCATACAGCTGTTCATTCAAAGAAAGGGCTTCATTTATAAAACACAGCTGTTTATTCAAAGAAAGAGCTTTATTGTTAAACACACAACTATGTACAGTGCAGCAGTAATGTAATGTAAAGTTCGGCGTGCTCCAGGCTGCGAGAGCGGTGGCCGCACAATCCATCCAGACACCCCGTCAACAATGCGTCTTCCTCGTCAAACATGAGTTCAATGGTCGCGGACTTCCACATGTCCACATGTCCACCTCATCCAGCACACTCTCGCTTCCAGCAACTGTAATACAATCCATAAAGACAATAAGCAACCTGAAAAATACTCACATTGACAAAAACCGGATCTAATATAATAAATCTTACCCTTTTTCTTCTTGATCGACTCTAAACTTCGAGCTAAACTTCGCAGTTTCCGCCTGCTATGTAAGTTCAGTGTTTGTATCTGAAGCTGCGGCGTGTCGATTCATAATACGTCTTACAGGCAGCTGGAAAACAATTACATGAGACTGGTATTAATAAAAACAGTCACGGTAAAATTAAACTAGGAATGAGAAACACATTAGAAGTTACTTACACACAATTTCGTCGTGATCAGCGGTTAAATCTGTACTCTTGGAAATCACTCCAAGCAGATAAGAGCTCACGGCTTCGTTATGAGGCGAGGATAGTCTGTGTAAACAAAATGTGCAGTTTTAAGCTCTGATCTATTAACGCACCCATTTCCTTATACAGCTGAATAAAAGCATATTCTTTAAATCGTGACGTTACATTACCCATGCTCTGAGGCAAACTGCAGGCGCTATGAACCAGAGTTGTGAAGACGAAGACAGCCTCCTGAAAATGAGTCGAAAAAGTTGGTCGCGTCCAGGAGTTGAAGACAGCGTCCTGTCATTGTTGATCACGAAAAGGAAAGCAGCAAAAAAAAAAGTTTAAAGCTCGTCTTCTACGCGTTATGGCCATGACCTCGACCTCACACGTCATTGGACTAGGACTCTACTATGGAACGCGCCCGGGGCCAAATCTCTTTATACGAAACGCGTGACTTATGACTGTTTCAACACGCACTGTTTGTCCGCGTCAACGCAGCAATTTTTTACGTGTTTCTTTTGTATGTGTAGACACGCACATTCTGGTCGTGTAACAGGCATACACACACAGTCGACGCACAGTTTTAACATGTTAAGAAGACACATTTGAACGTGTTTCTTAACGCACACATTCTGTACATGTCGAAGTGTAATTTTTGTTTTTTTAAAGCAGACTTACCTTTAGATGTAGCCTAGGCTACATACATATTAATATAAGATATTCATTAATTGCTTAACTGACTACTGTGCTAGAGTAAAGTAGCCTAATGTTACAATGTATATTAAGTAAATGCTTAATTATACAATTATTATAATTTAGCTATATATAATTTCTAAAAGTATATATAGGCTAATTTACACAGCACATATTTATAACTGAAAACACACACACACACAACTTTATTCACTTTCACATAATAATGTTTTTGTAATTTGGTGTTTAGTTTGTTTATACTGTTCTGTCTCTGTTTTGTTTCCAGGAACATCTGATGAGTGCTATAATAAAATGACTTCATTATATTTAAAATATGTTTTGATATACATTTTATTTATATTATTAATATTTTATTTACCCATAACGTGTCTTTAGGAAGCCATAAGTTATAGAGACAAGAATAACTTTTGCCATTTAAATGCCACATTAATTTACTGAGGACCCATACAGCCAATGATCATGTGTGAAAACACTTATACATAAATTGATCACTTAGAAATCAAAACTAAGGTTTGAGAAAGAAAGAATATGCATACAACAAAATATATTGTTTCATAGCAGCTTCAGTAACAAGTTCAAAACAAATTCTGCTGTAAACCGGCTCTAACAAGCCAATATAGTGTCAATATTCAGCTCAAGTGACTTCAGTGTTGATTCAGTTCAGTTGATTTCAGTTCAACTGATTTCAGTTCAACTGTAAATTCCTCAGTTGTGCATATTTGTGTGTAGTTAGATATATGCAAAAACAACATTTTTGGAAGAGTTAAAATAGTTTTGCACAAAGTGTTGCTTTTGCAAGCGATGTCTGATGTTTTGCATGTTGTGTGTTTTGTGTGTAGAGTTACAAGAAATGGAGCCATATTTTCATAAATTGTGTGTAAGCAATGACATACAGAGTAATTAATCTACACTGTGAGCCCGGACAAGTTGAATCTACTTAAAAAATTGGAGCAAACTGGTTGCCCTAAAAATTTAGTAATGTGAACTAAAACGAGTACATTTAACTTAAATTTAAGTTAACATTTTAACTTAAACTTTAAACTTGTTTTAGTTAAAAAAATTCAGAACCTAGATAAAACTCCCCCTGCTGCTACTCTGATTTGCATTTGTGTAGCTCACAGCATGTTCATTTACATGATAAAGCCTCCCCTAGAATTAAGGGGAGGGGGGGTCATGGGGGGACAACTGCCAAGCAAGGCCCACGTCAATTTCCGTAAATTTACGGCAGTTTTCGGAGTTGCCTGCAAATTGCCGTGCACAGTCGTAAACCTGAAGTTTCACGGCAATCTACAGTGCCACATACTGACGAAAATCCCACTTTTCATGCAGTGTTTGCTTGTGTCAGTCTACCAAGATCCAATCAAAATGTAGCAAACCTTTGTCCACTGTTATGGACAGAGAGGGGCCCGGCCATAAACTGGGCCCTGGAATGTGCTGTCCACTAAAGTAGTCACATGGACTATTTTAACAATGTCTTTACTACCTTTCTGTGCCTTGAAAGTGGTCGTTGTGTTGCTGTCTATGTAGGGTCAGAGAGCTCATGGATTTCATCAAAAATATCTTAATTTGTGTTCAAAAGATGAATGAAAGTCTTATGATTTTGGAACGGCGCGAGGGTGAGTAATTAATGACAGAATGTTCATTCTTGGGTGAACTAACACTTTAAAGTCTCTGTGAACCTGAAGTAGCAACTGATTTTTTTTCAGTGCTGTGACGTATTTCAAAGTGAAACAGAATATTGAATAGAGGGCAGGGTTTTACTTCAGCGCACCTCTTCATCTCTCGCTCACAGCAGACTGACGGTTCGACGGGAGTGGTTAATGATATTCAAACACAAGCTGTCAAACTGACGTCATCCGAAAAGGAACGCCATTCCGGACCAGAGGTCATTTTTCAGATTTTGTTTAAACATTACGACAAAGAATTTGTATTAACTTGCACGGATTAATTGTTCACCCCAAGACCAGTAATGTGTGCGATTCTTCATTAGGGCGATGCACTACCAAAGTGCGAAAGGGACGGATTTTTTCAATCACATTCAACCACAGAGTTACGCTAGCTGTCAGCCTGTCACTATAGGAGGCAAAAAAATAATAATTACTTTAAAAAAAAGCCACAAAATGAGGTGGATGACATTAAAGAATGGCTTTTTTTAAATTATTATTTAAATTGAACCATTTATTAAAAGTTTAAAGTATACTTAAATATATAAAATATAAATAAATACAAAACAATTTAGGCTAAATTCACAGTAGAACCTAAGCCATCTAACCCAACTACAATAGGCCTAATTTAACTCTAAATAACAGTTACAGTTATAACAGTAGTAGTCTGTATTCTTGGTCTGTTACAAACCAGCTTCAAGCTTCAGCATTATTTTGCAGAAATATGACCATATTCTCTGGCTAAATATTTTAGCTTCTCACATGACACAGCAGGCGCAATAGCGCACGGTATGACGGCTCAGCTGTATCGGGTTAATTTCATTTTTTTCTTTTTTATTCAAAATATTGACTTGTTAACTATGTCATGAACTCTCTGATATTATGATTTTCAAATATGTGTGAGTGGATGTGTGTTAGTTGATCTATAATGCACGATGGGCGGCGCCATATTAGGTTGCGCCTCAGAGAATCATATTTGTCGGATTTACAACCGTATCCATGTCTCATGAAATACATGAAAGTAAGTGACCGCTGAACTGGGAGAAGAATAGAGTAAACTATATAGTTACTATATAATGTGTATCTGATGTGAATAAAACACGTAGTAAAATTATAACTGTCTGAAAGAATTGTTATTGCCGCTTCCAGAGACATCAGTGTGTATTTTTTGCTAGAAGGCTACTTATGAGCATTTAAGTGTCTGAAACCTAAAATAAATATTATGTGGTTGAAAACACTGAATAGTTGTGATATGTGACAAGCGCTGAGTGCGTCTGTCTCTGGCTCGGTGCCAGCCAAAGTGCGAATGCACATATTGGCACCGGGTTTCAGTACCCAACCCTAACCAGGATGGTGTAGCCTCTCATCGTAATCCTTGATGATTAGCTCAGTGGTCAGATGTCGAGGGTCAAGGACAACTGGATGTACAGTATCCACTTCTAGTACCTCACAGGGGCGCAGGCGTCCTCCTACTTGAATGAGTCCGGTAGCAGCGTCAAGCTCAGGGGAGAGTGAAGACATTCTGCTTGAGGCTGACACCGGTTTACCTGACTTCAGAAGTCTCAGCTCATCGGGAACGGACTCTGCTTGAGCTTGATGGAGGACTGCTTGTTGGACGTCTCTTTGGGGGTCAGCACTGGAGGTGTAAGCTGCCCCATGAAGCTCCTGCCCATAGGCGTTCAGGCACTCTGACCTGACAGTGTGTCATACTGCTGCTGCTTAAATGGGGGTGTAGTTGTGGTCGTCAACTCAGCGAAGGCTGTCTCTTCAGGCAATGAGAGAGGCTGTTCAGGCCAACTATCTTGTGGCAGCTTAAGGAATGCTGGTCCCTGGCTCCACCGGCTCTCTATGTAGAGGTTACGAAGAGGCTTGCCTCGGGAGATGTCCGCTGGGTTGTCTGCGGATCTGACATAGCACCAGGTGGCAGACGCTGTCATCTCTTGGATCTCCGCCACTCGTGTTCCTACGAACACCTTGAAACGACACAAGCTGGATGTAAGCTATGTGAGCACGGTGGTGAAGTCTGAACTGAGTGTGGTGGAGTGGATAGGGATTGTAAGCTCGGTAGTCAGGAGCTGCGAGAGCTGTGTTCCACTGAGGGCGGCACACAGCTCTAAGCGGGGTATAGACTGTTGCTTGCGGGGAGCAACGCGGGATCTGGCAGCGACAAAGGTGACTTCTACTTGACCTTCTTTGTCTTCTGTCCGCAGATAGGCCACTGATCCGTACGCCTGCTCCGATGCGTCACAGAAGATGTGGATGTCGTATCGACAGGACGGGTGATCCATCTGTGAGCTGGCGTAGCACCGGGGTAGAGATATCCACTCAACTCCTTATCCCACTCGGACCACGAAGTAAGGAGTTCCTCAGGCAACTGTGGATCATCCCAGTCGCGCTTCTTGTCCCACAAGCGCTGTACCAATATTTTTGCCCTGGTGATGTAAGGGATGATATACCAAAGGGGGTCATATTGGCTGGCCAATACACGGTAGATATTGCGCATTGTCACAGTGGAGCAGCGGCTAGCTCTGTGCTTGTAGCGTAGGGTGTCAGGCTGACAGTGCCAATGGAGTTGAGCGTAGGCTCCTGAACATCTTGTTGGTCTTGACGAAGCCAGAGCTCAGAGGAGAATGGGCCGACTGATTCAAGCTGATAAAAGAGCAACTTTGTACTGGATCTTGACTCAGAGGGTAGGTGAGTAATCACTGACGGACAATTGCTGGCCCATTGGCGTGAACAAGAGTTGATCAACTAGGTCTCGAGCGTCTTGGGGGGAGCGAAGACTATGCAGACAATTATCCACATAGAAGGATCTTTCAATGACCTCTCTGACCAGGTCTCCAGGCTGGCTGTGATCTATGACGTGCCTCTGCAGGGCGTATGTGGCACAGCAGGGACTGCACGTGGTGCCAAAGGGGAGCACCTGCCACTGGTACACGTTGAGGGGTCGCTCAGGCTTCAGGTCTCGCCATAGGTTAGATTCTTCTGGTTATGCTGCACCATACGGTGGGGAATGTACCATGATGTGGAGCTCTCGACCTCTCTTGGTTCCAGCTTGGTGACATAACCTGCTTCCTTCAGTCTGGTGATCTCGGCCTGGTAGTCAGAAGCCTGATCAAGGTTCTTAAGTAGGCTGTGGGAAAACGGTTTCTTTGGGCATATTCAGCTGTGGCATGCTCTGCATCCGAAGTAGCGACATAGCGTACCTCATCGTTCCTTCTACCTCCATTCAACAGGCGGGTTCAACAGGCATGATGAGGTGTGGGCAATCTGACCCGATTAGCAACATAGGCTGCACCTTATCCATCTGCTGCAACGGAAGGCCAGTTAAATGTTTGTAACGCATCTTCAAGGAAGCCACCGGGTAGATGTGTTCAGCAAGGCCTAGTCTCTCAGCCGTGAATGCATGTTGGATAAGGTATTTCTTTTGAGGATGAGACACAGACGATACTGTGAAGGAGACGGCTGTGCCATGGAGCACCTGCTGATCCTGTCTCACTGTCCTCAGTATCAAGTCCTCTGGTCGTCCTCTGAGGTTCAGCTGCTGCGCGGCTGCGTGGAGGAGAATAGTCCTCTCAGACCCGTCGTGGAGCACTGCATACGTCTCTAACGATGCATCTCCGTTTGTGATGATCACCTTACTCACTTTTAGCAGGACTCTACGGCTACTGGCAGAACGGTCAACGTAAAGGAGGTTTTTTGTCGAACTCACAAGACAGGAGTTCTCTGGGGGTTTGGGCGCTGTACTGGCATTCACCACTCTCTCGTTCAGATCGTGCAATATGAGGAGATGTTTCCTATTGCAGGTCTTGCACAAGGCTTTCAGGGGGCATCTGGAAGCATGATGATTGCAGCTGCATCTCCAACATTGGTTATTTTTACGAATCCAGGCTTCTTTCTGTTCTTTAGTCAGCTCTTTGATGTTGAGGCATCCATTAAGGAAATGACTGGCATTGTTGCAATAAGGGTAGTAGGCATGCAACTTCTCTCTGTGCCTAGTAGAACTGGGCCTGGACTCTGGAGCGGACATTCTCTGTTCGATATCTGCAGAAGGTTTCTCTGCGCCCAGCAAGATGCTTGTCGATCTCCCTGGTGGCTTGGGAACATAATTACCTTCTCTCTTCTTAGTAGGTATGGGTGGAGCATACGAAGCTGACTTGGTGTCATCTTGGACCTGGAGCTCGTACTCTAGCCAGTCCGCAAAGTCAAGAAGGGTGGGGACTGTGATCCTAGATGGGTGAACATATCTCTTAAAGCTGATCTGGAGCTTGTGGGGAAGCTTGCCTTTGAGTCTGGACATGTGTGAACAGCATTCTAATTCAGCTGCTCCCTCCTGCCCCAACTACTCCAACATTCTCACTAATGAGCGTACACGAAGGGCAAAGAACTTAAAAGCTTTAATGTCACCTGGCTTGAGGTTGGGACCTTCTAGCACTTCAGCGATATTCCGCAGAACAAGCTTGTGGGGTTGACCATACATCTTCATAAGAGCCTGCATAGTATCTGTATAGGGCCGCACAGAGTGACAGTAGGAATCTGCAACCAGTAGGTCCTCTTCTGGCTCTAGATGATCGGTCAAGATCTGATATTTAAAGCGTTCACTCGCATCCACTGGCAGAAGGTTCTCTAGGGCCACCTGTAATCTCAAAAACTGTCTGGGGTCAGCTGCTATCAGGATGGGTATGGTAGGCTTGGGTATATCTGCTCTTGGATATGCAGCATCTCTGCTCTAGGTTCCATTTCTGGTCGTGGGGGCAGACAGTCTGGCAACGATCGTTTTGGCAACGACTGGGTCTGGGACTAAGTGTCTCATCATTGTACTGTCCAGCTGCTACAGTATGGGCTGAAAAATTGTAGGACCTCGGAGGGGGAGCGCGGCGTCTCTCGTCATGCGAGTGCTCTGACCTGGATGAAAACTTGAAGTGTTCCATCTGCTTCATCCGCTGCTCATACTGGACGGATCGGTGTGGAGGAACTTCATCAGCATACACTGCAGAATCTCTGTGGCTACAGACAGGCGGTGGCACATGGGTGCGAGGGGCTGGAACTGGTGTCATTGGTCGACGAGAAGTCTCTTTACCTGTGGCTATCTGCTGGATCTCCTGCTTTACTGTAGCATTCTCCGCCTGGAGCCCTCGCAGGGTGGACAGAATCTCAGGTAGAATGTGGCTGCGAAGCTCGTCGCTATCTCTCTTCATCTCAGTCCACATAGATTTAATATCAGACAACTGGTGGACTTGTAGGCGAAGCTCATCATACTCTGGCGACCCATCTCCAGCTGGCTCTGGCCATAGATCTCAGAGCACTAGATCATCTGCATATGGGGACTGACTCTCTGGAGAAGATGATCGTGATACACTCACAGATGTGGGCAGAACTGGACGTGATGCCCTCTTCACGTGGCCTGAATGAGGAATTTGGTAATCTGCAAGATGTGCAGGCGGGTTTGTCTGACGTCTAGGTCGGACGACAGGTGGATCTGACTCAGGATGGGACATCATCTCTCTGCTGCAATTCTCCAATCCAGCTCGGATCGGATTGGAAGGACCACTTGAAACGAAGGGGTTCGTTGAGGTATAAGGATGTTAACATAGATGGGTGCGAAACACAGCAGGCAGTCGGTCAGGACTGAATGAGATTCTTAATTGAAGAGATACACTCAGTGGAAGGTAGATGAGTTCTTTACTGAAGAAACTTGGGCATACATGTGTGGTTCTGTAAAATATTGAACAGGAAAGTCAACTTATATATATATATGATTCAAGCAGGTAATACAAGATGTACTAATAGGCTACTTCTATAATCAGATAAAACAGCGGATCTCTTGACAATAAACAGAAAATAGACATTACTTTCTTTGCATGCACACAGTAACCCAACATTAACTCTGTGCTGATAACGCACCGATGTTGAACTAGAAAGCAGCTGAAACTTTTCACGCTCTTACATGTACCTATACTATACAAAATGAAAGCCTTTTAAAGATTTACACAGTCAAATTGAACAAGCTTTACATATTTTAATTAAGGATTATTCAATGTGATGGAATACCACAATTAATTGAAACATGTAAATCTTAAATTTGGGTGTACGACCTCTTGATTTGAAGTCTTTACTTAAAAAGTATCACATACAATAGGGTTTCAGCATTACATGCTTGAAATCATAGACTGCAAAAAAATAAAAAAATACAAATATATGGATGAAGTGTCTGTGACACTCATTGTTTTTCGGAAGAGCAGTTTTGAAGCCTAAAGTTGGCCATTGCTGTCTTGGCAGCTCAGCACCATGCCCCACTCACAAATAACTGAAAATGGGGAGAGGCAGGATGTGGGTGGAGCTGAGGTGCCTGGTTGCTGAAACCATGCCCACCTAGCTCAACAATGGACCTGTCACTCAAGTGGCTACGGGCTTAATTATGCAGAGGCTCAATATCAATTTAAAATGTCATGAAGGGCAAAATTAGCTGTATAGACCAAAACCACTGGGGAGATACAGATTTGAATCCCTTTTAGAGCCCGTCTCTAGCAGCCAGTCGATGAGTTGCAGTTTAAGTCACTTCTGTGTTGGCTTCCAGAGAGACTGCAGGAGGTTGCCACTTGGCTTGAATCCCCAAAAATGTAAAAGCAAAATCCACTAAGCACCAGAAAGGATGTAATGCTATTGAAACGCCCTTTAGTGTTGTACTAGGCCTAGCCATACAAATGACTTGAACAAAATATCAGTCCCCACACAGACCAGTAGTAAAAAGGTATTTTGTGGTGCAAATTAGAAGTCAAATCATGCAAACTGGATAGACAGGTTCAGTATTGTGCCAGTAAAGACCATACACAGAGCTATTAAGATCATTTTTATTAAATCACATGGCCCTTCAGTTATTTTTGGCCATAGTCCTTAACATTGATGGGGCCAACAGATGCCTTTTCCCATCGTAGATCTGAGGAACACATGATTAGTGAGAACTAAAGCCATGAAAGACAACAACGTTAACAGAGTTAGGCCATACCCGTAAGCAGCCGATCACTTCCACTTCTGATGCTACAAGTGGTGTCACAGCAGCCACACACCTGGTCAGAGTCATCTGCTGACAACCAACTGACAAGAAACACCCTCAGTTAAGATGACGACACCTAATTTACCTGTGCACCCATCTAGCAGGCAACATACCCATTAGCAGAGAATGAACAAGCTTTTTGCTCAGAACTTGGGGCTGCTGCAGCCGCCTTCAAAATGCATGTGATGTAGACCTGCAAAGACAATTGTTTGTACACCATGGTAGCATATCATACAAAGAGTTGCACAACTAAAACATACACACCAGTCCACCGTCTGTTTGTTGGAACCTGAATGCCTCTAGTTGAAACCGTAGCTTATCACCTTGAGTCCGAGGCATAAAGTGAGACGTGGAGCCTGTGAGCTTGGCATCAACCAGGCACCTGTAAACAGGACCCAGTTAGAAAACATACAACCCTTCTGGAAGCTGGTATACATGAGGTAGCATCTCTTACCCATTATTCTCAATAAAGGAGTATCTGGGGACATAAGCGACATCAGGGACTGCAGTAGCCCCGCAGCTGTCCACAAACACACGGACTGGAACATGGCTGTACAAACGCACTGATGCTTCAAGATTTATCACGTCACCCAGGAAGAACTGGTTAGAAGGTCGCTCAAATAGTCAGTCATCTGCAAAGAAAGTCTTAGCACAGGTTCACAAGCATGCTACAAATCAATTTGGGATACACCAACCAGTCATGAGCTTGAGGGAGAAGACAAAGTGTTCCTCTGCAACCTTAGTTGAGGTATATGGGATCCAAGTGGGCATTAAGGCATGGCTGCGCACATTGTGTTCTGTAGGAGTTGAACAAACTGTCATCTCATGTCTATAAATGGTGGGATCAGCAGATCCAAATGAATCTCAAATAATTTAATCCTCACCTTGGATAATGACACAATGCCAACCGCCGCACTACTGCTCCTGACAATAGGAACACCATATTAAACCGCTTGTGGGGTGTAGATAATGTTGAACGTATAGACAAGCTCATCCTCAGTCACCTAAAAAGAAAGTTAATAGTATACGATCATGGATATTTTTGAACGGTCCCTGTGAGTAACAAAAATAAAACCCTACTATTGATGTGTTGCTACATCCATGCAGTTCAGACGCAAAGATGAGCACTTGAGCAGAAGGATCCTCTCCAGTTGCAGTGCAGCCTCCCAGTGTAAAAGTAGAGGACAACAGTGGGTTACCAGTCCCAAAGAAGTCCTTCACTTCCACATGTAGTGAATTCTCTCCACACTGAGCAGCGACACTGCTGGCAGGGATAGGATGCAGCAACTCAAAAGGAACGTCGGGTTGCTGTGGTTCCTCTGGTAGACTTGGAAAGCTCCACCCAAGTTTCACCACTGGACCCTACAACATCTCTTTTGATTGAACACCCATAAGATCTTGAGAAGGCTTCCCAAAGTTAGTCCTGACTGGTGTGCAGGGAACATTTGTGTTGCAAATACAGGTTTACTGGGAACCACAGACATCCTGGAATCAGCCTGTTGAGAAGCTTGAGCTAATGCCCTAGGCCTAAACTCAGTTGGACTGCGACTGTGTGCTGTTCCTGCTCTCCATTGTGCATCAGACAATCCAAGAATAAGAATAAACACAAACACAAATCCAAACACAAACACAAAGCCAAATCCAAATCCAAATCCAAATCCAAATCCAAATCCAAATCCAAATCCAAATCCAAATCCAAATCCAAACTGCCAAAACCCCATTATTGCCAAGCTTGTTTCAATGACACTTTAGGGTGCTACCCTGCAAATTTATATAGATGTAAATCAGCATGTCTCCACCTATCTCATGACAAGCAACATTTTTCTCTGCACCTGCCAATTCACTCAATCAATATGTCACAGGTGAAAGTCATTGATTCTTTATTACTCGAGATAAAATTAAGCACCAAATAAGGGCAGGTTATATTGGTAGCTAAACCAAATGATTATTTCTTATTTTCATAAATTCTCTGAAACACAAACAACCAAGTCTTTTTGTGTCTTTCTTTTTTATTAATCCAGAAACATGGCCACAGACAGAATTGTACACTAGAGTATCCAAAATAATAAAGTTGAGTATGTTTATAGTCAGGTTTAGATTGTAACAAACGTTCTTCCCTCACATCAACTGCAATCTTTACAAGC
Source organism: Romanogobio albipinnatus (assembly GCA_023566225.1). Classification (NCBI taxonomy): domain Eukaryota; kingdom Metazoa; phylum Chordata; class Actinopteri; order Cypriniformes; family Gobionidae; genus Romanogobio; species Romanogobio albipinnatus. The sequence continues at coordinate 62,174,939 of CM042242.1, read as the reverse complement.
CGGAACTGAAATGGAGCAATTTAATTCAGAACAAAATGAATGCAAGGTCATAACATTGGTTTTAGTATTCACCTACATGTTTTCTCCCTGTTCCAACTGTTATGATTATGTTGATCAGAGTGTTGATTAATTGTGGACTTAATTCCTTCTTTAACTACAGGTGCTGGTCATATAATTAGAATATCATCAAAAAGTTGATTTATTTCACTAATTCCATTCAAAAAATGAAACTTGCATATTATATTCATTCATTACACACAGACTGACATATTTCAAACGTTTATTTCTTTTAATTTTGATGATTATAACAGACAACTAAGGAAAATCCCAAATTCAGTATCTCAGAAAATTAGAATATTGTGAAAAGGTTCAATATTGAAGACACCTGGTGCCACACTCTAATCAGCTAATTAACTTAAAACACCTGCAAAGGCCTTTAATGGTCTCTCAGTCTAGTTCTGTAGGCTACACAATCATGGGGAAGACTGCTGACTTGACAGTTGTCCTAAAGACGACACTTGTCACCTTGCACAAGGAGGGCAAGACACAAAAGGTCATTGCAAAAAAGGCTGGCTGTTCACAGAGCTCTGTGTCCAAGCACATTAATAGAGAGGCGAAGGGAAGGAAAAGATGTGGTAGAAAAAAGTGTACAAGCAATAGGGATAACCGCACCCTGGAGAGGATTGTGAAACAAAACCCATTAAAAAATGTGGGGGAGATTCATAAAGAGTGGACTGGAGCTGGAGTCAGTGCTTCAAGATCCACTACGCACAGACGTATGCAAGACATGGGTTTCAGCTGGCGCATTCCTTGTGTCAAGTCACTCTTGAACAACAGACAGCGTCAGAAGCGTCTCGCCTCGGCTAAAGACAAAAAGGAAAAAAAGTGGTCCAAAGTTAAGTTCTCTGATGAAAGTAAATTTTGCATTTCCTTTGGAAATCTGGGTCCCAGAGTCTGGAGGAAGAGAGGAGAGGCACACAATCCACGTTGCTTGAGGTCCAGTGTAAAGTTTCCACAGTCAGTGATGGTTTGGGGTGCCATGTCATCTGCTGGTGTTGGTCCACTGTGTTTTCTGAGCTCCAAGGTCAATGCAGCCGTATACCAGGAAGTTTTAGAGCACTTCATGCTTCCTGCTGCTGACCAACTTTATGGAGATGCAGATTTCATTTTCCAACAGGACTTGGCACCTGCACACAGTGCCAAAGCAACCAGTACCTGGTTTTAGGACCATGGTATCCCTGTTCTTAATTGGCCAGCAAACTCGCCTGACCTTAACCCCATAGATTTTCTCATAGATTTTAAAATCTATGGGGTATTGTGAAGAGGAAAATGCGATATGCCAGACCCAACAATGCAGAAGAGCTGAAGGCCACTATCAGAGCAACCTGGGCTCTCATAACACCTGAGCAGTGCCACAGACTGATCGACTCCATGCCACGCCGCATTGCTTTAGTAATTCAGGCAAAAGGAGCCCCAATTAAGTATTGAGTGCTGGACATGCACATACTTTTTTTATGTTCATACTTTTCAGTTGGCCAAGATTTCTAAAAATCCTTTCTTTGTATTGGTCTTAAGTAATATTCTAATTTTATGAGATACTGAATTTGGGATTTTCCTTAGCTGTCTGTTATAATCTTCAAAAAAAAAAAAAAAAAAACATTTAAAATATATCAATCTGTGTGTAATGAATTAATATAATATACAAGTTTCACTTTTTGAATGGAATTAGTGAAATAAATACATTTTTTGATGATATTCTAATTATATGACCAGCACCAGTACTATATGCTGGTCAGCACCAAAAGACAATAATCTGAACAGTCTACTAAACCAATTTAATTAAAAATATTAACAGATTCGAACAAAAGACAAATGAATAAAACATTAGTCTCCTACGAAGTTTACATTGTAAATACAGTGCAGCGTTTCCATGTCAGAATGCCAGTTCTGTATTGGCCGATGTTCACGTGAGCACTACGGCGCATGCGTGTGAAGCTGACGCAAGAGCTGGACAATAATGAGGCGGCGTTCTGACATAGAACACAGAGACGCTGCTCTGTATTTACAACATAAACTGCGTATGAGACTGACGCAGACGAGAAGAGATTGTTGAACAAAGTCGTTGTTTTTGAAGTATTCTCGTCGCTTCATAACATTAAGGTTGAACCACTGTAGTCACATGGACTATTTTAACAATGTCTTTACTACCTTTCTGTGCCTTGAAAGTGGTCGTTGTGTTGCTGTCTATGTAGGGTCAGAGAGAGCATGGATTTCATCAAAAATATCTTAATTTGTGTTCAAAAGATGAATGAAAGTCTTATTGTAGCTGCCATCAAAGGTAACTCATATATTTCAGCTCAATATGGTTCACAGTTAAAATATAAATATATATGAGGTTCAAAATATCATATGTTTGAAACAAATAATATCTCATGGCCAATAAATAATAATTTCATGTTTATTTCTTTCTGTTAAAAGCTTTGTGAAAGAAGGGGGGAACTTATTTTTTGTTCTGTGTGGAAATTATCAGTTGTTGCTATGTGAATACTGTATGGGTGCACTCGCTATGATCAGAGAGATATGTGCTGCGGTTTGCGAGCCGGCTGTCTGAAAGCCACGGAAGATTGTAAAGTTATCTATAAGTTTGTCGGTGAAGTGTGAAGATGAAACCCCCTTAAGTTTACCCTCTCGGGTTCATGCGGCCAATGAGGTATATTTTCTATACTCCCACAAAATAAAAGCCTTTTAAAGATTGACACAGTCAAATTGAACAAGCTTTACATATTTTAATTAAGGATTATTCAATTTGATGGAATGTCACAATCAGTGTTGCCACAGTTACTTTGAAAAAGTAACTTAGTTACTTTACAGATTACTTGATTTTAAAAGTAACTAAGTTACTTTACAGATTACTTGATTTTAAAAGTAACTAAGTTAGATTACAAGTTACTTTATTAGTTACATTCATCAGTTGCCGACAACACCTCTGCAGCCTCAACATAAAAATGACAACCGTTTTTGCCAACACTAAACATAAAACATACACTACACTAAACATAAAACACTAAACATAAAACCCTAAACATGTTAATGAAAAGGTACAAATTACTTTGTGTTCTTATTAAATACATTTATGAAAAACAATTTATATTTAATTTTTAATTTATATTTATATATGAATGTAAATAATTATATGGGCCTACACAAATAATATAAAATTACAAGATTTATATTTTATTGTAAACGTAATGTGCAGCCTTGTAAAGGGACAACAAATATATGATCGATCCGTGAGAACAATATATTTTTTAATAATCTTTAAGTGCACAAAACTATGAAAATATATGAAACGCTTCAAAACAGAGCGGCAACAAAGCGCTTATGCGCATCCCGGGTGCAGAATGATGTGCTTAAAGCAACATGGAGTCAGTGTGCAGTGCAGCGCGAGTGCACATTGAAAAGTTCACGGCATAAAGAGAAGATGAGCGTTGAGCCCACAAATCCTAGTCTACTATGTAGCCTATATCGGTCCAAATATTCACTGATTATTTGTTTCTTCACAGTTTTTAATTCTGGTTATTGTGCGTGTGATGCTATAATAGTCCTTGTGTTGTCACCTGAGTAGCGAGCACAACATCTTTCAGAAACCGCTAGATTAACTCCAGGAAGATAAATTATTTTATCAACATATCAAGTATTATAACGGGAATATATAATATGGAGTGAGCTTTCCCGTGCAGCTGCTGACTGGAACCGAACGACGCGCAGTTTGAATGCTGAACGGAGAATGATTGACAGCTACAGCGGAGGAAAGACATTCAGCTATGGAATGGCTTTAGATGACTTTGTACTAGCAAATCATAATATACTAATAATGGTTGCTGAAGGATGTGACAATATATATTTCTGATGATTATTTAATTATCACGACATGCCTAATCTGAGCAAGTGACTGCCTGTCTTGAGTTTTGTCGACAGATGGAGGCGGCAAGAAATTTGACGGAGCGGCCGCCTCGTAATTCTCTATGCAGGAAAAACCCTGCTGAGACTAAACAAGAAAGCAAAAATATATATTTTTACTAAGGAAAATGACAAAAAAAAGTAACTCACAGTGACTTGGATAAGTTACTTTAATCTGATTACTGGTTTGGAAATAGTAACGCGTTAGATTACTCGTTACTGAAAAAAGTGGTCAAATTAGAGTAACGCGTTACTAAGTAACGCGTTACTGGCATCACTGGTCACAATTAATCGAAACATGTAAATCTTAAATTTGAGTGTATGATCTCTCAGTTTGAAGTCTTTACTTGAAAAGTCTATCACATACAATAGGGTTTCAGCACTACATACTTGAATCATAGACTGCAAAAAAAATATGGATGAAGTGTCTGTGACATCACTCGTTGGTTTTGCCGGCACCGGACGTGAAAATGATAACTGCATCAGGCTAAAACTAGCAAAAATATCTTGCGCTACATTGCGTCAGGTGTATGATAGTGCCCTAAGAGTTACGGTTGAGATTGTTAGATGATCAGCTGGCATCTTGGCTTTGTTGACTGAACCAATAAAGTCAAATTTTTTGCATCTGGAACTTCTTGACTTTGGAGATTATTTGGCAAAGAGAGAAGGCCTTTTCCACAATAGCAAATGTGTCCGTCTATCATGTGTTTCGAAAAAACAATGGAAAAGTAGTGCAGTGGAATGGAAAAAAAGCATTCTGTGTGAACGGTCCTAAAGTTTGTACACTGCATGCTTTCAATGTGCACACCAAGCCTTAAATCTCTTCCTGCTTATTTTTCAAGTTTTTAAAGCAGCACTAGGTAGGTTTTGCTCTTGGGGTCCCCCTACAGTTGGGAAACAGTATTGTCCTCTACTACTGTCGTAAACTCTGTCATCCTGCATCAGGGGATGCATCGCACGTGCATTTGTTGACATGACCCATGCGCGAGAATATGACGTAGCGCCGGCGTTCGGGAATCCATGAAATGCACACTTTAGTCCCATTTTGAGCACTACGCCGAGACCTAAAGCACAATCAATGTAGAATTCAACAGCTTAGATACGGCGCGTCTTCCTCTGCTTGTAAACACATCTCCTCCTCGCTTCTGGGTTATGTGTCCGAACGCCGGATCTGCGTAATATTCTCGCGCATGCGTCGTGGTGCTTCATGAGTTCATGGCAAAGGCCAAAGTTCGTGTTGAATAAAGTTGTTATTTTGATTTTTTTTTGTACAGAAAAACTATTGTCGTCGCTTTGTAAAATTATTGTAGAGCCATTGTAGTGAGATGGACTTTGTAATGACGTTTTTAGTGCCTTTTATGGGTCTTGGGAGTGTAAATGTACTGAATCCCTATGGAGGGCTTACTGAGGCCTTTCTCAGCCATCAGCTTTTAACAAAAATATCTTCATTTGTGTTCTGAAGATGAACGGAGGTCTTACGGGTGTCGAACGACATGAGGGTGAGTAATTAATGACATCATTTTCATTTTTGGGTGAACTAACCCTTTAAGGAAGTGGGGGTGATGGTGGAAGTGACGTATATGCCGTAAAGCAGTCGAATTTTGTAGTTCTTTTTTTTCTCGGGTTACTACCCGAAACCCGAAGTTTAAAAGTATGATTAAAAACGATACAGACCCCGTCAGGCTATGGCAGACGTGCCATTCAACCTATTGTAAGTCGATGTATCATCACAAGAGTCTTGAAAATATATTAAGAAGGTTGAAAAGTTACCTAGTGCTGCTTTAAGTTTGTTACTTCATTTATATTTATTAATTTAGTAATATTTATTGATTTTTCTTGATTTTAAACTGTATTTTTAAACATCTTCAGTGTAATATTTTTCCATCTTTTCACATAAATGAACATTTCATCCGAAAATGAACTCTCATCAATTACTCATCTTTATTTTGTTCCAAACCTGTATGACTTTTTTTCTCCAACAACACATGCAGGAACCAATGATACAAGTTTGCCATGTGCAGAGCCAAGCATTTTCAGTTAATTACAATGCCAATTTCAGCCTTTACCTCACACAAAGTTCTTGTACGGCTTCAGTTATATGGATAATTGATGTTCTTTTGGTGCTTTTTTGCCCTTTTTGGTATGTAACAGCCCCAGTGCCCATTTACTTTAAAAGCAGTGTGAACATTTTTTACAAAACACCTTTTTGTGTGCACTAGACAGGTTTGGAGGGGTAAATAATGAGTACATGTGTGTGAACTCTTGCACATATTCACAACAATTACGCAGTGTTTCATAATTACTGTAGTGTCTCCATAGATTTTTCCTGATGTTATATAAAATGCCTGGATGTTGGAGACATTTCTCAATTTCTTCAATGTTTTTAAAACTGTAGTGATTCACAATGTACTGTAACTAGGTTCTTCATTGTCATGCAGCACTGTATTGTCTTATCTACTGGCACAGATGGACTAATGTGAGATTTTTCGCTTTTTCTTTTGATGCCACTGTGTTTGATGCAGACTTTACATGCTCTGCATTCTTTGTTTCTGATTGTACCAGCTGAAAAGCACTTTCTATTGCCATTTCCTGTTTTATACGTCATTGCTTTCTGAGAATTTGTAAATGTTTTATATACTGTGATGGGCAGATTTTTACTGCTTTGAAATTCTTTATAGCTCTCACAATTACAACAACACTTAAATTGATTGTATGGACAATATTTATCTTTTATTTTTCCGGGACAATCCCATTGAGATATAAAATCTCTTCTTCCAGGAAGTCCTGGCCAATATGGCAGCACAAAAAGTTTCACATAAAACATTTGACAAACACATAAAACCAACAACGCATACATACATTTTAACCAGCACACTCTCAGAAAAAAAGACACCAATGCTGTCACTGGGACAGTATACCCTTTAAAAAGGTTCTAATACGTACCATTTAGGTATAATATGTACACTTTTGATACCAATATATAAATTTGAGGTACAAATATGCACTCTTTAGGTACAAAGGTGTACCTTTTGAAATGGTACAGCCCCAGTGAGAGCTTTTGTACCGTTTCTTTCTGAGAGTGCAGGTCAAAAATTACTTTGAAACATGCAAATCCTTTACTTAAAAATGATTTTTCTTGGCCCCACTTTATATTAGGTGGCATTAAGTACTATGTACTTACATCCAAAAATATGTACAATGTACTTACTGTGTTCAAATTGTATTGCAAAACACTTTTGCTGATATTAAGGTGGCATACGGGTAGGGTTAGGGACAGGTGTGGTGGTGTGGGTAAGTTTAAGGGTAGGGTTAGTTGTAAGGAAAGGGTCAACTGTGTAATTACAAATATAACTACAGAAATTAATTACAGATGTAATTACATGCAGTTATTTTTTAAAATGTAAGTACAATATAAAAACATGCTTTTACACAATAAGTGCATTGTATCAAATGATTAATTAAAATGTTAGTACATAGTAGTTAAGGCCACCTAATATAAAGTGGGTCCATTTTTTTTTAATAATATTTAAATACAGGAGTGTTTCCAGCATTATAATTGAAGGGGCAGGTCAGATACCTGTGTCTCTTCTTTTATACACCTATCCTTCTCAATGTTTCTTTTTAATATTTCCATAACCTGAATAATTGAGGATAATCAATCTATGTATCTCTTTCTCTGCTTTCATATATGTAGTTTAAAGATTATTGTAATTCAGTGTGATTTTATACTTTTATATATTTAGTTTAAGGATGATGATTTTGGAGTTTTAAATCTAGTCTCCTCTAGCTGGGATGTATGTCTCTCTCTGGCGAAGGAAAGCTATTGCTGTATCTCTGTTTGGGTATTGGGTGTTCTCTTGATAACGGTCAGAATCCACTGACATTAACTAGAGTGTGATGCCCTAGTGCTTGTATGTGTGTGCCTTTTCACATGTTCTGTGCAGGTTTTTTGGAGCTATCTGATCTGGGCCTGACCCCCCTCCCGATATGCAGGCGCCCTTTACGGCGTCCAAGGCCAATCTTACCCATCTGGGAGGGGCTTTGCGACGACGAGCATCCTGACTAAACTACGCCATTCCGGCATATCTATACATGTATGACAAATGTTTAGGCTTTTAGGTCTCTGTAGCCAATCAAGGCTTAGGCCATCTGTTATTGTTGATGTAATCAATGTCCTTGTAACCAGTATAACTGGTGGGCAAAATTCTCTGTAAGGCAGAGTCTGGCCTGCGATTCCACGAGAGACTCCGACGCTGGCTTCTGCTGATGAAACTGCAAACTATTCTTCAGTAAATTTTTCTTTAATTAATCTAACTCCTGACTCTTGGTCTTCTTTTTTCACTACTGGTCCTGGGTCCTAAGCTGTTACCCCAACATAATACTCTGCAGCTCGCTCCATAACCAGGGAGCATAAAAAAAGAAGGCAGTTTTGCCAAGAAATAAGTCTAGTAGCTACTGGCACAATAAGATAAAAGTCTGCAGATATAAGTGGGTAAACATGGTGTGCCTCCTTCATTCACAGGAGGGTTCTGTACTTGGGTAGCTGTCAACGTATATGTCCTTTAAAAAGTATTTGACACACCGCAGGACTATTGTTAAATGGTTTTCGTTATGGCAAAAAAGATAGTTAAAAGGTAAAGTTACAGAACCCAAGAAATTGCCTTGGTACACATTGATTTGCATTACAAGCATGTAAATGTGGACCATAGACTGCTTCTAGAATTTTGTGTTGATTCAAGGTTTGTGTGAATTCTAAGCTGCAAATTCATATAACAGTAAGATACACTATATTGCCAAAAGTTTTGGGACGCCTGCCTTTACATACACATGAACTTTAATGACATCCCATTCTTAATCCGTAGGGTTTAATATGGAGTTGACCCACCTGTTACATTTGGTGCCGTGACCCGGATGAGAGTGAGGTTTAGGAACATAATGGACGTAGGCCAGTAAGAGCTGGCCTTAAGAGACGTGTTAGAGGCTGCCGCCCGCATCCCACACTGGAGACCCTTTTCGAATCGGGTATGACCAGTTACATCTAGTCTCATTTTGAAGAACACAAACTTTAAAGCTGCAGGTTAATGTTGCAGGAAAGTTAAGTAGATGGTGCATGTTCACATTTGGAATTGATTGACTTGTTATTCATTCATTATTTGTTAAAAACTAAAGTAATTGAGTGTTACATCATATCCCGTTGGTTGTGATGTCCGAAAAACTTTGCATGCTCAATGTCTACTGCGACCACAGCTCTAGCCCTACATTAACTCAGAGAATAGAGAGCCGTTTTAAAGGCTTTTAGCTTCATTGAAGTTCTAAAGGAACATTCACAATGAGCACATTCATCCAGTCTCACAATAAAATTGAATTATAACTGTTGTTGTTCATTTTATAATGCCCTTTCTTCTTGACATTGCAATATCAAGAATATTATAGTGCACTAGAGCTCTGATTGTGGCAGAAATCAAGCCTTAAAAGTCCATACCAATTCTGTCCACAGGGGGTCATGTGTGATTCACAGTTGTGGAGTGAAATAGGGAGTTTCCCACATGGCATCTTCACCATTGTGTATCAGAATATAATAATTTAACGTAATCATTTCGTTTTGGAATCAGTCTTAAAGAATTATAATGGGATTTATCTTAAATGATTTCAACACCAAACATAAAATATCTTATTTGTGTTAGTTTCCAATAGAACTATTGTGATTCCCAATAGGATAAATGCTCTTGTAGGACATCAAAGGAAAGTATATGTTTCAGGATTTTAAAACTCTGGCATCTCTAATTCAATACAATACAATGCAATGCAATACAGACAGCTTTCTGATAAAACTGAAACAATATCCAAGTTCCGGTATAGGATCTTATTTGATTTTTAGTGGATTCAATTTGATGTCATTAGGATCCTTTCAGCATTAGTTTCATTTAGGGCCTTCATCCTACCAGGAACTAAACATGTGCATCATGCAGACACTGCAGAGGCAGAGACCACAAGTTTCCCACTACCTCAGGAAGTGCTTGATAATCAAATTATATGATAGTCAAAAGGCCTTTGATACAAGACAAACATAATGTGTACAGGTTGTGTTTGAACACATAAATGAATGGGCACAAGTAGTCCAGTACAATTACACTGTGGCCTTTTTGATCTTGAATGCTTAAACGATGCCACGGACCACAAACACTTGGCTATACTCTGTTTAAGCCATCTATGTCAACTTTTGTTCAACAGTTCAAAGTAACTCTATGACCATGTCAGGTTTAGTGTCTCTAAAGTTTCGATGCACAACGCATGTTTGTGTATGATGAAGTCAGACTCTGAAGGTTTTGTAAATGCTCGCTCATGCATTCTGCATGATGTATTTGTGTCTGCAAGTATTTACTTGACTTTGCACTGGAAATGGGAATACCATTGTCTGTAAAGACTTTCTTTTTTCAGAGCACTTTGAAGTATTTTTGAATGACTTTCTTTTTAATAAAAAACAACAGTCTATATGCACATACACACAAACAACTGACCATACAGACACGTACACAAATGCAGAGGGATTCAGAGATTTCCCAAATTAAAAAATGTTCAGACTAGCAGCACTATAATAATGCTTAGATATTTGAACAAACCCCTTTTCCTAAATATTAAACTGGAGTTTAACTTTTGACTTGGGCAAGTAACTGCCCATCAACACCCTAACAAAAAAAACGATTTGCTAACATTTCCATTAAGTTATGAAAACATTATTTCTGAACGTTATTTAAATGTTCGAAACATCCAGTTTTTAAAAATGTTTTGGTGCAAATGTTAAGGGAACATTCCATTTCAGCAAACATTATGAGAACGTAACTTTTGAATGTTCTCTAAATGTTCTGAAACAAGTAACACACAAAGAAATTTAGAGGAATTTGCAACTATGTTTCAGAAAGAAAATTCCATGAACGGTGAATAAATGATGTTTTTGTTGAACATTTTGAAAACATTAAAGAGCAGACAACTCTGAAAAAATGGTTTATTAAAGGTGCACTGTGTAAATGTTAGCGGCATCTAGCGGTGAGGTTGTGAATTGCAACCGCCCACCGCTCACCCCTCCCTTTCAAAGCACATAGAGAAGCTACGGTGGCCGACACAGGACAAAGATGTTGTCTGAGACATTAGAGAGTAGCTAGCGCTCTGTAGAGAAGTTTGTCCGTTTAGGGCAGGGGTCTTCACACTCGGTGCTGGAGGGCCACTGTCCTGCAGAGTTTAGCTCCAACCCCAAATAAACACACCTGAACCAGCTAATCAGTGTCTTGCTAGGCCCTTGATTAGCTGATTCAGGTGTGTTTATCAGGGTTGGAACTAAACTCTGCTGGACAGTGGCCCTCCAGGACCAAGTTTTAAGACCCTATAGTTTAGGGCTACTGTAGAAACATGGCAGCGCAAAAGGACGACTTCACTGTTCCGTGGTGTATCTAGGTAGAAATGACACATTCAAAGGTAATAAAAACATAACAGTTCATTATGTAAGGTCTTTATACACCACTGAAAACATAGTTATGTATTTTATATTGCATTTCCTATCAATAGATCCTCATAAATACTACACACTTCACCTGGATGTTTGTTCACAACTTTTGAGGGAACCTTGCCAGAACTTTAGTTACAGTTCTGAAAACGTTCCCGTTTAGCTGGGTTAGCAACCATACAAAACTTTAGCACTTTTACACTGGTACACCCCCACTCACATTTACTTCTAGTTTTTATTTTCTGTCTTTCTTTCTCCACTGTCGATCTGCACTAGCGCTTAGAATACATCTTGTTTTTATTAGAGAAAATGACAGTAATGGTTTAAACACTATACAGCACTAATAACAACCTAGCAGGAAGGTTTAAACACACACCATGCTTTCCCTACTCACATTCTGCACTCTATGTTTTCCTATCTTCTGTCTGAGCCATTTTTTTGCACGCTAAATCCCTGATGGTTGAACTCTTATTGCACTAATATTTGTGGATGTAAGTTGAGATGAGCTGCCCTATAGATTCCCCAAGATTGTGTGTTTATTCTGTGTGTAGCAAATCTGTGCATTAACATTAGCCCAAAAATCCTGAAATTTGCTGATCTCACAGATATGCCGTTTCACAAGCTGTTCTCGCTCTGTGTGTGCCGTGTGTGTGTCTATCAGTGACACTAGAGCTTAAATAAATGATATCGGTACTACATTGTTACACTCCAAAAGTAATTACATTTACATTTAGTCATTTAACAGATGCTTTTATCCAAAGCGACTTACAAATTAGCAATAGCAATAGAAGCAAATAAAACAGTCATGGGCAAGCACATATCAATACAGAAGTGATGTCTCTGTTAATCTAGCACAGAACACATAGGACAGAACAACTTTTTTTTTTTTTGTAAATAAACAAACAGAAAATGAATAGAATGATAAGTGCTATTCTTGATTGGTCAGGTGCTGCTGGAAAAGATGTGTCTTTAGATGTTTTTTTGAAAATGGCTACAGACTCGGCTGCTCGAATTGAGATAGGCAGGTCATTCCACCAGGTGGGAACGGTCCAGGAAAAGGTCCTTGAGAGTGATTTCATGCCTCTTTGGGATGGCACCCCAAGGCGTCGTTCACTTGCAGAACGTAAGCTTCAGGAGGGTGTGTAAGTCTGAACAAGCGAGTTTAGGTATATTGGTGCAGAGCCAGTGGTTGCTTTGAAGGCGAGCATCGGTGCCTTGAATTTGATTCGAACGGCTATTGGCAGCTAGTGCAGACTGATGAAGAGAGGTGTGACGTGTGCTCTCTTCGGCTCATTAAAGACCCCCCTCGCGCTACATTCTGGATCAGGTGCAATGGTTTGATAGTGCATGCCGGAAGGCCCGCTAGAAGAGCTTTACAGTAGTCCAGTCTGGAGCGAACAAGAGTTTTGACCAGGAGTTGTGTGGCCTGCTCTGATAGGAAGGGTCTAATCTTCCTAATGTTGTATAACGCAATTCTGCAGGACCGGGTTGTTGCAGTAATGTGGTCAGTGAATTTTAGCTGATCATCAATCACAACTCCAAGGTTCCTGGCTGTCCTGGACGGAGTTATGGTTGATGAACCTAGCTGAATGGAGAGAGTATGGTGAAGTGCTGGGTTGGCTGAGACCACAAGCAGTTCTGTCTTTGCAAGGTTGAGTAGCAGGTGATGTTCCTTCATCCAGGCAGAAATGTCTGTCAGGCAATACCACACCAATTGTAGGATCATCTGGTTTAAATGAGACATAGAGTTGACTGTCATCAGTGTAGCAGTGATAGGAAAAGCCATGTTTCTGAAAGATAGATCCCAGTGATGACATGTATATGGAGAAGAGAAGTGGTCCAAGCACTGAGCCCTGGGGAACTCCAGTATCAAGATGATGTGACTTAGACACTTCACCTCTCCGTGACACCCTGAAGGACCTACCTGTGAGATAAGACTTGAACCACTGAAGAGCAGTTCCTGAGATGCCCATCTTCTTGAGAGTTGACAGGAGGATCTGGTGGTTAACTGTGTCAAAAGCAGCAGACAAATCCAGCAAGATGAGTACTGTGGATTTGAAAGCTGCTCTTGCCTGTCTCAGTGCCTCCGTAACTGAGAGCAGTGCGGTCTCAGTTGAGTGGCCGCTTTTGAAGCCGGATTGGTTGTTGTCCAGGAGGTTGTTCTGTTCAAGAAACATAGAGAGTTGGTTGAACACAACTCGCTCGAGTGTTTTTGCAATAAAAGGCAGAAGGGATACCGATCTGTAGTTTTCTAAAAGTACTGGGTTCAGAGAGGGGTTTTTTTAAGCAGTGGGATTACCCAAGCCTGTTAAAATGCTGTGGGAAGGTCCTGGTGTGAAGAGAGGTGTTGACAATGTGAGTGAGTGCAGGAGTAACTGAGGAAGAAATGGTCTGATGGAGGTGAGTGGGGATAGGATCAAGCGGACAGGTAGTGTGGTGATTGGAAAGGATGAGTATGGAGACATCTGCTTCAGGGAGCAGAGAGAAAGAGGGGAGCGTGTGTGTGTTGGTTGTTGAGATGTGCGTGTCAGTAATCCAAAAGTCATTTTCTACTAAATTAGCAAGGCCACACTGCTACTAAAATCTTGTACCTTTAACATACACGTACACCAATTCACCCTTCGCTGGGAGTTTGATTGACAGGCTACCTGACCAATCATAATCCGCCATCCAACATTTTTGTCCGACAAAGCAGTCAAGAGAGTTTGTTTATTAATGTCGTTGGACTTGAACTTGAAAAACGGTGTGTAGGCCTACTGACGTCTTTCCGTGGTTGAAACATCATTCCTTCTGAAGTTCATTCATGTTTATTTGATACTATAAATTAACTAGAAACAAGAGATGATCGGTTCATGAGCAGCTTTAGCTGAGGCACTACAGCGACCTGTCACCACACATTAAAGAGCCACAAATTGGTATTTATTGTTTACATTTCTTAAAAAAATTACAAAATTTTAAAAGAAACCTGTTCTGTCCTGTCTGTCAATGCGTTGTCAGTATCCTCTTTGCTCTGCGATGTGTTTTTCACTGCGTGACAACATGATGTGTGGTGTGAGAGCGCGGCTTGTCAGTAACTAAAGGGGTCGGGACTTTACAAACGGTCAATTGACCCTTCGCTAAGCCCCGCCCTCGTTAGTTACTGTTGCTACGCCTGACAAGCTTTCAAGCCTGGCACATCTCATTCCCAAGGAGATAATTAGTCATTTTTGGCAAACAGGTGAAATATCTGAAAGATCGATAGATATAGCTATAATTTTGCGCTACGGTAAGAAAATCTGACAAGATAGGACAAATCGACAGAACACCGTCATTTCTCCCCTTGGGTTTTAGGTTTGGGGAAGGGAAAAAATTCCACACCCCATCCAAACTTTTAGGATACCAGATTTGCACAATCCATAAGCACAACGCTTCGGCATGTTTCCCTCGCTCGAAAGCTTGACAGACCTTCCACGCCTAGTTACAGTTGCTAAGCCACAACTGGCCTGTGGCGGTTTTCGGGCTTAGCTTAGTGAAGGGTAAATTGTAGTAACACAGGGGGTAAAGAGAAAGCCACAAAATGAATCAAAGTTTATTACAAGTAGCTTTTCCACAAGCTGAGATAAGTTCAAGTATATAAGGTGCATACACTCTAAAAAATGCTGGGTTAAAAATAACCCAAGTTGGGTTGAAAATGGACTATCCCAGCAATTGGGTTGTTTTAACCCAGCGATTGGGTTGTTTTAAGCAAACATTTAACCCAACCGCTGGGTTAAAACAACCCAATTGCTGGGTTAGTCAATTTTCGAAGCCAACTTGGGTTATTTTTAACCCAGCATTTTTTAGAGTGTACAAATACAAAACCCTGTCATGGTAACACACGTGTGCAGTATGTTTTAGTTTTGTTTTCACTGTTTCCTGTGCTCGTTTTGCCTTAGTTCCTAGTCATCGTTAGTTTCCTTGTTTGTTAATTCATGTACACACCTGTTCTGTTTTTCATTGATAATATAGGCCTACTCTCTGTCTGTATGTAAGCTCTCGTTCATTCCGTTCATTTTGTCGTGTCGTCAGGGTTTTATTTGGTTGTCAGTTATTTCATAGTTATCTCCTCTTGTGGATTCTCCTCATTAAATAAAGTATTCGTGTGACTCACTGCAACCAATCGTGACAATGTAACACTAAAATAATGCAATCCACATTCATTTAAGAACATTAAATGTAACATAAACCCTATGTACATAACTGATAACAAACAAACTAAGAAGAAACATTAATATTAAAATGAAAAACTATCAAATGTGTCACAGGAAATTCTGGGAATGCCATGGCTTTTCACTGTAAATTTCAAGCTGCTTTGTTCTTTTACTTCCAAAAATGTTTTTTTTTAACAGTATTACTTTAGTTTACAGTTTTACTTTAAAAGCTGGCTGATTAAAGTAAAAGTTTCCCGAGAGCGAGATGCGGTGAAACGGTCAGACCTCTGTCTAGAGTATGTTTAGAAAAACAATTAAAAGCAGTGGAGCTTACTGTGATAGACAGAGTTCTGACATCATACCAATAATTTACTGATAATATAACAGCTCCTTCATGTCTTGAATTATGGGGGCATTTTTCATTCAGGTGGCATTTTTGCCTCAAGAGCCCTTTCCAACCCTGGGGTCTCCTCAACCAACACACCCTTGTAATCAATGACATACTGTACATGAAAGACAGAAAAACAGCAGATGACATATACAGACAATTTACAATAATGAGAAATATACAATTAACTATAAATGACTGGCATTTTACTCTTAATTGAACTGTAGTGCAGCATTTTTATGGCACGTTTTCTTGTGCACGAGAGGGATTAGGCAACAACAGAGCACATATTATAATTATAGCATATGAATACTTAAAAAATTAACAATAATAGTCAGTAACAGGACTATTGTAGCTGAAGGCCTGCCAGGCATGTGACTCGTCAATTGGAGGTGATATCACTCACAGACTAAATTCAAATAACTAATTTGAACAAATTTTCATATTTTGGTAACACTTTACTTTGATGGTCCAATTTAGACATTCCATTAACTATAAGTAACTTTGTAACTACATGTCAACTAGCTGGTTCTGGTTCTTTGGCAGGGTATTAAAGGTTCTTCAATGAAGAACCTTTAATTTCCAAAGAACCTTTTCATTGCACAAAAGGTTCTTTGTAGCACAGAAAGGTTCTTTAGACTATAAAATGGTTAGAAAAAAAGTTTAAAGGTTTAAAGAACCTTTCACAAAACGGTTCTTCAGGGAACCAAAAATGGTTCTTCTATGGCATCACTGTTACCCCTTTTCCACCAAGGCAGTGCTAGAGCTAGATCGGAGCTAGAGCTAGTCCCAGTTCATAGTTGGTTCAACTGAGGAGCCTGCTAAGAACCGTTTGCGTTTCCACAGGCTAGAGAGCCACAACAGAGCCAGGTCTTACGTCACTGTATACGTCTCATCTTTCTCAGCAACGCTAGCGGGAAACACACACACACACCAGGCTTGTTTGAGATGCATCGGCGCTGCGCAGACCGATCCACGTATAATATTAAAAAAAACGCATGAGTGAATCAAAAGCATAAGGAGTCGTGTGCTCTCGCTGGACTCGTGATCGGTCTCTGCACAGCACCGCTGCGAACAAGCCTTCCATCAACAATGCAAACGTTGCGTTACTATTGATTCACATGGCTTTACGATCCTACATCGGCATCAAAACACAACGAAAACACAGCGAATCCAACGCATTCGTGCAGTTCGCCGTAATTTGTATAGACGGAGATTACAAACGAGCAGCAGCTGTTAGCTCCATTAGCTGCTATTTCAACAATGGCGGATCTCAAGTCTGTGTTCGTCTTGTTGACCCCGCCCCCAGTGCCTGACGTAATCGGTTCTTACTTCTAGCCCTGTTTTAGCCCAGCAATGTTTTGGTGCTACTTAAGAACCACTTTTCCTGGCTCGGAGCTGGAGCTTTGGGTGTGGAAACACAAAGAACCGATTTGGAACTAGGCTCTGGCTCCAATCTAGCTCTGGCTCTGCTTTGGTGGAAAAGGGGTATGTGAAAACCCCTTTTTGGTTCTTCCTGGCACCTTTATTTTTAAGGGTGTAGACTAATGTTGCCTTCACGTCAGAATAATCATAAATATGTGTTTTATTTAACACTGGGAAATTGAGGGATAATTTTGATACCTAAGTACCCGTGATGTGTGAGCCATAAACTTTAAACATGGCGGGGGTGAGAACGATTGCTGATGTGACTGCTATTCTTTATACATTTTTCCACAACAGCTACATCGCCTTGTCTTGTCTACTGACAACAGGCAAATTAAAGAACACCAACACAATCTAGCAGTTCTGGTTTAAGACGTGCTTTTTTTGGACAGTAAATAATGGGGCAAACACCAGTAAATTCATGAGCGCAAACCTTAGTAAATCACCTTGCATGATTAATTTAAATACTCTCCTCCCATAAATTTTGCATCTGAAAGGGAAACTCCTTCAAATGCGTAGGCTATGCAGTAAGGTCAGCCGCAAAAATTACCCTGTCCACGGTTCTTCAGTGCTAATTTTTCACTGCTTGTCTTTAGTAAATCCTGATCGTAGTTTTTTAAAGCCAAAAGAGAGTTTGCGTTGACACAAGTTGTTAATAAATCTGGCCATACGTGTTTTGTTTTTTTGTCAAGCTGAAATAAACCTGTTAAAAATGACCTGGGACCAGATTTACTAACAGCCAATCCGTTCTCACTCCCAAGGCGTCAAAATCTGAAGCATAGTCAAGTGCCTTCCGCGTCACAATGAAGACACTAAAGGAACCCCTAGGCGTCACTATAGATGGTTTCAATGACAACAACATAAACAAACGTTACTGCGCATGCACGCTTTTGTGGCCCAAACTTAACTTCCGGTAGTCGTCTGCAAAGAATCAATAACAACAGAGGCTGCGTTATCTTTCTTATGCGCTATCATGTTTCATTTTAATTGGGCAGCATTATCTTAATTTACATGTTTTTATTGTTTCAGCATGTTTATAATAATTCATCTCCCATTTCTGTCTGCAATATAGAGTGGGGGAAACGCCCTCCTTAAAGGGTTAGTTCACCCAAAATTGTAAATTCATACATTAATTACTCACCCTCATGTCGACCCCAAACCGTAAGACCGTAGAAAAGAAGAGAAATATCTTAAGTTGTGTTCCGAAGATGAACGAAGGTCTTACAGGTTTGGAACGACATGAGGGAGAGTAATAATGACAGAATTAAAATTTTTGTGTGAACTACCTCTTTAAGGACTGTGTAATGCCGTTTTCTGTACAGTAGCCTATCTATAAATGCGACAAATCATGCAATGCATTGGAATAACATGTTTCTTTGTTTCATAACATAAGATTAATGTTGGGAAAGTTAACTTGTAGATAAAGTACACTATTTGAGATTGATTGTATGAATGCGTCACAAAAAATCCTGTGCTCTATTGCCATTAATAGAGGAGAAAGCAAAAGTTGTTTTGCACTCCATGATAAAGGCACATTTAAATATTTTGCGGGAAACATAAATCCAGTTATCCAGATGGCGACCATTTGATGTGAACAAATGTAAACTCGCCCTGACTGACTGATGATCACGGTGCTCGCATGTTAATGCCAAGTGTAAACGCAGCCAGAATAAGTTACCTCTAGAATAGATTATTTCTGATGACAAGCAAAATAAATAACAAGTAAATTACATTAGACATACAGTCTAAATTACATTAGATGCTGCTCTCATATGACTGGATATTTATGAAGCATTTAAGGCTTTTTGGTGAGTCGCACACACTGTTTTTGCGCTGGTGTCATATTCTCTCTGCTTGATCGTTATGATGTTATCAAAGAATAGTACGTCAAAAATGTATTTCTACTGAGTAGTGCGCCATACTATCCCCTTGCCAGACCGATAAACAAACACAGACCGGAAGTTAACTTTGGGCCAGGCGCGTAACCGTGGCAACGCACGTGCGTCCGATGAAACGTCTATATCGGGTGCTCCATTGATTTCAGTTGTTTACCCAATTCGTCAGATCAAGACGCATTTAATTCTTTGCATTTGTAAAAGCAGTCATGATTTTATGAATATTTATAGGCTACTTTTATATTTTGCCCTACCCTAAACCTACCCACTTCTAAACAATATAAAAGAGAGCCAATGACATTTTACAATCAAAGCTGACGCGCAATTGGTCACGAGACATACGAGAGCCAATGTCATTTCACTTTGAAATCTGATGTAATGTTTCTTTGGGGGGCAATTTTTGAAATTTGAATGTGTGCCTGATCTTCAGAGGATGGAGACGCTGATCGCTTTTGGGGATTTCCTTCACACAAATTAATCGTTTGGCCTCGGAACACTTGGACTATTTGTACTTTTTGAATAAATTGTGCATGCAGTCGTATCTGCCTGTTATATCCTGTGTTTTATATCATATAAATACACAAATGGGTAGGTTTAGGGATGGGGTGGGGTTGGGTTACATGTTCAAACGTGTCAAATAGCGTAAACAAAATAAATATAAATACAATTATGCTGGCTGATTAAATTGAGAATCACACTCTAACATGTCACAATGGCAAAATCATAACCCAATATATAATTTCATCACGACGATAACATTACCATGCCCAACGCGTCTGTGTATTACGCCAAAGGTTTCTCATTGAAATCAATGGAGCACCTGCGTGTCGATATAGTGACGCCTAGGGGTATCTTTAGCACCTTCATTGTGACGCGGAAGGCACTTGACCATGGTTCAGATTTTGACTCCTTGGGAGTGAGAACGGATTGACTGTTAGTAAATCTGGCCCCAGGTCATTTTTAACAGGTTTATATCAGCTTGACAAAAAAACAAAACATGTATGGCCAGATTTACTAACAGCTTGCGCCAGTGCAAACCCTCTTTTGGTGTAACAAAAACTACGATCAGGATTTAGTCAGTGAAAATTAGCACTGAAAAGGCTGACATTATTGCATATGCATTTGTTTCAGATGCAAACTTTATGGGAGGAGAATCATGCAAGGGGATTTACTAAGGTTTATGCTAGTCAATTTACTGGTATTTGCGGCATTATTTACCACACAAAAAAACAGATGCTAAATTGCGTTGCTCTTGGTAGATTGCGCTGGTCATTATGGGAATCATCCGGCTGGGTCTGTGTTCTTTAATTTGCGTGTCATCAGTTGATCACGAGCAGAACTTTCCACTCCCATCTGTACTTTTTTGGAAATGCACTTATTTGCCATGTTTAGTAAATCTGGCCCTTAATGGGAAGCAATAGCTTCAGGAGGCAGCAAAGCCAGAATAACAAACAAAAATGGTTCTGCCTTGGGAGTAAACCTTAACTAAAGCAAGACAAAGAAAGAAATCAACAACAAATGTACACTCACTCCCTAATCCCTATCTATCCACAAACAAGGAGAAAGCAAAAATGGCACCAACCTCCCTACAGCTTCCAAAACGAAAGAAAAAGAAACAAGCAAGAGGGCAACTGCTTAAAAGGTGAAAGCATTAACAATAAGCAAACAGTAAAGCAATAGTGCTTATAGACTTTTAGTAATGCAAACAGTCATACACGATCACACGAGTGCACAATAGCTTCAACAAACTGGGCAGGGCAGGACACAGATCATGCTCTGGAGAAAAGGTCTCTCAACTTCTTAGTCTCTTCTTTGCTTTTATGCTGCCCCACTCCTAGTTGGTAAGCAGGCGCAGCTGGGGACGACCACACAGCACACAGCAGCACACCAAAACATAGTTCTTTAACAACAATGATACATACATGTGACAAAGTCAATAACCCACCTATAACAGTAATCGGTCATTTGGACGTAACAGCCACAAAACTCAATTTCATGGGGTCTGGTTTCTGTCATTGTCCTACTGTTATCCATTTACAACCTTTTATGCTTTTATACATTTTTTCCAAGCATGTTCATCATTAAGTAAAATGAGAGCTAAAAGCCATGCATGACAAGGGAATCTGGTAAACACCTGCTTTAACAATGGCAATGAGTGTTTAAGTGAGGGACAGTTTCCTTTGCTGTGTTAATTGCCTTTAATCTCAGAGAGACGCTTTTATTCTTGGCTAAATTAGAGTCTCTCAGACAGACCTGACAAGCTTCAAGAAGGAGGGCACACTGTCGGCCCACCACACACACACACACACACACACATACACACACACACACACACACACACACACACACACACACACACACACACACACACACACACACACACACACACACACACACACACACACACACACACACACACACACACACACACACACACACACACACACACACACACACACACACACACACACACACACTATTTAAGCCTGTGGTAATGCCAGCCACACAGCATGGGCACAGCACAGGGTGGGTCGAGTACTCTTCCCTTCTTCAATGCCAGCACTGATTATAACATATCAAGGACTCTTACTCAAGTAACAAAGAGCACCATGGTTATAGTTAATACAGCCATTTTTGGATATAACACCATGGACACATACCATGCTATTTAATTTAAGTACATTAGTATATCATGTAAATGAAAGGGCAAAGGAGAAAAAACGGCTGATGATTTCATGACATATGCACATTGAACCTATATGCTTTGTATTTGTCATGGTTTTCCAGAGATCTTTCATTAAACGGTTGCTCTCTCTTGCAAATCTTCATTCCGATCCACACAAAAGACACTCTGCGTCCCGTAACCATGACAATAGAACAGCAGATAAAAGAAATCCAGGTCATGTCTTTCAGTTAACCTCCCCCTCCGTGCCTTCAACCCTTTCCTGTTCTCATTTGTCATTATTCCCTGCATGTCTCCATGTGAAGTTGCCCACCACACCCTTTCATTAGTTAATAGTTTGTGGATATTCATCAATGCATATTATTCCAAAGAAAAAAGTTTGCTTTC